>CM042055.1:28460000-29142500 GCA_023525745.1 Arctium lappa
CTGATGATGGAATATTTCTAGGATATTCCTCCATCTCCAAAGCCTACAGAGTTTTCAACAAGAGAAGACAAACTGTAGAAGAAACAATTCACGTCACTTTTGATGAAACTCGCTCAACGAACTCTAAACAAATTGCTGACAATGAAGAATTAAATGCTTGGATGCTTTCTCACTACAGAGAAACAAAACCTTTCTTCTCAAACCATCAACATTCTGATCCTCCAGCCGCTAATGATGATCCAAACATTATACATCCTACCGCTGAAACCACCTCATAGGTTTCAGCAGAACCTCTAAACACACTACTACCATCAAATCTACCTTCGTCTGAAAACCTCTCTGATGATCCTTCTCAACAGTTAATTGCCGATGAACCTCAAACGTCATCATCAATAAACATTCCAATTGTTGATCCAACCTCTGAGTTAAGCAATCATGCTCCTGCTCAGCGATGGACCAAAGATCACCCAATAGATCAAATTCTTGGTGATCTCGAAGCAGGTATTCAGACACGACGAAGCTCAGGTAATATCTTTCTCTTTGTAAATTTTCTCTCTTTAATAGAACCAAAGAAGACTGATGATGCCCTCAGAGATCCAAACTGGGTCAACGCTATACAAGAAGAGCTGACTGAGTTTACTCGTAACAAATTTTGGAATCTAGTTCCTAGACCATCTGACAAAACTGTTATAGGCACCAAATGGGTGTTTAGAAACAAGTTAGATGAACATGGAACTGTAACCCGCAACAAAGCTCGACTTGTTGCTCAGGGATACAGACAAGAGGAAGGCATAGACTATGATGAAACCTTTGCCCCTGTGGCTAGGCTCGAAGCAATTCGACTATTCTTAGCTTATGCAGTCTATAAAGACTTCATTGTGTATCAAATGGACGTAAAATCAACGTTCCTAAATGGAAAGCTGAATGAAGAAGTCTATGTAGAACAACCTCCAGGATTTTATGATCCTAAGTATCCAAATTATGTTTATAAATTGGATAAGGCTCTCTATGGTCTAAAACAAGCCCCTCGAGCTTGGTATGACACTCTCTCATCTTTTCTTATCTCTGAAAATTTTGAACGTGGCAAAATTGATAATACGCTATTTTTCAGAAAGATAAAAGGTCATATAATTCTTGTACAAATATATGTTGATGACATAATATTTGGTTCTACTAACCCATCTCTGTGTACTCGCTTCGCTGAAAGAATGAAGAAAGAATATAAAATGAGTATGATGGGTGAGCTGACATATTTTCTTGGTCTTCAGATTAAACAATCTGACAAAGGTACTTTTATCTGCCAAGGTAAGTATGTTAAAGATATGCTGAAAAAGTTTGATCTCACACAAACTTCAGCGATGAAGACTCCTATGGCACCACCCCTGACACTTAACAAAGATCTTTCTGGTAAACCCGTTAATGTCACTGCCTATAGAGGAATGATAGGCTCCCTGCTGTATTTAACAGCAAGCCGACCTGACATTATGTACTCTACTTGTTTATGTGCACGCTATCAATCTGAACCCAAGGAATCCCATCTGATCGCTGTAAAGCGAATTTTCAGATATCTGAAAGGAACTCCTAACCTCGGTCTTTGGTATCCCAAAGACTCAGGGTTCGATCTAACTGGTTATTCTGATAGTGATTTTGCAGGCTGTAAATTTGACAGAAAGAGTACCACTGGTGGATGTCAACTCCTGGGAGGAAAGCTGGTAAGCTGGACAAGCAAGAAGCAAAATTTTGTGTCCACTTCCACAGCTGAAGCTGAATACGTAGCCGCTGGAAGATGTTGTTCTCAAATCTTGTGGATGAGAAATCAACTATTAGATTATGACCTTCAGCTGTCAAAAATTCCCATCTATTGCGACAGCAGTAGTGCTATAGCCATAGCAAATAATCCAGTGCTACATTCAAAGACAAAACACATAGAGATCAGATATCACTTTATCAGAGATCATGTGATGAATGGTGATATTGAACTTCATTTTATTCCTACTGACTTTCAGCTTGCTGATTTATTTACCAAACCTCTTGATGAGACAAGGTTCAACTTTCTCATCAGTGAGCTTGGAATGCTGAACCTCGAAGAATAAATCTTCAGCGTTCATGTATTATGTCCGTAATCAAAAGTTCCCCTCATTATTCTCTCTGATAAATATTCTGACTCTCAGGTATGTTCTCTCAACTGAATCTTAACTAAGTTAAAATGTTTTTCTTCAAAATATAAACTTTAATCACTGAACTTTCTTCAAATGATTAAAAGCTTTTGAAAAATACATTAATCACTGATATTTCTAGTCAGTGATCCTTTAAAAAGAAATCTATCCCTATCTTTACCATCAGGGATACTTTCAAAAAGGAAAATCTATCGCTGACTTTTCTTCAGTGATAATTTCAAAACGGAAAAATGAAACGTCTCTCTCTCCTATGACGTCATTTGAGCGGATAATTCACGACACGCCTTTTCTGACACGTTCGTCCGTTGTTCTTCTAATCCAATCAACTTTGTGGAACGTGTCAATGTCATGATGATTTTTCTTCCCGCTTCATTCCTTCTCTCTCCTCTATCTCTTTGTATAAAAGGAATTCTTCTCTCCTTTATACGGTTTACGCTTTCAAAACTTTCATAGCAAGAAACACTCCTTCTCAAGAACATTCAAGCAAGTAAACCCAGAACATTGAATCTGCAACTCATTTTCTTCAAGATAAACAGGTTTTACATTGTTCTTCTTATTCTTTTAAAAATCCTACTCGTTTTCTATGGATTTTATAAAACGTTTTTTTTCTAAAAACTAAAGATCACTCTTTCTGATTTTAGGTTTTTTATATAAAAAGCTCTTGGTTTTTAACGTGTTCTTCATTCTTTCTACCCAGAACACCATTTTTTTCTATTCTTAAAAATAACTCGATATGTTTCCAGTTTCTTTCCTTAGTATGGAATCTGGTAAACATCTTCTTATTTTTTAGTCTAAATCATTTCTTCTATTATGTTTCTTTCTATAACAGAAATGGCACAATCTTCAATCGTTGCTTCCAAGCATGTCCGATTCGAAATTACTGAAGTTGAGATTACTAAGTGTAATCACTTGGGAAGACTTGAATTCCAAGCTGACAAATACCCACATCTGGTGGAAGCTGCTGAATTTCTTAAACAATCATGCATAGCTTACGCGATCACTGTGGATCCTAAGCCTTCAAAGACTCTACTCCAGCAGTTCTGGTTCACTGCTGATGCAATGGAACTCACCAACAAGAAAGGTGAACGAGTCCCTGCTATCTCCTTCAGCACGGATTTAGGGCCAGGGAGCATGACCGCTCTTAGCCTCAGGAAATCTTTAAGATTCCCTGACAAACCAAAGAGTGGGTTCGATGCACTCCTCACTGATGCTGAGCTGATATCATTTCTGGATGCAATGGGCTATTGTTGGGAAAACAAACCAAGATCTTCTATTCCCAACAAGAAGCTCACCAAGATTCTCAAAGCTCAGATGCCTTCACAATTGAACTTTATCTTCTCGCACATAATACAGTGCATGAGCGGGAAGAGTGGTTCGCTGGATCAAGCCAACAAAACACAACTGCAGATGGCCTACTCTGTTATCGCTGGTCAAAACTTTGACTACGCAACTGCAATATTTGAAGACCTGAGGTCGAGATTAGAGAAGCCTGAACGAGATCCCAAGATCTCGTACGTACGTTTCATATGTACGTACATCAAGTTCCTCTATCCCAACACCTATCCCACCAAAGATGATGGCACTTTTGCCAGGATAGGTCAACGATCACTGGAGGTAAAGCCACTCGTCAACGAGGTAAGTATCTCTCTCCTTCGCTCTCGTCTCTCTCTCCATTCTTCTTATTTTTCAGCGACCACGCAGACGGTTCCTTCGTCTGCTATCCCTGTCGCTACCACTACTTCCAAACGACCTTCAGCTAGTCCGATTGGTCCTTCCAAAAAGGCCAAAAATACTAAGGAAAGTACACCCTCTTGTACTATACCTGAGGGAGCTTCTCAACAAGCTACCTTAGATGCATTTGTGGGTCTTTCCTCCACAACTCCAGAAGTCACTCAACCTGCCGTGTCAGCGATTTCAATCGCTGTCACATCATCAGTGACCCCACCTACTATCTCATTCACTGAGATTAACCCCAACCCTACTTCTATCCCCATAACTCTTCCTTTCTCTTCTCATTTGGTCTCTGAACCCGCTACCTCTTTACCTATAGGACCTGAACATCAAACGTTTGAGGAATCTTTGCAGTTCTACAAAATGTTTGATATGTCAGGTAAACCTATAATCCTAAACACTTCTTTCCCCACCTCTCCAAATAAGCCCGTATCTGAACTAATATTATTTTCAGGTCCTACTTTGGCGTCTGTTGACACGCATGTCAACAGTCTGGGAGAAAAGGTGGACGCTCTCACCAACACCATTAACGACACCATCAGCGCCGTCAATCAGGCTGGTGAGGAGCTGAAGAGGTTGACAGCGACCTGCTCATCCAAAGCTGAGAACTCCCAACTTTCAGCTGTTGAAGAACAAGTCGTCCAACTCAAAGAGTCCTCTCAACTCTTTCAGGGGCGATTTGAGTCTCTTACCACTGAAGTTCGAGATCTCTCTTCAAAGGTTGATCTCTGCACGTCCCTTCTTCAGCAACTTCTCCAAAAGGTGACTGCACCAGCTCCAACGCCGCCTCCCTCCTTCACTGAAGATGATCGGACAAATCTCAACATCGCTGTGGAATTCATCCATGATGCCACATGCGACATCCCTGCAGTTGAAGAACGGGTCAAGCGTCTGGAGGCTGACGTTCAAGTGCTAAAAGCTTCAACAGCTACTCCAGAAGCTGAGCAACCTCCTGCCGATGATAATGACAAAGAGGGGGAGAAGGCAAAAGAACCCTCATCTATTCATTCTCTTCTCTTTGAAGATGATGAGGAATAAGACGATGAAGAGGAAGATGATCTAGATCTTAATGATCAAGAAAAGGATCAACCCTCCAATGATGACGACGACGATGAAGAAGACCAATCTATGTGGTTCTCCAAGCCGAACGTAGCATCAGGGACAACTTCGCAAGAGGTTGTCAAAGCAGGGGTGAAAGGTGATACATATTCAAGCGCTCCTTCGCAAAGCAAAGACAAGCAACCAATCGCTGAAGGATGTTTGAGGACTGGATCACAATCTGAGGGGGAGCATCCTTCTCAGGTATGTCTTTCAATTATACCACTCTCCTACTCTTTCCAAACCCCTATTTCCTTCTAGCCTTTATCTATCTTTTTTTTCTTCTAAAAATATACACTTATCCCTTCTTTCCTTCATTTTCTATCCAGACAGTTCTCACCCCTGCTTAAGGGTTCTGAACTACAAATAATTCCAGCTACTATCGCTGAAGAAATAATCCCAATCTCTATCGCTGAGATTGATGAAGATTAAGAAGAAGATTCCCTGGTCCATCCAGGAAGGTCCTCTCGACCATCTCATTGGTCAGAGGAAGTGGTGAAGAAAAGAGTTGAAATGATCGCTCAACTAGAAAGTCAACGGCTGAAAATCCCTCTTCAAACATCCTTCTCAGAGCTCGACTTCCTCACTGAAGCTGAACGAGAAGAATCTGCCAAAGCTGAGAAACTGATCGCTGAATGCAGACGAGACGCCCAACTCGCTTTAAAGATTCAATCTTCTCAAGTCATGGACAAAAAGCTGAAAAGCAAACCTGTGGAAGTTCAAGCGACACTGCTGAAAGAAATTGAAGAGGAACGCTCTAAAGAACAAGAGATCAACGATAAGTCTATCGAATGGTGTAAACAGAATATGGATTATCGTTCTGATCTTCTTCAAATATCATCTGTGACTATCTCTGGTCGCAAGAAGAAGGATCAACTCTCAGTGACCATGGAGATTACCAGAGAGGATGGAACCCAAAAAGCTATGTACGTATCCAAACTTGAGAGCTTCGGATTTACGGAATGGATAGAGTTCTGGGATGCGCTGAAGAAATCCAAATCTACATACAGAGGCTACGTTGAAGGACTTTTTGAAGCCCTCATAAATAGAGTCACTTCTGTAATGAAGCTGCCATCTCCTCTTCCTCCCAAATCTCTGAAACTCAAAAGAAGAATTGGGTCCTTCTCCTCCTCTGAAGATGTCTCCATCATCAGGAATGAAACTTCTATCAAATTTTCAAGAGATGCACTGTTTGGTCCTCCTCCTGATCTTTCAGTTCTGGATTTATCTCTGCCTCCTGGTGGTCCTTTTCAAGCTGGTCAAGTAATTGAAAATCCTTATGGAATATTCTTCAGAGATGATGATGAGGAACTCAGATTTCAAAGAGTCTCTGAGATTCCTATCTGTCCTCTGAATCATCTCAAGGATATCTTATGCTTATGGTGTGACTTCTTCCCTGCTGCTGAGAAAATTAAAGAAATTATCAGCCAAGAATCTTTGGAACGAAGACAGAAAGGAGAAGAAATACCTGAGTATATGATAAATCCTCCTAAGTCTTCTTATAGCTGATAGATTAGTTTTCTTTTCTGTAATCTATTAGTTGTACTTACAGTAGTTAGTTATTCACTTGTACTTGTAATTTTCATTCCTTGTAAGTCTCTTCTTGGATTAATGAATTTCAGTAAAGTACTTAACTCCATCAGTGCTGTAAAAGATCCCTCAAAATAGTAATTGGGACATGTATGTTACGAGTCCTGATTATTCCATCTTTTTTGAATTATAAAGTAATTTTCTCCAGTTACTTTGTCATTATCAAATAGGGGGAGATTGTTGATCCAAACTCTCTCAGTGATTTGATAAAGACCCTCTTCTATACTTAGTGAAAATTACGTTTTAATATGTACTAGTGTTTCACCATCAGCGATCAGACTGAGTCTGTTCAGTTATCGCTGATAGTCTTTCTTATAAACATTTTCTATGTATTAGTGTTTCACTATCAGTGATTATACTGAGTCTGTTCAGTTATCACTGATAGTTCCTGAAGTAAACAGCCAACGTAATCCCCAAAGACAAGTCGCGTCAACATATGTTCATAGCTGAATCGAAGACGATGCTGCTGGACAAAGAGAAGTCTTCTAGTGACCTAATGCGGATATCAGTGAAGCAAAGACAACTCTACAAATACGCGAAGGAACATGAGGAAAAGCTTCAGCGATAGCTGAACCTCTTTATCTCTGCAAGAAGAGATACTCAGCGATCAATCGATCACAAAGCTTATGCCTCAAGTTTCCTTTTGTCTATCCTTGCACAAACTAGTACTATGTGTCAGAACGGACATGTCTCTGCCACCATACATACAACAACTCTGTCAACTACACTGTTCATGACCCGGCCGAAAGCATGTCTCCCAAAATTCAGACTCCCAAAGCCAATCTGTGAACGCCACGTGTAAAGTACGATGCCATGCATTTAATGCATAGGGTATAAATAGGAAGTTCACCCCTTCATCTGAAGGTGTGCTCAATCCTTGAACTCCATATAGAAACCATTGTTTTCTATCTCTCTTAATTCCCAATTCTCTGAATTTCTTGTGCAATCATCTTAGTGTTTCTTGAGTTTGTTTAGATTAAGTCTGTCTTAATCTTATTCCGCAACAAACTTGTAAATTGTATTTTTGATTTATCAATAAACAATTTATTAAACTTTAATTTCTGTGTTTGTATTCAACCCCCCCTTCTACAAACTTGTTAAGCACCTCCGGGATCAACAATTAAAAATCCAAACATTAAAAATAAAACTTATAATATATATATATATATATATATATATATATATATATATATAAACGGGTTATTCGGGTCACTTTCGAGTTGAAATTTTTGACCCTGACCTTACCCGTTTAATTTTCGTGTCGTGTCGTGTCAACCCGTTTACTTAAATGGGTTGAAATGAATTACCCAAACCCGTTTATTTCGTGTCGAGTTCGTGTCGGGTTAGCGTGTTGTGTCATTTTTTGCCAGGTCTAGTCAAGGACCATGTACAATTACAAGGTAAATAACTTTGACTAACTATGACTTTGACAATGGTTGACTTTACAAGAGTTGACTTTTACTCTTAAATCTTGGATACAATAATACCCTAACAATACAGTTGAGAACTTTTCGTAGACTACTGAACTTCACTTTTCACAGGCTACTGATCAACAAGAATTCGCAGAAAACAACTTGCGAAATTCAACTTTTCGCAGGCAAAGGTTGCGAATTCTATGCTTTTCGCAGATAAGGTATGCGAATTCTTGACTTAGAAATTCCAAAAGTTTCACTTTTCGCAAAATATCATGCAAAATCTGTACTTAAAAATATTTCGATCACAACTTTTCTTAGACTAAGCTTGCGAAATCCTGAACTTTTCGCAGACTGAAGTGAGTGTACAATAGCTTTTCGCAAATTAAGGCGTTCAAGTTCTACACTTTTCGCATACAAGGTTCTGTGAAATTTGAGCTTTTCGCACCTAGGCCTTTGAGAATTCTATACTTAAGAATTTTCCAAAAAAAATGACTTGCGAATTCTTGCACGTTTCGCACAAGACTACTGCGAAAATGTTAGAGCACATTCTCATTGGATTCAAGATCATCCAATCTGAAGATCCAATCTGAAGCTACCGCTGAAAAGTCGCTCTCGATATAAAGTCTAATATCATTTGTAATAAAATGTCAAAGTTGTTTATTTGTATTTTATATAATTAGATATTTAGCATAACTAAATATCTAAGTTTAGTTAGGTGTTAGTTATTATATTTGTTAGATAATATCTAAGTTATTTAGATATTATATTAGTTTAACTATAATATCTAGATATTATATTTAGTTAGTTTATTATTATATTAGGTAGTGTGTTAGGTGAGATATCATCTATTTGATATCTCACATCTAACAACTCTCTCTAATTATTAGAACATATCAGATACACAAGAACACACACACACACAAAAGGTGAAAAACAGAGAACACATCGAGAGCTTGAATAGATCAATCCTGTAATCGTTTGAATATTAATCAAAACAGGTTGGTAATCATATCGTGTTGTTTTTGTAAGAACTTGATATAGTATTGTGGACCAACAATTGGTATCAGAGCCTGATAAGAGATTCAATCAAGTTTTTAGAACTTCGACTCTGTGTTCTTATTTATAAAAATCATTTTCGTGATTTAGTGTGTTTTTGGGTTAGAAATCGATCAAGTTGTGATCGATATACATGCTAGATTGAGTTGTTGTTGTTTGATTTCAGTTTAAAGCTTAAATCGAGTTCCATTTTGGTGATTTTGTGTCTGAAAGTCGAGTTGAAAAAGTTACTGTGCCATCAATTTTATCTTCGAAAAAGTGATTTTTATCGAGATCAAGTGGTCACAAACTGTTCTAGAAGTGTTTTTAGTCATATTGGTAGAGTTTGGTACTGCTAATCGACGTAGATACAGGTTTTCAGTTGATTTTCGAAGTACAGGACGAACTTGCGCAAACATAGGGAAGAACTCACGCAAACTTCACTTTGCGTGACACACTTTGCGCAACCAACTGAACACGCAAAGTCTACTTTGCGCAACCCTCGTAAAACGCAAAGCTCACTTTGTGCAACCAACGTATCACGCAAAGTCTACTTTGCGCAACACTCTACTTACGCAAAGCCCACTTTGCGCAACTCAAAGCTCACGCAAAGCTCACTTCTCGCAACCAACGGCTCACGCGAACATCAGTTTTCGCAACTCACTTGAAACGCAAACCTCAACTCTCGCTACCCTCTAGACACGCAAACCTCAGTTTGCGCAACCCTCTAGTCACGCAAACCTCAGTTTGCGCAACCCTCTCATCACGAAAACCACAAATCTCGCTACCAATACATCACGCAAACCTCAGTTCACGTGATCAACTCCTCACAAAAAACAACTTCACTTCGCGCAATCTCCTTGAAACGCAAACCATCCTTTGCGCGACCCACTCTTCACGCAAACCTCATTTGCGCCACCTTCTAAAAACGCAAAGTTTTTCAGACTTCAATCTTTTTATTCAGAATGACATATAGAGAAGCCCTTGCAATCGGAACTGACACCAAGCCACCAGTTCTCTTTAAAGGAGAATACGAACAGTGGAAAGATCGGTTCCTAAACTTTGTTGACAGACATGAGTTGGGTGATTTCATCAGGCAATCGATAGAAGAAGGGGTTATGAAACCAGTTTTGACGACTCATATGGTTGGAACTGTGCCAACACAGATTGAACTTAAGTATCATGAGCTCGAAGATGATAAATTAAAGAGAGCAAAAGGTGATAAATTAGCAAAGTCATACATTCTACAAGGAATTCCAAACGAAATCTATGTAAAGATTGACAGCTATAAAGCCTCTGGCAAAGAGATGTGGGATCAACTAGAGAAGATGATGTTGGGTTCAAAGGTTGGGAATCAACTCAAACTTTCCAACTGCCTAAACAGTTATGAAGAATTTAAAGGCAGAAGTGGAGAGTCTCTAGAAGGAACTTATGACAGATTTGTGACCTTGCTAAACGAACTAAGCAAGAACAAGGTCACCAAATCTCAAATCGAGCTGAACGTCAAATTCCTAAGTATTCTACAGCTGGAATGGAAGAGATTTGCCAAACAGATGAAGCAGATCAAGGATCTGAATGAGATTACACTTCATGAGGTGTATGAAACCCTCAAACAAAATGAAGAAGAGGTGGATGAAATTCTAGATGAGAAGAGGCAGAAAGTAAAGACAGTTAAAGACACAGTTGCTCTTGTTGTCAAGAAGAAGAAGAACAAGACGATTGTGTATGAATCAGAAGAAAATGAAGCTTATGCAAACTCTGACTCGGATGACTGTGAACAACTGAAGCAGGCTATGCTCATGCTGACTAAGGCCTTTCAGAAGAAGTTCTACACGAAGCCAAGTTCAAACAATCAGAGGTATTCTTCTGGTTCTAACAACTATGTCCACAAGGAAAGGGTTGAAGGAAATAGATATGAAGAAAAGAAGTTTGAAGGGAAGAGAATAGAGGAGAAGAAACCGGAAGAGAGAAGGTATCATGCTGAAGGAAAGAGAATAGAGGAGAAGAAACCGGAAGAGAGAAGATTTCAAGCTGAAGGATCCAGTCAGTCAGAACTACCAACGTGCTACAACTGTGGCAAAACAGGTCACTTTGCCAGAGACTACCGCAGATCCAAAGTCAGGAACTCCGATTACTATAAGAACAAGATGCTTCTTGCAAAGCAACAAGAGGTGGGTAAGGCACTGACGGCAGAGGATGAGTACTGGCTTGATCATTCAGACGAGGAAGAAGAGGATGAAGAGAGAGATGAAGCAGTCAACATGTGCTTGATGGGAAAGCAGGAATCAGACGCTGAAGCAGATTCAGAAGAGGATGAGACAGATGAGGTATGCGATTTATCTTATTCAGATTTCATAAATAAAATGCATGCCATGAATTTAAAACAACAAGAGTTAGAGTCAAAACTTAAGCGAGAAAATGGTATTATTACTGACAAAAACCAATCGATACAGACACTTAGCGACGAAATTGCTGAGAAGAAAGTATTGGTTGAGGTTTTACATAGAAATAATGACACCAGCGCAAAGGAAAAGACAATAATTCTTAAAGAGAATTCTGAACTCAAGTCTAAACTGAGAAAAAGTGAGCTTGATTTATATGAGCTTACGAAAATGCATTCTTCATGTACTGAAGAAAACAAAACTTTAATTGCAAAATTAAAAAGTTTGGAAGAGAAGTTATACAAATTGGGTCAAACTGAACAAACTATTCATCTGAACAAACCCAAAGAGGAAATAGAAAAATGGGGAATCGGTTATAAGAATCCTCACTGTCTTCAAAAAGGAATATCTGAAGTGCCTGCACTTTATGATCTTCTTTCTTTGAAATTAGCTCGAAGAATCCCTAAGCTTAAAGTTTTCTGGACTAAACTATCTGAAAAGGATGAAGCCAACGAAACTGAAAAACGTTTGAAATCATCTAAAGTTCACCTTCCATTTTATTATGCGAAAGTGAATAATAGTTATAATGATAATCCAATATATCAAAAGAAGAAATCTCTTTCAAATGACTTCTTTCAAAGTTATTCTGGAAAAGAAATGGAGGCGAAGCCTATTCAAGGTAAACTATATGTCCCTCCTCTCGTTTTAGAAAGTAAAATTTCTGAAGTCGAGAACTCTTTAACAGATGAAAGACTTTTGATGAATATTGAGCAAAAAGTTTTTTCAACTGTGTTCAAAAATTCTGTTCTTTCTAAGGCTTCAAACTCTAAGGATATGTTTGGTTCATCAAATAAAGGGTTTGATTTTCTGAACACTGACGGTGGTTTAGATGATTGTTCTAATCAATTTGACTTTAATGCAAAACTTCCTAACCATTCATCTTTTGTTGTCAAATATTTGGGAAAAACCAGTATGCCTGTTAACAGTGCAAAATCAACGAAAGTTGATAACTCAGTCTTTGTGAAAGCTAAAAGTGCTAAAGGTAAGGTTATATCTAAGCATTCACAGAAACCGAACACTACCGGTAAGACGAAGAAGAAGCATTCGTTTGTTGCTCAAAAGTCTAACTCACAAGTTTCAAATGTTTCAGCAATGAGCAAGAAAAGACTTGAAGTTAAATCTGAATGGCAACCAAAACAATCGTTTGATGAGACTGCTATATCATGTTCTAGTGCTGACTGTAATAAGATAACTACTAGTAAAGATGATATAATTGTGGATGTTGCTTTTATAAAACCAAATCTTGTCATTTCACGCAAGAAATATTCTATGAAGAAATTATTCCAGTTATTTTTGTCTGCCAGAAAGTTTTCAAATTATGATAAACATGATCTTGCTTCTCGTATAGATTCTGATGTTTGGTTTGGAACATATCATGTTCCCTCTTATCATTCAAATTCTTTATCTAATTTTAAAAAACAAAGCGGACCCAAATTTCACTGGGTGCCAAAATCGTTTGCTAACACAGTTGGATCCAATTGGAAATGGATACCAAAGAAAAGGGATGATTCTGTGTTGCAGATACCTACTGTCTAGGGGGAGTAGGAGAGAAATGGTTCTTGTGTAAATTAGCTCAAGACCCGAACTTTAAAGAATATCGACTTCTGATTATGTATAGATCAGGACTCGTTCTTCAATGACAAAATCAAAGGCTTCTAAGTAAATCAGCTTAGAACCCGGACTTCAACGAAGTTTGACTTCTAAACACAACAGTTTAGGACTCGCACTTCAATGATCAAAAGACCTTACTCCGTGCTGAAAAAGAGATTGTACTCCGATACTCGAATGAGGAAATCAACCATCAAGGGGGAGTACATACATATTTGTTTGAAATTTTATGCATATCTTTTACAACTGATAATGTACTGATGCATAATTTCAGGGGGAGTAAAAAGGTGATGACTTCTGATTATTTCTGATCAGAACTCGTACTTTAATAGTTTTATTGCCTTTTGTCTTTTCAATTTAAGTGAATAAATTTGCTTTGACTTGACATAAGACTTTTGTAGAAGTTTTGAGAGATGCTTACAAGATCATATGTTTATGACTTTAAGCTTAGCTTCATGAGATATAAGATCACACGTTAAGGTACAATCCTTTATCTTAATCTCATATATGGTTGATAAGTGGACAACTTTCAATCATAGAAAACATTGTTTTAAATGTTTAAACCACTTCCCGTTTCTTAAATCGATTTCATGATTTGGAAGTGTGACTTTAAATGTTTTCAAAGATCAACTTTGTGCTTTAACTGAAATAGTTAAACCATATTGAGCATCACATGCATCATAGGAAAACATGATTTCTGTGTGCTAGGAATTAACACAACTTCTATAGAATCACCTTAACCAGTGATTTCTACCCAAGAAATTAATCCATAGTGATTGAGTGTGAGAAGCGAAAAGAAATGAGTCTGTCAAACAAAGAAAGAAAGTTTGATTAGAGTGAGCTTAATGTTTAAAAGAAAGAGCGTGAGAGAACAAAGTTAAAAGATTATCACAACTCTGCACCAACTTTTTCTGAGCTGGGCAACCACCTTACTAGTGTTTCACAATTTTTTCGTGATCATTATTGAAACAGGCAACTAGCCCATGCCAACTCTTGATCAAACCTCACTATCTACTCATTTTCTTCTTAACAAGAAAGTGTTTCACATTTTCAAAGGGGAAGCAGCACATATGCTATCTGATTTTCATTTGTAAAATCTGGATATTGAAAAGAAGGAAGTCTTCCCCACCTTCGTACTTCAATCATGCATATTAAGTTTGTGTTTAACTTATTGTTGTCTCAGTGGTTTACACAAATTTTGAGCCTATAAGCAATCATCAAGTGCTTAATTCTTTCTATCACAAGCACGAACACACAAGGAATTTGTTTCTTTATCATAACGTTTATAGAAATTACCTTTGTGGTGTTTCGATGATTAAATGGAAACCCTGGGGGAGTCAACATCAAACAGCTCCTTTACAATGTGTATTTGT
Organism: Arctium lappa; assembly: GCA_023525745.1. Lineage (NCBI taxonomy): Eukaryota > Viridiplantae > Streptophyta > Magnoliopsida > Asterales > Asteraceae > Arctium > Arctium lappa. Next base: position 28,474,469 of record CM042055.1, read on the forward strand.
TACACACAGTGACTTACTGTTACTGACAGGCATGTTAACTGATTCATTAGTTGATTCAGGTGTTACACGACTATTTTGTCTGGATTTGAAAAGATCTGGATGAATATCTTTTGAATTGACGGATCAGAGGCTCCAAATGACATACATTTCTTCCTACAAGTTTTGATGAAAGCGTTGCTCTTTTCCTTAAAAAGGGGGAGAATCTAAAGCTTGAAGAAATGTCCATTACATTACAAGACATTGGAGAAGAGAAAAGCTAACCAAGAACTGCGAGATCAAAGTATTCTGAAGACATGCTGATTTCAGATAAATTTTCTTTGAAGATACTTTGCTAAAGCATTATGAGCTAGAGAAAGAGATTGTATCTTCTGAGCTGAAAAAGATGACTGAATTGCTAAATTTTTTTTAGTAATGATCTTGATCCAAAGGGGGAGATTGTTAGAGCACAGTCTCATTAGATTCAAGATCATCCAATCTGAAGCTACCGCTGAAAAGTCGTTCTCGATATAAAGTCTAATGTCATTTGTAATAAAATGTCAAAGTTGTTTATTTGTATTTTATATAATTAGATATTTAGCATAACTAAATATCTAAGTTTAGTTAGTTGTTAGTTATTATATTTGTTAGATAATATCTAAGTTATTTAGATATTATATTAGCTTAACTATAATATCTAGATATTAGTTTTAGTTAGTTTATTATTATATTAGGTAGTGTGTTAGGTGAGATATCATCTATCTGATATCTCACATCTAACAACTCTCTCTAATTATTAGAACATATCAGATACACAATAACACACACACATAAAAGGTGAAAAACAGAGAACACATCGAGAGCTTGAATAGATCAATCCTGTAATCGTTTGAATATTAATCAAAACAGGTTGGTAATCATATCGTGTTGTTTTTGTAAGAACTTGATATAGTATTGTGGACCGACAAAAATCTTGACTTAGAGAAATTTCAACAAACACAGACTATGCTCCTTGCCAGTTTTTCACGATGAAGGATGCGAATTCCGTAGATCTTGTGAGTTCTTGAGTTTTTCGAACTCAAAAACACAAACTCAGCCCAAAATCGATCAAAACTCCTGAATTAGATTCTGAAACTTCAAAATTTGATTTCAATCACCTTCTGAATAGGTTACAAACAATCAATTTCAAAGAAAAACAACAAAATTATAATTTTGATCTAGAATACAGTGCGTATTACAATTTCGAACAAAAATACATTCAAATCCAAAATTCACACAGATTGATTGTGAATTTGGACAAACTATCAACACAAGATCTGGTCTAGACTATAAACCGATTACAGTACAAGCAATTACAACTCAAAACTACCACAAACACTCAAAATCGATCCTATAATAATGTCCCGGCGAGTTCTTGAACGTCGACCAACAAATCTTCATAATTCTTGAGATTTTCTAATTAAATGCTTGCTCTGATACCAATTGATATTCCTAGTTTGTGCAAGATTAACCATGAATTTTGATTTCAAATCTCATATGTCATTGATATGATCTTCACAGAATACAAACTCTCTCTTTCTACTTTCTCACTCTAAAGATATGCAATACAATCTTCTCTATTAAGCTCTACTCATAAGTCTAACGAAGAAGATACTATTTATACAAACAACAAATACAAGGAACACACAACTAAACTAACAAACAAGTTGACTTTGGTTGACTTGGACTTTCCACTTGATAACTTTGATTTTGCATTTGAAGGCTTTGACTTGGGCTTTTGACTTTCAATCTAGATGATCTTGAAGACAACAATTTATGCTCTAACATGATGATTATGTGATAATGCTTTGATAAATCGAAGACTTCTTATGATATGATTTTCTTATGATAATGATATGATAATGTTGTGATAATGATATGATAATGCGATTTGTTGTGGTAATGATGTGATAATGCTGTTATAAATCAAAAACCAATCATGATCACATCAACAATCATCGACTCTATGTGTTCATTACGTGATTGTATCTTTTTTCCCAATTTATCAAATCATCCCTCCAACATTCCTAAAAGACAGTAAATGTGTATTTATTATTTTACTGCTCAATCAATCATTTTAAAACTGTGACTCAACAAGTCGAACACCCCACCGTGGTATGCGCTAATAAGACCACCAAAAGCCTTTGTGGCACTAGTGGTACGCAGAAGACATGGGTGGGGTATGCGCTAGCGCCCTTGACAGGCACTCCAGAACCCGTCAACGCTCGTGGTGAAGTTGAATTCTCCATGAAGATGCGGAGTACCAACGGCTATAATGGGCTTACAAGTGTTCTCACATTTGCATAAATCACAAGTATTCTCATTTGAACCCTTCCCCCATATATATATATATATATTGAAAATCAAAATAAACCACAAAATGTTACAAACCCTTGAAAGTTCAATGAGTTTGATTTGAAGCTATGATTAATATTGTTTCGCATGTTTTGTTCTTGTGTATGAATGGGGGGGGGGGGGAGTGAGGGAGAGTTGGGATCATTTGAGAACAAGTTGTTTTGGTGCGAACGATGAGAACACTCAAGAGCCTTTAGATTAGTAGATTTGATCTCACGGCTCACAAAAACAGGATCATATATCTTCATCTGATTTCTTACAAAGATGCACATCTTCATCTACCTCCATCAACTTTCATCGAACTTGATCACCTTCCTCTGCGTTCATCTTCACCTTCATTTACCTTTAGTCACATTTACGAGTTATCACATATTTTCAAACACCTTCACATGCATGCATTTGTTAAAATTTCAATTATAATGATACAAGGAGGTAATCATATTCCATGTTCTTAAAAAAAATTTGTTCTAATATGATCCCAACCATTAGCATATTTAGCCTTCTCATTATATTCAGACACATAGATGCGTGCACACTTTTTGTATGTGTGTTGTCTTGTGTCATAAACATCTATTAAGAAAGATGTGCTCCCATGCTTAAACCTTGTATAAGTATTATATAACTTTCCACTATATATTTTTTGTAGAATTGTTCGATTATTATAAGATACTTTAAATAATTTCACCTTTGGTATATATAAAGCGGATAGGTCGATGTAGACCTACGTTGTGTATAAGAACCTTATTTGGAAATCATAAATGATTTATAATGCTTAGCGAATCAAACTTACCTGTGTGATTCCGTTTTTACACAATTTCTTATGAAATAATAGTTTAAAAAGATTATCTTTTAAAATAAATTTATACGTTTTATACTCTTGTTTAACTAAAAATAAACTACCCGTCTCAAACTCTAGGTATATTTGTGTCCCACATATCAGCTTATGATACGTCGTTATTTTATTTAATTCTTTTTTCATTTTAATAAAATGATGATGTGTGAAGTGTTGATTGGTGGATTGAAAAAAGTCACAAAGTTACAATACAAGGTTCAATTCATTACTTTGCTACATCACTCATGAACCGATCCATTATTTTATATAAAAATGACAATAAAAGAGATTGAATTAATTTAGTTATTGCTTATTTATTAAAATGAAATTTGGGATCACAAAGAGTTAGGTGGAACTTTTTTGTAGGTCATAATAATATACAAATTGATTTTTTTTTTGGAAAGCGTATCCTGGGCCATAGGCCCAGACTAATCCCTGGCAATTAGGGCCTTTGGCGTAACTGCTAAAGCGTGCAGCCCTGAGTTTATCCTCAGTGGACACAAATGCTATATATCGACAAGATGCCTTTAGAGACTGTTGATCAGTTATGTTACATTTAACTCGGTACAGGAAAATGTATTTAGAAACAATGATCATGTAAAGGACAAGTATCAAATAATTGAAGTCATGAAATATTGTGGTTTGCCATTCATACCACAACAGTCCAAGTGTGCTCACCATGGTCCGAAAGCTCTGCCGGTGGCTCCACCACGGATCTCAAGCTAAAATATATATGCTTCCACCGCCGCCAAACTGCACCCTCGTTAACTAACTCGCATCTACACCCTATCATCTTCCCTAAGAATGGATTCTCCAAAATCCAACGCAAACTGAAAATTACACTGATAATGTTCATGGCCATCGGCCGGAATCATACCTTTGATCCAAGCTCGATAATATATTTTTTTCTTCTTTTCTTTTTTAATTACAAATATATATGACTTCTTATCTTTCTTGAAGTGAATATATTCTCATTCTGTGTGTGTGGCCCACCACTCATCTTATACTTAAAGTAGTACTGTGGCCCGCCACAACACACACTAGTGTGCCACGGCGGCGATGGCGTTCACGGCGGTGGTCATTGAAGGAGGTGTGATGACGGAGTTTGTGTTCATGATGGTGGGGAACTCTCGTTGTTCTTTCTCTTCATAAAGAAAGTCTCGAACAATCAGAGCACTCGGTCGAGCCACAAGTCGCTCCCAAGCTTCATCGGCTTGCAATCCATGTTTAAGGAAAACCTCGGTGGCATCAAGGTGATGCAAATCCCACTCCATTTGGTTCTGAAGACTTAGAATGTTTTGCAACTGGCGTGACGCCAATTTGCAAGTATTAGCTTTAATCTTATCGATTGCTTCTTTGAGGTTTTCAGAGTTCTCATTGTTGAAGAAATGATCCAATTCTGGAACACCGATTGCACGCCTAAGCCCGATCTTGCTGTTGGTAAATTTCGGGTTGTAAAATCTTCGAACTTCATCTACTAGACCGGCCTGCACCATCCGGTCGACACGTTTCGACACGAAAGACTGTAGAACTGGCAAGGAGACGTGAACCCACAAAAAGCAACAGCTATACCTTGATTGGAACTCGATGTTATCGTGAACTAGAGCCTTTATATATGAGTTCGACCCACCGGCTATAATAGGAAGCTGGTAGTTGGCAACAATGGATTCTACGACCAGAGATGCATCATGTGTGAAATCAGCGGCCGTGAAATCGACATTAGGATCAACGAAACCCAGAAGGTGGTGGGCAATCCCTTGACACTCGTCATCCGTGACTTTGTTGGTGGCGATGTCCAGGCCTTTATAAACCTGCATCTTGTCGGAGTTAACGATTTCTGCTGGGAATTTGGTGGCGAGATCGATTGAAAGCCTCGATTTTCCGGTTCCAGTTGCTCCTATAACTATCACCACCTTATCTTTACGGTTTCGTGGCAGAAATGACTCCATATTGATCTGACCGGGGAAACTCATTGATGGAACAGTTACCTGTTTGCAAGCAGAAAGCAGGCGCCCCATAATAAACCTGCAAATAGAAAACCATATTAACTAACCAAAATCCTTTCATATAAAACTTTAGCTTAACCAACAAATAAACGCTATTCCCCATATGTCGCTAATTGGAGTCTCATACCATCAGTCAAGGTAGGTGTGTACAAGCTCATGACCCGGACACAATGGCTAAAATAGTAAAAATAAAAATCAATATATAACTACCATTTTGGAAGAAGCTAGCTAGGTCGTGCGTTGGACCACCATACCTTATTTTGGGACGTGGAAACCTGAAGAAGGTTGAAAAGAAAAGGCCTATATACGTACGGATAACTGTATGTGTGTGTGTTTTCTTGGCAGAGTGGTGATATCTGTGTATGATACTATGATGGCTTTGTGGATGTATGTTATTTATGTATGTATGTAGGGTTTGTTGAAATGGAGAGATTTGGGATTACGGTAGGAATGAATGATCAGATGTTGGAGATGGGAATTGGGTATTTATGGAGGAGTTTAAAACAGTTGGGTTGTGCCAAATATGCAAAGTTTGTTACGTGTAAAGGAATACGGCGCTTCGTGTAGAGTTAAAAAAGTCGTGTTTATGCTTATTTTAAAATAATAATATATAGACGGAGTATCGTGTGAAAAGTTGAGTTAATGGTGAGACTCGTAAGAAGTGGATCTGAACCGTTGACCTCTTTTAATCTCAAGCCCTACCATGAATTGCGTCTTAGAAGGGAATTGATCTGGCGCATCTCCGTGCATCTTAATTATCTCGGTACATCTCATCCTAATATGCGTCGGTTTCTCATCCAACGGTCGATAATCACTTCTCACGTTCCTCACCGTTAACTCAACTTCTTCACGGGAACCCAACCCATAATATATATATATATATATATATATATATATATATATATATATATATATATATATATATATATATAAAGAGAGAGAGAGAGAGAGAGAGAGAAAGGTTAAAATGAGAAATGTTAACTGTGTGAGTAATAGAGAAATGATTCTAGTCTTTCATCTGGGTCGACATTTGCGGCTTTCATCGTGAAGTATCTGATAATTTTTCGTGTGGTTTGTAGAAGATAGAGAGATAGTTTCGTAAATAAGCGGGACGAGTTCATATATGAACCTATGCATGTGATTTACATATTAACTATACGTTCATATGAGAATCAGTTAATTAGTTCATATGAGATTCAGTTAATTAGTTCATATGTGAATCACAAAGGTTCATATGTGAATCTGTTAATTAGTTCAACTGATTCGTATATGAATCTACAGTTAATTAGTTTATATATGAATAAGTTAATTAGTTTATATATAAATCAGTTAAAAAAGTTCATATGTAAATTACTCTAGTTCACATATGAACATATAGTTCATATGTGAATCATACAGATTCATATATGAAACATATAGTTCATATGTGAATCATACATGTTCATATGTGAATCATACATGTTCATATATGAACTCGTCCCGCGTATTTGTAAATATTATGAAACTATCCATCTATCTTTGGAATAACCGCAACTTTTGATCAATCAAAGCCGTAATTGTTGACCAGCCAAAAACACAATATTTAACCAGTCAAATCCGATCTTGATCGTATGAATGACTAGGATTACTTCTTTATTTCTCAGACGCTTAACATTTCTCATTTGAACCTATGGCTATATATATATATATATATATATATATATATATATAGGATTAGGTTCATTTGAGAAATGCTAAATATATATGAAATAAAGAAATGATCTTAACCCTTTATCTGGTCAATATTCGTGACTTTGACCGTGAAACACTGGATAATTCATTGTGTGGTCTGTAGAAGCTAGATGGGTAGTTTCGTAAAATACACGGGACGAGTTCATATATGACATGTATGATTCATATATGAATTATATGTTTAAATATGAACTAGTATATTTCACATATACTAGTTTGATTCGTACTCACAGTAAAGAAGATAAATATCCAAAAGTAAAATAAATGAACAAGCAAATATTCACTAGATAACAATGTAGAATTTCAAGAACACCATAAAGGTGGTTTAAATCTTACAAGATCTTCTTGTACAATTCACCATACTTAAGAGTATTTATTTATACAAGCAGGTAAGGAAAATCACACTATATAAAAAAGGGTTGCACATCCTATTTATAGGACTAAAAGTGAACAATGTACTTTCCTGACACACAAGACATGCTTGTATAGTGATCTACCTAAAAGATAAATCTTATCACTAAGTGACGTGTCTTCTGAGCTTGTATCTTGACTTGTAGAAATCTTCAGCTTGAACTTCAGAGAGAATGTCTTCAGAACTCTGATAGAGTGCCTCTGATGAAGCTATCTCTGATGTCTTCTTTGTTGAATACTCTAACTCTGAAATCACTTCAGAGGAAGCTTGTTATCTCTGATGGTATCTCTGGAAGTCCTCTGAAAAGGACTTAGAATATTTTCAATACTTTTACATTTCAGAATTGGGGCTAACAATCTCCCCTTAAGTATTGAAAATAAAAAATTATAAACTAGCAGAGACATTAATATAGAAAACAAAGAGGAGAAAGTCATCATTTGTTAAATGTTACTTCTCACTAGATAATTAAATTACATTACAAGAGAAGTTGACGATAAAAAATAATCAAAAAAAATGACAATCTATTCCCTGAGCAGATTTTGTGGAATCTCATGATCAAATCTCTGTAGAGGATCATTGAGTTGATCTCTGAATACATACATTCAAACAAATCTATTGGACACTTATCCTTTTTGACATTCAGCATGCGCATCATCCTTTTCAGAGTCTCATCAGAATAATTCGCCACTTCAAAGGCTAAAAAGATCCTCTTTTCGTTGAATACCCTATAGACGAATCCCAGAGGCTCTGCCACGATCAATCCAGTCTTGTACTTGTCCAAATTGTCCATCACTTCAATCGGAGCAGTGACCCCTAGCTTCTCTATTTCAAGATTCAGGGTAATCTAGATGTCTAACTTAGCTCTAAGCTTGATATGGGCTTCCATGGCTATTTTCACTTCATATTCTCCCATTCTGTAGACTCTTCCTTTCTCTGATTTTGCTGAACAATATGCACAAAGATGAGGTATGTCATAGGGATTAAGATTTACTAAGTCGTTATCGTTGAACTGGTATACTCTGTTATCTACGCGGAGGACCTCATAATGCCGATATATTATCTTGTTGTAGCTGAATTTCCTCTATGAGATCTTGTTGATTCAGTGATTGGTTCATTAGAGAAGACATCCTTACAACTGTTTGTCTTATATCTCCCAAACTTCTTTTCAATTTATCCATTCCAGGTCCGAGTCTTGGATTTAGAGGATAAGCAAACCTGTCTTCAATGTTGAACTCGTAGTAGAGGTATCGGAAAGTGTCTTCCACAAAAGCTCTGGCTTCAGTTGTGAGAAATTCTGGAGGTATTGTGAATGCTAAGGATGATGGAATGCCAATGTTTAATCTCTGAACAGGTACCTCTGTGGTTGTCTTTTCATCTTCTGAGGTTAGAGGTACTTGATAAGCTTCAACCATTGTTATGTCTTCAGCAGATAGCTGGTGTTGAGCTATCTCTGGTTTAGTACTTTGGATTGTGGGAGTTTATGGTGGAGTTTCATTTGTTGTAGAGACAATCATGGCTTCCATATGCGCTTGATCTTCTATCTATGGCTCAGCCTCTGATATGTCTGCTTGATGGGGTTGAGCACGTTGATACACATACTCTTCCTTTTGTTCAGAGGCTTCTCCATCATCAAAATCATTTTCAAATGCATCGCTCATTATGATCGTTGGTCTTTCCGGAGAGATGAATACATCCTTTGAGGGAGTGCTGGAGTAATCCACAAGTTGTTCATCTTCTACTATAGCAGTAGAAGATTCTATATTGATGGTCTCTGGAATTACTGGGACCACAGAAACACGTGATATCTCTGAGGTTGTGGCTGCTAGTACAATTACAGGTACTGGAAAGCTCATAATTGTTGTAGATGGTTGGTCATCAGTAGAGGTGGGATTCTTCTATGGTTGAGTTCTGTCTTGAGCACCTTCAGGTTGTTTAGGTGCAGAGGAGGAGGGAGCAGAGGCACTGGCTTCCTCTATTCTGATGTGTCTTTCTCTTTTCTCCCTCTTTTGAGCATCTGATGACCTTCTTGGCATATCATCATCTTGGTCATCATCAGAGTCCTCAAACTGAGCCTTCTTAGACGCCTCCTTTGCACAGAAAGTATCTGGAACCTTCCTTTTTAGCTTTGGTGCCGTTTCTAGGAGGAGGGCTTCTTTAAGGAAAGCCTTAACGACCTTTGTTGTTTCTCCAGACTTGGCCACGAATTTTCTCGACACCGTGAGCATTCGGCTGATCACTTGTTTTGAGAAGTCCTGGAGATCAGTCTTCGTTACCAAGTCTACTGTTGTTCTTGGAGTTTGAACTGGAGGTTGAGGAGCGGTAAAGATTAGTATTGCTGATATAGCTTCAGAGATCCACTGCATCATCTCTGATTTGAACTTTTCTATATCAGCAGGAGTAACTGATGGTGTGGCAGAGGGTAAGGCTGGTATATCTTTGAGTATCTCAGATTTGGCAGATGTGAGCTCCTCTGTGATTCTGTCAGAGAATTCTACGACAAGTTTCTCCATAGTGGAGAGTTTGTTGTTGTTGGCCGCCAGTTGGTGCTTTAACTCATAGACCTCTGAAGTGAGCTTTTGTAATTCAGAGTTTGAGGCAGAGGCCTCTAAGGTCTTCTCAATGGTAAGTTTTAGATCTTTCAAGGATCCTCTAATATCATCATTAAAGATTTTGAACTCTTTTTTAGTGATGAAGTTAGAGAGGGGAACCTTGGAACCAACACATGTTTCGAAGTAACCCTCGAGTTCAGAGGGGCCTCTTTGCAGAGGTGATTTAAGGTTGCCTCTTGATGGACTTCCTTCTAATCCTTGAGAATCCTATGTAGGGGATTTCTCTATGGAAGTTCTAATCAGATCCTTTTCCTCTGATTGAGGTTCAGGGGAGGAAAATCTGATGTGTTGGGAAGACTTGCTATCCAGACAAGTCAACCCCTGTGAGTCTAGGTCGTGCCACTACCCCTCAGTTAGGCAGTCCCTACGTGAGATTCTGAAGATCTCTGGAACTATAGGACAGTCCCCTAATAAATGAGCCACAGAGGAATCATTTTGTGTTGGTGGAGGTGACGTACCCTGGGGCGATGGGGCACTTAACTTTTCAATAGACATGCCTTTTGAGAGGACAAGTCTAGATTTGTGGAATACCCTTGGTTTTGAGCATCAGAGGCAGGAAGAATTGCTTCTAAACGGTTGGCTTGGGTTGGGTTCGAGGTGTGCACCTTTCTTTCAATGTTCTTTGGTGCTGGACTACCTAGAACAAATTGTGTGCTTGCACTGGGAGTTGGTCTTGGGAAACGCACATGTGTGCCTCTGAGGGTATATTTTCTACCTTACCTCCCTCGCCTCTTAGGTGTTCAGAAATCTCTCTCTCGGGTGTACTCTCAGACTCACTTTTCTCTGCTCTTGTAGAGCTAACCTCTGCACCAGAGTCAGAGGCACCCTCTGATCTTCTCTCTTCATAGGCACCCTCTGGTTGCCTCTGTTTTCATCCAATATAGCCTTAGAGTCCTCATTGGCCGACTCGAGTTCAGGTTCAGAGCCTAGATGTGTTGGGGATCCCATCATCGGCTCTGATGATTAGGCAACACTGCTAAGATAGAGATAGGTAGGGTGGGTCTCTAGAATGTAGATCTTCATGCTCTGAGGAATTATCCTTTTGTACGGGTAAGAAGGCATGGTTGTGGGTTTAAAACTATTCATCACGAATAGTGGGGTTTTGGGTCCTTCCTCAGAGAGAGTAAATTTTCTAATTGCTCCTTTGATAACCAATGAAATGAATCATGGAAAAAGGACTGAAACTGGTTGTTTGCCTTTGTTTAGAGCCTTGTTCTTCCTATCCACGACAGTGTGTATTTCTGAGTAGATAAGTCCGACCATGTCCATGTTTCGGTTTAAGAATAGGGCATACATTATGGCTAACAGGATAGGGTTGGCTTGATCTTGGCTTCCAATTTTACAAGTTAGTGTACGGTTTAGCATACTAAACATAAAGTTCCATATGGATGGAAGGTGTTGTCTCCTAAATTCCCTTAGTCTGGATATGTCTTCAATGTATCCTAAGTGAAAAAGAAACTGGAGTAGGTTTCTTGGGATGGGGTTTTTTCAAATCATTCAATCTCTAGGTCAGTGGTTTTGAGGAGAAAGAGTCGACGACGAAGAGTTTCTAGTAAAATACGAATGGTAACATCTTTGTCAACGACATCTATATATCCAACTAGTCCTTTTTCGACTTCATTGTACTCACTTGAGTACCACCATTGTTGAACATAGTTGAGGGGTACATTGGAATCAAAGTTGGTAATGGCGTCTTTTAGTTCACAGGTTCGGAAAAATTCGAAAAACGGTCTGTATGGCTCTTCGAACTTTTCAGTTCACAGGTTCGGAAAAATTCGAGTACAGGTCTGTATGGCTCTTAGAACTTAATGGGATTGAGGTTCAAATGGAAGTTGTTTCTCTTTACAGGCATGTTGAACTGAGCAAGGTCTTGGTGGGGAACAATCCTGCTTGAGTCATCTGAACCTTCCTGATTTTGTGCCATTGTTGCAGGTTTTGAGGTTCTTAAGATTTTGAATGCTTAGAGAGAAAAGATGAAGTTGAGAGGGAATTTCTTAAAGTGTAAAGGTAAAATGAGGTTTGAAATGGATTTTTATGGACGTGTAAGGCATGTGATTGAGGTTATGGAAGCGGCATTTAGGAGTACCCATGTCAGAAATGGAGGTTATGGAAACGGCGTTTGTGAGTACCCATGTCAGAAATGTTCCATCATCCATCAACTCAAGTATGGAGACATGTAGAGTGAGGGTGAAAGGACGCTTACGTAAGACAACTGTCATTTTGGGTTTGTTATTTTAACGTGACAGTCACCCAAAGAAATAACCCACACAAGCCAATCTTTTTAAAGAACTTTACAAGTGTAAAATCATTTCAAAGAAAGAAGTAAACAATCATATCTTCTAAAAAAATTACATTTGCGCTCCAGACCTTCAAAATTCTTATCATAAAAAAATATTTGAAAGATTCAAAGCTTGATTGGAAGAATATCCAAGAACACTAAAATTTATTGCTCTGATGTATCTTAAGAGTAGATAATATCAAAGGCTCTGAAGAGTAGTATCAGAGACTACATAATAGACTCTGGAATTCGTTCAAAGGTTCCGAATGAAGTTTGGTTTTTTGTTTAAGAAAATTAAGGTTAAAGATAAGAGTTAAGTACATACCTTCCCTTGTAAATTGGACAAATGAGCTTTGATTAAAGATCCGAGGCTCTGATGATCATATCAGAGGCTCTGATGTGAGTCTGTATTATCTTCCCTCTGTTTTAACTACCCCTTGACAGATGAAGGTTCTTTTCTCCCCCTTAACAGATGAATGGGATTTGTTTTTCTTTCCCCCTTAAAGTATGCTTGGGTGAACAAAAATGAGATGGTTGTGAACATGATTTGAAATCTCCGAGGCTCTGATGTATGTATTAGAGATCTGAAAGATATTCGACTTCAGAATATTAGAGGCTCTGAAGTGAAGTTCAGAGGATCTGATCTGTGTTGAGATCAAGTGGTCATATTTAACATGCCCAACTTGCTGATGAAGAAATTGAACATTCGTTCATTTAAGGCTTTTGTGAAAATATCAGCAAGTTGAAGATCAGTTGGGACAAAATACATCTCCATTGTGCCTTTTTCAACATGATCTAAAATAAAGTGATACCTAACATCAATATGCTTTCTCTTGGAATGTTGCACTGGATTAACAGAGATGGCAATTGCACTTCTGGAGTCACAAAGAATGGGAATTATGTTAAAATCAAGACCATAGTCTCAAAGTTGAGTTTTCATCCATATTGCTTGTGAACAACAACTAGCAGCAGCAACATATTCTGCTTCTGCAGTAGAGGTTGACACAAAGTTTTGCTTCTTGGATGACCAACTTGTTAGTGTATTTGTTGTATCCAAGATTTAATGTAGAAAGTCAAAGTCACGTAAAGTCAAAGTCTTGTCAAGTGTTGTAAAGTAAACTTTGTATAAATACATGTAGTGTAAGTGTGTGTAAGGATGTAACTAGAGTCATACGTGTTATATCAAGTTATATCAATGACATTGTGACTTTCTCTCTCTACTCTCTCTCTAGAATTGTTCTTTGATTGTCAACATCTTGATTGTGATTTAATTGCTTAAAATATGTAAATATTACATTTTCAATTGGTATCAGAGCAGACAGAAATTCAGAAATCTTGGTTCAATTTAAAGATTATTGGTCGACATTTCAAGAACTTGCAAGCTACCTATTCATATTTGATTTTTACAATTCTATGTTGTTTTAAATTCGTATTTGTTTGTTTAAGGTTTGATTTGACTTCTAGAACACAATTGGTTTGGAGTGCTTAGCCTAATTCACATTTTTAGGGTGAATTTTGGAATTTTACTGATTTTAGTTCGAGTTTTTGAATCACACTGTTAATAGATCGAATTTGTATTTTTGATGTTTTAGACTGAAATCAATTGGTTGTAATCTGTTCTAGACTTGTTTTTGAGCGTACCTACAATGTTACAGATCATTTGGTGAAGGATTGGATTGAATTCGAGTGAGGAGATCAAGTTTTTGTTCAAAAATAAAGAACACGCTAGATCTCTAAAACGCGCAAAGGCCATCATGAAGAACATGCACATCGAAAAAGTCTTCTTTGGGTGAAGAACTCGCAAGAAGCTTTGTGCGAGAAGAGGAAACTCGCACGTCTCACTGTGCAAGTTCATACTGTTCATTTCTGTGTTTTGCGCGAAGTATTGTTCTGCGAGAAGTGGGATATGCAATAAGCTTTTGTGTACGGGAACTAAAAGTGTAGAAAATTTTCTAAGTCTCAAACGCGCAAAAGCATTGCACGAAGTGACTTTCCAAAGAACTCGCAAGAAGATCTCTGCGCGAAGCTAAAACACGCACGAGCCTATTTGCGTAAAGCTCTTTCTCGTATCCTTTAGCGTGCGCGAAGTTCAAACGCGCACATCATATTTTGCGTGAAACTGAGTTTTTTGTTTTGCGCGAAGCTCATATCCTTTGGTCTGCGAGTTCCATAGTTAGAATTTTTTTTTGAGATTTTTTGCAAGCTGTAATATGACCTTTCAATGTCAAAATTTTTCTCTCAAGGGCATTGCCCCTTGACCCCACCCGCTAACCGGGTAGCGGGACCCCCGTGCTAAATCTGCGAAGGGGGACATACTTTTGATAGTGATAAAAATTTTATGATTCCTGTTAACGATCATTTTCAAGTAAAAATTTTCGGATATCAAGATGTCTACTGTATTGTTAGGGAGAGATTGTGCCATCTTGTACATGCCTAAGATACCGTCAATAGAGGCTGGACGTGATAAACTAAAGGATCAGAATTCAACTCTTCTAAAACAGATTCAGGAGTTTAAATCTAAGTTGTTAAACTCTGATAAAACTTCTGAATGTGGCAAATGTATTGATCATTGTAAATCTGATTGTGCAGGTATCATCAGAGCAAGAGGGAAAGAAATTAAAGTGAAAGAGAAAGAAATTAAAAGGAAAGAGGATATGATTGTGTCTATTTAGAAAGAAATCAAACTGAAAGACAGAAAGATAACAAATCTTCAAATCAAGCTGAAGACAACTGAACAACAGTCATCAGAATTTAAAGCTGAATCAGTTGATCTGCACATCAAGTTTAAAGCTTTTGAAGAAAAGATATCTGCTTTGGAGACAAAGAATGCTGAACTGGTGAAAAGTCTTCAAGCAGATAAAGACAAAACAAATATGGAGAAAGATTCAACTCAAAAGCTTTCTGACTTTTCTAAGAAAGCTATCCAAGAGAAATAGGATCTTGAGCTAAGATGTATTAAACTCTCAAAACAAGTGTCAGACTTTGAAAAGATCTTAATTACTGAAAGAGACACGTTTGCAAAAGAGAGAAAAGTTCTTGAAGATAAAGTTATTGAATTTCCCAAACAAATTTATGTTTTACAAGACTTACTTGAGAAAGAAAGACAAAATTTTCAGGAAAAGAAAAAGTCTTTTGAATTTGAAAAGAAAAATTCTGAAAAGAGAAAATGTTGGGATCTTCAAATAAATATCTGAAAAGAACAAGAACTTGGAGAAAGATTTTGAACAAGAACGTTTAAACTTTGAATCTGAAATATCTAAGCTCACATCCAAGATATATGTTCTATCCTCAGACATTCAGAAAGAACAGATGGCTAGAATTGCTTTGAAGAAGAAGTTTCACATTATTCTGCTGAAAGAAACATTTTGACTGAAAAGATAAAACACTTGAAGTTGTAAATGTTGAAATATCAGAGAAGATTTCAGCTGACATAATCAGTCAATCACCTTAAGACAATTAAACTGAATCATTTTGTTCTTTTAAAACAACTTCAAGTTCTATTCATGAATTTTTTTTTTCAAAAATAAAGTGTCAAACCAAACATTGTCAAATCAAATCAGATTCGTCCATCTAATATGTTCTATGATAAAACTGTTGATAGTCTAGGAAGCTTTTATGTCAAATCTCTTGGAAAGAATTCAAAGAAAGGACATATGGTGTGGAGATTGAAATTTTCTTTTGATTATGAAAGCAAGAAGGACAAATCATTCACATCCACATCAAATGTCAAGAAGAACAGAGCTCGTAAAGGTAAATCTTTTGGTACACCTGATATGTTTTATTCTACTAATCATTTGATCAGGTTGGCTCAAAAGAAAATATGTTGTTCTTACTGTCGAGAGAATGACTTCATTCAAAAAGAATATGCTCATAACTGGTACGGATCTTACAGAATAAATTCTCAAAAAAGTAGTTTTAAAAGATTTAAATCTATTGAGAAGTGGATTCCTAAATCTAACTTACTAGGACCCAAATACCAGTGGGTAACAAAACCTGTCAAATCTGTGTTGCAGGTACCACAGGTGTAGGGGGAGCAAGATGTTTGACTTCTAGACAAAACAGTCTAGGACTCGCACCTCAAAGATGTTGGCTCTTGAATATTCCAATTCAAGACCCTTACTTTCATGTTTAAGACAAGGATATTTTGCAAATATCTAGGGGGAGCTTAACTGAATATAAATCATCTTATCTTGATTTGAGGGGGAGTTAAAATGTAAGTGTTTTCTGATCTAGATCTCTGATTGTTTGAAAGAAGAACAACTTTCAAACATGAAAAATGTTTTTTGAAATGTTCAAACCACTTCTTATCCTCAAAATATTTCATGAATTTAGAAGTGTGATTTTAAATGTTTTTTTTTATTGTTAAGAGTTAAAGTGTAACTAACCGTGTGTTTTCAAAGATCAATACTTGTTGAATGTCCCTGAATCTAGTTTATAATCACAAACAATCAAACAATATGATTCAATTACCTGTTTGATTTACTTCAAGAAATCACAAGATTACACTTTCTCTCTCTACGAGTTTCTCTCTTTCTCTCTCTACAAATTTCTCTCTCTAAATGAATTCTCTCAATTAAACTCCCTCTGATAGTTACAATCCTTAACAGAAAAAAATACAAGGTACAAAGTATTTATACCTACATCTAAAATACAAGGAAATTAAAAACAAAATAAAAATACAATACAATTTGACTTTTATTACAAAAGACTTTGACTTTGATGAGATTTGACTTTCTTCAGCTTTGACTTTCTTGAATTTTGACCTTCAGTCTTCTTGATCTTGTATCAAACATATTTATGCTCTAACAATCTCTCCTTTTGGATTCAAGATCACTGTTGAAAGATCTAGCTATTCAGTCTTCACTTTTAAGCTTTGTCAATACAATCTCCCCTTTTTCTTTAACGGTATTCTTTCCAAAACAGTCTTCAAACGATTAACAATATCCCCAGAGCTTTCACAATAATTCTTTCAGACTTTGGAAAGAAATTATCTTCAGAATCAGCTCGAATTGTTTTTAGCAAATAATCTTCAAAGAAAATTTCCTCAAATCTTCAGAAATTCTTTGATCTTCTTCAAATCTTTACTTTGAATCTTCTGACTTGGACATTTCTGAAAAACATCTCTCAAAAACATTATCATTTCTTGATACCATCTCCCCCTTTTTGATGATTTGAGCATCTATATCATCAAAACTTTTATTCCAAGAAATGTCTTTGACCAATTTGATCTATCAAACTGAGCCTCTGTTTCTGTGATCCATAGCCAAATATTCATCTAGATCTTTGCAAATCCAGACAAAATAAGAACAGGTAACTCCTGAATCAACAGATGAATCAGTTAAAATGCCTGTCAGTAACACAAAGTCACTGTGTGTAACGAATAGACAATATAAAGGAGCTTTTTCATGTTCACTCCCCCAGGGCTTCCATCCAATCATTGAAACACCACAAAGGCAATTTCTATGAATGTTATGACAAAGAAACAAATTCTTTGTGTGTTCGTGCATGTGTAGAAAGAATTAAGCACGATGATTGCTTTTCAATAAGGCTCAAAATTATGTAAACCACTGAGACAACAGTAGATAAACACAGACTCAATGTACATGATTGAAGTGCGAAGGTGGGGCAGACTTCCTTCTTTTTCAATATCCAGATTTTCCAAATGAAAACCAGATAGATTATATGTTGCATCCCCAGAAAATTATGAAACATTTTCTTTTTGAGAAGAAAATGAGTGGCTTGTGGGGTTTTAGCAAGAGCTGGCATGGACTAGTTGCCTGTTTCAATAACGTTCACCAAAGAATTGTGATACGCTAGTAATGTGGCTGCCCGACTCAGAAATTAGATGGTGCAGAGTTTGATATTCTTTTACTCTGATCTCTCACCCTCTTTCTTTTTAATCAATAAGCTCACTTCTAACCAAACTCTCTTTTCTATTTTACCTCATCACACCCACACTCATTTCTTTTTGACTCCTCACACTCAATCACTAAAGGATTAACTTCTTGGGTAGAAATCACTGGTGAACGTGATTTCATAGAAGTTCAGTTAATTCCTAGCACAAAGAACCCATATTTTTCCTATAAAGCATGCGTTGCTCAAAATGATTTAACTTTATCAGTTAAAGCTCATATACAAATGTCAGATGAATGTAAGCTCATAAAATATAATCATGAATATTTGAGCATTTGAAACATTGAAATATTTTCAAACAAGTATATTGAATGAATGAATATGAATACAAGAAACTTGTTTAAAAATCTGACATTGTATGAAAATGATCAGAAATGAATGATATAACAATCAAAGCTTACGGTCAAGAATAATGGATATGTGTCTATACGAAACAAAAATATAGACATTCTTGAAATAACGTTTCGAAATGAAATATCACTAAAAAATTCTTTGAAGTACAAGCGGAGTGTCTTACCATCGAAAATATGTTTCAATATGAGACATGGTAAGAACATTTTAAACAAAAATTGAAACCAGTGTGTGTGAATACTTGAAAGTATATAGAAAAGACAATACGCAAGTATTAATCTTTGGAAACACACGGTTTGTTTATCAATTAAGCACAAAATAAAATGAAAACATTTAAAATCACACTTCCAAATTATAAAATCTGTTTAAAATTCGGGAAGTGGTTTGAACATTTCAGAACATGTTTTCTATATCTGAAAGTTGTCCTTCTTTCAGATATATTTGAGATTAAGATAAGAAATTTACCTTTTAGCTTTGTCTTAAATCTCATGAAGTCATGCTTAAGTCAAAATGATATGATCGTGTCATCCTCTCTCATCCTGCATAAGTCTCAAAGTCTAGTCAAAAATTTATTCACAAAATTTATTCGAAAATAAAAGAACATAAACCAGTAAAAACGATTAAAGAATAAGTTCTGATCAGAAGTAACCAGAAATCATAGTCTTACTCCTTTTGACTTGGCTTATATGCTCCCCCTAAAATCATGCATTACAAAAATTTTGTTAGTGAAATAAAATGCAGAAATTAGTTATGCTCCCCCTCAAAACAATGTAGATCATCTTAAATCTTCTCTTACTCCCCCTGAGATCATGAGCAAACATTTAAAGTGCAGATATCCTTCAAACATAATAATAAATAAAAAATGATGAAAAATAACAATACTTAACTTTATTAGGTAACAACTGATTATGTCTTCAGATTTAACATACCAAGCTTAGAGATAAGAAAATTAAATCTCTTTTCATCTAATGGTTTGGTAAATAAATCTGCAAGCTGATAATCTGTTTTTACAAAATAAAGTTCAATTGTTCCTTTTTCTACATTATCTTTTATAAAATGATACTTGGCATCAATGTGTTTGGTTTTCGTATGTTGGACAAGATTAGCAAATATTGCGATTGCACTCTTCGAGTCACAATAGATTGGAATTTTGTCGAACTTGAATCCATAGTCTCGTAGCTGTGTTCGCATCCACAGGACTTGAGAGCTGCAACTAGCAGCAACTACGTACTCTGCTTCAGCAGTCGATGTGGAAACGTATAATTGTTTCTTTGATGCCCAGCTAACGAGCTTGTCTCCAAGGAATTGAATGTGACCTGAAGTACTCTTTTTGTCCAACATGCAACCTGCATGATCTGCATCTGAATAGGCAGTCAGTTGAAACCCAGTATCCTTAGGATACCAGAGACCAAGATCTGCAGTCCCCTTCAGATACCTAAAAATCCGTTTGACAGCAGCCAAATGGGATTCTTTAGGAGCAGCCTGATATCTAGAACATAAGCATGTTGAAAACATAATATCTGGTCTACTAGATGTAAGATACATTAACGATCCTATCATACCTTTATAAGTTCTAACATCAACACTTTTACCCGAAGGATCAGTGTTAATCTTAGTACCTGGTGCCATCGGGGTTCCAATTGGTTTACAATTTTCCATTTTGTACTTCCGAAGAATGTCCAAAATGTACTTAGATTGGTTAATGAAAATCCCCGTAGAAAACTGTTTAACTTGTAATCTGAGAAAGAAATTCATCTCTCCCATCATACTCATTTGAAAACGTGACACCATGAGGTTAGAAAAGTTTTTCCAGAATTTAGGATTTGTAGAACCAAATATTATATCATCAACATATATTTGAATAAGAATAATATCAGCTTTTTCCTTTTTGATGAATAAAGTGGTATCAACCTTACCTTTAGAAAAACCGGACTTGACCAAAAATTTAGATAAAACGTCATACCATGCTCGAGGGGCTTGTTTTAAACCATACACGGCTTTGTCCAAGATATAGACGTGATCTGGCTTCTCTGAATTGATGAACCATTCTGGTTGAGACACGTACACTTCCTCTTTAAGAATGCCATTCAGAAAGGCTGTTTTCACATCCATCTGAAAGACTGTGAAAGTCTTATGAGCTGCGTAGGCTAGAAACATGCGGATTGCTTCTATACGCGCTACTGGAGCATACGTCTCATCGTAGTCTATGCCTTCCTCTTGCCGGTAACCTTTGGTAACAAGTCTAGCTTTGTTTCTAATGACAATACCATCTTCATCCTTTTTATTCTTGAATACCCATTTAGTGCCTATCACGGTTTTACCTTCTAGTTTTGGAACTAATCTCCAAACCTTTAGGGCTTCAAACTGATTGATCTCTTCTTGCATAACAGATACTCGCGTTGGCTCAATCTTACTGAGGAATGAGTCATGCATACATTGATTAAGAGTCGTTGACCTTGTTTGTACAAGCTTATTAAGATCTCCAATTACTTGACGTAAAGGATGCTATTTGGTCCAGCGATGCTCATGAGGAAGTGGAATAGATACAGATTGAACATGATCATGATCTAGAAATCCACTTTCAGAATCTTCAGTTTGAATAATACGAGGGGAGTTTGCAGTTGAAGTCTCAGGTACAGAAATGTCAGTTGGAACAACAAATTGTGGCTGTTGAGTTGACAGTGTGTTACACCCAACTAAAACTATTACTTCTGTCTCAGCATTTGCTTGTGCATCTTCAACTATAGGAGTAACAGTAGGAATTTGAGTTTCTGACTGAACGGGGGATACTTGTTTAGTTATGACATCTGAAGTGACTGGATTATTGCAACTTGTGTCTTCAGACCTGTCAGTCACAGCAGATTTAGATACATTAGAACCTAGAAACTCATCATAAAAGAATTCAAATAACAAATCTAAATCAGATAAATGTGAAATAGAAGTAGAAGCGTTATTCGAATTATTCGCTGTAGAAGCAGGTTCTGGACTGATCTGCCCAGAAGCTAATACTCCAGTGATCACGGGTTCTGAACTGAGTTGTTCAGAAGCCATTTCTTCATCGAATGTTACATTAACGCTCTCGACGACTGTCTTTGACTTCTTCAGATAAACACGATATGCTGCTGATGTTGAAGAATAACCAATGAAGATACCCTCATCCGCCTTAGCATTGAATTTATTCAGACTCTCTCTGTCGTTAAGCACAAAACATTTACACCCAAATATGTGAAAATACTTGATTGTTGGTGTTCTGTTGTTGATCAGCTCATATGGAGTCTTTTGAAAACGGCGATGTATCATGGACCGATATTTAGTATGACATGCAGTTGACACAACTTCTGCCCACAAGAATAGAGGTAGATCGTATTGGCTAAGCATAGTGCGAGCGGCCTCGACTAGAGTCCGATTTCGCCTTTCGACTACTCCATTTTGTTCAGGCGTACGAGCAGCAGAGTACTGATGTGATATCCCGACGGATTGGAGATATTCTTCAACTATCTTGTTTTTGAACTCTGTGCCGTTGTCCGTTCGAAGAAACTTGACTTGTCGCTTCATTTTCACCCGGGTCGTCTTTAAGAAAGTAATGAGAACTCCCGGTGTCTCATCTTTTGATCGAAGAAATTTGACCCACGTGTATCTTGAGTAATCGTCCACAATAACGAACACACCCAAACTCTGAGTTCTCATTGGACCACACAAATCCATATGTAACAATTCTAACGGAGAAGTAGTGCTTGGTTCAGGCTTCGGTTTATGTGGAGCTCTCTTCATCTTACCCTTCTCACATGCAGCACATAAGTTTTCTTTCTCGTATTTCAGCTCAGGAAGTCCTTTTACCAATTTCCCACTAACCAACTTGTTGATATAACGAAAGTTCAGGTGTGATAACCGTCTGTGCCAGAGCCAACTTTGCTGCATTGAAGCTTTTGTCATTAAGCAAACTTGATTGTCAATTTGAACTTTGGACAGGTTGATGGTATAGAGGTTTGTTTTGCGATGTCCACCTAAGAGTTCTGTGCCGTCTTCAGTACGAACCGACAAACTCTTTGATTTGAAGTTGACCTCTAACCCTTTATCACAGAATTGACCAATGCTAAAAGGTTGTGCCCTAAGCCTTCGACATAACTCACCTTACTGATCGTTATGTTGTCTTGAATGATGTCACCATATCCTAAGATTGGTGAAAGCTGATCGTTTCCAAATCTGACATTTCCACTGAATTTCTCTGTATAATTAGACAATAAAGTTTTTTGCCCAGTCATATGCTTGGAACATCCAAGTACCACATATGCTGGGTCTGCAAGAGAAATCAGTAAACAATAACTTTAGGTACCCATTTAAAAACGGGTCCTAACAGATTAGCACAAGATATTGGTATCCATTTGAAAATGGACCCTCTGTCCTTTTGAAAACCTTTAAAAATATTTGATCTCGAAGAATAAACATGATAAGATCCATACCAATCAGAAGAATTATGAGAATAAGCAAAATCAGTTCTCCGATAATTATAATGAGATGTAGTAGTAATAGTAGATAATTGAATCAACTGCTTTATTGAATAATGCTTGTAAGAAGTTACAAGGTTTTGTTGATGAGAAGCATATTGACCAACTACATCTGAATCACTACTAACAGATCTAATACAAGAATTATCAGAAACTGATCCAGCTATCTCATCATCCTTCCGTTTTGGTCGCCATTTTGTTTGAGCTTTCGACCTTTTCTTGCTTATATCTGAAACAAAAGATTTAGATCTATTAGGAAAAGCAGATTTCTGAGACTGAGTTTTCTTTTGTGTACCAGTGTGTTTCTGTTTCTATAATCGTTGTTTCTTATGTTTCTTACCTTAATAATAATAATCAGCAGTTACAGAAACCGATTCACCAACCTTAGTTGATGATTTATCAGTTTTAAGAACACATGGTAACACCTTTTCATTTGTAAGACAAGTAGAATGATCAGGAAGAGGAGCATTGAAATCAAACATATCCATTTCTTCTATGCACCCATCATCAGAATTAAGAAAGTCATTTGCAAACTCAAATAAGTCATCAAAATTATCAGAAGAAGTTTGAGGTGCCTTAGAAACTTTAGAACACTTTGTAGATGTAGATTGATAAACCGTGTTCTTTAATACTGTAGAAAATACACTTTGTTGAATATCAACCAAAAGTTTTTCATCAGATAAAACATTTTCAAGCTCAACTATTTTGCTTTCAAGAATGAGTGGAGGAACATAAACCTTTGCAATTGCATGTTTTGCCTTCATCTCAGAAACAGAATAACTAGAAAAATAGTCGTTTGAAAGAACTTTTAGTGTTTCTGAAAGATAACTATCATTTAACTTTGCATAGTTAAATGGTATTTGCATTTTCTTAACATTCTTTCTATTTTCAGTTTCTTTGGCCTCAACTTCTTCTGGTAATTTGGTAACAAACTTGGGTTTTAAATGAGGATGTTTACCAGCACAAGCAAGAAAATCAAAATTATAAAGTGCTGGTTGTTTTCTGATGGCTTTCTTAAGGTAATGAGGGTTTTCAAAACCAAGACCCCATTTTTCCTTAACATCAGCCTCATCGTTAGGTGCATTAAGAAAAATTGTTTGATCTGTTTGGCCTCTAGTGTAAAGTTTGGCTTCCAGACCATTTACCTTCTTATTCAAAAGCTTGTTCTCAACCTGCCATTTATAAACAGTTAGTGCAGATTCTTTCTTCTCAAACTCATATTTAGAAACTTTAACTTCAAAATCAGAAATCTTCTTTTCAAAACAATCTACTTGAGATTTAGAATCAGAAGCAGACTTGCGTAAAGAATCAATCAGACCTTTGTTCCCAATAACCGACTTATTGAGTTCAAATATCTTATTGTTTCTTTTAGCAACTCTTTCTTTTTTCATTTTTCAATTTATTTTGTAAGTCTTGAAGCTCAACCATCATAGCTTCCATTTTGGTAATGAAATCTTTTTGAGTTAAGTTTAATACCTCATCAGCTGTCTCGACATCTGATTCATCATACTTGACCTCTTTTCCCATAAGACAGAGACGGGCAGTTTCTTCCTTCTCTTCCTTATCACCTTCTGAATGATCCAACCAAAATTCGTCCTCATCCATTAAAGCTATGCCCGCTTCTTGCTGTTTGGCCAGTAGCAGTTTGTTCTGATAGTACTGAGAATTACGAACTTTTGGCTTTCTACAATCTTTTGCAAAATGTCCAATCTTGCCACAGTTGTAGCATTTGACTGGATCACTTGCTAGCTTTTCGGCAACAGTGTAATCATTCACGAACTTCTTCCTTTCATCAGGTTTCTTCTCAACATATCTGTTTTCTTCATATCTCTTTCCTTCCACCCTCTCTCGGTGCTCATGATTCTTTGAACTTGATGAAGAATACCTTTGAGAATTTGATCCCGGCTTCTTGTCGAATTTCTTTTGAAAGGCACGGGTTAGTAACATCATGGCTTGTTTCAGACTTTCTCCATCATCACCATCTGATTCAGATTCTGACTCTGAACTCGTAAACACTTTATTCTTTTTCTTCTTCTCTGCCTTTTCTTTCTTTTCTTTCTTCTTCTTCTCTCCAACAACCAAAGCAATCGGATCAGGAACCTTTTCAGCCTTCTTCTTTTCAGCTCTTTTCTCCTCAACCTCTTCTTCATTCTGTCGTAAAGTCTCATAGACTTCGTGAAGAGGTATGTCATTCAAGTCTTTCATCTGCTTCATCCTACGTGTATGTTTCTTCCATTCAGGTCGTAGGATACTCAGGAATTTGACATTGTTTTTCAGCTGCTTCTTTGTCACTTTGTTCTTCGTCAGTTCATTCAGAAGCAAAGTAAACCGTTTATAAGTATCCTCCAAACTCTCATTCTCTTTGGCTTTGAATTCCTCGTAGCTATTGATGCAGTTAGCCACTTTCATCTGATTTCCGACCCTGGATCCCATCATCATCTTTTGCAATTGATCCCACATATTCTTAGCATCATCCTTGTAGCTATCAATCTTGATGTAAATCTCATTAAGAATGCTTTGAAGTAGAAGAGATCTTGCTTGCTTGTTTGCTTTATATCGACTTTTCTGTTCTTTAGAATACTGAGATAAATCCACTTTAACTAGTTTTGTCTTTTGTTCTCTTTCTTCATCACCATGTCCACTATCAGATGAATCATCATCAACAGGTACTTGAACTATGATTGGTGCCACATGACCTTCTGTATTTGACAAAAGAATATTCTCTCCATTTGTGTGCCGGTCCACGAAATCAAGGAATCTGTCCTTCCATTGTTCATACTCTCCGTTAAACAGTACAGAAGGCTTGACATCAGTGCCAATGGAAAGTGCATCTTTAGAAGTCATCTTGATAAAACCTGTTTGAAAAATATTTGCAATAAGAAACTAGAACTGATCGTTAGTCCAAAATATGAAATCACAAAAATACAAGAAATCTTGGAATAGAAATTCAGAAATTTTGATCACAATCAAAATTTTGTCCCCCTCCGCAGACTTAGCACGGGGGTCCCGCAAAGCACACTTTGCATGACGTGAATAAGGCGCAAACGATGAACTTCGCGTTACAAGATACTCGCGCAAGATACACTTTGCGTTTCTAGTTAATGGCGCAAGATACACTTTGCGTGACAAGTTACTAGCGCAAAGTAATACTTCTCGTGACAAGTCGATCACGCAAATCACAACTTGTCTCTGAACTCAATCACTTCAACTTTGCGTTTGTCGTTAAAGACACAAAGCCCACTTATCGTTTCTCATTGAAGACGCAAAGCTCACTTCTCGTTTTTCGTTGAAGACGCAAAGCTCACTTTGCGTTTCCTGTTGATCACGTAAACCTTAGAACAATCACTTGGTAAATTTCTCTCGATGAACTCACGCAAACTATGACGAACTCGCGCAAATCATGATGAACTGGCGCAAACTTTAGATCTCGCGCAAACCTCTAAAATCGATCAAATCTTCATCAAAAACTCAACTAGACCTCGAAATCTGATTCGAAACTTTATCAATTCGATCGTCTAACCATCTAGAACCAAAATCTATCACTTAATTTCGATCAAAAACACAAATCAATACAAAATTGATTCGAACACAGTGCGTGAACTCGTAAACTGGAAAACTCACAAAAACTCAAAATTCACAATCGATTACAGTGCAATTGACTAATTATCCTATACGAACTCGATCGATAACACTTTTCTAACAAAACCTAATCAAATTCAACTCGAATTACACCCTGAATCTCAGAATTCAATTCAAACTTGAAGAACACAGTGTCGACTCACTTTCTTGAATTGATTTCAACTTTGGATCTGCTCTGATACCAATTGAATGTCCCTGAATCTAGTTTCTAATCACAAACAATCAAACAATCAAACAATATGATTCAATTACCTTTTTGATTTACTTCAAGAAATCACAAGATTACACTTTCTCTCTCTACATATTTCTCTCTCTAAATGAATTCTCTCAATTAAAATCCCTCCGATAGTTACAATCCTTAACAGAAAAAAATACAAGGTACAAAGTATTTATACCTACATCTAAAATACAAGGAAATTAAAAACAAAATACAAATACAATACAATTTGACATTTATTACAAAAGACTTTGACTTTGATGAGATTTGACTTTCTTCAACTTTGACTTTCTTGAATTTTGACCTTCAGTCTTCTTGATCTTGTATCCAACATATTTATGCTCTATCAATTGTGTATTATCTTGTCCATATACTGTCAAGTATTTATACACACCGGTTCAGTACTTCATTTGAATTTGTTATTACCATGTCTCATAACGAAACAATTTTTCGATGGTAATACCCTCGTTTGTAATTCACTGTTGTTCAGCATAAATCATCATTTCAATCTTTGAGCGTTCATTGCTAAATTGTTTATATTTGTTCATATAAACAATTTGTCAAGTTCTTTGATACCCCAACCTTTTCACTTTCATATCTTATGAAATTTGATCTGATTGATACATTGTCAGATTCTCAAAACAATTCTCTTGATTTCATTTCATTCATTCAATTTCATTGTTTTGAGAGATCTTCATTTATCATTCATATCTTTTGACAATGTTATCATATTTGTGCTTAATTGTTCAAGTTAAATTGTTGAGCAACCATTCTTTTTTGGAAAATTACATGGGAACAATGTGAGAGCTTAAACAGAACTTCCATGGATTCACGATAACCAGTGTTTCCTACCCCGAAAGTAATCCTAGAGTAATAGAGGGGTGAGGGGTCATAATCAAAGAGAGGGAGAGATAACTCATCCGATTGAGTTTTTCTCAGTATGTGGAGCGGAAAAATGTAAAAAAGAGTTTGGTTTGAAGTAAGCTTTAATGTTTAAAAGAAAAATGGTGTGAGATCAGAGTTAAAAGAATATCAAAACTCTGCACCAACCACTTTCTGAGCCGGGCAACCATATCTACTGATTGGTTCACATTCTTTGGTGACCATCATTGAAAAAGGCAGTGATCCTATGCAAACTCTTGCAATTACCCCACCAGCCACTCGTTTCTTTCCCGAAAAAGAAATGTTTAATTTTCTTGGGGACGTAACATATCTGCTATCTGGTCTTCACTCGGAAGATTTAGATATTCAAAAAGAAGGAAAGTTGCCCCACCTTCGCTCCTCTTTCATGCACATTGAGTCCATGTAATACTTGTTGTTGTCTCAACAATTTACATATTTTGAGCCTGAAAAAGCTTAAGTAGTTTCAATCATTTCTACACTTTCACGTACACACAAGGAATGTGTTTTCTTGTCTTAACATTCATAGAAATTCCTTCGTGTTTTCAATGATTGAATGGAAGCTCTAGGTGAGTGAACATCTCAAAAAGCTCATTTCTAATGTACATTCGTTGTACAAAGTGACTTCGTGCTACTTACATGCATTTTAACTGTATCATTTGTTGATTCAAGGTTACAACGTTTATTATATCTGAATTTGAAAAGATTCGGGTATATACATTTTTGAATTGACAGATAAACAGATCAAAAGAGCGAAGATTTTCATTTTATAAAGGGGAGATTGTTATTGTATCATAAAAGAGGGAAATTCATATTAAGAGAAAGTGATGAAATTAAAGAAGTTTTAATTATCATGATGCTCACAATCATCAAAAAGGGGGAGAAAATTTTGAAGGTTCAATTTCAAATCCATAGGGAGATGTCAAAGTGAAAAAGACTTGGGGAGAAATTCTGAAACTTCAATTAGATCAAGTATGATGAAAAGAAATTACTCAGAGATGATTCAAAGACAAATCAAGATGATTCAAGAAAGTTTGTTTTCCGAAGACAGTTCAGAGATTACAAAGATGAAGATACAAGTTTTGAAAGATTCCTCAAATTCACAAAGATGAATTGTTCAAGAATGTTTAAAAAGTTCAAATTCAAGTTCAAGACTTGATGACTTTACAAAGCAAAGTGAAAGACTTTTCAAGATTCTTCAAAAGCATCAGAGATTAAAGATACACAAAGATACACAAAGATATACAAGTTTTTGAAAGATTTTTCACAAAGATATACAAAGTTTTGCTTCTTGGATGACCAACTTGTTAGTGTATTTGTTGTATCCAATATTTAATGTAGAAAGTCAAAGTCATGTAAAGTCAAAGTCTTGTCAAGTGTTGTAAAGTCAACTGTGTATAAATACATGTAGTGTAAGTGTGTGTAAGGATGTAACTAGAGTCATACGTGTAATATCAAGATAGATCAATGACATTGTGACTTTCTCTCTCTACTCTCTCTAGAATTGTTCTTTGATTGTCAACATCTTGATTGTGATTTAATTGCTTAGAATATGGGAATATTACATTTTCACAACTCACTAACTTGTTTCCCAGAAGTTGACAACATCCAGATGTACTTTTCATGTCTAATTTACATCCTGCATGATCTGCATCGGTGTAAGTAGTTAATTCAAAACAAGAGTGTTTTAGATACTAGAGACCAAGTGATGGTGTGCCTCTGAGATATTGAACACCTTTTTTACAGCAGATAAGTGCAATTCCTTGGGATTAGCTTGATATCTGGCACAGAGATAGCTTGCAAACATTATATTAGGTATACTTGCAGTTAAGTATAAGAGTGGACCTATCAAGCCTCTGTAGTTCTTGACATCCACAAGTTTTTCTGAGGGATCAGAGTCAAGTTTAACTCCAGTGGCAATAGGAGCTTTCATTGTCGTTGAATCATTTAAATTGTACTTTTTCAAAATATTAGAAACATATTTGGCTTAGTTAATGAATGTTCCTTCTGAAATTTGTTTTACTTGAAGTCCTAAGAAGAAGATTAATTCTCCCATAAGACTCATTTCAAATTCACTTTTCATCAACTCTGAGAATTTGTCACAACACTTTTCGTTAGTAGAACCAAAAACAATATCGTCAACATAAATCTGTACTAAAAGAAGCTCATTTTTGTACCTTCTTATTAATTCCCAGATTATCAGGTTCTATTCACAAACACAATTAACAACAATAAGATGACAACAATTACTCAACCTGTTTATATGATTCAATTCACAGAAAGTTTTCGTATACAATTTCTCTCTGTCACTTTGTCTCTCTAGAACTCTATATCCGCGTACAATCTCTACTAAGCTTTTTGACTTTGTTCTTTGAAAGCTCGTTCAGAAGAAGAAAAAATATTTCATATGTATCCTCAAGGCTCTCATTCTCTTTTTCCTTAAACTCTTCGTAGCTGTTAATGCAGTTTGCTACCTTCATCTGATTTTCGACCTTTGAACCCATCATCACCTTCTGGAGTTTATCCCACATTTTCTTTGCATTGGTTTTGTAGTTGTCGATCTTAATGTAGATCTCATTGGGAATACTCTGTAAAAGTAGAGATCTGGCTTGCTTATCGGCCTTATATCTGCTCTTTAGCTCCTCAGTGTACTGTGAAAGATCTTTCTGAACAGTCTTTGTCTTTGGAACTCTATCTTCATCTCCATCTTCACTGTCCAAAGATTTTTCATCAGGTATCTCAATGGTAAGAGGTACCATCAAAATCAAGGAACCGATCCTTCCACTGCTCATACTCCCCTTTGAACAAAGCTGGGGGTTTCACATCAGTACTAATGGAAAGTGCGTCCTTGGAAGTCATCCTGTTTTAAAAAATTTACAATAATAACTTGAAAAACGATCGTTAGTCCAAATGAAATCAAGATACAAAAACTATTTGTAAGAAGTTTTTAGAAATGAATTTTCCAAAAATCACAAGTATGGAATTCACAAGATATAGTGAAGTATAAGGAATTCGCACACAAAATTCGTACACTACACACACTTCAGAATTCGTATGCAAGAAAAATAACTAAGAATTTGCACAAATACAAACTTCAGAATTCGCATACAAAACAACTAAGAATTCGTATGTAAAGAATTTGCATGAAGAGTTATGCGAGTTCTAGGAATTCGCATACAACTCTATGCGAGTTCTAGACTTAGAAACATTTTGTGAAACTTTTTGCATACAACCTTTTCTCATATAAAATTTTCGCATAACACACTAATACGAATTCTAGAGTTAGAAAATTATTTGAAAAAGCAAGAATTCGTATCTCACACTTATGCGAATTCTGAGGAATTCGTATATAGTTAGATGCGAGTTCTTAAGAATTCGTATCCTACCTTACACGAATTCTACACTTGAAAGAATTTTCACAAAAGCTTTTCGCATAAATGACATGCGAATTTTGACAATTCGCATGAAACAAATACCCGAATTCTAGTTAAATCTCAATCCACAAAAATGCGAATTTTATGCAATTTGCACAACACCCATCTGCGAATTCTACACTTGAATATTTTCAACATAAAATATTATGCAAAAACAATAGATCTGCGAATTCTAGATGCGAAATCTTGGAATTCTATGCGAGTTCTTAAGTATTCTGCGAATTCTTCAGATCTTCGGCCAAAATACCCTCTGTTTCACTCAAAATCCTATCAAACCTTTGATTTCAATCCGTAACTTCGACAATTAGACCACTAATACATCTAGAATCAAATTCGACCAACAAATTACAACAAAATACACTCAAACTTACAAATTCGATTCAATACAGTGCGTATAAACTCGTGTACTCAAAACTCGTAATTTTTCAAAAATTGAACAAGATTACAGTGCAATTCTCTACCAAACCTATACAAGATTGATCTAAAACATAATTCTAATTCAATCTAATCAATAAAACTCGCAATTCACACAAATTCGAAATTTGATCTACTACTCAAAAACAGTATCGAAAACCATATTTTCTTCATTTCAATCTTGGATTTGCTCTGATACCAATTATTAATTTCCAGATTATCAAGTTCTATTCACAAACACACTTAACAACAATAAGATGACAACGATTACTCAACCTGTGTATATGATTGAATTCACAGAAAGTTTTTCTATACAATTTCTCTCTGTCACTTTCTCTCTCTAGAACTCTATGTCCGCGTACAATCTCAACCACTTCTCTACTATTCTAACTTGTAACTGTTAACTTCTAGCCATATATCTATTAAAGAAAAAAAAACAAAATAACACACGCTTACAAACACAAGTACAAAGACTTTGATTTTTGACATTATTACACTTTGACTTTGACATTGCTTTGAGAATTGACTTTGAGCATTTGACTTGGTTGACTTTCAACTTTAGTCTTCATGATCTTGTATCCAACAAATATGCTCTAACATTTTTGATGAACAACGTGGTATCCACAGTTCCTTTTTCAAAACCATTTTCAATCAGAAAGTTGGACAAAGTTGCATACCATGCACTGGGTGCTTGTTTAAGGCCATACAGAGCTTTATCAAGATAATAAACATGGTCTGGAAACTCTGAACTTTCAAATCCAGGTGGTTGCTGGACATATACTTTTTTATTGAGTTTACCATTAAAAAAGGCATATTTGCCATTCATTTGATATACTCTGAACCCTTTTGTGTGCAACATAGGCTAAGACGATTCTTATGGCTTCTAGTCTAGCCACAGGAGCAAAAGTTTCATCATAATCAATTCCTTGTTCTTGGCAATCCCTTAGCAACCAATCTAGCTCTGTTTCTGATTATTATTTCATCTTCATCCTTTTTGTTTCTGAAAACCCATTTGGTTCCAATTGCAAATTTTCCTTTGGGAAGTGGATCTAGGGTCCGGACTTTGTTTCTCTCAAACTCTTGAAGCTCTTCTTGCATGGCATTAACCCAATTTGGACCAACAAGAGCTTCATTTACCTTCTTTAGTTCAATAATGCTTAAGAAATTTGTAAAGAAACATTCATTGATTGTTGTAGATCTTGTCTTTACACCATCAGAGGGAGAATCTATGATTTGATCATGAGGATGATCCTTTGTCCATCTTGTGATAGGAGCATGAACATATAGAGGAGTTTGAGCTTCAGAGATGGCAGCATGAAGTATCTCTGTTGTGCTTTGTACAGGCTCTAAAGAGTGTTCCAGAGATGGTAAAGTTGGCTCTAAAGTTTCTTCAACAAATGTCTCTCGTGCTCCTTCTTCTTTAGAAGACTCTTGTTCTTCTTCAACATTTGGTCTTGTTGAATCTCTTGGACCTGCAGTGTTTAAAGTTGATGGTGTGTTATCAGAAGGACTATAAAGAGTTGTATCTGATGTCTGAGGTTCTTCTGATTATGCTATTTGATTATCTCTGAATATAAATTCAGAGTTGTCTTCATCATCATAGAAGTCTTCAAATATTCTGTTTAGTTCTGACTCTCTGAGTTCTGATGAGTCAGGGGCTTCTGTTGTTTGGGAATGAAAATTCTGAGTTTCAGAGCTTCTGGATTCTTTTTCATCAAAAGAGACATTGATGCTTTCTTGAATGGTTCTTGTTTTGAGATTAAGAACTCTGAAAGCTTTGGAAGTTAAAGAATAGCCAATGAACTTTCCTTCATCAGCCTTCTTGTCCAACTTCCCAAGTTGATCTCTGTCATTCAAGATAAAGCACATGCACCCAAAAACATGAAAGTATTTGAAATTTGGCTTTCTATTGTTAATGAGTTCATATGCAGTCTTTTTGAATCTTTTGACTATTGTTGCTCTGTTTTGAGTAAAGCAGGCTGTTGACACTGCTTCAACCCAAAAATTTGTTGGTAGATGAGATTCCGCAAGCATTGTTCTTGCAGCTTCAACTAAAGTTCTGTTATTTCTCTCAAGAACACCATTTTGTTGAGGTGTCCTTGCTGTAGGGAAGTTGGGTGAAATGCCTTCTTCTGAAAGGAAAGAATTGATCTTTGCATTTCTAAACTCTATTCCATTGTCACTTCTCAACTTTTGAACCTTGCAGTTGAACATAACCTATATTCTTTTCAACAATCTTATCAGAATCTCTAGAACATCAGACTTGGCTCTGATGAACTCAATCCATGTATATCTTGAATATTCACCAATGAATCCAAGTATATACTTCTTTCCAGACAGACTTTGCATAGAGATTGGACCACATAGGTCAACATGTAGCATGTGTAAAGGTTTGGGGCAATTATTGTCACTTTTGGTTCTGTGAGATGCTCTTTTTAGTTTTCCCATCTCACAAGTAGATCAAAGATGATCATTGTCGAACTTTAGAGATGGTAGTACTTTAACCAAATTTAACTTGACCAACTTATCAAGTGAGGAAAAGTTCAAATGTGAGAACTTTTATGCCAGAGCCAGGAATCTTCATTGTTCAGAGATACAAGACAAAGTTTCTCTGAATTAGTATCTGTGTGTTTTGTGAAATTCATACGATGCAGATTACCTTTTCTGTCAGCTCTGAGCATTTCCTGACCTGTGTTTGAATGTAGCAGAGAGCAATATTTTTCTGGAATTTCACATCAAACCCATGATCACAAAGTTGACTTATGCGGATTAAGTTGTGCTTTAGTCCATCAACTTAAGCAACCTATGAAACTCGAACATTTCCTCTTGCTAGCTCCCCATATCCTTTGATCTGTCCTTGCATGTTGTCCCAAAAAGTCAATGCTCCTCAAAGTTTTTCTTTAAACGAGGATAATAACCTTTTATGCCCAGTTATTTGCCTGGAGAATCCAAAATCAAGATACCATATGGGTATATGCTGTTTTGCAAGACAGATTAAAAGGTTTTTAGGTACCCATCTCATAATGGGTCCATTTATGTTAGGCTTTGAGGTTTTCTGTTAAATTTTTGGCTTTTCATCTTTTGATGATGTGCCAGAATGAGCTTTTTGATTCTTCAGAGGCTTAGTCTCTGAAGTTTTCTTCTTTCGAGACTTGTGAATAAAGCAATGAGGACCAGAAAAATGATTCTTCAGTTTGATCAAGAGATTGATACAATTGCAATTAACAGAACATGTAGAAGTTTGTGCAAAGCTTCTGATTTCATTAAGAACACTGGGCATATTTTTGTTTAAAAATTATATGGTCTAGATCTAGGATTCATACAAGCTTTCCTACCTAGATCAGATTTATAGGAATTAAAATTGTCCTTCTTTTGATGATTAGTCTTTTTTTGGCCCAAAAGGTCTCCTTTTCCTTTTTGCTCACTGCACAATTAGGAACAAAATGGTTAATTTCTTTCCATTTTTCATTTTGTTCAGGAGTGAACTTGATAGATTTATTGGCATAAGATTTTGAAGTGTTAGTTTTACCCTTTTTTTTTCTTTCATCTCTTTTTCTAATTCCAGAGATGTTTTGGCCTTCATACACATGTCCAAAAAGTCAGGACAGATTGGTACTTTGGGTTTTGTTATAGAAATTTGAACTGGCTTGTTTAAAATTCTGGGGCCCACAATTGGTTTGTCTTTTATTAATGACCTCTTCTGGAGTAAAAAAGATTTGTTCATCTACATCTGAATCAGAATCGGAGTCAAGAAAGACTCTTTCTATTCTGTCAGAGATGACTACTTTTGAAGTTTTGACAATCTCTGTGGGTTTAGAAACTTTGATGATCTTTTTCATGCAAGATTTTTTTTAAATCTGATATGATGTTTTCCTCAAAAACTCTGCTAATGTCTTCTTCAATGGTTGTTCTAGCCTTTTCTTCTATGTTTAGAGAGAACAAAGGTGCCTCTGGAATAAGTATGCTCTGAGCTTTGACTTCAGAGGTACATGCTTCAGAGAACTCTGGTTTTTGAACAATGAAATAATCAAATCTAAAAATTTATTTGGGATCTATACTTTGAATTTTTGTTTGATGAATTTCTAAAGTCTCTTTATTTGTTTTCAGACATATTTTGAGTCTGTTTTTGCTTTAGAGTAGAAGATGTTTTTAAATTTCTGATTTATGCATTTTGATTTTTCAGGAATTTTGACTCTTTTGAAGACATTATAGTTTTCCAGAGATGGAAAATCAAGCTTATGAACTTTTCCAATACAGAAAGTAGAAGACATAGATGTTTTCTTCTTTCCAGTAAATGGATCCCTTTCATTGAATCCTAGGCCCTGAGTATCCATCTGAGAATTTATCTTAATATGCACATCTTAGGCATCCTGATAACTTTTGATTTGCAATTCTTTTTGTTAGGACATTATTGTATTCAAGATTTAATGTAAAAGTCTTTGTAATTGGAAAGTCAAAGAAGAGTCAAGAAAAGTCAAAGATGTCAAAAGTCAATTTAGCTTAGTTAAATGGCCAAAGTAGTTTACTTTGTAATTTGTCATTGTGTTGTAATTAGGTTAGGAATATTAGGTTGCTTTGTCATTAAGAGTTAGGTTAGAAAGAAGCTTTGTAGTTGTTAGATTTGTAGAGAGAGAAAGTGAGAGAACTTAGTGAGAGAAAGTGTTCATATTTCATGTAATTCTTCAAGATCAATGAAATACAATGTCATTTACGTAATAGATATGGAGTTTACAATTGATATCAGAGCAGGTCACAGGTTCGAATCCCATGGAGTGCATTTAAATGCCAAAGGCATGCTATGCAGCCATTGACTTCTAGCGAAAATCTTGTTACGGCTAGCAGATGCTTGGGGGGGGGGGGTTGGGTCATTAACCAACATCTTCCTAAATCGAAATGTGACGCTGGCTGCTACGCTATATGGAAATAAATTTGTGCCCTCTCCGCCAACAATTGCTTTTGGCGTAGTGGTAAGCGCTTGATCCTAAGAAGGGAGATCAAATTCGTGCACAATTCATATAATTTTTTGAAGATTTGAAGATCACAAATGGGTTTGATATTTCTTGTTTGTTTTGTGTTTGATTTTTATTGCAAAACATTTCTACATTGCCATAAATATGTTTTTGCATCGATTCATACAAAAAATCACAGCATGATTTGTTAAATTTGAAGTTATTGTGAAATTTGGTGTTCTTGAAAAAATGTTCACTATAAAAATTTTGAAGTTTGATTTTGAGATTTAGTAATGATTTGATTCGTTTTTATGCAAAAAAAATTTCTAAAAAATGTTTTTAGACATTAATCAATCATTGTTTTCAAGTTTTAACTCATAAACCTCATTTTTGAATTTTTCAAAATTTTGTGTTCTTGAGGTGTTCATGTTGAAAAGTTGACAAATCTGAGATTTTGATCCATTTTTTATGAGTTGCTTTAAAATTGTGTTTTTGACTATTTTTGATCCATAATTCATCTTTTAACATGTGTTTTAGTGAGTGTTTGTTTTGCAGTTAATCTCATATCACAAGTTCGAAGAAGGATTTTCATTTTACCAGATTATTGTTCATGTGGAATCCATTTCGGTTTGCAACAAGTTTAATTGTTAAATCGTATCTAAAACCACAGATCCTTTCCATTGTTGTTTTTGAGAAAGTATAATTCCCAGATTCAAGTATAAATCAATCTAAGATATGACAATTTAAGATCTAGAGAGAGATTAGAGAGAGAAACTACAAGTCTTATGTATATTGATATGAAAGATTACAAAGCATCTAGTTACTAAACACTTACAAAGCCTAAGCTATTTATATGAAAGACAAAGACTCTCACAACAAAGGTTCTCTCACACAACATGAGAGTTGACTATTCTAGACTTTGACAATACAAACTTTCACTTTACATGACCTTGACTTTTCACATTAAATCTTGGATAAAATTTATACACTAACATTCTCCCCCTTTGTATTCAAGATTTAATAAAAAAATTGACAATTTTCTTCAGTGCTTGATTCTTCAAACTTTGACTCTGATATCTTTAAATATTGAAGCTTTGGCAATCTTCAATCTCCGATGCTTTGAAAAATCTTGAGAAGTCTTTAAGTTTTCTTTGAA
Source organism: Arctium lappa (assembly GCA_023525745.1). Lineage (NCBI taxonomy): Eukaryota > Viridiplantae > Streptophyta > Magnoliopsida > Asterales > Asteraceae > Arctium > Arctium lappa. Next base: position 28,512,185 of record CM042055.1, read on the forward strand.
CAGTCAACAAGTCTTGAACACAAATCTGAATTCTTGAAACTTTTGAACTTTGCATTTTTGAAATTTAAAACATCTTTGAAGAATCTTTGATCTCGTATCTACATCTCTCTGACCTCTTGATTGTCTTCAAGAAATAAACTTTCTTGAATCATCTTTGAAATTGTCTCCCCTTTTTGATAAACTTTCTCTAGACTTGATCGAGTTGAACTTTCAGAATTTCTTGAACTTTTAGAAATTTCTCCTCAATTCTTTTTCACTTTGACATCTCTTTATGACTTTGAAATTGATCTTTTAGAAATTTCTCCCCCTTTTTGATGATTGTGAGAATCCTGATCATCAAAACTTATTTTAAAGTCAGCTCGGTCTTTGAAACTTCTTCCCTAATTAATCAATGTAGTACAGTCTTCATGATCTCTTTTGGTAAATTATGAACATTCTCCCCCAATTGATCTAATAACGAGCTGTTAATTCATGAATGTATTTATCTGAATTTTTTCAAATTTAGACAAATTATGAGTGGTAATCCTGAATCAATAGATGAAACAGTTAGGAATGCCTGTTAGTAACACCAAGTTACTGTGTACAACAAATGTACAATTTAAGGAGCTTGAGATGACGTTCACTCCCCAGGACTTCCATTTAATCATTGGAAAACACAAGTGTAAATGTATGTTTCCCATATTCAAGCACAAATCTTACAATTTCAGATTTAGAGAGAGAGTGTAGACAGAGAAAGCTTTGTATTCATATGTCTGACAATATCAAATTTTACAAGCTTCTATTGAGAAATCTCACAACCCTATTTATATGAACAACTAAAACTTTTAGAAGCTTAAACACTCAAACTCTCAAATACATTGTTGACTTTGAGTATTTGACTTTACATATTAAATCTTGGATACAACAAAATACACTAACATTCTCCCCCTTTGTATTCAAGATTTAAAAAAAAAATTGACAATCATCTTCAGCGCTTGATTCTTCAAACTTTATCTCTTACACTCTTAAACTTTTAAACTCTGACAGTCTTCAAACATTCGACTTTTGAAGAATCTTGAAATGTCTTTCACAAAGTCATCTAGTCTTGAACAAAACTTTGAAACTTTAATATTTGCAACTTTGAAATTTGATATCTTTGAGTGCTTTGTATCTTCATCTCTTTGATCTCTGGACTGTCTTCGGAAAAACAAACTTTCTTGAAACTTTCTCGAATCATCTTTATTTGATATCTTTGTTTCTTCAGAATCTTTTGAATCATCCAAACTTTCATCTGTCTTGAAGTGTCACTTAATCTTCATTTGACTTGAACTTTCAAAATTTCTCCCCAAGTCTTTTCCACTTTGACATCTCTTTAGCTCTGAAACTATGACATTGAAATTGAACTTTTGAAAATTTCTCCCCCTTTTTGATGATTGTGAGCGTCATGATAATAAAAACTTCTTCAATTTCATCACTGTCTTAGATTCTCCCACTTTATTATAAACTAACATTCTCCTCCTTTATGAAATGACAATATTTGCTCTTTGACCTGAGTATTCGTCAATTCATGAAATGTATATACCCAAATCTTTTCAAATTCAGATATAGTAGAAATTGTAAACCTGAATCAACAAATGATACAGTTAGTATGCCTGTAAGTAGCACAGAGCCACTTTGTACAACAGATGTACATTGGAAAGGAGCTTTTGTGATGTTCACTACCCTAGGCTTCCATTTAATCATCGAAAAACCACAAATGAATTTTCTATGAATGTTATGACAAGAAAACTTATTCTTTGTTTGTACGTGCAAGTGTATGAATGATTGAAGCTACTTAAGCTTTAACAGGCTCAAATTGTGTAAACTGTTGAGATAGCAACAAGTATTACACGGACTCAATGTGCATGAAAGAGGTGCGAAGGTGGGGCAAACTTCCTTCTTATTCAATATCTAAATCTTCCGAGTGAAGATCAGATAGCATATATGCTGCGTCCCTAAAGAAAATGAAACATTTCTTTGTTAAGAAAGAAACGAGTGGCTGGTGGGGGTAATTGTAAGAGTTGGCATGGGCTCACTGCCTTTTTCAATGATGGTCACCAAAGAATGTGAACCAATCAGTAGATGTGGTTGCCCGACTCAGAAAGTGGTTGGTGTAGAGTTTTGATATTCTTTTAACTCTGTTCTCACACCCTCTTTCTTTTGAACATTAAAGTTCGCATCTAACCAAACTCTCATTTCCATTTTACCGCTAGCACAATGAGAAAAACTCAACCGGATGAGTTATCTCCCCCACTCTTTGATTTTGACCCCTCACCATTCAATCACTCTAGGATAACTTCCTGGGTAGGAAACACTGGTTAACGTGAATCCATGGATGTTCTTTTTAAGATCTCACATTGATCCCATGCAAGTCCTAAAAATAATGGTTGCTCCACAATTTAACTTATACAAATAAAGCGCAAAATATGATAACATTGTCAAAATGTATGCTCATTAAAAATATGAATGAAATTTGAGCATTTGAACAATGAAGATCTTTCAAAACAAAGAAATTGAATGAATGAAATGAAATCAATAGAAATGTTTTGAGAATCTGACAATATATCAATCAGATCAAACTTCATAAGATATGAACGTGAAAAGGTTGGGGTATCAAAGAACTTGATAGTTTGTTTATATGAAAGAACATAAACAATTTAGCAATGAAAGCACATAATTGGAAATTATGATTAGTGCTCAAAAAATTCGAAAGCAAACGGGAGTATTACCATCGAAATATAGTTTCGTTATGAGACATGGTAATAACAATTTCAAATGAAGTACTTAACCGGTGTGTATGAATACTAGACAGTATATAGAAAAGATAATACACAAATATTGATCTTTGGAAACACACGGTCAGTTAAACATCAACGCTCAATTGTGAAAAATATTTAAAATGACACTTCTTAATTCTTGAAATCTTTTGAGAATAGAGAAGTGGTTTGAACAAATAAGAAAACATTTTTCATGCTTGAAAGTTGTTCTTCTTTCAAACAATCAGAGATCTAGATCAAAAGATAATTACAAACGTTTAAGCTCCCCTTCAAATCATGATATGATGATTTAATTCATTTAAGCTCCCCCTGAATATTTGCATAATATCCTTATCTGAACAAGTAAGAACGGGTCCTGATATGTTGAAATAAGAAGCTATACTCTTTACATTGTGGTGCGGGTCTTGAACTGAATTATTCAAGAGCCAATGTTCTTGCTCCCCCTTAAACTTTGGGTACCTGCAACACAAATTTAGCTTTTGGTACCCACTGGTATTTGGGACCAGATGTGTTAGTTGTAGTTATTTTGGGGGTAACAAAGTATGAACCATACCAGTAATTGAGAAAATTATTACTTACAAAGTCATTTGCTCTATAGTAAGAACAACATATTTTCTTCTGAGCAATCCTGATAAAATGATTAGTAGAATAAAACATATCAGGTTTACCAAAAGATTTACCTTTAAGCGCAATGTTCTTTTTAGCATTGGATGTGGATGAAGATGCTTTGTCATTTTTCTTCTCATCCAAGAGAATCTTTAACCCTCCAGACCATCTGTTCTTTCTTTGAATGCTTTCCAAGAGATTTGACATAAAAGCTTCATGGACTATCAACAGACTTATCATAGAATAGATTAGATGGACGAATCTTATTTGATTTGACATTGTTTGTTTTGACATTTTTCTTTTTGAAAACATTTTTCTCATGAATAGAACTTGAAGCAGTTTTGAACGAACAAACCGATTCTGTTGAATTATCAAGAGGTGATTGATTAATCACATCAGCAGATATTTTATCTGACAATTCAACATTTGCAGCTTCTAAGTTCTTTATCATTTCGATTAAAATGTTTCTTTCAGCAATGAGTGTATCAAACTTTTGTTTCAAATCAGATCTAACCATTTGTTCTTTAAGAATATCTGATGATAGAACAATTATCTTGGATAAGAGCTTAGATATTTCAGATTCAAAATTTAAACGTTCTTGCTCAAAATATTTTTCCAAGTTCTTGGTTTTATCAGAAATTTCATTGAAGATCCCAACATTTCTCTTTTTAGATTTCTTCTTTTCAATCCCAAAAGACTTTTTCTGTTTTTGAAAAGTTTTTCTTTCTTTCTCAATTAAGTCTTGTAGAGCTGAGATTTGTTTGGGAAGTTCAATTGTTTTGTCTTCAAGAACTTTTCTCTCTTTAGCAAACGTGTCTCTTTCTGTAAAAACAATCTTCTCAAATTCCGACACATGCTTAGAGAGTTTTGAACAACTTAGCTCCAAATTCTTTATCTCTTGTAAAGTTTTCTTAGAAAAATCAGATAGCTGTTGAGTAGAAGCATTCTCTAGATTTGATTTCTCTTTATCTTCTTGGAGACTTTTTATCAGTTCAACATTCTTTATTTCTAAAGCAAATATTGTTGGATCATAAATTGTATTCAAGATTAAAGTTAAAGTTCAGGGTTTAAACTGCAATTGTGATAAAGTTAAGTTAGAGGGTTTAAATTGTAATAGATTAATAGTTATTAGCTATTGGGCCCAAGCCCATTTGAAAGCCCATTATGATTAAAGCCCATAAGGCTTAGGTATTTAAAGTTATGATTAGTTTAGTTTTAGGTTAGAACTCTGATAATTTTCTAAATAGTTAGCCGTATTTTCTCTGTATTCAAAGGGTATCAAGAACACTCAAGGGTTTCATTGTTTATTCAAAGGATTGGTATGTTACTCTGATTTATATATCTCTTGATTATTATTGTGTTGCTTGATTACTTGATTGTTTGTTTACCAACTAGAATTAAACTGGGATAACAATTGGTATCAGAGCCAAAAGAATCTATTTTTTGATATTACTGTTCATCGAAAAGTACTATTCATCGTGAAAGTTACTGTTCATCGAAAAATCACTATTCATCGTGAAAGTTATTGGTCATCGAAAATCGATTGCATGATAGTTGATATTTATGCTTCTAAATGCTATCTAATTAACTAGTTGCGTTAAGAATTATCTGAGTGATTGAATTTTATGATTGTGTGTGTTTCTGTGCTGTTCATCGTTCTGGGCTGGTTAAGAACATATCGGTCTTAACACCATTCAGATCGAACATAGTCTATCGGTCGATTAAAGTTTCTAGGTTTGATCTTGGTCGAATCCCAGAAACTCATCGTATTCTTCGGTCTTATCAGTTATCCGATCTTATCAAGTTTAACGTATCTGTTAGTCTTTCGACCTGAACCTTCGACCGGGTACTTGCTCAATCCGGTCTTCGTCCTTCGACCGGATACGTATTAATCCGGTCTTGCACCTTCGACCGGATAATTGTTTCTCCGGTCTTCCCATTCGACCGGATAATTGTTTCTCCGGTCTTCCCATTCGACCGGGTACTTGCATACTCCGGTCTTTCCTTCGACCGGTACAGTTCATTCTTCAAAGCACATCCCCGGTCGATTATTGCAAACTGTGATAGGGTATCTAATTGTCAAAAAAAAATTCTCTAGGGGCGCTGCCCCCATACCCCCGCAAGGGCGTTGCCCCTTGACCCCACCCGCTAACCGTGCTAAGTTACGAGGGACCCCCGTGCTAAGTCTGCGAAGGGGGACAAAGATTTGCTCTTGATCAAAATCTTCTTAATTTTTCAGTACTTTATTCATAGATATTAGTGCTTTATACTGTGTGCGAGGACTGCATTTGATTATTTTTGGAAATTTATTCTTTCTGAAAATTTTTGAGTGTAGTCTTTACTTTTGATTCTAACGATCTCATCTAGTTGGTTGTCTTGGTACAGAAAAGTCTATTTACTAACCGTACAGCTAAGATGTCGAATCAACTTCTCTCGATGGGTTCTCAAGTCAAACCTCCTGTCCTCGTGGCAAATGAGTATCAGCAGTGGAAGACAAGAATGATTCAGTTTCTGAATCACAAGAACAGAGAATTCATGACAATAATCATTGAAGGTCCCAAAACTCCAATGATCACAGTAAAGGGTCAACCTGCTACAGATTCCTCTCCTGAAATCCCTGACAGAGAGATTCCTAAACCTGTTCAGTTCTTCACTGAAAAGCAGAAAGACCAGCTCAAGTTAGAAGAAGAGGCTCTAATCTATCTGACGATGGCAATTCCAAACGACATCTACAATCGTGTCGACAGTCAGAGCACTGCTAAAAGAATTTGGGATGAACTAGCAAGGCAGTTTGAAGGAAGTGAAGCTTCTATTCAAGCTAAGCAGAATCTGTGCATAAATGCTTACGAGGGATTTCATGCAAAAGAAGGAGAGTTGCTTTTAGATACCTACAATAGGTACAACATTATTCTCAATGACTTGCGGAGGAACAAAATCGCCAAATCTGCTTCTGAGATAAACTACAAGTTCATCAAGAATCTGAATCCAGAAAGGAAGAACTTTGCTATCAACCTCCAGATGTCGAAGAATATGGCTCGAGAAAATGTCACCGATATCTTCTCTACTCTTGCTCAACATGAGGATGAGGTGAGATCTATGAATAATGAATCTAATCATCTGAAGGATTCTGTGGCTCTCATAGCCGGCAAAGGTTCTGTATCCTCTGCAAGGTCAAAGAAAAAGGCGTCTAAAGCTCTAGTTACCGAAGTTACTGACTCTGACTCTGTTTCAAGTGATGAAGAACTGGAAGTTGATTCAGATCCTGATATTCAAAAGTTCTCTAAAGACTTGGCTCTCATTACGAGACGATTCAAGAAGAGCTTTGGCAAGAAAAGATTTTACTCAAAGCCAAAGTATGATGAATACAAGAAAGAGAAGTCTGAGATGCGATACAAGCCGAGGCATGGAAAGAGAGAGGAAGGACGAGAAGATCGGAAGGAAGATAGAAGAGAAGGAAAGAGAGAGGAGAACCGAGAAGAGCGAAAGGATGAACCAGGAAGATGCTACAACTGTGGCAAATTTGGGCACTTCTCAAGGGACTGCAAATTCAAGAAAGTGAAGAACTCAGAGTACTACTCAAGAAAGTCACTGATTGCCAAGAAAGCTGAAGAAGGAAAAGTACTAATGGCTGAAGAAGAGAACTGGTTGTTCCAAAGTTCTGATGACGAGGAGCAAGCACATTTCACCCAAGTTTCTTACATGGCAAAGCTGGAAGGTGACGATGATGACTCTAAGACACAATCCGAAGAAGCAAACTCTGAGGTAAGTGAAAATTCTGAACTTATTGAATCTTTAATGGCCCAAATACATGGCATGAAAGATGAATTTGCTTTACTGAAAGGCAAACTTAGCTCTGCACATCAATCTGTTTTAAGCTTTCGTGATGAAAATGCTATTTTAAAAGTTGTTGTGGAAGAAAAGGAAAAGGAAAAAGATGATTTAAAAGTTGAAAAAGAGTCTTTAAAAGAAAAAAATATCTGGTTTAGAAACAGATCTTGTGAATCTTAATGCTGAAAAGGGTGAGTTTCAAATCAAATTTGAAGTTTGTTATAAAGAAAGAAATGAAGCTTACACCAAAATAAAGCAACTGGAGGACATTAACATGAAACGAGGTCAGACTGAACAGACATTAAATCTGTTGACCAATAAACTCCAAGACGAAAGGTTTTACAAACTTAAACCAGGTTTGGGTGTGCCAATTAATGAAATTTTGAAAAAGGCACCGGAGCACCTATATAATTTTGATAAATTTGGCTCCGCAATAAAACCCATTCCTGACATTCGCGCTACTTTTGTTGAAGCAAGTTCTCCTAAACCTTCTGAAGAGACCAAAGGTCAAGAAGAAATGGGAAAGAACAAGTCTGGTGACACTGATTCTCAAAATCTTTTTAAATCTGTTGGTTTTACATATGGTGATTTGAACGAAAGCTATGCAACTCGAAAGATCGAATTTACTGAGTTTGAATCACTATTTACCACACCTTCTAAAGAATCAGTGAGCACCAACACAGTTCTACCTGAGACTGCATGCAAATTTGATGAGTATGAATCGGATGTTGATCCATCTACTATACCATCAGTCTCAACTCCCATTGCTTCTAAACCTTTACTTCCTGAAGAGGTTGAAGAAGTTACTGCTACCGCGGATGAATCTTGTGTTCAAAATGATAAAACGGAGTTTATTGAGTCAATGACTGAAGAGATATTCTCTGATATGATGAATGCATCAGACTCTGATCCTGTTTCTGATTTAAAGGGATCAAATTCTGTGGATGGTAATACATCTGAATTGATGAAGCAAATTGATATGTTGCAACAATCTCTTGATGAGGTTGAAGATGAAAACTTTGATCTCAAACATAAACTTGAAAAGTCTTTAAAAATAAATCAAAAGCTTTGCACTGAGATCAATGATTTGAAAATTACTTTGTTTAAAAATGCTTCAAATGATAAACAGATGTTAAGTGATCCAAACCGGAAGGTAAGAACCAATCCAGAATTTGATGCCTCTACAAAACCTTCAATTGTTTACTCTGATTGTCCTGAATATCAACCAAGTATTTTTGAAAAGGGTGAGACTTCAAAGAGCACTAGAAAAGAACCACCTTCTAAGTTAGAGACTAACAAGGTTCCTGTTTCTGTTTCAGATATAAAAGGAAATGGAGTTGGGAGGAGTAAGAAGAATAAAGATCTTAGTTTGAATAAAAAGAATAGTTTGAATTCTAGTAGTTGTCCTACAGACAGTGTTATTTTGAATAGTACTTCTTTTGATAAGAAAGCACATGAAATGACGTTTGATTCAATCAACATATTGTTCTTCATGACAAAACTCCTATGAGCTTAATTGTCAAACTGTTTTAGTTTGAGGGGGAGAATTGCATCGTCAAACATATTTTGTTTTGACATCTCCGAATATTATATTCATCATGTAACAAGTGGTATTTGTGCTTACATGTACAATAACCTGTTGAACAACATGTTCTTTTAGGAAAATACATGGGATTCAGTGTGTAAGCTTAATAGAACTTCCATGGATTCACGATAACCAGTGTTTCCTACCCAGGAAGTATTCCCTGAGTGGTTGAGGGGAGAAGGGTCAAAAGAATTGAGTGATGGTGTGTGAAGAGGTACAATGGAAAAGAGAGATTGGTTAGACGTGAGCATTAAAAGAAAGAGGGTGAGAGAACAGAGTAAAAGAATATTAAACTCTGCACCAAACTACTTTCTGAGTCGGGCAGCCACATAATCTGATTGGATCACATTCTTTGGTGACCATCATTGAAATAGGCAACTAGCCCATGCCATCTCTTGCTTACAACCCCACCAGCTACTCATTCTTTTCTCAAAAAGAGAATGTTTCACATTTTCTGGGGACGCAACACATACGCTATTGGTTCTTCATTTGGAAGATACTAATATTGAAAAAGAAGGAAAGTTGCCCCACCTTCGAACCCTTTCTCATGCACATTGAGTCTTTGTATAATTTGTTGCTGTCTCAACAAGTTTACATACTTTGAGCCTAAATTGAAAAACAATAATCTATGCTTAATTTCTTTCATACACATGCACGAACACACATAAATTTGTTTTCTGTCAGAACGTTCATAGATAACCATGTGTTATTCGATGATTGAATGGAAGACCTGGGTAGTCTACATCAAACCAGCTCCTTATATAGTAACTTTGTGTTACTCAGTAACTTTGTGTTACTGACAGGCATTCTAACTGAGTCATTTGTTGATTCAGGGTTACAACTATTAAACTGTTTGAATTTGAAAAGATTCGAATAGTTACTACTTTTATGTTATTTGAATCTGAAAAGATTGAAATAATCACTCTTTCCATCTGGGAAGACTGCTCTTATTTCCATACAGGGCTCGTTACATGATGAAGATTGTGTTTACGTGATCATACACAATGGGGGAGATTGTCTTGAAAAGGGGGAGATTGTTTTGCAAAGTTTTGATGATGATGATTCTCACCACTCATCAAAAAGGGGGAGAAGATACAAAAAGGGAGAATACAATCTGAAGATCTGAAGATTTTCAAAATTTTAAAGATTTGAAGATTATTTAAAGATATCAAGTTTTGAAGTTTTGAAGCTATCAACGACATATCTGAAGAAAAGTGAAGACCCGAAGACAATTGCAAATTTTTTTAATCTTGAATCCAAAGGGGGAGATTGTTGGATCATAAATTGTATTCAAGATTAAAGTTAAAGTTCAGGGTTTAAACTGCAATTGTGATAAAGTTAAGTTAGAGGGTTTAAATTGTAATAGATTAATAGTTATTAGCTATTGGGCCCAAGCCCATTTGAAAGCCCATTATGATTAAAGCCCATAAGGCTTAGGTATTTAAAGTTATGATTAGTTTAGTTTTAGGTTAGAACTCTGATAATTTTCTAAATAGTTAGCCGTATTTTCTCTGTATTCAAAGGGTATCAAGAACACTCAAGGGTTTCATTGTTTATTCAAGGGATTGGTATGTTACTCTGATTTATATATCTCTTGATTATTATTGTGTTGCTTGATTACTTGATTGATTGTTTATCAACTAGAATTAAACTGGGATAACAGATATCTTTTCTTCAAAAGCCTTAAACTTCTATTGAAGCTCAACTGATTCAGCTTGCAGTTCTGATGATCTTTGTTCAGTTGTCTTTAGTTAGCTTTGAAGATTCACTATCTTTTTCTCTTTCATCTTTATTTCTTTTTCACAAGTCTTAGTTATATCCTCTTTTATTACAATCTTTTTCTCCTTTTCCTTCATTTCTTTCTCTTTTTCTTTAATCTCTTTCTCTCTTTCTCAGATGATACCTACAAAATCAGATTTAGCATTATTAGTACAATTTATACAATCAGTAGTTTTATCAGAATTTGACAATTTAAATTTAAGCTCCTTGATCTGTTTTAGAATAACTGAATTATGATCTTTCAGTTTATCCCGTTCAGCTTTTATTGCCGGTATCTCAAGCATTTACATGACAACTACATCTCATGCTGACAGTACAGTATTCCCTCTCTCATCTGTAGTAGGTATCTTGAATTAGAAATTAGCTTAAAAAATGATCGTCAAAAATCAGAAAATTATGATCACTGTCAGAAATATGTCTCCCTCCGCAGACTTAGCACGGAGGTCCCGCTACCCGGTTAGCGGGTGGGGTCAAGGGGCAACGCCCTTGAAATGATCGTTCCCAAAATATTTTTTTTTTTTTGACTTGAAGATCAAACTTGAAAAACACTAGAAAATATTAGAAAAAAAATGTCTAAGGCAAAAACTCGCATAACAAAGAATGTCGTAAAACACTATTCACTACTCTTCGCGCTAATAGGCTTGTGCGGGTTTCTCGTTCACGCATAACACTACGTGCACGTTTCTCGGTTCGCACAAACAGTAGTGTGCGCGTTTTGGCTTCTCGCAAGGTTAATCATGTGCGTTTTGGTTCCTTTGCACATTATATACTTAGAATAATTTCGAACTTTTACTTCACGCAAAATGTAAACTCGCTAAACATGAACTCGCAAGATTAAGAAACTCGCAGATCACTGTTGCAATCACTTCACGCAAGAAAGCTCGTGCACGTTTTCTCTTCGCTTAGACAACTATGTGTGCGTTCTTCGTTGCTTTGTGCATTTAGTGACGTGAGTGTTCTTCATGAAGAAGTTTGCGCGTTTGACAGATCTAGCGTGTTCTTCACTTGAACATGCGGATTCTATCCAAAACGATGTAAACCTGCAAATTACGACTCTAAAATGTGATATGATGATCGAAATATCAAACGAAATACTTTCCTAATACAAAGATTTGATGAAAAACTACAAGAAATGAGTATATCGATCAAGAACAGTGTTCGAACATTTTAAAAACGAAATCCATAAAAATTCAAAATTGAATGCCAATTGATGTGAATTTCGTGAAATAATTCAAACAAGAAATGTTCTACACTATAATCGATCATCATAAACCCATTTTCTTGCATTAAAAACGATTTTTCAAACAAAATTTGAATCAAATAGTAAACTTAGATGTCGTTCTACATTTTCGTGAGAAATCCAATAAATCGATCCAATTCAAGTGATGTAATCCTTCTCTGAATGTTTTGGCCTCGCTCTGATACCAATTGTAAATGTATGTTGCCTAGATTCAAGCACAAATCTTACAATTATATGACAATTTCAGATCTAGAGAGAGAGAGTGTAGAGAGAGAAAGCTTTGTATTCATTTGTCTGACAATATCAAATGTTAAAAGCTTCTATTAAGAACTCTCACAACCCTATTTATATGAACAACTAAAACTTTTAGAAGCTTAAACACTCAAACTCTCAAATACATTGTTGACTTTGACTATTTGACTTTACATATTAAATCTTGGATACAACAAAATACACTAACAACAAGGTATTTTCTATGAACGTTCTGACAGAAAAACAGATTTATTGTGTGCTCGTGCTTGTGTTATGAAAGAATTAGCGCAATGATTGCTGTTTAGGCTCAAAATTATGTAAACCAATGAGACAACAAAGGTTATGCATAGACTCAAATGTGCATGATAAAGGGTCGAAGGTGGGCCAACTTTCCTTATTGTTCAATATCTGTATCTTCCAAGTGAAGAACCAATAGAGTATGTGCTACTTCCCCAGAAAATGTGAAACATTCTCTTTTTAAGAAAAGAATGAGTAGCTGGTGGGGTTGTATGCAAGAGATGGCATGGGCTAGGTGCCTTTTTCAATGTCGTTTACGAAGAACGGTGAACCAACAGTAATATGGCTGTCCGGCTCAAAAAGAAGTTTGGTGCAGAGTCTGATATTCTTTTACTATGTTCTCTCACCCTCTTTCTTTTAACATTTAAGCTCACTTCTAACTAATCTCTCTTTTCCATTTTACCATTTCACACACCAACAGTCAAATCTTTTGACCCTTCTCCCCTCAATCACTCTAAAGATTACTTCCTGGGTAGGAAACACTGTTATCATGAATCCATGGAAGTTCTTTTAAGCTATCACATCGAATCCGATGTATTTGTCCTAAAAACAAGCGTTGCTCAATGATTTTGTTGACATTAAAGCACAAGAAATCAATTGTCAGTATATGTATGCTCATCAAAAATCAGAATTAAATTTGAGCATTTTAAGCATTTTAGATTTCTCAAAACTTTATATGAATGAATAAGCATAAAAGAATAGAAATGTTTTGAGAATCTAACACTGATTTAATTAGATCAAAATTCATGAAGAATAATAATTTGGGAAATCAAAGATGAATGTTGTTTATATGAACAATATATAAACATTTTAACCATGAAAGTACATATAATAAGAAATGACGTTTGATTCAAACAACAATGAATAGCAAACGAGAGTATTACCATAGAAAAAGATTAAACTTTTGATACATGGTAATAACAAATTCAAATGAAGTACTGAACCAGTGTTTGTGAATACTTGACATTATATTGACAAAATAATACACAATTATTGATCTTTGGAAACACACAGTCAGTTAAACTTTAACACTTAACAATGAAAAACCTTTAAAATAACACTTCTAGATTCATAAAATCTTTTGAGAATAGAGAAGTGGTTTGAACATTTAAGAAAACATTTTTCATGCTTGAAAGTTGTTCTTCTTTCAAACAATCAAAGACTTAGATCAGAAGATATTTACATTTAAGCTCCCCCTCAAATCATGATAGAATGATTTAGATTCAGTTAAGCTCCCCCTGGATATTTGCAAAATATCCTGGTCTTTAAACATTTAAGAACGGGTCCTAATTTGTTGTAATCAGAAACCATAATTCTTGACATTGAAGTACGGGTCTTGAACTATGTTATTCAAGAGCCACATTTTGACATTGATATCCGAGTTTTGAACTGCTTTGTTCAAAAGCCTTTGTTCTTGCTCCCCCTTAAACCTTGGGTGCCTGCAAGACATATTTAGCTTTTGGTACCTACTGGTATTTGGGTTCTGATGTGTTAGTTGCAGTTCTTATGGGGGTTACATAGTATGAACCATACCAGTAATTGACAAAATTATTACTTACAAAGTCATTTGCTCCACAATAAGAACAACAAATCTTCTTCTGAGCAATCCTAATCAAATGATTAGTAGAGTAAAATATATCAGGTTTACCAAAAGATTTACCTTTATGTGCACTGTTCTTTTTAGCATTGGATGTGGATGCAGATACTTTGTCATTCTCCTTTCCATCATCAGGAGAACTCTTGTTAGTGTATTATTGTATACAAGATTTAATAGGAAAAGTCAGGTCAAGAAAAGTCAACAAAGTCTAATGTAATAGTTAGTCAATATGTTGTAATAGCTTCATGAGAGCTTTGCTTTATAGTGTTATGAGAGTTTAGCTTTGTGAGAGAAGTTTTAAGAGAAGCCTTGAGAGAAGTATTACTTGAGAGAAGTAGTTTGAGAGAAGTGATGATGGTATAAATACCTTGTATATGTGTCCTGAGAGAAGTAGGCTCATTCATTGTAATATTCAGTAACAGGCATATGACTGACTTTCTCTCTATACTCTCTACTCTCTCTCTAGAATTGTCATTGTCAGATCTTGAATTATGAATTGAATTGCTTGATTTTAATCTGGGTTTTACACTTTCAACTCTTCACTCTCCAGACCATCTGTCCTTTCTTTGAGTTCTTTCCAAGAGATTTGACATAAAAGCTTGCTGAACTATCTACAGATTTATCATAGAAAAGATTAGATGGACGAATCTGATTTGATTTGACAATGTTTGGTTTGACATTTTCTTTTTGAAAACATTTTTCTCATGAATTGAACTTGAAGCAGTTTTGAAAGAACAAACTGATTCGGTTGAATTGTCATAAGGTGATTGTTGGGAACTGAAGAAAAGCTCAAGTATGGTTAATACTGCTAGTTCATAATTACTACTGCTAGAAGACTTCAAAGTTAATACTGCTGAGTATTACTACTGCTAGTAGAATTAATACTGCTAGTCAAAGTTAGTACTGCTTAGCTAGTTAGTACTGCTAGTGGTTAGTGTTGCTTAGTAGTTAATACTGCTTGAAGAAATTAATGCTGCTGAGCATAGTTAGTACTGCTTATGACTTAAAGATCCGGATGGAAAGGATGACAGCTGGAAAGAATCAAGATATTCATGGAAGGCTTAAAGATAATGATGGAAGATATACTGAAGATATTTTATTTATTGTAATTATCTTTTTGTTCAGTATATGTACAGATTTGATAGAATAGTTTAGATTTAATTAATTCATTCATTCTAAGTTTTCGAGAAAATCAACCTCAAGGCATAGATCCTAATTCTAGAGAAGTAGAATTCGTATTGGTGAGCCTGTTCATCAATATTGAGGTTGTGTGTTTAATCTTGTAACTTCAAGCATTCAATACAAGTTTACAAGTTGTTGATTATATACTGTTTTGGTTTACTGTTTTATTGAATATCAAAGTGTTATTCCGCAACTTCTTTGATATTAGGTTCTGAGAATTTGTTCTTGTTAAGAATTCGATCCTGACAAGTGGTATCAGAGCCTAACTCCCTCAGAAACATCTATTCATTCATCATGGAAAACCTTGCAGAATCAAACAGTACTCTGGTGTCTAAGGTTCCAATGCTCAAACCCAGTGAGTTTGACATGTGGAAGATCAGAATTAGACAATACATTCTTTTCACTGACTACTCAATGTGGGATATCATTGAGAATGGTCCTTCTGAAGCAAGAAAGATAGGACCATATGGGAAAAGACCTCCACCAAAGACAGATGGTGAGAGGAAGATCAGATAGACAGAGATGAAGGCCTTGAGCACTCTGCTCTTGGCCATTCCCAATGAATATCAGCATCAATTTTGCAACTGCACTGATGCTTAGATTCTCTGGAATGCTCTAGAGAAAAGATTTGCTGGAACTAAAAGCATCAAAAGAAATCAAAGAGATGTTCTAAAGAAGCAATATGAGAACTTCACTTCTTCAAAGAATGAGTCTATGACTCAAACTTTTGATAGATTCAACAAGCTCATTGTTGAACTGGCTACTGTAGGAGTGAAGATGGAACAAGATGATATGAACAGAAAGTTCCTCAGATCTCTTGGGGATGAATGGACTATGTACACTGTCTCATATAGACAGAGTGACAATCTGGAAGAGAAGGAACTTGATGATCTATATAATGATCTAAGAGTTTTTGAAACTGAGGTAGAATCCAAGAAGAAGCCCACTGGTTATATCCACAATGCTGCACTTCTTTCAACATCTACTGATACTACTGCCAACCCTGAAGCAGTTAGTACTGCCAGTGGAGTAAATTCAGAAAAAGGCACTGGAACTATCTTTGAAGCCTTTTTGTCCAGTCATAGCAACAATTCATTGATTAATGATGATCTGGATCAACTACACCCTGATGACCTGGAGTAGATGGACATTAAATGGCAGATGGCCATGTTATCTATGAGAGTGAAGAAGTTTATTAAAAGAACAGGAAGGAAAAACTTTTCTCAAATAAGAGAAGATGGAGCTGGTTTTGACAAGACTAAGGCGGAATGCTATAAGTGTCACATGAAAGGACACTTTGCTAGAGAGTGCAGGAGTGTTGTTCCAAACAACAACCACCAACAACCTCAGCATGGAGGCCAACAAGCTCAGAATGGAGGCTACAATCAAAACAAGAATCCTGCTCAAGCTCTTGTGTCTCAACAAGGAATGGGATTTGACTGGAGTGATCAAGCTGAGGAAGCCATTTAGAATCAAGCTATTATGGCAGAAGTGTCTGATCTCCCCTCTGAGGTAATTTCTAATCTTTGCACTAAATCTTGCATAGACACTGTCAAAAGATACAGGGATCACAATCAAAGTATGTGTGATGACCTCAAAAGATTAGAAAAGGACAGAAGAGATTATGTGTTGATAGTAGAGAGATTTGAAGAGCAAATCAAAGGCTTTCAAGCTAATGAACTTCAACACTCTTATGACACAAACTATTGGAAGTGGGAAAAGAATGAGTTAGAGACCAAACTGTCTAAGTCCTTAGAAGAGAATGATAGGCTGAAAGAGGAACTGTCTAAAGTTAAGCTTGACATAGAAAAGTTTTCATATGCTTCAAAAGCAATGGATTCTCTTCTAAAAGCTCAGATTCATGATAAGATGAAGCCTGGTATTGGATACAACAATACACCTACTCCTTACAACAACAACTATATCTCTCCTACTTCAGACTTGTTAGAAACCAAGGAGAAAAAGGACTTGTCTGAGTAAGCTTTTAAGATAGATCCTTTGGATGAGGTAGTAGTTAAGGATTTGACTGAGAAAGAAGCCAGTGAGAATAGGGATAATACTGTGAGTAAAAAGATACCATTAGAAAACAACATTATCACCAATGAGGGATGTGGGAAAATCTGGGTCAAGTCCAAGGAGATAGAGAAGACCAAAGAAAAGGATAACAAGGTCCATTACAAACAAACCACGGTTGTGAATCCTGGATCTTGTAAACAGTGTGCTTGCAATAAAGCTAAGAGCCTAAATTCTGGTATAAAAAGAGGTAATCAAAGAAACTGGAATAATCAATGGGCTCAGAAACAAGGAGTTGATCTGAATAAAATCAATAGACCAAAACCATGTTTCATATGTGGCAAGTTGAATCATTTGGCTAAGTATTGCTTCTTTAACCCTATTAATCAACAGATAAACTTTCAAAGATTTGTGCAAAAACCTGTTGGTTATAGGAAGGCTGGAAAGAAACATGTGATGAACAAATCTGTTGAAAGTAAAGGCCCTATGAAAAATAAGGTTTTAAAAGAAAGTGTTTTACTATGGGTACCTAGAAGTACTAACAGTGTTAGTACTGCTGAAAATATTAGTGCTGCTAACTCAGTTACTACTGCTAACAGTGTTAGTACTGCTGAAAATATTAATGCTGCTAACACAGTTACTACTGCTAACAAGGTTAGTACTGCTAAGCATGCAAGTGCTGCTAAGGCATTTAGTACTTCTAAAACCAGTACTGCTTCTAGCAAAAATGTTTCCAAGCCTATTATTGTGACAAAGTACTCCAAGAATGAGGAGTCAAAGTTTAAAAATCTTGTCAAGAAAGAATGCAAGTATTTTGATGAGAAAGGGGTATCCAAGACCACTTTGGCTTGGGTTCCTAATTCATACTAACTGATCTATCTTATGTCCAGGGCAACCAACAGCTCAAGGGTAAGAGCATATGGCATGTTGATAGTGGTTGCTCTAGGCACATGACAGGCAACATGTCATGCCTTCAGGATTTCAAGCATATCAATGGAGGACATGTTGCATTTGGAGATAATCTTACTGGTGGTAAAATAAGTGGAAAAGGTAATGTCACCAAAGGTAAGATGACATTTGAGGATGTCTACTATGTTGATCTGTTGAAGTACAACCTGTTAAGTGTATAACAGGTTTGTGACAAACAACATAGTATATTATTTACAAATACTGAGTGTATGATCCTTGCTCCAGGGTTCAAGGTAGTTGATGAAAGCATGGTACTACTTAGAACTCCAAGAAAGGACAATGTGTATTGTCTAGATATGGACAATGTTGTTAGTGATTCATCCCTGAACTGTCTTGTTTCAAAAGCTTCTGTGGATGAATCCTCTCTTTTTGGCACAGAAGGATGTGTCACATGAATTTCAAGACCATGAACAAACTTGTTAAAAACAATCTTGTAAGAGGTTTACCTTCAAAAATATTTTCATGTGATGATCATTGTGTTGCATGTCTTAAAGGCAAACAACACAAAACTTCTCATAAGACCAAAGAGATAAACTCAATTTCTTCTTGTCTCCAGTTATTGCATATGGATCTGTTTGGTCCAACAAATGTTATGAGTATAGGCAAGAAATCTTACTGCTTGGTTATTATTGATGATTACTCTAGATTTACCTGGGTATATTTTCTAAGGACTAAGGATGAGACAAGTGGACTGATCAAATCCCTTATCCTAAGAATTGAAAACCAAACTAATCAAAAAGTAAAAGTCATTAGATCAGATAATGGGACTGAGTTTAAAAATCTTGATCTAAACACCTTTTGTGAAGAGAAAGGCATTGAGAGACAATATAGTGCTCCTAGGACTCCTCAACAGAATGGAGTTGCTGAAAGGAGAAATAGGACACTAATAGAGGCTGCTAGATCTCTGTTGGCTGATTCAAAACTGCCAATTACCTTCTGGGCTGAAGCAGTTAATACTGCTTGTTATGTCCAAAACAGAGTTCTAGTGGTCAAGCAAAAGAACAAGACCCCATATGAGCTTTTAAATAAAAGAAAACCTTTCATTGGATTTTTCAAACCTTTTGGGTGTCCTTGTACTATTCTCAATACCAAATCTCACTTAGGTAAGTTTGATAGCAAAGCAGATGATGGATTTCTTGTTGGTTACTCATCTCAGAGTAAGGCTTACAGAGAACACACCAAATCCAATGATTGAAGAAAGTGACAATGTCAAATGCAATGAGAACACACCAAATCCAATTGGGTATGGTCCTCGGTGGATATTTGACATTGACTGACTAACTAACTCTTTTGGTTTCAGTAGTGATGATTATGCAGGTACATGGAGTGGAGGATCAGGGACTACACAAGTCTCAGAAAGTATATCTCAATCTGTGATATTTCCCATACCCACAGTGAATCCTGTTGAAGAATGTGGAAAGGAACCATCTACTGGACCAAGACAAAGTGAAGAAGAAAGTAGAGATGAGGAGACTCAGGAAAATAAAGAACCAGAAGTGGCTACTGAAAACACTTCAGTTGAGTTGAATGACTCTAATCTAGAGATGGGACTTAATGAAGAACCTAGTCATCACACCAGAATACTAAAGAATCATCCTCCACAGCTGGTAATAGGAGATATATCCTCTTCTATGATGACTAGAAATGAAAGTAGACTTCAAGAAATACAAGATCAACAACACACAGTGCTTTCTTGCTTTTTATCCCAGCTTGAGCCTAAAAAGGCACATGATGCTATGAAAGAATCCAGTTGGATAGAAGCCATGCAAGAAGAGCTACTGCAGTTCAAGGTGCAAGATGTTTGGGATCTGGTAGACCTTCCTAAAGGCCAAAGGGCAATAGGAACAAAATGGGTCTTCAGGAATAAGAGAGATGAAAGAGGTATAGTGATAAGGAATAAAGCAAGGCTGGTGGCTCAAGGGTATACACAAGAAGAAGGAATAGACTATGAAGAAGTATTTGCACCTGTGGCCAGGATAGAAGCAATTAGATTATTCTTGGCTTATGCTTCCTATATGAAATTCAAAGTTTATCAAATGGATGTGAAAAGTGCATTTCTTTATGGTTCAATTGAAGAAGAAGTATATGTCTGTCAACCACCAGGGTTTGAAAACCCAAGCTATCCAGACAGAGTATACAAATTGAAGAAAGCACTTTATGGACTACATCAAGCTCCAAGAGCATGGTATGACACTCTGTCATCCTATCTCTTGGAAAATGGCTTTGAAAGAGGAGTCATTGATAAGACTCTATTCATCAAGAGAAAGAAGAAGGATATCTTGCTGGTCCAAATCTATGTTGATGATATTATCTTTGGATCAACAAGAGACAACATGTGCAAGGAGTTTGAGGAACTAATGCATCAAAGGTTCAAAATAAGTTCCATGGGGGAACTTACTTTCTTCCTTGGACTCCAAGTTCAACAGAAGTCAGATGGAATCTTCATCTGTCAGTCCAAGTATGTGCAGGACATTCTAACCAAGTTTGGTTTCTCAGATTCAAAACCTGCTAGCACACCTATGGAGACACACAAGCAGATAACTGCAGATCTTGAGAGGAAGAAAATGGATGTTCATCATTATAGATCCATGATTGGCTCTCTCATGTATCTTACAGCCTCTAGGCCAGATATAATGTTTCCAGTCTGTGTGTGTGCAAGATTCCAAGTTAGGCCAAAGCAATCTCACTATCAAGCTGTTAAGAGGATATTCAGATATCTCAAAGGGCAACCCAGATTGGGACTTTGGTATCCTCATGACTCATCCTTTGACCTACTTTCATACTCAGATAGTGATCTAGGTGGAGCAAACTTGGACAGAAAATCTACTTCTGGAGGATGTCAGTTTTTGGGTGCAAGACTAGTTTCATGGCAGTGCAAGAAACAAACCACAATATCCACATCTACAACATAGGCAGAGTACATAGCAGCTGCAAGTTGCTGTTCTCAAGTCTTATGGATTCAGAATCAAATGTTGGATTATGGGGTAACCTTTCTACACACTCCAATTTTTATTGATAATAGCAGTGCTATTAGCATTGTGAATAATCCTGTCAAGCACTCAAAGACAAAGCACATTGAGATCAGGTATCACTTCATAAGAGACTGTAATGAAAATAAACTTATTCAAGTTGTAAAAGTTCACACTGATAATCAGTTTGCTGATTTATTCACTAAAGCTTTTGATGTGGGTAGATTCACTTTCTTGGTAACAAGTGTGGGAATGATCAACTCTGAATAATCCCCTTCTCAAAAAGTGGTTCTATACCTGTATATTGTTTATTCTTGGTGTTACTAATCTTCTTTTTCAGGATATGTATAGCAGTACTCAGTGTTTCACAAGATTAAAGGAGTAAGTATAGTTAATACTGCCATTGCACAGTTACTACTGCTAGTAGTTAATACTGCTAGTTAGTTAATACTGCTAGTGGTTAATACTGCTTTAAGTTAATACTGCTAGTAGTTAATACTGCTCTCAGTTAATACTGCTAGTAGTTAATACTGCTCTCAGTTAATACTGCTAGTTAGTTAAAACTGCTAGTAGTTAATACTGCTCTCAGTTAATACTGCTAGTTAGTTAATACTGCTAGTAGTTAATACTGCTAGTAGTTAATACTGCTCTCAGTTAATACTGCTAGTTAGTTAATACTGCTAGTAGTTAATACTGCTCTAGGTTAATACTGCTTATGTTCCGAATACTATAAATACTCTTTGCCCGCCTAAAAGTTCATAACGACTCTTTGCATACTATTCTCTTGCGCTCTAAACCCTCTTTCTCTCAAGTTCAAAGTTCTCAGGCAAGAAGTTTCAAAGATTCATGGCATCAATGGCGTTCATTGACAAGCACAATGAAATCGCGATGCTCCAAAAGCCAAAACAAGCTGAAGGTTTTCATCAGATAGTCGACTTTTTGAAGTCTAGCCACATTGCCCATGCTCTCACTATGTCTCCTACTATCTTCATAGAGCATCAGAGGCAATTCTGGGCACATGCCACCATTGTTACTGAGGATGGTGTGCAAATGATCAAAACGACAGTATGTGACAAGCCATTGACAGTTACTGAAGAGGTAATTCGCATCAGTCTACGTCTAGATGATGCCTCTGGTATAACTTCTATCCCTAATGATGAACTGTTTTCTACTCTTACAAGAATGGGGTATGGAGGCCCATTGGGTATTTTTAAGTTCTCAAAAGCTAAATTCTCACCCCTAATGGCGTTTTCTTGTTCATACCTTGATGCACTGCATTTCTAAAAAGACAACTGGATGGAGTGAGTTCAGCAGTCCCATTGCTTATGCTTTGGTCTATTTGGCCACTGCCAGAAGGTACAATTTTTGACAAATGATTTTCAATGATCTTGTCTCAAACATGGGAAACAAAAAGAGATTTTATATGTATCCCAGGTTTGTTCAAGGAGTAATCAAACATGAATTGACGGATATTCTTCATTCTGATGGAATATATGTACCAAAACCCCCTAAAGGCAAGGTTTTCTCAAATATGAGAAGATCTGCTGGGGACTCGGAAGGAGTAGACACCCAATTGTTCTCTACAATGATGGTGGTGTCCCAAACTAATGAAGGTATGGTAGCAGGGTCAAGGCCCCCATTAGACCAACCCACTGCTAGCCAATCCCAACCTTCCCACTCTAAATCAATTCCTTAGTCTCTTCTTGACAAACCAACTTCACCAATCACCCAAACTTATCAAAGAAAACAGGTAAAGAAGGCTCCTTCCCTTCTTGTACCTTCACCCACTCAGCCTTTAAGCCCTCTAAGGGAGAATTCTCCCTTAGAGAATATCCAAAGGGAAACCAACAGTGTGTCTCCCAACCCTCAGGAGGTGCTCTCTAAGGAGATGGCAGAGCATATGGGTGAGAAGGCTGCCACTACTTCTGCCAGCACAGAGAAGGATAGTGGTAACATCTCTAAGACCTTCCCCATGGCAACTTTGAATGAGCAATCATTCAAAGGTCCCCGGTGCCAAGAAACCAAGGGGGTAGACAGTGCTTCTGCTAGGCAGAAGACTTCCACTACTAAAAGATCCCATGATCCTTCAAAAGGGGGTAACACTCCTGGAGAAGGTGAGGACAAATATGACTACAATGAATTGATGGAAACAATGGGCAACATCAATATGGATGTCATCAAACTAGGGAAAGAGATTGAAGAGATGAAGCTGGTAATCCTGTCACAACAAGTACAGATTGCTAAGTTGAAGAAGATGGTGACCAGTCTTGTACAGAGGAAGAGAAGAAAGCAACTTGAACTAAGAAAAAGGAAATCTGGGAATGATGCTCCCAAAAAGGGGGAGATCAACATGGAAGAAGCTACAAAAGAGGGGGAGCTTGATTGGATGAAATATGGTGTTGAGGGGGAGAAAGCAGCAGTAAGTGAGCAAGCAGCAGAAACCATTAATGCTGCTAGTTCAAGTGGAGCAGCAGAAACGGTTACTACTGCTGACATGAACAAAGCAGCAGAAACAGTGAAGGAAGTACTAACAGAACTAGAAATTGCAGAAACTCTGATCAAAGCAAAACATGATACTCCCAAGGTCACTTCAAAGGCCAAAGGAGTTATCATAAAAGAAAGAGGTGATGCTGTAATGAAATCCAGGTCTGAGAAGGTGATAAGCAAAGAAAAAGGCAAAGCTAAGCTAGTGGAATCTGATCAACCACTCAAAAAACAAAAGTTGGTTGAATCAGATGAAGCTCTGGCCAGAAAAATACAAGCTGATATTGAGCAAGAAGAGAGGGTTCAAGTAGACAAAGACAGAGAGATGGCTAAGGATCTAGCTGCTGAACTGAATGAAGCTTATCAACAAAGCCTGGCAACTAAAATTGCATAGAAGAAAGCTGCAACTCTGAAGAAATCAGTGATGGTAAAAACAGCTGTAAAGAAGAGACAACCCTCAAAGACTTTCCTAGGTACCCAAGAGAGAAACAAGATGATTATATTTCTCAAAGTTGCTGTAGGAGTCAGAAAGGAGATGTTTTCAAAGATTTCTTTTGAGAAGATTAAAGAACTGTATGATTCAGAGATGATAAAGCTTCAGGGAAATGAAACAAAAAGGGTGGAGATGGAGAAGAGGATGAAAGAAAGTAATGACTTTCTGATACAAAAGCCCTTTCCAGATGAGCAAGAAACACCACCAAAGAAAGAAGCCACTCTGGGTGAAAGTCTAAGGACTTTAAATAGAACCAAGATGATGGCAAGGAGAAAGTCAACTAAGAAGCCTAGAGTATCTGAAGGAGAGGCTGAGAAGGTTGCTGAAGAAGAAGGGGCACCTGAGTCATCTAAACAGAAAGAGCCATCAAACACAGATGATGTAAATATGTATATGGTAGTGATGGACAAAGTGCCTGAACCAATTTCAGCAGAACCTGTAGGAGTTAAGCCACCTGAGGTCATTCTCTGGGATACATTGACAGTGGATGGAAAGGAATACATAAGGCTAAAAAGGAAGGATGAAAAGTATGGGGTGTTCAATACTTGGGCAAAGATTGTAAGAACATGCTCTAGGTTAGATCTTGAAGAGATGTTTGAGATAGGAATGAAGTTGTATGCAGATATACTGAAAGCTCCATAGATTTAAATTACAAAACTGGTAATGGAGTATCTGTGTATGATGTTCAAGCCTGAAGAAGTAGAGCATGTGATTAAGAATGTGTTCAAGTCAGTCAACAATTGGACTCTATATGAAACTAGTGGAGTATATGCAGTGACTATGGATCTGAATCATACTGAATACTTCTTAGTGGATAGAGTGTACAACCATAGCAGCTTGAAGCTTCATGCCATGCTGAAGAAGAAGCTAGGGTGTATTTCAGATTCAGAGATGGCTAAATATTTGATCCAAAGAACCATCAATCAGAGTTTGGGGTTGGATGCAAATACTGGAATTTAGGCCATTATGGAGTTTTGGGAGCATATTGAATCAATTATGAAGAACTTGACTTCTTTTCCTAAAAGTCAAGTTAGGGGGAGATTGTTGGGAACTGAAGAAAAGCTCAAGTATGGTTAATACTGCTAGTTCAGAATTACTACTGCTAGAAGACTTCAAAGTTAATACTGCTGAGTATTACTACTGCTAGTAGAATTAATACTGCTAGTCAAAGTTAGTACTGCTAGTGGTTAGTGCTGCTTAGTAGTTAATACTGCTTGAAGAAATTAATGCTGCTGAGCATAGTTAGTACTGCTTATGACTTAAAGGATTAATACTGCTAGTAGAATTAATACTGCTAGTCAAAGTTAGTACTGCTAGTGGTTAGTGCTGATGGAAAGGATGACAGCTGGAAAGAATCAAGATATTCATGGAAGACTTAAAGATAATGATGGAAGATATACTGAAGATATTTTATTTATTGTAATTATCTTTTTGTTCAGTATATGTACAGATTTGATAGAATAGTTTAGATTTAATTAATTCATTCATTCTAAGTTTTAGAGAAAATCAACCTCAATGCATAGATCCTAATTCTAGAGAAGTAGAATTCGTATTGGTGAGCCTGTTCATCAATATTGAGGTTGTGTGTTTAATCTTGTAACTTCAAGCATTCAATACAAGTTTACAAGTTGTTGATTATATACTGTTTTGGTTTACTGTTTTATTGAAAATCAAAGTGTTATTCCGCAACTTCTTTGATATTAGTTTCTGAGAATTTATTCTTGTTAAGAATTCGATCCTGACAAGTGGTATGAATTGTCATAAGGTGATTGATTAATCACATCAGCTAAAATCTTTTCAGACAATTCAACATTTGCAGCTTCCAAGTCCTTTATCTTTTTGGATAAATTGTTTCTTTCAGCAGTAAGTGTGTCAAACTTTTGTTTCAAATCAGATTTTGCCATCTGTTCTTTTTGGACATCCTGATGACAGAACATATATTTTGGATATGAGCTTAGATATTTCAGGTTCAGATTCAAAATTTAAATGTTCTAGTTCAAAATCTTTTTCCATGTTCTTGGTCTTTTCAGATATTTCCTTGAAAATCCAGTATTTCTCTTTTCAGCATTTTTCTTTTCAACATCATAAGACCTTTTATTTTCTTGAAAACATTTTCTTTCTTTCTCAAGTAGATCTTGTAATGTAGAGATCTGTTTGGGAAGTTCAAGTACTTTATCTTCAAGAACTCTTCTTTCCTTTGCAAAAGTATCCCTTTCAGTTATAATAATCTTTTCAAACTCGGATACTTGCTTTGAGAGTTTAATGCATCTAAGCTCAAGATCCTTTTTCTCTTGTAAAGTTTTCTTTGAAAGATCACACAACTATTGAGTAGAATCATATTCTAGATTTGATTTGACTTTATCTGCTTGGAGACTTTTTAGTATTTCAACATTTTTGGCTTCCAAAGTAGATATATTTTCTTCAAAAGTCGTAAACTTTTGTTGAAGCTCAACAAATTTAGCTTGTCGTTCTGATGATTTTTGTTCAGTTGTCTTCAGTTGGCTTTGAAGATTCACAATATTTCTCTCTTTCAGCTTTAACTCTTTCTCACATGTCTTAATAGTATTCTCTTTTAAAGCAGTATTCTTCTCTTTCTCTTTGATTTCTTTCTCTCTTGCTCTGATGATACCTGCAAAATCAGATTTAGCATGATTAGCACATTTTACACAATCAGGAGTTTTCTCAGAATTTAACAATTTAGATGTAAGCTCCTTGATTTGTTTTAGAAGAACTGAATTCTGATTTTTCAGTTTATCTCTTTCAGCTTCTATTTCCGGTTTCTCAGGCATGTACATGATAACACAGTCTCTCCCTGACAAAATAGTAGACATCTTTATATCTAAAAAATTTACTTCAAAAAGATCGTCAAAAATCAGAAAATTTTGATCACTATGAGAAATATGTCCCCCTCCGCAGACTTAGCACGGGGGTCCCGCTAAAAGTTGAAAAATGAATCAGAAAAATATTCTAACTCCAGAACTCGTAGAACACTAAAACTAGCAAACCGAATAAACTCGCAAACCACTGTTCACAATACTTCTCGCTAACAGTTATGTGCGCGTTTGTAGAACTCACACGCTATTACTTGTGCGTTTTAAAGAACTCGCAGTCCTTGATGTGCACGTTTCTCGATACTCGCAAACTTCAACGTGCGCTATTTAGACTTAGAAAAATATTGATCAAATCAATTCTCGCAGAAGAATGCAAACTCGCAAGTCACTGTTCACTTCACTTATCGCAAGATAACTTGTGCGTGTTTTGTCACTTCTCGCAAAGACTTTATGCGCGAACTAACAACAAACTTTCAAATATCATTGTGCGTGTTCTTCAAAAATTAGCGTGTTCTTGATTAGCGCGAAGTACAAATCTTGCACGTTTGTTCCTTTGACTCACAGATAGATCCAAAAATCATTTTAACCTGCAATTAGCTTTCAAGAATGCACCAACATGATCGAAGTGATGTTCTAAACACTTTTCAAATAAACTAAAAAAACTAAAAACAAGCAAACTACAATGCGATTCATTAAACAATGTTTGTGAACAATTTTTAAGAAAAATCAAGAAAATCCAAAATTGAATTTGTTACAGTGATTGAATCGTGAATTTGTGTGAATACAAAGTGTTCTCAATCTAAATTCGATTACAACATAACCATTTAGGCAGACAAACAATAACTATCATGTGCGAATTTGATCAAAATGGTTAAATAAAGAAAGTCGACTGCGTGTTCTTGAGAAAATCAAAAATTGATCAATCCAAGTGTAATTCAATTTTCTGAATGATTTTGGTTTCGCTCTGATACCAAATGAGAAAGTATAATTCCCAGATTCAAGCACAAATCAATCTAAGATATGACAATTTAAGATCTAGAGAGAGAGAGAGTAGAGAGAGAAACTACAAGTCTTATGTAGATTGATATGAAAGATTACAATACATCTTGTTACTAAACATTTACAAAGCCTAAGCTATTTATATGAAAGACAAAGACTCTCACAACAAAGGTTATCTCACACAACATGAGAGTTGACTATTCTAGACTTTGACAATACAAACTTTTACTTTATAAGACCTTGACTTTTCACATTAAATCTTGGATACAATTTATACACTAACATTCTCCCCCTTTGTATTCAAGATTTAATAAAAAAATTGACAATTTTCTTCAGTGCTTGATTATTCAAACTTGGACTTTGATATCTTTAAATGTTGAAGCTTTGGCAATCTTCAATCTCTGATGCTTTGAAAAATCTTGAGAAGTCTTTAAGTTTCCTTTGAACAGTCAACAAGTCTTGAACACAAATCTGAATTCTTGAAACTTTTGAACTTTGCATTTTTGAAATTTAAAACATCTTTGAGGAATCTTTGATCTCGTATCAACATCTCTCTGACCTCTGGATTGTCTTCAGAAAATAAACTTTCTTGAATCATTTTGAAATTGTCTCCCCTTTTTGATAAACTTTCTTCAGACTTGATTCAGTTGAAGTTTCAGAATTTCTTGAACTTTCAGAAATTTCTCCTCAATTTTTTCACTTTGACATCTCTTTATGACTTTGAAATTGATTTTTCAGAAATTTCTCCTCTTTCACATGTGCAAGTCCCCCTTGATATATCATTCTGCTCATCTGACTGAAGTACGATTCTTGATCTAATGTGATCAGAAGTCATAGTCTAATGTATGATCATTCTGAATACTGCATGAAACTTTTATACTGCAAAACAAGATAAGTCTTTGGTACTCATTGAACATGAGTCCAGAAATGTTAATAGAATCAATCTTTTCAAAGATTATATTGACCAAAACACTTAAACATATGAAAACATATCTAGCTCCCCCTCAACAACAGGTACAGAAATAAAATATTGCTATGCATCAAGGTTTACCATTCCAAGTTTGCTGACTAAAAATGTAAATCTATTTTCATCAAGAGGTTTTGTAAAAAGGTAAGCAACCTCAAAATCACTAGAAACAAAATGCATTTCAATATTTCCTTTCTCAACATGATCCTTTATAAAATGGTACCTGATGTCGATGTGCTTAGTCTTAGAATGATGTACCGGATTAGAAGTTATGGCAATGGCACTCTTGGAGTCACAGTAAATAGGTACTTTGCTGAATGTATATCCATAGACCTTCAGCTGAGTCATCATCCACAGAACCTGTGAGCAACAACTAGCAGCAGTAACATATTTGACTTCAGCTGTAGAGATTGATACACAATTCTATTTCTTAGATGACCAGCTTACTAGCTTGTCACCCAGATACTGGCATGCTCTTGATGTACTCTTTCGGTCTAATTTGTTACCTGCATGATCTGCGTCTGTATAGGCCATTAGTTCAAAACTAGAATCTTTCGGATACCAAAGGCACAGATTTGGTGTGCCTTTGAGGTATCTGAAGATTCTTTTGATTGCAGCAAGATGGGACTCCTTAGGATTCGCTTGATACCGAGCACAAAAGCAGGTAGCAAACATTATGTCTGGTCTACTACATGTCAAGTATAGAAAAGATTCAATCATGTTTCTGTATGTCCGTTGGTCTACTGGTATTCTAGAAATATCTGCGTCCAACAGACTTCCAGCTTGCATGGGAGTCTTCATAGGTGATGACGAGTTCATGTCTAATTTCTTCAACATGTCTCGTATGTATTTTGCTTTATTAATAAAAGTCCCTTGCGGGGTTTGTTTAACTTTCAAGCCTAGAAAAAAATTTAATTCACCCATCATTGACATTTGAAATCCTTTCTTCATGATGTTTTGGAATTCATCACAAAGCTCATTATTTGTAGAACCAAAAATAATGTCATCTACATAAATTTGTACTAGCATCAAATCCTCACCTTTCTTTTTAAGAAAAAGAGTTATATCGATTGTACCTTTTCGGAATCCAGACTTGGTAACGTAAATTGAAAGGGTTTCAAACCATGCACGCAGCGCTTGCTTCAGTCCATAAAGGGCTTTATCTAGCACGAATACATGGTCTGGAAATTTCGGATCAATGAAGCCTTCGGGTTGACTTACGTACACCTCTTCATGTAGTATACCATTGAGAAAAGCCGATTTGACATCCACCTGATATACTTTGATATTTTTGTGTGCAGCGTACGCAAGAAAGATCCTTATTGCCTCAATCCTTGCCACGGGAGTGTAGGTTTTATCATAGTCGATTCCTTCTTGTTGATTATAATCTTTCGCTACAAGCCGTACTTTGTTCCTGACAATAATACCAGCCTCGTCTTTCTTGTTCCGAAATACCCATTTTGTTCCTTGAGAGCTTCAGACGACTTTTTGGGTTCCATGCTGCTAAGAAAGTTTGAGTACATGCACAAATTGGCCGATGCCGATGCAGTTGCAGATCTGGTAGATACTTTAGCATTCAGATCTCCGATAATGTTTTTCGGAGGATGACTTTTCGTTCATTTGTGTGTGCTGGGCAATACATCTCTTTCAGTCTGATTATTTGCTGTGTCAAACTCATCAAGTACTGCAGGTTGTTCTGTTTCACTAGCAGTTGGACTTTGTGCACTAGAAGAAGGTTCAACTTCTGCAGATGTGGGTTCTGTTTGATGTTGTTCAGATGTTGCTGATGTTGATCCCACTTCAAATTGTGATGAGATCATTTCTGTTGTGTTTTTAGGAACAACTTGTTCAGAGACCTCTTGCGTCGTGCTTGTAGAAGCTTCACCAACTTCTTCAGATGAGCCAGAGATATTTGCACTGGAAGGATGTGAGTTAGTATTTATTAAATTTTCTTGACTAAATCATTGAAAGCATCAATGTCAGGATCGAATTCTTAACAAGAATTAATTCTCAGAAACAATATCAAAGAAGTTTGCGGAATAACACTTTGATATTCAATGAAACAGTAATCACAAACAGTAAATATGAATAACAAACTGTAACCTTGTATTGAACAATTGAAATCACAAGATTACACACTCAACCTCAATCTTGAAGAACATACTCTTTCAAGACGAATTCTACTTCTCTAGAATTAGGATCTATGCCTTGAGGTTGATTTCTCTCTAAAACAAAACTTAGAATTAATCTCTCTTCTAAACTATTCTATACATTCTATACATATACTAAATCAAAAGATAATTACAATAAATAAAAATATCTTCAATATATCTTCCATCATTATCTTCAAGCCTTCCATGAATATCTTTATTCTTTCCAGCTGTCATTCGGATCTTCAAGTCATAAGCAGCATTAACTATGTCCTGCAACATTAATTTCTTCTAGCAGCATTAACTGTAAGCAACACTAACCACTAGCAGTACTAACTAGCTAAGTAGTACTAACTTTGTTCAAGCAACACTAACTTTGACTAGCAGTATTAATTCTACTAGCAGTAGTAATACTCAGCAGTAGTATCCTTGAAGTCTTCTAGCAGTAGTAACTCTGAACCAGCAGCATTAACCATACTTGATCAATTCTTCAGTTCCCAACAATCTCCCCCTAACTTGACTTTTAGGAAAAGAAGTCAAGTTCTTCAGATGCTCTTCAAGATGCTCCCAAAACTTCATAATGGCCTAAACTCCAGTATTTGCATCCAACCCTAAACTCTGATTGATGGTTCTTTGGATCAAATATTTAGCCATCTCTGAATCTGGAATACACCCTAGCTTCTTCTTCAGCATGGCATGAAGCTTTAATCTGCTATGGTTGTACACTCTATCCACTAGGAAGTATTCAGTATGATTCAAATCCAAAGTCACTGCATATACTCCACTAGTTTCATATAGAATCCAACTGTTGACTGACTTGAACACATTCTAGATCACATGCTCTACTTCTTCAGGTTTGAACATCATACACAGATACTCCATCACCAGTTTTGTAATTGAAATCTCTGGAGCTTTCAGTATATCTGCATACAACTTCATTCCTATCTCAAACATCTTTTCAAGATCTGACCTAGAGCATGTTATGACAATCTTTACCCAGGTGTTGAACACCTCATACTTTTCATCCTTCCTTTTCAGCCTTATGTATTCCTTTCCATCCACTGTCAATGTATCCCAGTGAATGACCTCAGGAGGCTTTATACCAACAGGTTCTGCTGAAATTGGTTCAGGAACTTTATCCATCACTACCATATACAAATTTACATCATCTGTGTTTGATGGCTCTTTCTGTTTAGATGACTCAGGTGCCCCTTCTTTTTCAGCAACCTTCTCAGCCTCTCCTTCAGATACTCTAGGCTTCTTAATTGACTTTCTCCTACCCATCATCTTTGTTCTCTTTAAAGTCCTTATACTTTCACCCAGAGTGGCTTCTTTCTTAGGTGGAGTTTCTTGCTCATCTGGAAAGGGCTTTTGGAAATCAAAGTCATTACTTTCTTTCATCCTCTTCTCCATCTCCACCCTTGCAGTTTCATTCCCCTGAAGCTTTTTCATCTCTGAATCATACAGCTCTTTAATCTTCTCAAAGGACATCTTTGAGAACATCTCCTTTCTGACTCCTACAGCACCTTTGAGGAATATGATCATATTGTTTCTCTCTTGGGTACCTAGGAAAGTCTGTGAGGGTTGTCTCTTCTTTACAGCTGTTTTCACCACTGATTTCTTCAGAGTTGCAGCTTTCTTCTGTGCAGTTTCAGTTGCCAGACTCAGTTGATAAGCTTTATTCAGTTCAGCAGCTAGAGCCTTTGCCATCTCCCTGTCCTTTTCAACCTGAACTCTTTCTTCTTTTTCAATGTCCTCCTGCATCTTCCTGGCTAATGCTTCATCTGATTCAACCAACCTTTGCTTCTTGACTGGTTGATCAGATTCCACCATCTTTGCTTTTCTTTTGTCTTTGTTCATTGCCTTCTTACTGTTATCTTTCTTGATCACTTCACCTTGTTCTTTGATGATTACTCCTTTGGTCTTTGAAGTGACCTTGGGAGTATCATTTTTGGCTTTGAGTAAGGTTTCTGCAATCTCAAGATCTGTTAATACTTCTTTCACCGTTTCTGCTGCTTGTTTAATTTCAGCAGTAGTAACCGTTTCTGCTGCTTCTTATGTTTCTATTTTCACTGAATCTCTTTCTGTTTCTGCTTCCTACTCCCCCTCAACATCAAATTTCTTTCCATCAAGCTCCCCCTCTTTTGTAGCTTCTTCCATGTTGATCTCCCCCTTTTTGGGAGCATCATTCTCAGATTTCCTTCTCCTTAGCACAAAATGTCTCTTCTTCTTTTTCTGTACTAGGTTCATCACCAATTTCTTGAGTTTGGTAATCTGCACTTGTTGGGACAAGATTACCAATTTCATTTCTTCAATCTCTTTGCCTTTTTTGATGACATCTAGGTTGATGTTACCCATTGTCTCCATCAATTCATCATAGTCATATCTGTCCTCACCTTCTCCAGGAGTGTTACCCCCTATTGAAGGATCATTGGATCTTTTATTAGTGGATGTCTTCTGCCTAGCAGAAGCACTATCCACCCCCGTGGTTTCTTGGCACCTGGGACCTTTGAATGATTGCTCATTCAAAGTTGCCATGGGGGAGGTCTTATTGATGTTACCACTTTCCTCCTCTGTGCTAGCAGGAGTAGTGGCAGCCTCAGCACCCATATACTCTTCCTCCTCCTCAGAGAGCACCTCCTTGGGGTTGGGAGACGCCCCATTGGTTTCCCTATTGATATTCCCTAAAGAAGAATTCTCCCTTAGAGGGCTTAAAGGCTTGGGGGTTGAAGGTACAAGAAGGGAAGGAACCTTCTTTACCTGTTTCCTCTTGTATGTTTGGGTGATTGGTGAGGTTGGTTTTTCAAGAAGGGACTGGGGGATAGATTTAGAGTGGGAAGGTTGGGATTGGCTAGCAGTGGGATGGTCTAATGGGGGCCTTGACCCTGCTGCCATACCTTCATTAGTTTGGGACACCACCATCATTGTAGGGAACAATGGGGTGTCAACTCCTTCCGAGTCCCCAGCAGATCTTCTCATATTTGAGAAAACCTTGCCTTTGGGGGGTTTAGGTACATATACCCCAACAGGATGAGGTATATCCGTCAATTCATGAGTAATAACTTCTTGGACAAACCTGGGGTACATAAAGAAACTCTTTTTGTTTCCCATGTTTGAGACAAGATCACTGAAAATCATTTGTGAAAAATTGTACCTTCTGGCAGTGGCCAAACAGACCAAAGCATAAGCAATGGGACTGCTGAACTCACTCCATCCAGTAGTCTTTTTAGAGATGCAATGCATCAAGGTATGAACAAGAAAACGCCATTGGGGTGAGAATTTAGCTTTTGAAAACTTAAAAACACCCAATGGGCCTCCATACCCCATTCTTGCAAGAGAAGAGAACAGTTCATCATTAGGGATAGAAGTTATACCAGAGGCATCGTCTAGACGTAGACTGATGTGAATAACTTCTTCAGAAACTGTCAAGGGTTTGTCACACACCCTTGTCTTGATCATTTGCACACCATTCTCAGCAACAATGGTGGCATTTGCCCAGAATTGCCTTTGATGCTCGATATAGATTGTAGGTGATACAGTAAGAGCATGGGCAATATGGCTTGACTTGAGGAAATCCACAATCTGGTGAAATCCTGCAGCTTGCTTTGGCATTTGTAGCATCGCGATCTCATTGTGTTCATCGATGAATGCCATGGATGCTATTGATCTTTGCGAAAATCTTGCCTGAAAACTTTGAACTTGAGAGAGAAAGGGTTTAGAGCGCAAGTGAACAGTATGCAAAGAGTCGTTATGAACTTTTAGGCGGGCAAAGGGTATTTATAGTATTCGGGACATAAGCAGTATTAACCTAGAGCAGTATTAACGGACAAGCAGTATTAACTGCGAGCAGTATTAACTACTAGCAGTATTAACTAACTAGCAGTATTAACTGATAGCAGTATTAACTACTAGCAGTATTAACTACGAGCAATATTAACCACTAGCAGTATTAACTACGAGCAGTATTAACTACTAGCAGTATTAACCACTAGAAGTATTAACTACTAGCAGTATTAACTACGAGCAGTATTAACTACTAGCAGTATTAACCACTAGCAGTATTAACTTACTAGCAGTATTAACTTACTAGCAGTATTAACTGATAGCAGTATTAACCACTAGCAGTATTAACCACTAGCAGTATTAACCACTAGCAGTATTAACCACTAGCAGTATTAACTATACTTACTCTTTGAAGCTTGAGCTGATTTGAGTACTGCTATGTATGCCCTGCAAAGGAAGATTAGTAACACCAAGAATCCATAATATTCAAGTATTTAACCACTTGTCTCATCCTTAGTCCTTAGAAAATATACCCAAGTAAATCTTGAGTAATCATCAACAATAACCAAGAAGTAAGATTTCTTGCCAATACTCATAACATTTGTAGGACCAAACAGATCCATATGCAATAACTGGAGACAAGAAGAAATTGAGTTTATCTCTTTGGACTTATGAGAAGTTTTGTGTTGTTTGCCTTTAAGACATGCAACACAATGATCATCACATGAAAATACTTTAGAAGGTAAACCTCTTACAAGATTGTTTTTAACAAGTTTGTTCATAGTCTTAAAGTTCATGTGACACATCCTTCTGTGCCAAAGAGAGGATTCATCTACAGAAGCTTTTGAAACAAGACAATTTAGAGATGAATCACTATCAACATTGTCCATATCTAGACAATAAACATTGTCCTTTCTGGGAGTTCTAAGTAGTATCATGCTTTCATCAACTACTTTGAACCCTGGAGCAAGGATCATACATTCAGTATTTGTAAATAATATACTATGTTGTTTGTCACAAACCTGTGATACACTTAACAGGTTGTACTTCAACTGATCAACATAGTAGACATCCTCAAATGTCATCTTACCTTTGGTGACATTACCTTTTCCACTTATCTTACCACCAGTAAGATTATCTCCAAATGCAACATGTCCTCCATTGATATGCTTGAAATCCTGAAGGCATGACATGTTGCCTGTCATGTGCCTAGAGCAACCACTATCAACATGCCATATGCTCTTTCCCTTGAGCTGTTGATTGCCCTGCACATAAAATAAATCAGTTAGTATGAATTAGGAACCCAAGTCAAAGTGGTCTTGGGTACCCCTTTCTCATCAAAATACTTGCATTCTTTCTTGACAAAATTTTTGAACTTTAACTCCTCATTCTTGGAGTACTTTGTCACTATAATAGGCTTGGAAACATTTTTGCTAGAAGTAGTACTGGTTTTAGAAGTATTAACTGCCTTAGCAGCACTTGCATGCTTAGCAGTACTAACCTTGTTAGAAGTAGTAACTGTGTTAGCAGCAGTAACTGTGTTGGCAGTATTAACCTTTGAAAAGGTACTAACAGTATTAGCAACATTAATATTTTCAGCAGTACTAACACTGGTAGCAGCAGTAATACCTCCAGCAGCACTGACCCTGTCAGCAGTATTAACAGATTTAGTGCTTCTAGGCATCCACATTTTAATACTTTCTTTTAAAGTCTTTTCCTTCATGGGGCCTATACTTTCACCATGTGTCTTTATCACATGTTTCTTTCCAGCCTTCCTATAACCAACAGGTTTTTGCACAAATCTTTGAAAGTTCATCTGTTGATTAATAGGATTAAAGAAGCAATATTTGGCCAAGTGATTTAACTTGCCACATATGAAACAAGGTTTTGGTCTATTGATTTTATTCAGATCAACTCCTTGTTTCTGAGCCCATTGATTATTCCAGTTTCTTTGATTTCCTCTTTTTAAACCAGAATTTAGGCTCTTGGCATTACTGCAAGCACACTGTTTACAAGATCCAGGATTCACAACCGTGGTTTGTTTGTAATGGACCTTGTTATCTTTTCCTTTGGTCTTCTCTATCTCCTTGGACTTGACCCAGATTTTCCCACATCCCTCATTGGTGATAATGTTGTTTTCTAATGGGATCTCTTTACTCACATCATTATACCTATTCTCACTTGCTTCTTTCTCAGTCAAATCCTTAACTACTACCTTATCCAAAGGATCTATCTTAAAAGCTTCCTTAGATAAGTCTTTTTTCTCCTTGGTTTCTAACAAGTCTGAAGTAGGAGAGATATAGTTATTGTTGTAAGGAGGAGGTGTATTGTTGTATCCAATACCAGGCTTCATCTTATCATGAATCTGAGCCTTTAGAATAGAATCCATTGCTTTTGAAGCATATGAAAACTTTTCTATGTCAATTTTAACTCTAGACAGTTCCTCTTTCAGCCTATCATTCTCTTCCAAGGACTTAGTCAGTTTGGTCTCTAACTCATTCTTTTCCCACTTCCAATAGTTTGTGTCATAGGAGTGTTGAAGTTCATTAGCTTGAAAGCCTTTGATTTGCTCTTCAAATCTCTCTACTATCAACACATAATCTCTTCTGTCCTTTTCTAATCTTTTGAGGTCATCACACATACTTTGATTGTGATCCCTGTATCTTTTGACAGTGTCTATACAAGATTTAGTGCAAAGATTAGAAATTACCTCAGAGGAGAGATCAGACACTTCTGCCATAAGAGCTTGATTCTGAATGGCTTCTTCAGCTTGATCACTCCAGTCAAATCCCATTCCTTGTTGAGAAACAAGTGCTTGAGCAGGATTCTTGTTCTGATTGTAGCCTCCATTCTGAGCTTGTTGGTGGTTGTTGTTTGGAACAACACTCCTGCACTCTCTAGCAAAGTGTCATTTCTGGTGACACTTATAGCATTCCACCTTTGTCTTGTCAAAACCAGCTCCATCTTCTCTTCTTTGAGAGAAGTTATTCCTTCCTGTTCTCTTAAAAAACTTCTTCACCCTCATGGATAACATGGCCATCTGTCATTTAATATCCATCTCCTCCAGGTCATCAGGGTGAAGTTGATCCAAATCATCATTGATCAATGAATTGTTGCTATGACTGGAAAAAAAAGCTTCAAAAACAGTTTCAGTGCCTTTTTCTGAATTTACTCCACTGGCAGTACTAACTGCTTCAGGGTTGGCAGTAGTCTCAGTGGATGCTGAAAGAAGTGCAGCATTGTGGATATAGCCAGAGGGCTTCTTCTTGGATTCTACCTCAGCTTCAAAGACTCTCAGATCATTATATGGATCATTAAGTTCCTTCTCTTCCAGATTGTCACTCTGTCTATATGAGACAGTGTAAATAGTCCATTCATCCCCAAGAGATCTGAGGAATTTTCTGTTGATATCATCTTGTTCCATCTTCACTCCTACAGTAGCCAGTTCACCAATGAGTTTGTTGAACCTATCAAAAGTTTGAGTCATAGACTCATTCTTTGAGGAAGTGAAGTTCTCATACTGCTGCTTTAAAACATCTCTTTGATTTCTTTTCATGCTCTTAGTGCCAACAAATCTTTTCTCTAGAGCATTCCAGAGAATCTGGGCATCAGTGCAGTTGCAAAATTGATGCTGATATTCATTGGGGATGGCCAAGAGCAGAGTGCTCAAGGCCTTCATCTCTGTCTGTCTGATCTTCCTCTCACCATTTGTCTTTGGTGGAGGTCTTTTCCCATCTGGTCCTATCCTTCCAGCTTCAGAAGGACCATTCTCAATGATATCCCACATTGAGTAGTCGGTGAGAAGAACGTATTGTCTGATTCTGATCTTCCACATGTCAAACTCACTGGGTTTGAGCATTGGAACCTTAGAGACCAGAGTACTGTTTGATTCTACAAGATTTTCCATAATGAATGAATAGATGTTTCTGAGGGAATTAGGCTCTGATACCACTTGTCAGGATCGAATTCTTAACAAGAATTAATTCTCAGAAACAATATCAAAGAAGTTTGCGGAATAACACTTTGATATTCAATGAAACAGTAATCACAAACAGTAAATATGAATAACAAACTGTAACCTTGTATTGAACAATTGAAATCACAAGATTACACACTCAACCTCAATCTTGAAGAACAGACTCTTTCAAGACGAATTCTACTTCTCTAGAATTAGGATCTATGCCTTGAGGTTGATTTCTCTCTAAAACAAAATTTAGAATTAACCTCTCTTCTAAACTATTCTATACATTCTATACATATACTGAATCAAAAGATAATTACAATAAATAAAAATATCTTCAATATATCTTCCATCATTATCTTCAAGCCTTCCATGAATATCTTTATTCTTTCCAGCTGTCATTCGGATCTTCAAGTCATAAGCAGCATTAACTATGTCCTGCAGCATTAATTTCTTCCAGCAGCATTAACTGTAAGCAGCACTAACCACTAGCAGTACTAACTAGCTAAGTAGTACTAACTTTGTTCAAGCAACACTAACTTTGACTAGCAGTATTAATTCTACTAGCAGTAGTAATACTCAGCAGTAGTATCCTTGAAGTCTTCTAGCAGTAGTAACTCTGAACCAACAGCATTAACCATACTTGATCAATTCTTCAGTTCCCAACAATCAAAGAATAATAGATCAAGATCAAAATCAGTTTTAGGTTCAGAATTCTTATTCTGTTGACGATCAGGTTATACTCTTGATGAAGTAGAAGCTTTGTCTTTTTCTTTAGATCCGAGTTCTGAACTGCTATGTTCAGAAGTCCTTGTCTTGTTTTCATCAAAGGTCACGTTTGTGCTTTCGATCACAGTCTTTGTTCGGGTATTGTAGACTCTATATGCTTTGGACTGTAGAGAATACCCAATGAATATTCCCTCATCGACTTTTTGGTTGAAACTTGAATATTCCCTCATCGAAATAGCACCTGCATCCAAACACACGAAATAATTTAACAGTAGGCTTACGACCATTAATTAATTCATAAGAAGTTTAATTAAAGCGTTTATTAATAATGGTCCTGTTTTGTGTGAAGCACGCAGTTGCTACAGCTTCAACCCAAAGAAACATTGTTAGTTCTGAATATGCCATCATTGTTCGAGCAGCCTCTACCAAAGTTCTGTTCTTGCAGAGTCGCATTCTTAAATTCTGTTTCGTTATCACTTCATAGTTGTTGTACAGGGATTTGCAGAAGACCTTTAATTTTCTTGATGAACTTGATGATCAGATCAGGAGCCTCAGACTTCTTCCTTAGAAACTCTAGCCAGGTATACCGTGAGTATTCATCCACCATAACTAAGATGTATTTCTTTCCGTTGATGGAATGAGTCCTCATCGGTCCGCACAGATCCATGTGAATGAACTCCAGACATTTATTACAATTGGATAACATCTTTAGTTTGTGTGAACTTCGCTTCGGTTTTTCTTTTTCACAGGCTGAACAAAGAGAATCTTGTTCAATCTTCAAATTAGATAGTCCAGTCACTAGATGTTGTGTTCTCAACTTATTCAAATCACGAAAGTGCTGATGAGATAGTCTCCGATGCCACAACCAACTCTCTTCTGTAGATGTCTTAGAAATCAGGCAGACCGGCTTTGAAGCATTCAGTGGTGGGAAGTGAACACCGTATAACAATCCCATTCTAACCGCTTTGATGAGTTCTGCTCCACTTTGATCCTTGATGTAACAATAATAAACTTCAAATTCTATCTTGCATTTATTTTCTGCAAATTGACTTATCGAGAATAGATTGTAAGCCAAGCCTTCCACATACAGAACCTTTGATATAGTGATCATGCTATTATTGATAGTGCCGTAACCTCTGACGTAGCCTTTCATTTCGTTTCCAAAATTTACTGTACCTGCGTAATGGTTTACATAGTCGAACAACAGGTGTTTGTGCGCTGTCATGTGTCTTGAAGCTCTAGAATCAATTATCTACACATGACACGCCTGAAATCAACAATCACTTAACTTTAGGTACCCATATGAATATGGGTCCTTTCTTGTTAGTACTCTTAACAGTATTTAAATTTGCTGATGACCCTTTAATGCGCCATTCAAATCTTGGTCCTTTTGGTAAAGTTTGTGTGTTAAGTTCAGCTTTCGAAATCCATTTCCACACAAACTTCACATCAGTAATTTTATTAACTTGAAAAGCATTATTTTTCTTCAAAGAATATATCTCAGCTTTGTTAGCTTTAGAATGATTGGAAGAGTTTATGTTCTAATTGGACATGTTTATTTTTCTTTGAAGACTTTGGTTTCCAAGAGAATGAACTTTTAAGACAATATGAACATTGCAATTTAGTAGTAGCTTGCGTCAACAACTCTTTTCGGGAAAAGATTTTTGTTTAATTAAAACTTTGTTGATTGACATAGGTACAAGCACCAACTACTCTATTACATTGACATTTATCCTAATCATTCACAGTCTTTTCCACTTCAGTCTTATTTTTCTTCAGACAATCTTTCTTCACTTTTTCATCTGAAACAAAAATAAATTTAGAGATATTAACAAATGATGAAGAATAAGAACATTCACCTATTTCTTTAGTTTTGACAGATTCAGATGTAGTCTTAACACTTTGAGTCACATAAATTGGAATATCTTTATCAACAACAACCTCTTTACCTTTTGATAATTTGAAAATTTGAGATTCTAGACTTCTTATTTCTTTTTGCAAAGATTCATTCTGAATAAAGCTTGAGTCTAGTTCCATCCCGAAATTCTCATTAGCTTCTACCAATTCAATAATCATGTTGTTGAGATGGGAGATTTTCCTTTGTAATTCTTTAATTTTATCTAAGGCTTGTTGATATTCAAGATCAGAAAATTTTGAAGCACAAACAGAATCAGACTTATAAGAAATGACCTCTTCATTTTTTTCTCCTAAAATTGAGCAGGTCAAAAAACAGTTTCACTAGAATCAGAATTAGAACTGGCTCTAGAAGACTCAGGTTTTTTTTTTTAAATATTTTCATATTCGATAAATGAATCCTTGTTACTATCATTTGCATCTAAGGCTTCATCAAACATGAAATAAACCTTCATCATGAAAAATTAACCTCCGGTGATATAACAGTCAAGTTCCGGCGACGTAACCAAATTTTCCGGCAATAACAACCAATTTCCAGTGGGCTTTCCTTCCAACAACCAAACCTTCGATTTCTTTCTGGAATCTCTTGTAATCCACTTGAAAATCGATCAAAAATAACAAATACACAGATCTGGATTGAAATGACAGGGAAATTCCGGCAAAACAGTGTAAATCCGGTGACAATGAAATGACATAGATCTGCTTTTGAGACAAATATTTCTTCGGAATAGATTTTCTCTTTGGTGAGAGTGTAGATGGTAAATCATTGTTTTCATACCATACACTAGTCATCTGCAGAGGTTTCCTTAGATGTGGTCCTTCAGAGGTTCTTGCGCCTCTTGAATGTGGATAATAGGTTTGGAAGACTTGGTTTTAGAAGTTGTCAAGGGGAGAAGATGTTTGCTAAAGATTTGTTTCTTTTATTCTCAGTATAGGGGTCTATATCATTGAACCCTATACCTCTTCTGCCAATCTGGGTATTAATCTTTTCATGAACTTTCTGAGCATTCTGGTATCTCTTAATTAGAAGATCTCTATCGAGCAGATCTTGATGAAGTACTTCTCTTTCCTTTTGGAATTTTTTTTTCAAAGAAATGTCGTTTAGGCGATCACTCTCACGGTTCTTTAGATCCTTAACCTTTTCTTTTAGATCTTGATCAAGTTTGGAAACCTTCTCTTTTAAACCCCTATTTTTGAAAATATGCTAAGAGACAAGAGATTTTCTTTCAATATAAATTTTATCCTTCTCTTGGGTGAAAAGTTTTGTTTCTCTCTCAAATAAGGCTAATTTCTTTTCCAGCTCTGAGCATGTGATTTTGTAAGGAAGAAACTCATTTTGTAATTCAAGAAGTTTTTTTTCAGAGTCTGTATTAAATGAATCAGAAGTGGATACCTCACTATCGCCGTCAGAGGTGTGTCTTCTGCCATTCCACATAAGAGCGCATTGTTGTCCCCTTCGTTAGAGGATTCATCGGTCACAAGGTTCTCTTGTTCTGCCATCAGGGATCTTTGAGTGTAGTACTCTGCTTTCTTTTTATAGAAAGCAGCATCTCTGATAGGTTTCCCTTTGATGGTAGTTGACCTTCACTCTGCTGCAAAGTGGCTCGGCTTCCCGCATTTGAAGTGTCCTTCATTTTGTTGAGGGGTCTGTTTGCACCTCTTCCGTCCATCTTATGTCCACTTATTCTCTCGTCATACCTCTGATCACCAAACTCTTCTCTCACCAAACTTTCTTTTTCCTCTGTCGTCTCTTTCCTCTCTTCCTCTGTAGTCTGGATTTTTTTTAAGACCCCTGTTGAATTATCGGGTCATAAGAGCAAGCGTTTTGGCTAGAGTAGCAATATCGATCTCCTCCTCTGAGCTTTCTTCACTTTCACTCTCTGCCACCAATACCTTCTTCTTCTTCTTCTTCATCATCTTCTTTTGTGCATCCTCTGTCAC
Source organism: Arctium lappa (assembly GCA_023525745.1). Taxonomy (NCBI): domain Eukaryota; kingdom Viridiplantae; phylum Streptophyta; class Magnoliopsida; order Asterales; family Asteraceae; genus Arctium; species Arctium lappa. The sequence goes on from CM042055.1 coordinate 28,555,549, forward strand.
CTTCTCCTTTCCTTTGTTCTTTCCTTTTGTGGCACTTCCCACCATCGCCAGAGGTCCACCGACAGGGGTTGCCAACTTTGAAATTCGGTCCTCTTGGCTAATTAATGTTCCAAAAAGGTCGGAGATAGACCAGACATCAAGATCTAGGGTTGCTTGCGTGGACCTAGTCAGATGAAGCCATTCGTCATTGAGGCTCTGAAGAAATCTACCATTGTTCTCCTCAGAGGTTCTGTGGATGCCATACCTCTTGCACTTGGTGATTAACGAGTTGTATCTGTTGTAAGTGCTCTGAATGGATTCTCCTGGTAGACCCTTAAAAGCAAAATATTCGTATAAATCTCTATTGTTCTTTAGGGTTTTGGCACCACCCTCGAGCTGTTTTTCAAGCTCCAACCATAGATCTTTTGATGTTTCACAATAGTCAAGGGACTGAAAGATGTCATTTGGAATGGCCATTATGAGTAGCCTTTTGTCTTTCTTTGTAAGTTCATGCAGGACACTCTTTTGCTCAGTCCACTCAATTATGGGTTTGGGATGCTGGTATTCAGGTGTTTTTGGAGTTTTTGCAGTAGCAGGAACACGAGGAACAGTGGTCATTGGGATGTAAGGAGGATTATGAAGAAACTCAACCAGTCCAGGATCCACACCATCAAGAAAGTGTACCATCCTGATTTTCCACTAAGGATATTCATCTTTCAGTAGAGTAGGAGGTTTTGATTGAGATCCTGCACTGAAATAGTTGAATGTGTTAGTCATTTTCAGATGGCAAGAGTAGAACAGAAAAACAGAGTATGAGATGAACTGTAGAAAGGAACAAGAATGTGCTCAACGATGATAAGTATTTGGTATGAGAAAGTTAACAACCAACAAATAAGCTTTGAATCTGTCTTTAGCAGTTCAAACACACTTGCCTTTGAATCTATGTCAAACAGGTTGATATAGATCCAGAAAACAAAGTATATTTATGAATAAAGTACAAAGTAAAGAACATACTTAAACTACTACCTAGAACTTAGGAATCAAGTATAGAACATGATCCTTTGTTATTAAGAATCAAAGTCTGCTCTGATACCAATTGTTGATCCCGAATATGATGTTCTTAACTTGATAGATTTTTCTCTACGCACAAACTAAAAGGATAAGAGTGCGGAAGCGTTATAGTACGTAGAGAAAATAGAACATGAAAAGTAGTAGACACACTAACAAACAATGAATAGTTACATAAAAATGCAACAAGATGTTTACTGAGGAAACTGTTTCATTGATTTACTCAAGAACACCAAGAACACGCACTACTGTGTGATAAAAAGCTCTCAGAAAATACAAGGTGCTCTATGAATTATGTGTGCTTGCTTCCTAAAACCAAAGTTTGTGCTCCTATAATATACAAGGAGGATGCACCCCATAGTACAAGACAAAGGCTGACATTCCATAAACGGAATGCCACCTGGAAAGGTAAACAATCGTGCGTCGCATAAATGATTTGGAAAATCTTCGTACAATAGGATTCATGTGTTCTTCACGTGACCTTGTCTTGAATTGAAGTCACGAGATCTTCGAACTTTAATCTCCTGAGGTTAGCAATCACAGAGGCTCTGTGAGTGATCACAGAGGCTTTGTGATCTGAAAGTCATCTTCAGGTTACAAGTCCTTTTGGCAGAAAGTCGACAGAGTCTTCTTAGCTTGTGGATTATGTGGTTGTGCTTGGTCGTTCTGAGTAGTCTTCAGGAGTTCCTATACTTAGCCTATTTTTCAATACTTCTATACATGAAAGTTGGAGCTAACAAACCCAATGTTAAATATTTTTCTTGTTTTTAGGTGCAGATGTTATATCTTAAATGACAGAGAGTCTCTTGGAAAATTTGACAAGAAGGCAGATGAAGGCAAATTCATTGGTTATTCATTAGCCTCAGAAGCCTTTAGTGTGTTAATCTGAGAACAAGAACCATCCAAGAGAGTATAAATGTGTCTTTTGATGATACTAAAAGCCTTGACAACAGATTTGTCAACCCAACAACTAAAAATATCTCTGGATCGTCAAAGTTAAGGGAATCTGAGCTGAACAAAATCTTTGAAGATTTCTTTGATGATAATGATGACTCTGAATTTATCTTCAGAGATGTCCATTGAGATGTGTCAGAGGAACCACAGCTTACAGGTACAACACTTTCTGGTCCCTCTAATGTCATTCCCTCTGCTTCTTGAAAGATAGAACAAGGCAAACAATCAAGATAAGTTGAAGAACAAGTATTTTCAGAAGCAAAAGATGAACAAGAGCCTTCTGAGGAAACTCTAGAGACATCTGTTGAAGAGACTCAAGAGTCTGCTTCACCATCTCTGGAACAGACTTCAGAGCCTCTGAATAGCATAACAGAGATGTCTCCAACTATCATCTTTGAAGCTCAAACACAACCTTACATTCATGCTCCAATGACAAGATGAACAAAAGATCATCCCCATGATCAAATCATAGGATCTCCTTCAGAAGGAATCAAGGCAAGATCAGCTACTGTCAATGAATGCCTCATTGTAAATTTCTTGAGCAAAATTGAACCCAAAAAGATAAATGAAGCTCTTGAAGATCTTGACTGGATTAATGCCATCCAGGATGAGCTTCAAAAGTTTGAGAGAAATAGAGTATGGACCCTCGTTCCCCTTCCTAAAAGAAAATTTTCTATTGGAACTAAATGGGTTTTCAGAAACAAAAAGAATGAAAATGGCATTATAATCAGAAACAAAGCTAGACTGGTTGCTAAGGGATATTGCCAAGAAGAAGGCATTGATTATGATGAAACCTTTGCACCTGTGGCAAGGCTAGAAGCAATCAAAATGTTCTTAGCATATGCTTCACACAAAGAATTCAAAGTATATCAAATGGATGTTAAATATGCATTTCTTAATGGAAAAATCAATGAAGAAGTTTATGTCCAGCAACCACCTGGATTTGAAAATTCAGAGTTTCCAAACCATGTTTATCACCCTGATAAAGCTCTGAATGAGCTTAAATATGCTCCCAGAGCATGGTATGCAACTTTGTCCTCTTATCTGATTGATAATGGTTTTGACGAAGGAACAATTGATACCACCCTGTTCATCAAAAGATATAAGAATGAAATGCTTCTAGTACAGATATATGTTGATGACATTATATTTGGCTCTACAAATCAAAAGTATTGTTATAAGTTTTCAGAGTTGATAAAAAGTGAACTTGAAATGTGTCTTATGGGAGAATTATCATTCTTTCTAGGACTGCAAGTAAAATAAACATCAGAAGGAACATTTATAAATCAATCCAAGTATGTCTATGATATTTTGAAAAAGTACAAAGTCAATGATTCAACTTCCATGAAAACACCTATTGCCACTGGAGTCAAACTTGACTATTATCCTTTACGAAATTCTATGGATGTTAAAACTTACAGAGGCATGATAAGTTTACTTCTGTATTTAAATGCAAGTTGTTATCCCAGTTTAATCTAGTTGGTAAACAATCAATCAAGTAATCAAGCAACACAATAATAATCAAGAGATATATAAATCAGAGTAACATACCAATCCCTTGTATAAACTGTTAAACCTTGAGTGTTGTTGATACCCTTGGATTACAGCAACCTCTCTCTAAACAATAATTATGAAAGTAATAATAATGAGAGTTAACCCTAAAACTGAAATAAACAAAACATTAAATACCCAGGCCTAATGCCTATTGGGCTTTACTAAATGCTAAACGGGCTTGAGCCCAATAGCTAATAACTATTAAACAATTACAATTTAAACCCTGAACTTTAACTATCAAGTAAATACAGTTTAGACCCTCTAAATAAAATTTGACACAATTGCAGTTTAAACCCTTAACTTTAACTTTAATCTTGAATACAATTTATGATCCAACAATCTCTCCCTTTGGATTCAAGATTAAAATTTTTTTTGCAATTGTCTTCGGGTCTTCTCTTGTCTTCACTTTTCTCTTGAGAATCTTCAGATATGACGTTGATAGCTTCAAAACTTTGAAAATTTGAATATCTTCAGATCTTCAGTTTGTATTCTCCCTTTTTGTATCTTCTCCCCCTTTTTATATCTTCTCCCGCTTTCTGATGAGTGGTGAGAATCAACATCATCAAAACTTGGCAAAACAATCTCCCCCTTTTCAAGACAATCTCCCCCTTTGTGTATGATCATCATGTAAACATAGTCTTCATCATGTAACGAGCCCTGTATGAAATAAGAGCAGTCTCTCCAAATGGAAAGAGTGATTATTTCAATCTTTTCATATTAAAATAGAAAGTAGTAACCATTCAAATCTTTTCAAATTCAAACAGTTAATAAGTGTAACCCTGAATCAACAAATGACTCAGTTAGAATGCCTGTCAATAACACAAAGTTACTGAGTAACACAAAGTTACTATATAAGGAGCTGGTTTGATGTAGACTCTGCAGGTCTTCCATTCAATCATCGAATAACACATGGTTATCTATGACCGTTCTGACAGAAAACAAATTTCTGTGTGCTCGTGCATGTGTATGAAAGAATTAAGCACAGATGTTTGCTTTTCATTCTCGGCTCAATGTATGTAAACTTGTTGAGACAACAACAAATTATACAAAGACTCAATGTGCATGAGAAAGGGTTCGAAGGTGGGGCAACTTTCCTTCTTTTTCAATATTAGTATCTTCCAAATGAAGAACCAATAGCGTATGTGCTGCGTCCCCAGAAAATGTGAAACATTCTCTTTTTGAGAAAAGAATAAGTAGCTGGTGGGGTTGTATGCAAGAGATGGCATGGGCTAGTTGCCTTTTTCAATGATGGTCACCAAAGAATGTGAACCAATCAGATTATGTGGCTGCCCGGCTCAGAAAGAAGTTTGGTGCAGAGTTTAATATTCTTTTACTCTGATCTTTCACCCTCTTTCTTTTAATGCTCACGTCTAACCAATCTTTCTTTTTCATTTTACCTCTTCACACACCATCACTCAATTATTTTGACCCTTCTCCCCTCAATCACTCAGGGAATACTTCCTGGGTAGGAAACACTGGTTATCGTGAATCCATGGAAGTTCTGATAAGCTCACACACTGAATCCCATGTATTATCCTAAAAATACATGTTGTTCAATAGGAGTTTTGTACATGTAAGCACAAATACCACTTGTTACATGAAGAATAAAATATTCGGAGATGTCAAAACAGAAGATGTTTGACGATGCAATTCTCCCCCTCAAACTAAAAGAGTTTGACGATTTAAGCCCTTAAGGAGTTTTCAATTAAGCTTATAGACGATTTGTCATGAAGAATACTATGCTGGAGAATCAAAAACGAATGTTGTTTATATGAACAATATATAAACATATGTTCAATGAAAGCACATGAAATGACGTTTGATTCAATCAACAGTGAATACAACTAATGTGAGTATTACCATAGAAAAATTTAACTTTTGATACATGGTAATAACAAAAATAGAATGTTCTGAACCGTTATGTGTATGAATACTTGACAAAGTATATTAACAAGATAAAATGCAAGTATTTATCTTTAAGAACACACGGTCAGATAAGCATTTAAGTATCCAAAAATCTGTTAATATCACAGATATTCTCCCCCTTAAATCACTATAGGTTTTTTTTTTTAATTAATAAGGAAATAAAGCATATAAAAAATAGATAGAGCACTGAAGTGCGGGTTCTAATCCGATATGATTAGAAGCCATTCTCCGTTGAAGTACGGGCTCTAAGCTGATTTACTTAGAAGCCTTTGTTCTTTCTCCCCCTTAAACCTTCGGTGCCTGCAACACAGATTTAACTTTTGGTACCCACTGGTAGTTGGATCCTAATGGGTTAGTTGCAGTTCTAGTGGGAGATATGAAGTAAGAACCATACCAGTTATTCACATAATCTTTTCTTACAAAATCATTTGAGCCACAGTAGGAACAACTAATTTTCTTTTGTGCTAACCTGATCAGTTGATTAATGGTGTAAACCAGATCAGGTTTGCCAAAAGTTTTACCTTTAGAGGCATTGTTCCATTTAGCATTCGTTGTATGCACAAATGATTCTGCTTTCTTCTTTTCCTCCGGAGATCCTTTAACTCTCCAGATCCAATTACCTTTATCTTTCTCATCATCCCTTCTCCAGAAGCTTTTCTTTTGATACTTAGTCTTCTTGAAGTTACCTGAACCATCAACATTTTTGTCATAGAAAAGGTTAGAAGGATGAATCTGATCAGTAGATTTAGAAGTAAGACTATCATCTGAATCACAGAAAGGATTATAGAAAACATTTGAAATATGTGAACTTGAAGCTGTTTTTGATGACTATTTGAATCAGCTAGATCATCTCTTGGTGATTGAGCTATTGACTCTGGTGTCTTGTGCTCAGTCACCTCCACCTTGAAAACGATCTCTTCAAGTTCCTTTATCTTTGAAGATAAACTATTTCTTTCCTTTTCAATCAGATCAAACTTCTTATGCAACTCAGATTTTGCATTCTTCTCCTTCATGATGTTTGTTGACAATTCAACTAGCTTTCCTGTCAGCTTGGCTATCTCAGTCTCAAATATCTTCTTTTCTTCAGAAAAGTCTATATTTGTATCCTCAGCTCGGCTTTCTTCTTCTCATTCTCAGTCTTTTCTCTTTCAAGAATGATAACCTTCTCAAAGTCTGAAACTTGTTGAGAAAGTTTAACACATCGAAGTTCTAAGGATTTCTTTTCTTCGAAGGATTTTCTGGAGAAGTCAGAGAATTTCTTAGCAAATTCTTTTCTCTCTTTCTCAATCTTTAACATTTCATCTTGATCTTTTGAATTGTCTCTGTCTTGGGTTGCCTTTTCTTTTAGCATATTAATTTCACCCTCAAGACTGAGAACTTGATTTTTCAGTTTATCTCTTTTCGCAAAGACTTGAGAATTTGTCTTTCTAAGCTCTTCAGATATCTCACTCGCAATGTTTTCTCTTCTTCTCAATTGATCTAGCTCTTTTTGCATTAGTTCCTTCTTTGACTTAATTATTCTTGCAAAGTCAATTAAGGAATCAGAATCTTTTAAATTATCTTTTAAAGCATTGATCTGAATAAGAAGAGATGAGTTCTGAATCTGTAAATCCTTGTTTTCAGCTTTGAGCATTTTTTCTTCTTTGTCATACTCATCAATCATGCGAGATGATGTTGATAACCGTCCAACAAGTTGTTTAGCCTTTTCTCTTACTTCAGATAGAGTCATGTTGTTAAAACCAAGGCTGTAACCTGCAGGCATATTTAGCTGATACGACATCCTAGCTGTAAGGTTAGAAATCAAGCTAATCTGTACCAAAACAACCAACTAGATGAGGTCGTTAGAATCAAAATAAAAACCACACTAAAATTTTTTCAGAAAAGTAAATTTCCAAAAAATAATTAAGTGCAGAATTTGCACAGTATAAAATACAAAGAAATAATACTGAAGAATGAAATTAGAAAAATTTTGATCAATCACAAAACTTTTGTCCCCCTTCGCAGACTTAATCTAGTTGGTAAACAATCAATCAAGTAATCAAGCAACACAATAATAATCAAGAGATATATAAATCAGAGTAACATACCAATCCCTTGTATAAATTGTTAAACCTTGAGTGTTCTTGATACCCTTGGATTACAACAACCTCTCTCTAAACAATAATTATGAAAGTAATAATAATGAGAGTTAACCCTAAAACTGAAATAAACAAAACATTAAATACCCAGGCCTAATGCCTATTGGGCTTTACTAAATGCTAAACGGGCTTGAGCCCAATAGCTAATAACTATTAAACTATTACAATTTAAACCCTGAACTGTAACTATCAAGTAAATACAGTTTAGACCCTCTAATTTAACTTTGACACAATTGCAGTTTAAACCCTTAACTTTAACTTTAATCTTGAATACAATTTATGATCCAACACAAGTAGACATGACATAATGTTTGCAACATGTCTCTGTGCTAGATATCAAGCAAATCCAAAGAAATCTCACTTATCTGCAGTAAAAAAAGTGTTTAGATACCTCAGAGGCACACCTTCTCTTGGTCTCTAGTATCTAAAACTCTCTGATTTTGAGCTAACATCATACACTGATGCAGATCATGCTGGATGAAAATTAGACAGAAAGAGCACCTTTGGATGTTCTCAACTCTTGGAAAACAAGCTAGTGAGTTGGTCATCAAAGAAGTTAAACTTTGTCTCAAGCTCTACTGCAGAAGCTGAATATGATGCTGCTGCTAGTTGTTGCTCACAAATCATTTGGATGAAAACTCAACTCAGAGACTATGGCCTGCAATTCAATAGAATTCCCATTCTCTGTGACTCCAAAAGTGCTATTGCCATCACTTCCAATCCAGTGCATCATTTAAAAGAAAAGCATATTGATGTTAGGTATCATTTCCAAAAAGATCATGTTGAAAAGGGAACAAATGAGATGTATTTTGTACTCACTCATCTCCAACTTGTTGTCATTTTCAAAAAGCTTTAGATGAACGAAGGTTCAATTTCTTGGTTAGCATGCTGGGCATGTTGAATATGACAACTTAATTTTACAAAAATCAGATGGCTCTGAGTTGCTATCTTAAGAGCTATGAAATTCAGAAGTAGCATATTACAAGTATTTGGGTCTTTAATATTTCCTTCAGAACCTCTGACATTACTAAAAGCATGTTCTCATGGTACCAATGCATCATTGAAAAGGGAGAGTAAAAAACAGACCATCTATTGTTAAGGGGGAAAGAATAAAAGTTAAAAGCAGACTACATTTGGTCAAGGGGGAGTAACAGAATTGCAAGGAATATAATCTTCGGAGCTACTGAATCTTTCTATTTGTTTAGCAATATCTTATATCATTTGTCATGAAAACTGAGATTCTCTTAATTCTTTCCACACTTATGATATCTTAGATTACTTCACACACAAAATATTCATTCAAAAAATAAGGTGAACGGTTTGTCTAGTCTGCAAAAAAAAATTATTAAATTCAAATATTCACAACTGGCACCCATTCCTATTTTCTTGGCAACTAAACACTTATGTGCAAAAGTTACCAAGAACACGTGTCACCACAGGTATGAGAGACAGGCAGAACGTCCTCAACTCCAAAGGTCAAATCACTGTCGTTTCACCTTTTTAACACTTGAGTGTTATTATCTACATCTGGGTATAAAATCAATTTTATATCCAGATGCTCATTTTTCACACTCACAATAACTCTCGAGCATATTTTTCTATCTAAAGAACTTCATCTTCTTCACCTTCACCTTTCCAATGGCTAACCCTGCAACTACCACTGAATGGTGCAAACTGATTCCCAAATCAGGGGAATCCTCTCGCATTTACCGATTTCCAATCAAGGACAATAACCACATGGTCTGACTTGATTCACCAAAGTTTGAAGAGGCATATCATTTAATCTGTGAGTTTCTTGCCAAATGCGAACTCACCCATGTAATCTACCTATTGAAGACTGAAGAACTCGTAATCACATATTTCGAGCAAAGACCCTCTTCTTAAACCCTCATCCTATTCTTAAGGCTTTTAAGTTACAACACTGAAATTACTCGTCTGAGTAAATTTCGAAGGCAATATCTACCCCCAATATGGAATTTCATGTTTTCAGTTCTAAACCAAACCCTCACCTGTAAACTTGGAACTTGGAAACATGGACCAAACCACTCCTGAAATACTCACCATCATGTATGCCATGTTTTTTAATCGGAACATCGATATGGAAGGCATCTTCTTTGACCAAATTTTAACATCAGTGGAAAAGAAGAACAAATGCATAGCCAAGGATCCTGAGCAACTACATTCCTCCACCACAGTACCCTCAATTTTTTTCCCTCGATTCCTTACGCTGATCATCAAGGATGCCATCGACAGACTTCACAAACTGACCCACGACGATCCGAGCAAAACCGCTTTCTACATAATGAACAACTTCAAGCCAATGATTCTTTCAGAAGTATATCCCGGAGGGAGAAGAACTCCTCAACTAATGCTGAAATAGGTAAACTCTAACTCTGTAGCCCTAGCTTCTTACCTTTGTGTTGCCCAAGGACTAGAACCAGTTTTGGGAACCCCAACACATTTAGGTCCTACACCAGAGAGGGAGAGTCAGAGTGACTCTGCTTCAGAGGGATCCGAGGACATTAAAGTTCAGAGCACTCCAAGGGGTGAACTAGAGGGTACTCTTTTTAGAGAAGACGAAGAAGAGCGCCATGACAGAGCATTAGAAGAGGCTGTCAATGAGGGAGTTAAGAGTTCTTCAGAGTCTAGTGAAGAGAGTAGCTCTACTAGCTCTGAGGAAAGTGAGAAACAATCTTTAGAGACTAGATCTGAGGATTCAGAGGGAAATGAGTCCCCTAATGATAGAGAGAACCCATAGAGTTCTACCCCATTCGCTGAAAAAGATGGCTCAAAGAACATTTCTTTTTGAAGTCCAACACCTACTCCGAGTGCTTTCACATCTACTAGCCAACATGATCCAGATGCTAAGGCTATTGAATTAGAGGTGCACACCTAGAACCCTAACATGCAAACCATTCAGAGGTACTTCCTTCCACCTCTAAAGTCCACGAGCCAGATGAAACCCAACTTATGAACAAGTCCACTCAAAAGGACTCGATAATTGATATAAGTACTCAATTGCCTCGGAGTACTTTAGCAATACCCACACATGATGATGCCTCTATGGCACATCCCCATCCTTCTAGACCTCTGGAATCTTTCACGTAGCACATGTCCAACTTAGGGACATTGGTTAGACCTACAAGCACAAGTATTGGCCTGTCTAGATCACACGGTCAACTCCCACATTCATTTCCAATCCTCTGAATCTGAGGAAGAGGATCTAGGACTGAGCGTAATTCCTTACAGAGACAACCTCAGACCATCTCTGAATGAAGGTTCCTCTGAACTTGAGGAAAAATTGGCAACATGTGTTGTTGCCAAGTTACCCATCTCTGATCTTCATACTAAATCAGAGTTCGAAAGATTTATTGAAGAAACCAGAGGCTCCATGAAAGAGCATAAACTTCAAAGTATTGATGGCTCAGAGACCTCTGCACTTGTCTCTGAAAATGCAAAACTCAAGGCAGAGGTCTCCACTCTTAAGACCCAAATCCTAGAATCTATCAATAGGATTCAGGGGTTGGAAAGACAGATACAGGAGCAGAGCATGGTGTCCTCACTGGAGATTGCTTCTCTCAAAGCAAAAGTTACCGACCTCAAAACACAATCATCCAGCACTGCATCTCTTTCAGCTCTTCAGAAGGAAGTGAAGAATCTAAAAGTTTTATTCACTGCATCCACCACCCGATCCACGTCAACTACAGAGCAGCTGCAGATTGAAGTTCAGAATCTCATAACAAAGATAGTGGCCAAACAATCGTTATCAGTTTCTTCAGATCAAATGGTCTCTATCTCTGAACTGGTCAGGTCAACTATCAGTACCTCACTGCCACATCAAGTACCAGCTTTAGAGCTTCCACCTTCACACATCAAGTACTAGCTTCAGAGCTTCCACCTCCACCTCCCAGAACTGCTGAAGATGTTGTCACCAAGAGTGATCTAGTATCATTTAAAGAAGGGATTATAAGCCGCATTCTGTTAGCTCCTCCAAAGTCTCAATGGTCGCATAGAAAGAGGTTCAGGCTACACTTGGTGTCCATCGGTTTAATACTGAAGATCAGGTCGCTGAACTTCTTCAAGTTGCTTCAGAGGCCATTGAATCAACAAGAATACTGCAATCAACACCAAAGGCAAAGGCTTCGCTGAACCAGAATCCCCAAAGTACAGAAGAAAAAGATCCCTTTTTAACGACACTTAAAGTGGGGAGGCCAAGAAACAAAGGTTTGATGATTCAGAGGGCTCTAATGATGATGGAGCCTCTGATTCTCAAAAGGGGGAGATACAAGGGACAACACAAGCTCAACCATCTGAAGCTGCGAAATCAAGTGGCTCTGTTACATTCCTTCCACCAACAAGGATAAAGGAGTACAAGAGAGTGAACCAGAGAGGCACTCCACCTCTGCTGAAGACAATCCAACAATTTCTAAGTCTCCAATGCCTATTATACTCCTTGCACCAATAACTTCAGATGCACCTATAATCCAGGTTGTAAATGCTACTCCATAAACTATAGGTGCTCTGTGTGAGGTCCATTGAGATCAAAATTGATTGATTAATAAGAATTAACAAGGATTATTGGGAAAGAATCTGTAGTTTTATTCACAAACATAAACTAACTACAGAGAATTACTTAATTCGTATGATCTAGATGTTGACAGAATGAAAGGTACAAACAAAACAAACTACAAGACTCCTATTTATATGACCCAATATCCTTGTACACAATAAAGCCCAAACCCGTATACATGGCCCAATACAAAACATAAAAGATTACTCTACTAAACTTCCTAAACAGAACATATTTATGTTCTAACATTCTCCCCCTATGTTTTGTAAAGTAACCATCTATTTAAGCTCAACTTCAGCTCCTCTCCCCCTTGATTACTTTAGAAAACTTAGTGTTGCATAAACTTCAAAGCTCCTCTAGCTCCCCCTTGAATATAGCTCTTATCCTTGAAGTTTAAACTTTAATATCAGATCTGATGTAGACAATAACCTCGACTGAGTGCACATAAAGACAACTTTTGACTTTTGTAAACCCAACACATTCCTTACGCCCACAAGAATGATATGTGTTGAATTATGGAATGACAACCAATTGCATCTTCAGTGTATAACATATGATCTGTCTTTGAACCTCGAGTTGAAATAAGAATTCAACTTAAGAACTTATTCTGATCAGCTTACAAGAGGTAGCGTCTGGTAGGAAACACTACAATGTAAGGGTTATAAGACTGATAATTGTTCAACAACTGATAAAAGACACTCATTTTCTAGCTTCTTTCCAACACACTGAACGAATGAACTCATACCTCCTTTCTTCACGAATCAACAGGATGATTATTAGCACTCAGGATTCTAAAACACAACCAAAGCATCAGAACAATGATTGCAGTCGCTCACACTACTGATTAATCAGGTCAGAAGAATGATAAAGTGCACTCAACGGTCTAACAACAAATAGAAGCAATCTAGACTAATGATTGCAAATACTCAGGCTGCTAATCCAATCCAATCAGAGACCAAATCCAAACATCCATTATCTGAAAATCTTGAAAAGCATGAGCACTTGTCAAAATGTAGATTGGTTTCTAAGAATATGTGACCAACAAAAGATAGGAATGATGTCATATACGCATTACGCTAAAATTCTTGGGAACAGGGCAAACTTGTAACAAAATGGGTTCAGAACAGTCACTTTTCGCATAACAAGAATAACTTTTCATATAATGACCACAATTCGCAGATCACTATTCAAATTTAGCACAATTCGCATGAGGCTTAGCCTAAAACCTCATAATTCGCATAGGCTTACGTGCGAATTCTAGCTTCTCGCACGCGCCTATGTGCAAAATCCTCACTTGTCGCATAAACCTTTAAGCGAATTCTCACTTTTCGCATAACTCTACCATGCGAATTCTTTACTTTTCGCATCTCACTGATATGCGAATTCCACACTTGAAAATTTTCATCTTCAAAGACTTGCATCGTGTGAATTCTGAACATTTCGCATGTCTCTGTGATGCGAATTTTGTACATTTCGCATATGTCTCTCATGAGAATTATGTACTTAAGAAAAATATCATCTTTAAGGCTCTTCAGCATGCGAATTCTCTCAAATCGTGCGAGTTCTCTAAAATCATGCGAGTTCATCAAAATTCATGCGAATTCCATGGATCTACGATTGTTTTTCCAACTTTCTTCGAATTCAGCTTTAATTATTCGTATTTTGAGTTGAGACTTTGTTAGCAGGTTCAAGAATGACTTTGGAGCATAATTGGAATTAATGATCTAGTCCAAAAATGCCTCTATAGCAACATTTGATCACAACACAGTGAAATAACATCTTCGACCAAAAGTTCTCTAAATCGATCCAATTAGCCCAAATTTGATGAAATTAAAGAATGTAATTGATTCCATATGGTTCTTCTATGTCCACAAAATCAATTTAGCAACAAATAACATCCAAAATAACATCAAATCATAGAATTCAAAATTTCTCAAAAACTTTTTATAAGACGGTGAATTGTTCCACATCAATTCAATTTGATCTCGATCGTTCGATGAATGATTTATTCATTAGGGTCTGATACCACTTGTGAGGTCCAAGAGATCAAGATTGAATGATTAAACAAAACTGACAAGGAATATTGGGATTGAATCTGTAGTTTTATTCACAAATAGAAACTAAACTACATAGAGCTTAAGGATTCGTATGTCTACATTGTAAAATGAAAAGTTACTAACAAATAACATACAGACTCCTATTTGTACCCAATACCCTTGTACACATTAAAAGCCCAACCCAAGTACAAGGCCCAATACAAAAATAAATGGATTACTTTACTAAACTTCTAAAATATAACATTTATGTTCTAACATTCTCCCCTAAGTTTTGTAAAGTAATCATCCATTTCAGCTCAGCTTCAGCTCCTCTCCCCTTTGATTCCTCTAAAAAACTTAGTGTTGCGTAAACTTCAAAGCTCCTCTAGCTCCCCCTTGAATATAGCTCTAACAGTTCAATTCAGTTTGATACGAAATTTTAATTAATTGACTTCTCCAGCTCTGAAGATGCATTCTCATCACCTGAAAGGCCAAATATAGTCATGAGAGATGCATTTCAGCCACAGTTTGAAGACGAAGCCGCTGATATAGAAAAACAAAAGAAGTTGAGATAGTTGATGTCGAAGAGTATGTCTACAAGAATGCTCAGGCTCATCTTCCTTCTACATCAGAGATAGAGCATAGAGCTGAAGACACTATAGAAATAGAAAATCTAATCTTCTCTGTAGTTAATGAAACACCACCTCAATCCCCTCAAATGCAAAGGAAGGAACCAGAGATAACTCCACAACTATCTGCTGAAGAACCTCCCATGGTTGTTAATGAACCGGCCCCTCCAGAGGTACTTGTTCAGAAGACAAGCATTAGAATACCGGTACTCTCAAAGTTCACACAACCTCTAGCATTTCTTGCTTCTGAGCCAGAGACTTTGATTGAGGACCATTTCAGATATATCTACTACCTGTTCAGCCTAGAAGATACTCAAGTTCTCCCTCTGAATCCAAGAATCAGAGAAAACATGGAAGATTATGAGCAAATATTTATCAGAGATAAGACCAGTCCAAGAGCAAATGTTCTCTTAAATTTCCATATCACAGATATAAACAAAGTCTCTGAAAACACATTTTCTTACAACAAAATCACCTACAGACATTATGAGGTTATTCTCTCTGATAGGAAGTTTTATGAGTTTAATGACATGATCTCGTAAATCTAAACCCTTATGATCTGCTTCATCTCTACACCAACTGCTTAGCAAAATATTAACGCGGAAAAGCATTCAGAATGGGTCTCTACGAAGTTAGACATGCTATGGAAGCTCATGTCAAACTAAGAGCCAAACTTGATTTTTAGATTGCTCTAAATTTGGGAGAAGCAAGTCTTGGAGTTACTGAACTAGTGGAGACAATTGTAGATCTGAACAGACATAAGACTGGTTCAATAATCGCTGATCATCTGGGATTTGTCTATAGAGTCAATCTCATCAAGAAGATCTTCCTGGCTTCAAAGGTAACCAAATATTCAGATGAGACTTTGAGAGGTATATTAAAAATGATACATGTGAAGGAAGATCGACACAAAGCTGACCTATTGGCGAAACTAGACTTGGAATTAGCTCATTGATTAACTTCATAGAGCTCATTATGAAGTTCCATAGGATCTGCTCTAGTGATAGGTGTTAGTTCTCTTCCTTTATTTATTTTGTTGTTATCTTCTCTGCTTGTAATTTCTATCATTTGAGAAGTAACATTTAAAGAGGATGACTTTTCCTCTTCGCTTTCTAGATTAAAATTTTTTCTCGACCATTTAGGAAAAAAAAATTCAATACTTAGGGGAGATTGTTAACCCTAATTTTGTAAAGTAAAAGTATTGAAAATATCCCAAGTCTTCCTATGAGATTATCAGAGACTGCTGCAACAAACCCAAGTCTACCTCTGAATTCAGTTCAGAGATAGACTCTTCAGCCGAGAAGAGATTAGAAATAGCTTATCAGAGATAACTTCATCAGAGGTCTATGTTAGAGCTCTAAAGACACTCTCTCTAAAGATCAAGCTAAAGAGTTTTACAAATGTTAATAGAAGAACAAATGACCCATCTTTAGTGATAAGATTTACTTTTTAGAGTAGGTCACTGTTCAAGCATGTCCTGAGCTTAACTTTTAGGTAAGACATTATTCAAGCATGTTTCTTATATAAGGATAGTACACTGTTCACTTTATGGTCCTATAAATAGGATCATCACTCCATTGACAAGAGCATGCTTTTCCTTAGATCTTGTATCTAATTCATCTTTTAATATATTGGAAAGTATTATAATGAAGATATAGTACGATTTATACATCTTATTGTTGAACTATGATATTAAATCTGCTTTGATATTTAAACTATATTGCTTCCGCTGTTCATATTATTATTGTTGTTTATATCATTGTTATAAGATTAAATCTGGGATCCAACAAGGGACAACATCATCTTCGCACTGGAATCCATCAAAAGATTTATGAGGAGGCATATCTTCTACACCTACTGTTTTGATTTTCAACTGTGGATTGAAATGAATCAGAAAAAGGTCAACATGATCAAGCCAAATCTGACCTTATCTGACATTGACAACTATGATCTCTTCACAGTGCTCAAGGAACCTGATTTGGGGTAGTCTATAAGAATGATCATAATGATAAGACATTCTTCAGAGCTTCTGAAATTTCTAAGTTCTCTGATGGAACTCTCAAAGTTATCAGACTGCAGCTTGACTCTATGTACAAAGAAAGTGAGAGGAGAAGACGGTTAGGAAAAGATCATTTTCCTAGAAGATTAAAGTTGGTTATGCTGAGGATACTTGAGGCTATTGATGATAGAATCTACTTCAGAAGAGGAATCGGAAATTTTGAATCACTTCTGGGAATCAGGCAAGCAAGAGTTATAAGATGGAACAAATAATGTTTTGTTATTTGATCTAAAAGGGGGGAGATTGTTAATGCTTTGTTTAGATCAAATAGTTTCATTAGTTGTGTCGACATTTCTATTGTTCCTTGTATAGAGGTCAAGGCTTGTTTGACCCTATATAAAGGTTTATTTCTTTGTATTCAGTTAAGAGTTTGTAAGCATTGTAACCATTAGACTTCTGTGAGATATATGATAAACTCTCTCTACATTCTCTCTCTAGATTTGATCTTAACTGTGTGCTTAATTGATTGTATTACTTGAATCTGGAACTCACAGGTAAAACTCTATATGCTTTGATAAATAATAGAATACCTAGCATTAACATTTTCATATCTTTAGATGCATGTGTTTTATGCTGAATGATAAAAAGAACTTAAACAAGTTTAGTTCCAAGGCTGATGAAGGCATTTTCATTGGATATTCTCAAACGTCTGCTGCATATAGAGTTTACTTGAAGAAATCTAAGATAGTTGTTGAGAGCATAAATGTTTCATTTGATGAAGAAATGGCTTCTCAGCAACTTAGTTCAGAACGCGTGATAACAAGAGTATTAGCTTTTGGACAGATCAATCTAGAACCTGTGGTTAATGTTCTAATCTTGATAAAGCGTCAATGTCTACGTCTCATTTAACAAAATTAAATTTATTGTTTGAACATTTTTATGATGAGTTTCTTGGTTCAAAAGTGACTAAACCTGTTGTGATTAACTGATTTGAAGATTCAAGTAATCATCATCTAATCACATCAGATATATCAACTGAATCAAATTATGTGAATCAAAAAGAAACTCCAATTCAAACACCTACTCAATCAGTTGAAGTTGCAAATAATACTGCAGAACCAGAAGTTACTCATTCAGTTGGATGTACTGTCATGCCTACCCAATAGATATCAAATGTTCCATCCACTGAAATTTCTGTACTAGTTACTTCAACTGAACCCCAACAAGAAAAACATATTGAATATCTAAATGATCAACATTATCAATCTTCATCTATAACACTCCCTTATGTACATAAGCGGACCAAAGAGCACCCGGTTCATCAAATTATTGGAGATCAATCAAAGCCGGTGCAAATTACGTCTACAATTGCAAACAAATGCATGTTTGATTCTTTTCTGAGCAAGATAGAGCCTACACGAGTATTAAAAGCTCTAAAAGATCCAGATTGGATAACATCTATGCAAGAAAAGCTCAATCAATTTGAATCGCTTAAAGTCTGGAGATTCGTACTTCGACCAAAAGGCAAAACAATTATAGTTACGAAATGAGTATTAAAGAACAAGAAAGATGAAGATGGTATCGTGGTAAGAAATAAAGCTCGACTTGTTGCTAAAGAATATCGGCAAGAGGAAGACTATGATGATACATACGCTCCAGTTTCATGTATATAGGCAATCAGAATGTTTCTAGCCTATGCTGCACATATAAACTTCATCGTCTATCAAATGAACGTGATGACTGCTGTTCTAAATGGCATACTGAAAGAGGATTTATACATTTCACAACCAGAATGGTTTGTCAATGGTAAAAAACCGGATCATGTTTATATTCTTGACAAGGCCCTCTATGGTTTAAAACAAGATCCTTGAGCCTGGTACGATGTTCTTTCCTAGTTTTTAGTCAAGTTTGGCTTCTCGAAAGGTAAATCGATACTACTCTCTTTATCAAAAAGGAAAAAAGCTTATATCATTCTTATTCAGATATATATGAATGATATAATATTTGGTTCAACTAATCCGAAATACTAAGAACTTTTCTAATCTAATGGAGTCCATATTTCAAATGAGTATGATTGGAGAGATGAATTTCTTTCTCGAATTACAAGTTAGACATTTTTCAATGGGGATTTTCATTAATCAAGCGAAGTACATTTATGATATTTTGAGAAAATTTAAAATGGAATATTGTACTCCAATTGGTACCCCGATGGCACCAAGAACTAAGATTGGAGTTGATCTTTCGACAAAAGTTGTTGATCTTAGAACCTATAGAGGAATGATTGGTTTTTTAATGTACTTAACGGCAAGTAGATCGGAGGTTATGTTTTCTACATGCTTATGCGCTATATATCAAACTTCGCCTAAAGAATCCCATATTTCATCTGTAAAGAAAATATTTCGTAATCTGAAGGGGACTATAGATCTTGGTTTGTGGTATCCTAAAGATACATGTTTTGAACTAACATTGTATTCAGACGCAGATCATGTAGGTTTCATGTTAGACAGGAAGAGTACTTCAGGACATATATCATTTTTGGGAGATAAGCTCGTGAGTTGGACTTCGAAGAAACAACTGTGTGTATCTACTTCAATAGCCGAGGAAGAGTATGTAGCTGCGATTAGCTGCTATTCTCAGGGGTTGTGGATGCGAACACAACTCCGAGATTATGGGTTCCAATACAACAAAATCCCGATTTACTGCGATTCCAAGAACGCTATTGCTATATCTGTGAACCCTGTCCAACGTACGAAAACCAAGCACATTGACGCGCGATATCATTTTATCAAATATAATTTCGAAAAAAGGTACAATTGGACATTACCTTGTAAACACATATTTCCAACTTGCTAATTTTTTTTCTAAGCCGTTAGACGAAAAGAGATTTAATTTTCTCATTTTGAAACTTGGCATATTAAACCTCAACACATAATCTGTAGTTACCTAGTACAGTTTATTTTTGTTATTTTTCTTCATTTTCTTTATTTTTAATCTGAACGATATCTGCACTGAAAGGTTCTGTTCATGTTTACAGGGGGAGTGAGACAAAGTTTAGATTATCTAAATTCGAGGGTGAGTATGAGAAATTGCATATGTTTTGTACTGAATTTTTTTTTGTGATGCATATGTTTAGGGGGAGTAAGGACATTGATTTCTGATTATTTCAGATCATAACTCGTTCTTAACAAGTTTTATTGCTTTTATATCTTTAATTTTCAATAATAATTTTTGTTTTCAATAAAGCTTTGTTACTTTAACGACTTTTTAACTATTTGTAGAATTTGAGGGGAGCTTACAAGATCATATTATTAATGACTTTGGAGATGACTTTATGAGATTAATTATGAGCGTAAGGATTATTCTAATCTTAATCTCATACATATTTGAAAGATGGACGACTTTTTGATATCAAAACATGTTTCTTTAAACGTTCAAACCACTTCTCAATTCTTAAAAGTTTTCCTGAATTCTAGAAGTGTGTATTTTAAATGTTTTCATTTTTTGAACTTCATTGTTTAACAAATCCTATGTTTCCTAAGATAAATACTTGTGTATTATCTTTTTCGTATACTGTAAAGTATTCACACACACCGGTTTAGTACTTTATTGACTATGTTATTACCATGTCTCAAAGTGAAACTAATTTTCGATGGTAAGACACCTCATTTGAAGTTCAAAGTGTTTCTTCAAAGAATGTCTATATTTTTTTCATATAGAAAACATCCAATTTATCATGACCTAAGCTTTTAATGATAAGTCATTCTTATTTGATCTTTTCATACATTGTCAGATTCTCAAAACATATCTATTGATTTCACTTAATTCATTCAATTTCTTTGTTTTGAGAGAATCTTCTATGTTTAAAATGCACAAATCTTTATGATTATCTTATTGAGCATACATACATCTGACATATATTTTGTGCTTTAATTGTTAAAGTTAAACTATTGAGCAACTTTGTGCTTTTAGGACAAAATACATGGGATCATTGTGTAAGATTTAAAAAATCTATGGATTCATGATAACTTGAGTGATCGAGAGGCGAGGGATCAATATCTGAGTCTGGGTGTGTGATGAGATAAAATGAAAAGGGAGAATGGTTAGAAGTGAGCTCAATGTTAAAAAGAAAGAGGGTGAGAGATCAGAGTAAGATAATATGAAACTTTGCACCAAAACATTTTCTTAGTCGGGCAGTCATATTACTGTTGTTTCACAATTCTTTCATGAACTTCATTGAAACAGGCACTAGCCATGCCAACTCTTGCTTTAAACCCCACCAACTACTCATTTGTTTCTTAACAAAGAGATGTTTCAATTTTTCTTGGGGACACAACACATCATCTATCTCATCTTCATTTGGAAGGTGTGGATACTGAAACGGAAGGATGTCTACCCCACCTTTGCATTTCTATCATGCACAATTGAGTCCGTGTAATACTATTGTTGTATCAATTGTTTACACATTTTGAGCCTATTTGAAAAGCCTAAGTAGCTTCTATCATTCTACACTATGCACGAACACACAAGAAATAAATTTTGTTGTCTTAACATTCATAGAAAATTCATTTGTAATTTTTCGATGATTGAATGGAAGCCCTGGGGAGTGAACATCAGAAGCTCATTTAGAATGATCATTGGTCAGGAAAAAGATTCACGATATTTTTTTAAGACAGTTTTGATGATTTCTATGCTTTACATCATCAAAAAAGGGGGAGAAATAGATTCAAGAAATGAACAACTTGTAATAATTTTGGGGAGAATTAGTTTCAAGAAATGGTGTCTAAAGATCAGATTATGTAAAATCAGTGGATAAAGTACTCAAGAGATGACAGTTTTGAAGTGTATATTTCAGAAATATGGGGAGAATGTTCATAAAGAAAGAGAAAGTTCAAAAGTTCAGAAAGTTCGTTGAAAATTTGCTAAAAATTTCTTTGAAGATTTTTTGTTGAAGCAAAGTGAGCTAAGTCTAAAGATAATTATGCTTCTGAAGTCTGAAAGAGGTTTTAACTACCTGGGGGGAGATTGTTTAAATTCTTGAAGAAAATAATCACATACTTTGGGCGAATGAAAGTCTGAAGGAAGTTCAAAGATAGAGAAGATGAAATGCTTATCTTTATAAAGATGCTAAAGTGAGAGATTGAATTTGTCAAGATCAAACAAAGGAGAAGTGTTATCCCAGTTTAATCTAGTTGATAATAAACACACAAACACAATAATATCAAGAGATATAAAGATTAGAATAACATACCAATCCCTTGAATAAACAGTTAAACCTTGTATGTTCTTGATACCCTTGAATACAGAGAATTCGCCTACCTCACTATAAGATTATAATTATGAATATGAGGATTAACCTAAAACTAAACTAATCAAAACATTAAATACTCAGGCCTAATTCCTAATGGGCTTTACTAAATGCTAAACGAGCTTGAGGCCCACAAACCAATAACTATTAACTAGTTACAGTTTGAACCCTGAACTTTAACTATCAAATAAATACAATTTAAACCCTATAACTTAACTCAATTTAAACCCTCTAACTTAACTTTAATCTTGAATACACATATTTGATCCAACAATATCCCCCTTTGGATTCGAGATTAAAAAAAAATTGCAATTGTCTTCTGGTCTTCACTTGTCTTCACTTTTCTTGAAAACTTCAGAAACAGTTTTCATCTTTATTTTTGATATCTTCAAATTAGCTCAGATACTTTGATATCTTTGAATTCTTCAGCAGTCTTTACTTAAAAAATTCTTGTAATCTTCTTGTATTCTCCCTCTTTGAATATTCTCCCCCTTTTTGATGAGTGGTGAGAATCATCATCATAAAAACTTTGCAAAACAAACTCCCCCTTTGAATATGGTCATCAATTTAGCACTGTCTTCATGTAACGATCCCCGTTGGGAAATAAGAGCAGTCTCTCCAGACGGAAAGAGTGATTATTTCAATCTTTTCAGATTCAAATAGTCACTAGTAATCATTCGAATCTTTTCAAATTTAAACAGTTTAATAGGTGTAACCCTGAATCAAGAAATGACCCAGTTAGAATGCCTGTCAGTAACACAAAGTTACTGAGTAACACAAAGTTACTATATAAGGAGCTGGTTTTGATGTTGGCTCCCCAGGTCTTCCATTCAATCATTGAATAACACATGGTTATCTATGAACGTTCTGACATAAAACAAATTTCCGTGTGCATGTGCATGTGTATGAAAGAATTTAAGCATAGATGATTGCTATTCATATAGGCTCAAATTATGTGAACTTGTCGAGACAACAACAAATTATACAAAGACTCAATTTGCATGCTAAAGGGTTTGAAGGTGGGGCAACTTTTCTTCTTTTTCAATATTAGTATCTTCCAAATGAAGAACCAATAGCTTATGTGTTGTGTCCCCAGAAAATGTGAAACATTCTCTTTTTGAAAAAAGAATGAGTAGTTGGTGGGGTTGTATGCAAGAGATGGCATGGGCTAGTTTCCTATTTCAATGATGGTCACCAAAGAATGTGAACCAATCAGATTATGTGGCTGCCCGGCTCAGAAAGAAGTTTGGTGCAGAGTTTAATATTCTTTTACTCTGATATCTTACCCTTTTTCTTTTAATACTCACTTCTAACCAATCTCTCTTTTCCATTTACCTCTTCACACAACATCACTCAATTCTTTTGACCCCTCTCCCCTCAATCACTCAGGGAATACTTCCTCGGAAGGAAACACTGGTTATCGTGAATCCATGGAAGTTCTGTTAAGTTCTCACACTGAATCCCATGTATTTTCCTAAAATAACATGATGTTCAACAGTCTTTTGGACATATAAGCACAAAGGAATACAGTTACACATGAAGAATAAATTATTGGAGAAGTCAAAACAGTTGTGTTTGACGATGCAATTCTCCCCCTCAAACTAAAAAGAGTTTGTCAATTAAGCTCTAAGGAGTTTGTCAATGAAGCTCTTTAAAGAGTAAGCTCCCCCTCAACTAAAGTTATATTTTTTTAACAATATAAAGCAGAAAAATAAAGCACTGAAGTGCAGGTTCTAATCTGATGTAATTAGAAGCCATAGTCCGTTGAGATAATGGTTCTAAGCTGATTTACTTAGAAGCCTTCGTTCTTTCTCCCCCTTAAACCTTGGGTGCATGCAACACAGATTTAGCTTTTGGTACCCACTAGTATTTGGGTCCTAATGGGTTAGTTGCAGTTCTAGTGGGAGATATGAAGTAAGAACCATACCAGTTATTCACATAATCTTTTCTTACAAAATCATTTGAGCCACGGTAGGAACAACTAATTTTCTTTTGTGCTAACCTGATCAATTGATGGATTGTGTAAACCAGATCAGGTTTGCCAAAAGTTTTACCTTTTGTAGCATAGTTCCATTTAGCATTTGATGTATGCACAAATGATTCTTCTTTCTTTTTCTCCTCCGAGGATCCTTTAACTCTCCAGATCCAGTTTCCTCTTACTTTCTCATCATGCCTTCTCCAGAAGCTTTTCTTTCGAGACTTAGTCTTCTTGAAGTTACCTGAACCATCAACATTTTTGTCATAGAAAAGGTTAGAAGGACGAATTTGATCAGTAGATTTAGAAGTAAGACAATCATCTAAATCATAGAAAGGATTTTAGAAAACATTTGAAAAAATGTGAACTTGAAGCTGTTTTTAATGAACTATCTGAACCAGCTTGATCATCTCTTGGTGATTGAGCTATTGACTCTGGCGTCTTGTGCTCAGTCAGCTTCACCTTGAATACGATCTCTTCAAGTTCCTTTATCTTTGAAGACAAACTGTTTCTTTCCTTTTCAATCAGATCAAACTTCTTATGCAACTAAGATTTTGCATTCTTCTCCTTCATGATGTTTGTTGACAATTCAGATAGCTTTCCTGTCAGCTTGGCTATCTCGGTCTCAAATATTATCTTTTCATCAAAAAAGTCTTTATTTATATCCTTCAGCTCAACTTTCTTTTTCTCATTCTCAGCCTTTCTCTTTCAAGAATGATAACCTTCTCAAAATCTGAAACTTGTTGAGAAAGCTTCACACATCTAAGCTCTAAAGATTTCTTCTCGTCAAAGGCTTTTCTGGAGAAATAAGATAATTTCTTGGCAAAGTCTTTTTTTTCTTTCTCAATCTTCAGTATTTCATCTTGAGCTATTGTATTGTCGCTGTCTTGGGTTGCCTTTTCTTTCAGTGTATTAATCTCAACCTCAAGACTGAGAACTTTATCTTTCAGTTTGTCTCTTTCAGCAAAGACTTGAGAATTTGTCTTTTTAAGCTCTTGTGATGTCTGAATAGCAATGTTTGCTCTTCTTCTAAGCTCATCAAGCTCTTTTTGCATTGATTCCTTCTTAGACCATGTAGAGCTTGACTCAAATCTTTTCAACTTTACTTGAAGATCCAAGATCTCTTTTTCTTTAGACTCAATTATTCCTGCAAAGTCAATTATAGAATCAGAATCTTTTGAAATTTCTTTTAAAGCATTGATCTGAATAAGAAGAGATGAGTTCTGAATCTGTAAAGCCTTGTTCTCAGCTTTAAGAGGTGATAACTCGGATTTGAGCATTTTTGCCTCTTTGTCATACTCAGAACTCATGTTAGAATATATTGCTAACTGTCCAGCAAGACATTTAGCCTTTGCTTTTACTTCAGAAAGAGTCATGTTGTTGAAATCAAGCTTGTAACTTTCAGACATCTTTAGCTGTATGGTTAGAAATTAAACTAATCTGTATCAAGACAATCAACTAGAAGAGATCGTTAGAATCAAGTATAAGATAAAGACTACACTAAAAAAATTTCAGAAAAATAAATTTCCAAAAATAATTAAATGCAAAATTCTCAAACAGTAGATAAAATCAAACAGCGTAATACTGAAAGTAAGAAAATTTTGATCACGAACAGACTTAGCACGGGGGTCCCGCTGTCGACCGGTGTGCGGCATGATCGGTGTCTTGCTGTCGACCGGGATGAGGCGACCGGTATGTATTCGACCGAACCAAGGTAACGATCGGTACCTTGTCTGACCGGACTTGGTACTGACCGGGAAAGAGTGTTCGACCTGTTAGTTCCTTCGATCGGTACTGATAAATTGACCGGTAGACTTCTGTCGACCGATATGTTGCTTACCGGTTTGAATTTGACCGGTATCAGATTTTGATACGGTCGAACGGTATGATTTAATGACTGGTAAAGTGTGAATACCGATAATATGTATGGATCGGTATTGATCGGGTGACCGGGCAGTTGAATTGACCGGTATCGGCTGTGTGTATACCGAGCGACCTGACAATTGTATTGACCAGTGATTATTCAATCGGTATGAGGACCGATATTAAGCGGTCGACCAAGAAATAAGTATGGACCGATATGTTCTTGAAGGTCTCAACCGGTATGTTCAAGCAGGACGACCAAGAATACGATTAACAGCCCAGAAATAACACAAAACCCATAAATTTAATGCAAAATTTAGACTTTTATACCCTAAAACATATATCGAACAAAACCCTAGCAAGCTTAATGATTAAAATCAACTTTTTGTCAATCAATATGAAGAACACAGTGTTCGAACGGTATGAAGTTGTCGAACCTAGATTCTTCAAAATCCTCTAAAAAACAATTGATTAATGAACTAAAGCTGAATTAAACAATGAGATAACATTCAGAAGCATGAACCACATATAATCATATTAATTTTAGGCATAAAAAACTCATAAATTCATGAACTTGATTTTCACACGATCAATAGTCGATGAACACAGGAAATCGATAAACACAGTGTAATCCAGTAATCTTGATTCTTAGGCTCTGATACCACTTGTTATCCCAGTTTAATCTAGTTGATAATTAACACACACACACAATAATATCAAGAGATATAAAGATTAGAATAACATACCAATCCCTTGAATAAACAGTTAAACCTTGTGTGTTCTTGATACCCTTGAATACAGAGAATACGACTACCTCACTATAGGATTATAATTATGAATATGAGGATTAACCTAAAACTAAACTAATCAAAACATTAAATACCCAGGCCTAATGCCTAATGGGCTTTACTAAATGCTAAACGAGCTTGAGGCCCACAAACCAATAACTATTAACTAGTTACAGTTTGAACCCTGAACTTTAACTATCAAATAAATACAATTTAAACCCTCTAAATTAACTCAATTTAAACCCTCTAACTTAACTTTAATCTTGAATACAATTATTTGATCCAACAAGAAGATTGTTCGTGAATGCTGAAATTCGTTTTTGTTTCAGAAAGGGGGAGATAATCAGCTTATTTTTTTGAAGATGATCTTGAATCCAAAGGGGGAGATGGTTAGTGCACAAATATATTGGATCTAAGATCATTGGGATTGAAAGTCAATTGCTCAAGTCAAAGCCTCATTGCAAAGTCAAAGTCAAAGTTGCTTAAAGAGGAAAGTCAAAGTCAAGCATGTTAAAGTCAAAGTGTTTAGTTGTTAGTTTTGTATTTGAACATGTAGGTATAAATAGTTCCTTTTTGTTTGTAGACTCATATCACGCTGAGAGAGAAATCTTAGAGAGAGAAATTTTGGTTTTCAGAGATCCTTTGGATCCATCGAATTCAATATCAATAATATGGAAATTGTGATTAGTTTGATGTTCATCTTGATTGATTACACACTTTCTGGGAACAATAATATGTTGATGAGAAATCGATGAAGTTAAACTTTGTTTGATTGTTGACTCCTTTGGTTAATACTAGAAGATTAATTTCCTAGATGGTGTTATCCATGTCGCCATTGAACCCACATGTACCGTCGACCGTCGTACGATTTCTGACCTATCAATTCCAATAACTTTGATCGTGCTAAGGAAAATCATGTTGGTAGAACTTTACCCGTCGATCAGGATTCTTTTGGTCGAACAATTTCCAATCGAAAGTTGAAACAATGAAGGCATCGTGATGTTTCTACGATCGATCACCGACATCACCTTGGTCAAAAGTGATAGGCATAGCTTCCAACTCTATCTTATGTTTTGGTCATGATGACTGTGAGACTGGGAAGTCGTTAGGTCCTCGACTAGCGTGTCTCTTAGCTGCAGAATAAGTTAGTCTACAAATGTCGGAACCTGCAGTCACACAATTGGCGACCTTTGCCTGTTCTGGTGAGGGGGGGTCATACGTTCATGCTTAACAGATCTTGTAGATGAACCTTTGGCACAAGCCAAGTTAATTCTCATCGTAATACAATACAGTCGTCTGTCATGTGACCATGATCGCTATAGAAATCGCACCATTTTGGTTTATCCTTATTGGCATCATCTCTTTCACTTTTTGGAGGCCATTTCACGTTGGTCTGAACCTTCTTTAGAGCTTCGACCATGTCTTTAGTTGTCCCCTTGAATCCATAGGATGAAACCTTGGGATACTGAGGGAACTTGTTTGCTGGAGCGTTCTTCTTCTTGTCAAATCTCACGTTTGATATCTGCTTGGATATCTCGACCTTGGAGGTCGGTTTGGTCTTAAAGTCGGGCTTCTTAATGCTCAATGTTTTCTTGTCACTAGAATAATTGCGTCGGAAGGCTACGTCACCTTCTACCCGCATGTAAGCCAACGTCTGAGCTTGAATGTCTTCGAAATTCTCTGGTAGATATTTGGTCAGATCCAAATACAGGTCCGAACTGTCATCGAGACCTAGCTTGTAAGCCTCGATCGCAGTTCTGACGTCACAATTTCGTATACTCATCATCTCAGAATTGAAGCGGTTGAAGTAGTTACGAATTGAATAGCCTTCCTTTTGAGTGATATAGTGGAGGTCGCTATTTTGCTTTTCCATCTTACGACTGATAGCAAACTGTTTGAAAAATTGACTGACTAATTCCACGAAACTGCAGATGGACTTTGTTCGCAAGTTGATCAACCACTAAAGTGCAGCACCCGTGAGAGTGCACCAAATCTTTTGCACATGCAGACCTCTTGATACTGATGGGGTATTGATACAATCCACATTAACTGTGATGTGCTCCGTTGGGTCACTTACTCTAGAGTATTTCTGGGTGAATGTCGAGATATTGTACTTTTTTGGGACGTCGATGTTAGAGCACAAATTTATGGCATTCAAGATCATAAAGATTGAAGATCAAAAGTCAAGAAGTCAAAGACTGAAAGTCAACTCTCAGTGAAAGTGAAAGTCTATGTGTTAATAAAAGTCAAAGTCAACACTTGTATTTTGTTTGTTTCTTTGTATTTTGTATGGAGGTATAAATACCTTGTTTCCTTTGTAAGTAAGTGAGTTGGAAACATTCAAATTGTGTAGAGAGCAGATTAGAGAAGAGCATCATAGAATATCATTCTAGAGAGAGAACCTTTTGTAGAGTGAGAAAGTTGTGAGATTGTAATATGCGAGATTTGAATATCAATGACATATGATTTGTCATCTTGATTGTTTTGTATTGTTTAGAACTTGAAATAGGGAATAACAATTGGTATCAGAGCAGATAGGAATTCAGAAATTAGATTGATATTGAAGAATTTTTTTTATCGACATTTTAAGAACATGAAGAACACTGTGCAGATTCTATTTTCGAGTTTCAGTGTTGTTTTGAATGTAAATTTGGTTGTAGTAGACTCGATTTGGTGTGTAAAACAAGTTTGATTCATGTCTTTTAGGCTAATTCACACAGATTGAGGGTGAATTTGTAGATGTTTGTTCAAAATTGTTATCGAGTCTTTATTCACTGTGATTGGATTAAATTCCATCGATTTGTGTTTGTTTTTATAATTTTTGTATTGTAACCGGAACGAGATATGGAATAGAGCAAATTGACAAAGTTTCGAGATCAAATTCGAAGGTTTCGGTGGATTTCAGTGTGAAAGCTTGATTTTTTGTTCGAAGAGCCCAAGAACGTGCAAGATCTATAAAACGCGCAAGTTCATCGAAAGAACGCGCAAGCTTCATCTGGAAGAACACGGAAGTCGATGAAAATTGATTTTTGGACAAAACGCGCAGAGGGTTATCTGCGAGTTCTAGAAACGCGCAATTCGAAGTCTGGGAGTTTGAAAATCTTCGAAATTTTTCTATGTATTGAAACGCGCAAGTAGGCATTTGCGAGTTCAGGAAACGCTCACTGTGTGTCCCTGATTCTAGTTTCTAATCTATAACACAATCAAACAAACAAGATTGAACAATCAAATTACCTGTTTGATTACTTGATTTCTCAAATTACACTTTCTCTCTCTAGAACCCCCTCTCTCTCTAAATCGTATTCTCCAAATCTGTTATATGTTCTAATGTCACACACACTTGAAATACAAAGAGAAAAAGTATTTATACTAACATCTAATACAAGGAAACAACAAAAACAACTAAACTAATACATTGACTTTTATTACAAAAGACTTTGACTTTAATGAAATTTGACTTTAGTAGCTTTGACTTTCTCAACTTTGACCTTCAGTATGCTTGATCTTGTATCCAACAGATTTGTGCTCTAACAATCTCCCCCTTTGGATTCAAGATCATTGTTGAAAGATCTAGCAATTCAGTCTTCACTTTAAGCTCTGTCAAAAACAATCTCCCTTTTTACTTTGATGGTCTTTTTTCCAAATCTTTCTTCAAATGAAGAACAATCTCCCCAAAAACTCTCATATAATGCTTTCAGTCTTTGAAAAGAAATTATCTTCAGAATCAGCTCGAATTGTTTTAGCAAAAAATCTTCAAAGAAAAATTCCTCAAAATCTTCAAAACTTCTTTGATCATCTTCAAATCTTCAAATCTTTTTCATTTCTTTGAAACCATCTCCCTTTAACTTCAAAAACTTTAACATTTCTTCATAACATCTCCCCCTTTTTGATGATTTGAGCATCTGATATCATCAAAACTTTTCGCCAAGAAATGTCATTTACCATTCTGATCTGTCATACCGAGCCTCTGATTCTGTCAACTCTCCAAGATATTCATCTAGATCTTTTCAAATCCAGACAAAATAAGAACATGTAACTCCTGAATCAACAGATGAATCAGTTAATATGCCTGTCAGTAACACAAAGTCACTGTGTGTAACGAATACACAATATAAAGGAGCTTTTTGATGTTCACTCCCCCAGGGCTTCCATCCAATCATCGAAATACCACAAAGGCAATTTCTATGAATGTTTTGACAAAGAAACAAATTCTTTGTGTGCTCGTGCAAGTGTAGAAAGAATTAAGCACGAATAATTGCTTTTAATAAGGCTCAACATAGTGTAAACCACTGAGACAACAGTAGATAAACACAGACTCTAAGTGCATGATTGAAGTGCGAAGGCGGGGCAGACTTCCTTCTTTTTCAATATCCAGATTTTCCAAATGAAAATCAGATAGATTATATGCTGCGTCCCCAGAAAATATAAAACATTTTCTTTTTGAGAAGAAAATGAGTAGTTGGTGGGATTTAAACAAGAGTTGGCATGGGCTATTTGCCTGTTTCAATAACGTTCACCAAAGAATTGTGAAACGCTAGTAATGTGGCTACCTGGCTCAGAAAGTAGTTGGTGCAGAGTTTGATATTCTTTTACTCTGATCTCTCACCCTCTTGCTTTTTAATCAATAAGCTCACTACTAACCAAACTCTCTTTTCCATTTTACCTCATCACACCCACACTCATTTCTTTTAGACTCCTCACACTCAATCACTAAGGGATTAACTTCATGGGTAGGAAACACTGGTTAACGTGAATCCATAGAAGTTTAGTTAATTCCTAGCACAAAGAACCCAGTCCTATAAAGCATATGTTGGTCACAATGGTTTATCTTGAACATTTAAATCATAGGAAATATAGGTCAAATATATGGATGCTCATAATATAATCATGAAAATATGAGGATTTTTAGACATTGAAGTATTTTCAAACAAGTATACTGAATTAATGAACATGAATGAAAAAGACTTGTTTGAAAATCTGACATTGTATGAAAATGATCAGAAATGAATGATATAGCAATTAAAGCTTATGGTCAAGAATAATTGATATGTGTCTATACGAAACAAAATATAGACATTCTTGAAATAACGTTTCGAAATGAAATATCGCTCAAAATTCTTTGAATACAAGCGGAGTGTCTTACCATCGAAGAAAAACTTGTTTCAATTTTGAGACATGGTAAGAACATGTTGAATAAATTCAAACCGGTGTGTGTGAATACTTGAAAGTATATAGAAAAGACAATACGCAAGTATTTATCTTTGGATACACACGGTTTGTTTATCGATTAAGCACAAAAGTTAAATGAAAACATTTAAAATCACACTTCCAATTCATGAAATCTTTTAAAGAATCGGGAAGTGGTTTGAACATTTACGAACATGTTTTCTATACCTGAAAGTTGTCCTTCTTTCAGATATATGTGAGATTAAGATTAGAAATATACCTTTTCTCTCAATCTTAAATCTCATAAAGTCAATCAGCTGAAGTCATTTAAGATATAATCGTGTCAGCTTCTCTCATCCTGTAAGTCTAAAAGTCTAGTCAAAAAATTTATTCACAAAATTTATTCAAAAATAAACGACATAAAGCAGTAAAACAATTAAAGAACGAGTTCTGATCAGAAATAATTAGAAATCATTGTCTTACTCCTTGTTACTTATAAGCTCCCCCTAAAATCATGCATTGCAAAAATTTTGTCAGTTAAGCAAAATACAGAAATTAGTTTTACTCCCCCTCAAATGAATATAGATCATCTAACAATCTTCTCATACTCCCCCTGAGATCATGAGCAAACCATTAAAGTGCAGGTATCTTTCAGACATAAAGATAAAGAAAAAAATGAAAAATAACAATTTGTAACTTTAGTAGGTAATAACCGATTACATCTTAAGATTTAACATACCAAACTTAGAGATAAGAAAATTAAATCTCTTTTCATCTAAGGGTTTGGTAAATAAATCTGCAAGTTGATAATCTGTTTTTACAAAATAAAGTTCAATTGTTCCTTTTTCTACATTATCTTTGATAAAGTGATACCTTACATCAATGTGTTTGGTTTTCGTATGCTGGACATGATTAGCAGATATGGCAATCGCACTCTTCGAGTCACAATAGATTGGAATTTTGTCATACTTGAATCCGTAATCTCGTAGCTGTGTTCGCATCCACAAGACTTGAGAGCAGCAACTGGCAGCAGCTACACACTCTGCTTCAGCAGTCGATGTGGAAACGCATAACTGTTTCTTTGAAGTCCAGCTAACGAGCTTGTCTCCAAGAAATTGTACGTGACCAGAAGTACTCTTTCTGTCCAACATGCAACCTGCATGATCTGCATCTGAATATGCAGGCAGTTGAAACCATGTATCCTTAGGATACCACAGACCAAGGTCTACAATCCCCTTCAGATATCTAAAGATCCGTTTGACAGCGGCCAAATGGGATTCTTTGGGAGCAGCTTGATATCTAGAACAAATACATGTTGAGAACATAATATCTGGTCTACTCGATGTAAGATACATCAAAGAACCAATCATACCTCTATAAGTTCTAAGATCAACACTTGTACCCGAAGGATCAACGTGAATCTTAGTTCCTTGTGCCATCGGGGTCCCAATAGATTTGCAATCTTCCATTTTGTACTTCCGAAGAATGTCCAAAATGTACTTAGACTGATTGATAAAAATCCCCATAGAAAGTTGTTTAACTTGTAATCCGAGAAATAAATTCATCACTCCCATCATACTCATTTGAAAACGTGACACCATGAGGTTAGAAAAGTTTTTGCAATATTTTGGATTAGTAGAACCAAATATTATATCATCAACATAAATCTGAATAAGAATAATATCAGCTTTTTCTTTCTTTATGAATAAAGTGGTATCGATCTTACCTTTAGAGAAACCAGACTTGACCAAGAATTTGGATAAGACGTCATACCAGGCTCGAGGGGCTTGCTTTAATCCATAAAGGGCTTTGTCCATTATGTAAACATGATCTGGCTTACTTGGATTAACGAACCCTTCTGGTTGAGACACATACACTTCTTCTTTAAGAATGTCGTTCAGAAAGACTGTTTTCACATCCATCTGAAAGACTGTGAAGTTATTATGAGCGGCGTAGGCGAGAAACATTCTGATTGCCTCTATGCGAACTACTGGAGCATATGTCTCATCATAATCGATGCCTTCCTCTTGTCTGTAGCCTTTGGCAACAAGTCTAGCTTTGTTTCTGATGACGACACCATCTTCATCCTTTTTATTCTTGAATACCCACTTAGTTCCTATCACGGTCTTTCCTTCAGGCTTAGGAACTAATCTCCAAACCTTTAGGGATTCAAACTGATTAAGCTCTTCTTGCATTGCAGATACCCAGTCCGAATCAGCAAGAGCCTCAGATACTAGAGTTGGCTCAATCTTGCTGAGGAACGAGTCATGCATACACTAATTAAGAGTCGCTGACCTTGTCTGAACAGGCTTGTCAACATCTCCAATTACTTGATGTAATGGATGGTCCTTGGTCCAGCGATACTCATGTGGAAGTGGAATAGATAGATTCTGAACATGATCATCATCTTGAAATCCACTTTCAAAATCTTCAGTTTGAATTACAGGAGGGGGGTTTTCAGTTGAAATATCATGTGCAGAAGTATCAGTGGGAACAGCAGATTCAGGCTGTTGAGTAGAAAATGTAGTACACCCAACTGAAACAGTTACTTCTGACTCAGCATTTGTTTGAACATCTTCAACTGTAGGAGTAACAATATGAGTTTCAGACTGAACAGGGGATACTTGTTCAGTAATGACCTCTGAAGTGACTGGATGATAACAGTTTGTATCTTCAGACCTGTCAGTCACAGCAGATTTAGATACATTAGTTCCAAGAAACTCATCATAAAAGAATTCAAATAACAAATCTAAATCAGTTAAATGTGAAGTAGATGTAGAAGCGTTATCCGAATTTGTCCCTTTAGGCACAGGTTCTGGACTGATCTGCCCAGAAGCTAATACACCAGTAATAACGGGTTCTGAATTGATTTGATCAGAAGCCATTTCTTCATCAAATGTAACATTGACGCTCTCCACAACTGTCTTTGACTTCTTTATATAAACCCGATATGCAGCAGATGTTGAAGAATAACCGATAAAGATGCCTTCGTCCGCTTTAGCATTGAATTTATTTAGACTCTCTCTGTCGTTAAGCACAAAACATTTACACCCAAATATATGAAAGTATTTGATAGTAGGTGTTCTGTTGTTGATCAGCTCATATGGAGTGTTTTGAAATCGGTGGTGTATCATGGAACGATTTTGCATATGGCATGCAGTCGACACAGCTTCCGCCCACAAGAATAGAGGTAGATCCGATTGACTAAGCATAGTCCGAGCGGCCTCGACTAGCGTCCTATTACGTCTTTCTACTACTCCATTTTGTTGAGGGGTTCTAGCAGCAGAATACTGATGTGAAATCCCAACTGAATCGAGATATTCATCAACAATCTTGTTCTTGAATTCTGTGCCATTGTCAGTTCGAAGGAACTTGACTTGTCGCTGCAGTTTCACCTGGGTCGTCTTTAAGAATGAAATGAGAACTTCCGGTGTCTCATCTTTTGAACGAAGAAATTTGACCCACGTATATCTGGAGTAATCGTCCATAATTACCAACACATATTTCTTACCACCCAAACTCTGAGTTCTCATTGGTCCACATAAATCCATGTGTATCAGTTCTAACGGAGAACTAGTGCTTGGTTCAGGCTTCGGTTTGTGTGCGGCTCTCTTCATCTTACCCTTCTCACAAGCTGCACATAAGTGTTCTCATTCGTATTTCAGCTCAGGAAGTCCCTTTACCAACTTCCCACGAACCAACTTGTTGATGTAACGAAAGTTCAAGTGAGATAACCGTCTATGCCAGAGCCAACTTTGTTGCTGTGAAGCTTTTGTCATCAAGCATACCTGATTGTCAATCTGAACTTTGGACAAGTTGATAGTGTAGAGGTTTGTCTTTCTATGTCCACCCAAGAGTTCTGTTCCGTCTTCAGTACGAACTGAGCAACTCTTAGACTTGAAGTTAACCTCTAACCCTTTATCGCTGAATTGACCTATGCTGAATAAGTTGTGCCCCAAGCCTTCGACATAACTCACTTTACTTATCGTTATGTTGTCTTGAATGATGTCACCATATCCTAGAATAGGTGAAAGCTGATCGTTTCCAAATCTGACATTTCCACTGAATTTCTCTGTATAGTTAGACAATAAAGCTTTTTGACCAGTCATATGCTTGGAACATCCACTATCCAAGTACCACATATGCCGGGTCTGCAAGAGAAATCAGGCAGTAACAATTTTAGGTACCCATTTAAGAACGGGACCTAACAGTTTAGTACAAGATTTTGGCATCCACTTAAAAATGGACCCTCTGTTCTTTTGAAAACTTTTACAAACATTTGACTTTGATGAATATACATGATAAGATCCATACCAATCAGAAGAATTATGAGAATAAGCAAATTCAGTTTTCCGATAATTATGATGAAATTTAGTAGTAATAAGAGATAATTGAATCAACTGCTTTATTGAGTAACGCTTGTAAGAAGTTACAAGGTTTTTTTTATGAGAAGCACATTGATCAACTACATCAGAATGACTACTAACAGATTTAGTACAAGAATTATCAGTAACTGATTCAGCTATCTCAGCATCCTTCTGTTTTGGTCTCCATTTGGATTGAGCTTTCAGCTTTTTCTTCCTTAAATCTGAAACATAAGATGTAGATTTATTAGGAAAAATAGATTTCTGTGACTGAGGTTTCTTTTGTGTACCAG
This sequence comes from Arctium lappa, assembly GCA_023525745.1. Classification (NCBI taxonomy): domain Eukaryota; kingdom Viridiplantae; phylum Streptophyta; class Magnoliopsida; order Asterales; family Asteraceae; genus Arctium; species Arctium lappa. Next base: position 28,592,156 of record CM042055.1, read on the forward strand.
TGTATTTCTGTTTCTGTAATCGCTGCTTCTTATGTTTCTTACCATTAGCATAGTAATCAGCAGTTACAGAAACTTTGTCATTACTAACACCACTTGGTAACACTTTGTCATTTTCAAGACTAGTAGAATGATCAGGAAGTTTAGAATGAATGTCAAACATATCAGATTCTTCCATGCTCCCATCATCAGAAATAAAAGAATCATTTGCAGACTCAAATAAGTCATCAGAATTATCAGAGAAAGTTTGAGGTGCCTTTGAAACTGTAGAACACTTTGTTGATTTAACTTGAAAAATAGTGTTCTTTATAACTGTAGAAAACACATTTTGTTCTATATCAACCAAAAGTTTTTCATCAGATAAAACATTTTCAAGTTCAACTATATTGCTTTCAAGAATAGATGTAGGAACATAAACCTTTGCAATCGCAGGTTTTGCCTTCATCTCAGAAGCACAATAACTAACAAAATAGTCATTTGAAAGAACTTTCGGTGTTTCTGAAAGATAACTATCATTTAACTTGACATAGTTAAATGGTAGTTGCATTTTATTTTTATTCTTTCTGTTTTCAGTTTCTTTGGCCTCATCTTCATCTGACAATTTGGTAACAAATTTGGATTTCAAATGAGTATGTTTACCAGCACAAGCAAGAAAATCATAGTTATAAAGTGCCGGCTGTTTTCTGATAGCTTTCATAAGATAATGGGGGTTGTTAAAACCAAGTCCCCATCTTTGCTTAACATCTACCTCTTCATTAGGAGTATTAAGAAAGATGGTTTGATCTGTTTGATCTCTTTTATAAAGTTTAACTTCCAGACCATTTACCTTCTTGTTCAAATTCTTGTTTTCAACCTGCAATTTATAAATAGTTAGTGCAGATTCATTTTTCTCAAACTCATATCTATTTACTTTTCCTTCAAACTCAGAAATCTTCCTTTCAAAATTATCTACTTTAGATTTAGAATCAGAATCAGATTTGCGTAAAGAATCAATTAGATCTTTGTTTGAAATAACAGAAGTATTAAGTTCAAAGATCTTCTTGTTCTTTTTAGCAACCTTTTCCTTTTCATTTTTCAGATTATTTTGTAAATTTTGTAGCTCAACCACCATGGTTTCCAACTTGGTAATGAAATCTTTTGGAGTTAAGTTTAATACCTCATTCACTTCTTCATCATCTCACTCGTCATTCTTATCCTCTTTGCCCATTAGACAGATATGAGCATTTTCTTCTTTCTCTTCACCTTCATCCTCGGAATGATCCAACCAAAACTCATCCTCGGCCATCAAAGCTACACCAGCTTCTTGTTGTCTTGCCAAAAGCAACTTGTTTTGATAATACTGAGAGTTGCGAACTTTCGGCTTCCGACAATCTTTAGCATAATCACCCATCTTCCCGCAATTGTAGCATTTGATTGAATCAGTTGAAGGCTTTTCAGCAGTAGTGTAGTCATTCACATACATCTTCTTCTCATCTGGTTTCTTCTCACCATACCGTTTCTCTTCAAATCTCTTGCCTTCTACCCTCTCTCGGTGCTCGTGGTTCTTTGAACTTGAAGAAGAATACCGTTGAGAATTTGATCCCGGCTTCTTATAAAATTTTTTCTGAAAAGCCCGGGTCAGTAATATCATGGCTTGTTTCAGACTTTCGCCATCATCACTATCAGACATAGAACCAGATTCTGAACTTGAGCTCACTTTCTTTTTCTTCTTCTTCTCAATCTTTTCTTTCTGTTCTTTCTTTGTTTCTCCAACCAAAGCAATCGGATCAGGAACCTTCTCAGCCTTTTTCTTTTCAGCTCTTTTCTCCTCGACCTCTTCCTCATTCTGACGTAATGTCTCATAAACTTCGTGAAGAGGGATTTCACTTAAATCTTTCATCTGCTTCATCCCACGTGTGTGTTTCTTCCATTCAGGACGTAGGATGCTCAGAAATTTTACATTGTTTTCCAGCTGCTTCTTCTTAACATTGTTCTTTGTGAGTTCATTCAGAAGCAAAGTGAATCTTTCATATGTGTCTTCTAGACTCTCATTCTCTTTTGCCTTGAATTCCTCATAGTTATTGATGCAGTTGGCCACCTTTATCTGATTCCCTATCTTTGATCCCATCATCATCTTTTCCAATTGATCCCACATCTGTTTAGCATTATGTTTGAAGCTGTCAATCTTGATGTAGATATCATTTGGAATGCTTTGGAGTAAAAGAGATCTTGCTTGCTTATCAGCTTTAAATCTACTCTTTTGTTCTTCTGAGTACTGAGAGAAGTCAACTTTAACTGGTTTTATCTTTATTTCCTTTTCTCCATCTCCGTCATCACTTTTACCATCAACATTATTACCATCATGATCATCAACAGGTACATGAATTGTGATTGGTTTCATGGGACCTTCAGTGATAGATAGAAGTATGTTCTCTCCATTTGAATGTCTATCTATGAAATCCAGGAATCTGTCTTTCCATTGTTCGTATTCGCCTTTGAACAATACTGGAGGCTTGACATCTGTTCCGATTGAGAGTGCATCTTTGGAAGTCATATCGTTTAAACCTGTTTTGAAAAATATATCAAATAAGAAACTAGAACTGATCGTTAGTCCAAAATGTGAAATCACAAGAAAAAAATTTTGAAAACTAGAAAAATCAGAAAAAAATCGAAAAATTTGACTAAGTATCAGAACTCGCAAGTCACTATTTAACTCGCAAGCCCTAAAACTCGCAGACTGAAGAACTCGCAGACTGATTCTTGCGCGTTCTTTAAATTCTCAACCAAACGCGCAGACAAACTTGCAAGCAAACTCGCAGGAAAACTCGCAGATATTTGCGCGTTTTGAAAAATTCGCAAGCACACACGTAGATAAAATTCGCAGATCGACGAAACTCGCAAACGCCTGAACTCGCTAAGCACTGTTCACACTAGAACTCGCTAACTGTAATGTGCGCGTTTCCCAAACTCGCAGATCGAAGCTTGCGTGTTTGAACAAAACTCGCTAGCTACTCTTGCGCGTTTCATCACTTAGAATTATTTCTTGAAGTTTCAAACTCGCAGGTCGATAAACTCGCAAACCAACAAACTCGCACGTTGAGGAACTCGCTAAACACTATTTCAGCTCAAACTCGCACCCTTTGATTAGCGCGTTTGTAGAACTCGCAGATAACTACGTGCGCGTTCTGGTCCTTAGAAAATTTTCTCACTTTTCCAAACTCGCAGAATCCAACTAGCGTGTTTCTAGAACTCGCTAGTCGTTGCTTGCGCGTTTTAACCAAAAACTTTCCTTCGACTTGCGCGTTCTACACTGATGAACCTGCGCGTTCCACGAAGAACTTGCGCGTTCTAGCGATCTAGCGCGTTCTATCGTTTTTCGACCCAAAAACCATCTTTTTCATCTGAAATCGATCTTTTCTTTGTTTATATGATCTGAAACTCTGGATTGTTGTTCGATTACAACTCTAGAACAAATTACAATCAAAGAAACTTGCAAACAATCACTTATAACTCAAAAATTCGATGAAACAGTACCTTACAACTTCGAAGAAAACTTAAAAAAAATACAAAAAAAATTCGAATGATTTACAGTGCAATACTTGTAATTGATTACAAGAACTCGATCTATTACTCTTTTCGACCACTTTCTAATCAAAATCTGCTACAAAAACACTCTCAAACTCAAAATTTGATTCTTAACAGTACGACCACAGAGACGATGAACAGTAACTCGAATTCTTGATTTTCTTGATCTGATTTCACCTTTGGATCTGCTTTGATACCAATTGTGTGTCCCTGATTCTAGTTTCTAATCTATAACACAATCAAACAAACAAGATTGAACAATCAAATTACCTGTTTGATTACTTGATTTCTCAAATTACACTTTCTCTCTCTAGAACTCTCCCTCTCTCTAAATCGTATTCTCCAAATCTGTTACATATTCTAATGTCACACACACATGAAATACAAAGAGAAAAAGTATTTATACTAACATCTAATACAAGGAAACAACAAAAACAACTAAACTAATACATTGACTTTAATGAAATTTGACTTTAATGAAATTTGACTTTAGTAGCTTTGACTTTCTCAACTTTGACCTTCACTATGCTTGATCTTGTATCCAACAGATTTGTGCTCTAACACTCACGCCTCTATCTGCGAGTTCTAGCAGAACAGTATTCTGCGAGTTTATTCGATCTGCGAGTTCTCAAAACACGCAACCCTTTGTTTGGGAGTTTCCCAAACGCGCATGTCTCAGCCTGCAAGTTTCTCAGTGAATAGTGATCTGCGATTTTAGGCGTTTGCGAGTTTCAAGTCTTCTTTAGTGATTTGCGAGTTTCCATACTTAGAATATTTTCTGAGAAATTTTCAAAACTGTAATATGGCTTTTAATAGTGAAACTACTAAGAGAAGAGGGAACAAAGTTCTTATTGTGATCAAAGTTTCTGAATTTCTAACGATCATTTTTTTAAGTTCTTTTTGTAACAGATAATTCAAGATGGGATATTTTTCTGATGATGATGCAACGAAGATTGAAAAGCTCAAATTAGAGAACACGAATCTTGCTTCATTTGTTGAATTCTACTCAAAGAGGTCAAAGAGATATTCTGATGACAGGAAACTACTGAGAGAAGAAGTTAGTGCATTAAAGATTGTAAATGAAGAACTTATGAAACAGACTTCTGAGCTGAATGTTGAAAAATTACAAAGTTTAGAAGCTAAAAATACTAAGTTAGAAGGAAAGATCTCAGTTTTGGAAGATCAACTTGCCCAAGTTCAGATACAAGCAGAGTCAGTCCAGAAGTATGAGAAGAAAGCTAAGGATTTAGAAAGTATGAATGAAGAATTGAATAGAAAGATTTCTGTTCTGGAGCAAAAGCTTGTCAAAGACAAATCTGATTTTGAAAAAGAAAGATCAAAGTTTGGGCAAAAGTTCTCAGAATTTTCTAGAAAATGTGCTGATGAGAAGAAGACAGTTGAGCTTAAATGCATTAAGCTTTCTCAACAAATTTCTGATTTTGAGAAAGTAATCATTCTGGAAAGGGAAAATTTTTCCAAAGAGAAGAAGTTAATAGAGCAAAAGAATGTTGGATTCTTTAAAGAGATATCAGATGGAAGAAATAATGCTGAGAATGGATTTGAAAAAGAATGAAATCTATTTGAGGAAGAAATCAAGAAGCTTACTGACAAGCTATCTGAACTATCTGAAAGTGCGCTTAAAGAGAAGAAAACGAAGTCTGAATTCGAGACGAAGATTGACCTTCTCGTCAATGAAAGAGACAACTTTGCTTCAAAGATTAAAGAGAGCTTGAAAATATTGTTTGAAAGGTGGTAGTGACTGAGCAAACGCCTCCAGAGTCAAAAATCCACTCACCTCGAAATAGTTCAGTTGGTTCTAACAAGCCAGCATCAAGCTCACATCAGAAAACTGTTTCGACAAGCAGGTCAGTTAAATCTTCTAATCAGATTCGTAGTACTAATCTATTTTATGAAAGAAATATAGATGGTTCAGGTGCACATAGAAGAATAAGAAGATATCAAGAAGAAAAGCTAGTCTAGAAAAAGAAATCAGTTGAAGATGAAAAGAAATATGGAAAGCAAGATGAGCTGAAAGGAAAGAAATAATGTGTACATGAGACAAAAGCAAAGAAGAACAAAGCTCGTAAAGGTAAATCTGATCATATCTATACGAGAGATCAATTAATCAGGTTATCAAGTAAGAAATACTATTGTTCTTATTGCCGTACACATGATCATGTTCATAAAACAAGTGATCATTACTGGTATGGTTCTTACTCAGTTACTCTCATAAGAACTGCAACTAACATTCATGGACCCAAATACCAGTGGGTACCAAAGCCAAAGACTGTTTCTGTGTTGCAGGCATCTATTGTTAAGGGGGAGTAAGAGAACTAAGGCTTCTAAGTATATCAGCTTAGGACCCGTACTTCAACGAAGTTTGACTTCTAAACATAACAGTTTAGGACTCGTACTTCAATGATGACAAAGAGATGCTACTCCCGGGCTGATAAGAGATTGTACTCAGATACTCCAATGAGGAAATCAACCATCAAGGGGGAGTACATACTTTTCTGAAATTTTATGCATTCAATAGATATGACGAACTACAATTCAAAAATAAGAATTGTAGATCTCTATCATGTGCTTTTTCACTGACATATTTTAGATGCATAATTTTAGGGGGAGTAAAGGTGATGATTTCTGATTACTTCTGATCAGAATTCGTACTATTAACTGTTTTAATGCTTTATGTCTTTTACTTTTGAATAAATGTTGTGAATAAAGTTGTTTTTGACACAACTTTAAGACTTGTGCAGAATGAGAGAAGCTATCAAGATCATATTTTTATGACTTTAGCTGACTTCATGAGATTTAAGACGAAGCGAAAAGGTTAATTTCTTATCTTAATCTCATATATGGTTTAAAGAAAGACAATTTTCAATCATAGAAAACATGTTCGTAAATGTTCAAACCAATTCCCGATTCTTAAACAGATTTCATGAATTGAAGGTGTGATTTTAAATGTTTTCAAGATTTACTTGTGCTTACGTGATTACAAATCGTGTGTTTCCAAAGATAAATACTTGCGTATTGTCTTTTCTACATACTTTCAAGTATTCACACACATCGTTTTAATTTTTGTTCAAAAAGTTCTTACCATGTCTCAAATTTTGAAACATATTTTTCAATGGTAAGACACCCCCGATTGTATTTCAATGAATTTTGAGCGTTATTTCATTTTGAAGCGTTTCTTTCAAGAAAGTCTATATTTTTGGTTCATATAGACAATATCGATTATTCTTGACCATAAGCTTTAACTGATATATCATTTCATTTTTGATCATTTGTCATACAATGTCAGATTTTCAAACAAGTCTTTTGCATTCATGATTATTCATTCAATATACTTGTTTGAAAATTCTTTAATGTCTAAAAAATGCTCATATCTTCATGATTATATTCTGAGCATATATATACATCTGACTTGTATTAGAGCCTTAACTGTTCAAGTTAAACCATTTTGAGCAATCTATGCTTTATAGGAAATATGGGTTCTTTGTGCAAAGATTTAACTGAACTTCTATGGAATCACGTTAACCAGTGATTTCTACCCAAGAAGTTAATCCATAGTGATTGAGTGTGAGGAGTCTAAAAGAAATGAGTGTGGGATGTGCGTTGAGGTAAAATGGAAATGAGAGTTTGGTTTGATGTGAGCTAAATGATAAAAAGAAAGAGGGTATGAGACATGAGTAAAAGAATATTAAACTCTGCACCAACTATTTTCTAAGTCGGGCAGCCACATTACTAATGTTTCACAATTCTTGGTGAACATTATTGAAACAAGCTACTCGCCCATGCCAACTCTTGAATTAAATCCCACCAGCCACTCATTTTCTTCTCAAAAAGAAAATGTTTCATATTTTTAAGGCGATGCAGCACATTATCTATCTGGTTTTCATTTGTAAAATCTGGATATTGAAAAAGAAGGAAGTCTGCCCCACCTTCGCACTTCAATCATGCACTTAGAGTCTGTGTTTATTCTACTGTTGTCTCAGTGGTTTACACAATTTTTGAGCCTTAAAGCAAGCATCAAGTGCTTAATTCTTTCTACACTTGCACGAACACATAAGGAATTTGTTTCTTTGTCATAACGTTCATAGAAATTACCTTTGTGGTGTTTTCGATGATTGGATGGAAGCCCTGGGGGAGTGAACATAACAAAAGCTCCTTTTCAATGTGTCAGCGTTACACATAGTGACTTAGTGTTACTGACAGACATATTAACTGATTCATTTGTTGATTCATGTGTTACACGAATATTTTGTCTGGATTGGAAAAGATCTAGATGAATACATTATTCGAATTGGCAACGAATCAGAGGCTCTTGGATAGATCAGTGGTCAGATTGGATAAAGACATTTCTTGATGAAAGTTTTGATGATACCAATGCTCTAATCATCAAAAAGGGGGAGAAGATAAAGATTTGAAGAAATGTCCATTACAAGTATTTGTTTCAAGAGATGTTTGAAAAGGAAAGTTTAATTTAGAAATGGGAAGATTAAGAAAAAGAAATGTCCGAAATTCAAGATATGGGAGAGATGTTCAAGATTTGATTGAACTGAAAGACTTTGAAGATTATTCGCTGAAGCAAGTCGTGCTAAATCCGAAGATAATTTCTTTCTGAAGTTTGAAAGAGTATTGTGATAGTTCTGAAGAGATTATTGAAGATTGTTTCTACCATATTTGGGAGAGAATTTTTCTGAGCTTATCAAAGAGGAATTTCATAGGGTTAAAGGGGAGATTGTAAATCATGTTTGTATCAAAGGGGAGATTACAAGAGAAGATAAAGGTTGATCAAAGGGGGAGTTATTTCAATCGATCTTTAAAAGAGAAGATCGCATTGCTAAATCTTTTTAGTTATGATCTTGATCCAAAGGGGGAGATTGTTAGAGCACAGATTTATTTGATTCAAGATCATAAAGATTGAAGATCAAAATTCTAGAAGTCAAAGTCTGAAAGTCAACTCTCAGTGAAAGTCAAAGTCTATGTGTTAATAAAAGACAAAGTCAACACTTGTATTTTGTTTGTTTGTTTGTATTTTGTTTGTTTCTTTGTATTTTGTACGGAGGTATAAATACCTTGTTTCCTTTGTAAGTAAGTGAGTTGGAAATATTCAGATTGTGTAGAGAGGATATTAGAGAAGAGCCTCATAGAACATCATTCTAGAGAGAGAATATTTTGTAGAGTGAGAAAGTTGTGAGATTGTAATATGTGAGATTTGAATATCAATGACATATGATTTCTCATCTTGATTGTTTTGTATTGATTAGAACTTGAAATAGGGAATAACAGTCGACCATGGCTATTTCGTCAACAAAAGGCGACGCTTGAAATCCGGTCCTTGGTTCAACGTCCACAGGTACAGCAGCTCCTGGAAACTTTGTCAATAACGTCAACATCTTTCCATTATGCTCTTCTAGTCGCTTCAATTGTTTGTCAGGAGCGGGTCGTCCAGATTGAAACCATTGTTTGTTGGGAGCGAAACGAGTATGAATCCAGAATCTTAGGATGTTACACCTGCAGTTGGAAAAGTTCCATTGCGATGACGAATCTCTAACTTCACCATTAATCAGCGCATGCATGGGAGGCACAACATCGATGGAAATATTGTCGTCGGTGGCGGCAGCGTAGGGATCATCGGGATGGAGAAAATGACGACTTGAGTACCTTGCATTGGCCTGGGGTACGGAGGCAACGGAGGTTGAACACCTGCAAAAGGCATGTTAAAAGATGGTCTTGGAACATACTGAGGTCCATACGGGTTTCCCATGTTTTGATTCCTCATCGACGTGAGTTCTTCAGCTGCTCATTGATGCGATTGTGAGCAACTTCCAGCTCCATGCGCATTTGAACAATTATGTATACTTGAGTCCCTTGTACATCCATGATTCTGTTAATCAAAAGAGCTACACTGAAATCGTTAGTAAGTTGCATTTTTTGACAAAGATTTTACTCTAGCTGGAGCCCCACGGTAGGCGCCAAACTGTTAATGCCGAAAATTGTCCAAAAGAAGACTTAAGGTCAGTGTGGATCTTTAACAACTAATGTAAGCGATCGATCGACAAATCGTATGACTAGAAATAAAAGTATATGAGAGACAAAGATTTTGGTGACACGGAAAACCCCGACGAGGGTAAAAACAGAGGGTGATAATAGAGATTGTCAAGTGTACTATGGATGTCAAACAAGGATGTCGTCCTTGTGAAGGAGCGGTTGACAGTACAACTAGCGGTATTACAAATAAATAAACAAATCATAAGTTTATGTCGGTCGTCGTGCGATATAGCACTTCGCCGAGAGTTCTTGATCGCGGGTGAATAAGTCGAGTGTTCTTGAGTGTAGAGGTTTCTCAATGTGTTTTGTTTTATTCGATGTGATCAGGTGTCCCCCATGATTCTTCAAGGTTGTATATATATATAGCTTTGGTCTTCATAAATGTGCACTTAATGTCCAACAGAAACTTCTTTTAAGGGTTTTGATGATGATCGTTTGTTATGACCGTTCGTCATAAAGATACTTTAAACCTGCAATAAAGATTCAAAAAAAAAAACGGTCATGGATAATAAATGACACACAATCGTTAATTAGGTTACACAAATCGTAAGATATGTACTGTCGCGAGGTTGTCCGGACGTGGTTGTAAGGAACTTATCATAATACAAAAGTGGTCTTAAGATTGGAGATGTTTGGTTTCTTGCGTCGATCGTGAATTGAGAAATTTTGCCAAAACAATGACCACCCCAGCCATCTCCCTCAAAAAGAGCCGTGCATAGTCCAAAGGCAAGTTAATGAAGATTCCATACATTATGTCCAAAATATTGGGACTTGTATGATCTGGGCTTCCAATCTTCCTAGTAATGGTTCTGTTCAAAATGGAAAACAGTACATTCCACGATACGGGCAAAAATTGTCTCCTGAAATAGTTATTTTTGAGATAGCCTTCCCATATCCAATAAATCCCAAAAATTCTACCAATTCATCATCAGTCGGTTCTACAACATATTTCACGATTTTCAATTGGATTCTAGTAGGCAGGCCGAAGATAGTGCAAATCAACTTCATATTGATTCCAAGTTCTAGAATGTGGTTCCCTTCAGTGTCAGCCACATTTCCAATTATGGCAGTGTGTTCTTCGTCATACCTACAACTCTGCCAGTACTGATGAATGTAGGTTTCAGGAATGTCGCTAAGGTTGAGGATTAGGGCTTTGTTCCAAAAATTTCCTTGAACCTTGACGGTTAGGGCTTTAAAGTCATGAGTGAATGCTTGGGGTTTAGAACCACGTAGTGGTTGTTTGGGTTCAGTGGGAGCAAGGTTAGATGATACCCTGCATTTGCGAAAGATTGAACTCGACTGGAAAGTGGGTTTTCGTGTTCAGCACTGTTTGAATGTTGTTGATGTCATTCCTTGGTGGTAGGGGTGTTTTCATCGGATTCTGAATGTGAACCCATAAGAATTAGTAGAAGAAAAGAGAAGTTGCAGGTCTTGCTTGAAAGAATTCTTGAGGGTTTGAAGAAGATGAAGTGAGCGTATAGAGGAAAAATAAGGGAAATGAGGGTTTTTAATGCGAATGATTTGAATTCAATTTAGTGCAAAAACCCATTTCCCAAACAACCTTTGAGAAACATCCATAGAGAAACAGACACACATCCAAAATCGTTTCAAAAATACGGACGTGGTGTATACGTCACGGACCATGCCCGTGAGGTTAATTGGAATAACACAAGTATAGAATTCACAGAGGAAGTTATGTACAAACACAACTTCAGAAGCTAAGACCTTTAATTCTGGAAATAGCAACTTATTTAAAATTTTCTAAATTACATCGATAAACGATTCGTCTATAATCACAAGTTAAGGTTTAACCTCAATACACACACATTCATTCTATACATATAGTCTATAATAAGGACGGGTGCTACTAAAACCCAATAAAGTCACTATCTCCAAACTGCGGAAGGCTTCACCAAATGCTTATACTTGCACAAAGCTAAGTCTTAACTATTCATAGCTGCTAGAACCAAACCCCAACAGGAACCTGATGCACATGCCGACAAATAAAAAGGGTTAGGCTTAACTCCTAGTGAGCTCAAGAGTTTTAACATGACTGACTAAATCTTTAAAAGCCAAGAAACCAGTTTAAAGCGAGATCCTTCGAAATAATATACATTAAAATGGAAACGACACATTTTCCCACAATATGCACTTTTAAAGACAATGTTCCCAAACACCCGTTTCATATAAAATGATGCAATCCGGAACTCACCCAAGATGGGGTCATAGTTCGACATTCCAATTCATGGAAATGTAAATAATACCTTATATCCCAAAACACACAAAACACGGGCCGAACATAATACTCGACCCTTAAGTAAAGGAAAACGATTCATAAAAATATGGTGAGCCATTGGAAATATGTAACTAGAATTAATACTCACGTGGCCATGAAATAAAATGAAATCCAAATACCGAAACGTGGAAACGACGCGGTCCAGTCGAACTTTAATATACGTGGGAAGAACCCAATATTAGAGCCAACATTTACCGTCAACCACTAAGACTCACATTGGTAAAATACCACATTACCATGAAAAATACCACGAATCAACGATGAAGAGATCCGTATACACCGAGAATAGAAAACACGCAAGTAGGCCGTTCACGCGACTTCCTTGCATATAATCTAAACGTTTCCATCTTGGGTGGCGAGAACACATGAATGGGGCCACCCGCGATGTTTGTTGGATTTCACCACACATCCCGACATCCTGGACCGCATGCCCTTCACGACATCTCCCACAGACAGTTTAATGCCTCTAGCCTTACTCCATCAGAGTTCCACTTTCGAGGGCTTACAGACATGGATGCCTATCCAACCTAGACGAGTTCCAACTTTGTGGCCCGAACCACATATTCCTACTCGCTAGCAAACCCGAGCGGTCACTAAATGTAACCCAAAACCTCAGGCCTCACCAAACCGACAGACTTACGTGCCTATGGATCCATTACAACACTGTCTAACATTACATGACTCCAATTGAATGACCAACGCACTCAAAACATGTAACTCATCAACGATACGAAATTAATCGTCATCTTATTCAAAATCCCCGCTGGTTATAAATCCGGACAAATGTCCACACGACTCATTTTAAGCCAACACCGAGCTAAGATGCTCAAAATCCATTTGACCAATAATGAAATGTCTTTAAAATAACGTTTATGAAGACACACACTACAAAGACGTATTTAACCCAAAACTCAACACGTATTGGGACCAAAGATTACCAAAGGGTTTATGAATGCAAAAGTACCCGAAATGCATTTAACATGAAATAGACTTCATTTGTACAAAATCACCATGAATGTGAAAACCATGCTATTTACTCGTTAGAACATTCAAAACCCAAATATGAGCATTTTATGAGGTTAACACAACCCAAGTTCACCAAATATGAAAACTTATCAAAATACTCACCCTTTGACAAATAACCAAGTAAAACATAATTTACTTCAAAATATTCCAAACTTATCAGCAGTTAACCATTTCATATAAAACACTTTAAAATAACCATTTTGGCATGTACACCGTTTTCACAAATCAACTTGAACTCACCTTGCTAGATTTAGGCTAAATCTAGATTTTCCCCCAACTAGAGCTCCTTTGAGAACACTTGGATCCTCAAGTCAAAACTTCCAAAAACCTAAATCCATACATATTCAACCATAAATAAGCATAATCAACCACAAAGAATCATTTCCCAAACCATATACATGAATACCTCAACTAATACCGAAACCCTAACTTCCATAACTGAAGAGAATAGAAGATTACCTTAACCCAAGCTTGAATCCACCAACCAAAACACTTCTAGTTCACCAAAATGGTTACAAACCTCCAATCTATGAAATAAAGCACAAAGGGTGGATGAAACCCTAGAAAACTTTGGGAAAGAAGATGAAGAGGGAGGGATGAGGAGCTTACCACCACAAAATACTCTTGTATACTCCAATAGACTTCCAATATCTTGCTATATCCTTGAATAGCTCTAAAAAACGAAACCGTAGCAATTTGAATCACCTAAATCGGAGTTGTGGATCAAAAGTTATGAGGAAATGAAGTTTGGGACTGAAAAATCACGATTTAAGTTGGAACAGTGGATTTCGCGACTTGTCTCACAACTTAGGTCGCGGCATAAGTCGCCCGCTTCCTCCTGATTTTCTTCTCGATACTGTTTTGGCCGTAACTTCTTCGTTATAGCTCCGTTTTTGCTCCGGAAAGAACCGTTGGACTCGTAATTGAATCCTTCATCTATCTAAACTATAAAATCCAGGATTCAAGTCCAAAATTAAATATCTTATTTTTCCTTGATATATCGGTTTTTGTATTAACTTGCATTGATACCTCTCGAAACTCGGGGTGTTACATCTGTTTACATGATTACACCTTTTTATACCTAAACATTTGCAAATCAGTGAAATGGTCGAGAATGAGTGTCACAAAGGAGTTCTTTTAGAGCACTTAAACATAAAAGTTTTGACCAATTTTGGGATATTTGCTCCCCCTTGAACTATACTTGGTTCAAAAAGGATAAGAAATACATAAGCCATAGAATGAATAGAGACTCTATAACATGGCACAAAAGTTCTGACTCTAAAGCAGAGGCTCTTATGACTAGATATCGAACAAACAATATGCTTGTAGTATATAATTTCTGAACAAGTAAGGTGAAGAGCAGAGCTCTATTTATAGCTCACAGAGGCTCATTCAATTAAATTGAGTATACCCAACTTACTGACCAAGAAATATGTCAAGAGCTTTTCATCAAGAGCTTTGGTAAATATGTCAACAAACAGGTAGTCTGTGGGCGCAAAATACATTCAATGGTGCCCTTCTGTACATGATCTTTCATCAAGAGCATTGGTAAATATGTCAGCAAGATGGTAGTCTGTGGGCGCAAAATACATATCAATGATGCCCTTCTCTACATGATCTTTGATGAAATTGTACCTTACATCGATATGCTTTGCCTTGGAGTGCTACACAGGATTGGCATAAATGGCTATTGCGCTCTTGGAATCACAGAGGATGGGTATTTTTTTAAACTCAAAGCCATAATCTTTGAGTTGAGTATTCATCTATATGATATGTGAGCAAGAAATTGCCAGCACCATATTCAGATTCAGCGGTTGAAATCGACATACATTTCTACTTCTTTGAAGTTCAACTCACTAGCTTGTTTCCAAGTAGTTTACAACTCCCAGAAGTTCTCTTTCGGTCAAGTCTACATCCTCCATGATCTGGATCTACGTAATCTATTAGATCAAATCCTTTCCTCTTTACGATACCAGAGATCAAGATGTTGTGTCCCCTTAAGATATCTAAAGATTCTTTTAACTGCAATCAAGTGAGACTCCTTTGGTTTTGACTAAAATCTAGTGCAGAGGCATGTAGAAAACATAATATCTTCTCTACTGGCAGTTACGTACAGAAGTGAACCAATCATACCTCTATAGATCCTTTCCTCTATAGAACCAATCAGATTTTCTTGCGTAGCTTCTACCCAACTGGCAGTTACGTACATAAATGGTCACAGATTTTCCAGACTACTTTGTTTAACTTGAAGTCCGAGGAAGAAGGTTAATTCTCCCATCATACACATTTCAAACTCACTCTTCATTAGTTTTGAAAACTTTTCACAATAAGATAGATTTGTATAACCAAATATAATGTCATCCACATAAATTTGCATTAGAAGTATGTCATTTTTGTGTATCTTGATAAATAGAGTAGTATCGATGGTACCTTTCTCAAAGTTGTTATTAAGTAAAAAGGAAGATAGACACCCATACCATGCCTTTGGAGATTGTTGCAAACCATAAAGTGCTTTGTCAAGAAACTATACATGATTTGGATACTCTGAGCTCTCAAAACATGGTGGTTGTTGGACATAGAATTTTTCTTGTAGCTTTCTATTCAAAAAGGCTGACTTTACGTCCATTTGATAGACTATGAATCCTTTGTGCATGACATAGGCTAAAAAGATCCTTATGGCTTCAAATCTTGCCACAGGAACAAAGATTTCATCATAGCCTATGCCTTCTACATGGCAATATCCCTTAGCAACTAACCAAGCTTTGTTCCTAGTTACTATTCCATCATCATCCTTCTTGTTTTTGAAGACCTACTTAGTCCCTATAGCATATTTTCCTTTGGGCAGAGGGAGTAAGGACCACACTTTGTTTCTTTCAACCTGCAGAAGCTCCTCTTGCGTAGCTTCTACCCAACATGGGTCATCAAGTGGTTTAGAAACCTTCTTAGGTTCAACCATAATAAGGAAGTTCACGAAGAAAGTTTCATTAATAGTGGTTGAGCTTGTCCTTATACCTTAAGAAGGATTACCAATAATCTGGATTGAGGGATGGTCTTTGGTCCACTTAGTCATCCTGGTAACACGTTCAGAAGGAACAACATCTTCTATAGTAGGTATGTTTTGCGTTGAGCTCTGAATTGGCGAGGTAGATTCTACGCGCTCCCCCTCGACATAATGACATACATAAATGGTCACAGAGGATGAATCTAATGATGGTCCAGTGATCGTACCTAATTATGGAGTCGTTCAAGCTTCTACCGCAGAAGCTCTGTGAGGTTCTGCAGACACTTCTTCATCATCAAGGATATATTCAAATAACATTGTGAGTTTTGCATCCCTAGTTGATGATTAGCCTTTATTTATCTGTTGAGGATCGATTCTTGAGCTGAATTACTCAGAAGTCTCTGGTGTAAAGTCATCAACGATGACACTTATACTCTCTAGAATCAACTTTGTCTTCAAAATGATGTCTCTGTAGGCTTTTGAGGTTAGTGTAGCCTACAAACTTTGCCTCATTTGCCTTTTGTCAAAGTTGCCTAGGTGATCTCTATCATTTAGCACGAAACAACTACAATAAAAGACATGAAAATATCTGATGTTAGGTTTTCTTTGGTTCAGAAGTTTATAAGAAGTTTTCATGTGTCTTTTTACTATCAATGATTGGTTCTGAGTGAAGCGTGCGGTAGATACAACTTAAGCCCAAAAGTTTGTAGGTAATCCAGAGGTTGCTAACATGGTTGTGGCAGCTTCAACAAATGTTATGTTGTGTCTCTCAACAACCCCCTTTTGTTAAGGTGTTCTGGCTGCAAAGAAGTTCTGGGATATTTCTTCAAAAGTAAGATATTCATCAATCTTGGAATTCTTGAATTCTGTCACATTGTCACTTCTTAGCTTTTGAACCTTGCTATCATACAACACCTGGATTCTTTTCAAAAGATTGATTAGTAGTTCAGGGACATCAGACATCTTACGAATAAATTCTATCCTAGTATATCTCGAGTATTCATCAATTAGTAACATAATGTACTTCTTGCCAGACAAGCTCTGCACTGAAATAGGACCACAGAGGTCTTCATGTAATATGTGCAGAGGCCTTGTACTGAAGATGTCCGACTTGGTTCTATGTGTGGCTTTTTTAGATTTTCCATATTCACACACAGAACACACGTGGTCTCTGTCAAACATAAGATAGGGTAAACCACTTACCAAATTATGCTTCACAAGTTTATAAAGCGTATCCAAATTTAGATCTGAGAATTTGTTGTACCAGAGCCATGCTTCTTCATTTTTCTTTGAGACAATACAGAGTTTCTCTGTAGTACTCATTGAATTAAAGTTCATAAGATAGAGGTTCCTCAGCTAATTTTACAGTTTCTGAGCAGTTCTTCACCTGATTATGTGAGTAAAGAGTTGTACTTTCTCCTAAATATGACATCAAAGCCACAATCACATAGTTGACTTATATTCAGAACATTGTGCTTGAGTCCTTCAACATAAGAAACTTTTGACACGACCACATCTCCTTTAGCAATGGCTCCATAGCCTTTGATTTGACCCTTTTTATCATCACCAAAAGTTATCGATCCTCCAGATTTGTAGATGTATGAGGATAGCTATTGTTCCATATTTCAAGCTGTCAAGCATTTAACATCAAGTCTTAAGAATCAATCAAGAACACAGTTAAGATGTAAAGAGAATGTAGAGAGAGAGAGAAATTGTCTGTCATATATCTCATAGGTGCTTAATGCTTACAATGAAAGGTTCCAGTTCTAGTTACAAAATATAAAGCAAGAAACCTATATATGGTCAAACAAACCTTTACCACAATACAAGCTAGAAAGACAAACTCCCTCGTACAAATACAAATTGATTCTAACAAACTATCTCTAACAATCTCCCCCTTTTGGATCAATTTGTAAAACGTATGCTTCTGGTATCTCTTATACCCAAATAAGTTTCATAATTTCTGATCGCTTTTCTGAACTCTATTTTGTCATCCATATTTTCAAGAGCAGTCTCCATATCAACTCTTTCTCTTCTAGGAACATAAACACCTCCAAATAGCCTTGACTCTTCATTCTCATTCAGTCTGCTCTGTAGCTATAGCCTTACCAACTTCTGTATACCATCTGAAAACTTTGCTATTTCTGAAAACCTTAGGAATCTCTTTTCATTCTGACCATGCTTGTAGACAACTCCGAACTCTATTTTTCTTAGAGTAGTGAAAAATGATAATCTTCCAAGTCTTGTAGAATTAGATTAGGCTTTTTCAAATTGATCATCCTTTGGTTACTTTCAATCCCAGTTGAAAGTCATAGCAATAGTTGAAGTTGATATGGATCCTCATAAATCTTTTAATGGCCTCCAAAGCAAAATTGATATTCTCCCTCCTTATTGGCATATCTCTGAACTGGTGGTATATTCTCTCAAAGTCATCAACTTGAAGATGGTGGAAATCTACTTCAGATAATGAATAATCCAAAGTGTTTCTTCCTTGAACCACAAAGTTTGGATACCATAGAATACCATAACTCTTCAAGGTATCTTCTTTGACCAACACTATCTTCCTCTTAGACTTCCAATGATCTCCCTTCTGTTTAAGCTCATTGATCATGTGAATATAGTGATCTTGGTATGCCTTGAATCTGTCTTTAATTCCCAAGGCGAGACGAATACCAAGATTTCGGATGTGGTGCACATAGATCCTGTGGCTTTCTTGAAGAAAAGGCATTCTGAGAGTTTTTCTGAAAAATCTCTCATCAGCTTCAGAAAGGTCAAGCTCAGTAGCATTTGAAGGACCGACTTGATCAGAAGGACTGTCTTCATTTAATTGGTCGGCTTGATTGGCTTGATTTTCTTGGCTAGAAGGTTCTGGTTCATTAGTAGCTGGAATAGTAGGTTGAACTGGTTCATTTGGTGAGGTTGTTGGAAATGGCTGAGAGAATTGGAATCTCTTGACTTGTAGGCACAATGATAGGAATAGAAGTGACATCAGGAAATTCTGATACTCTCATCATGAACTGGGCTAAGATGTATATCCTCTGGTGTATCTGGGACATACACAACATTTAAAGCATCAATATAGATATCTTCAACAAATCATCCAGAATGTTTTCCCCTTAATTAACATCATCAACAACAACTCCTCCTTGATCCACATTATCAGCAAAATAGTGATCATTTTCATCTTCTGAAAAATCAATCAACTGCTCCATATCTTCTTCTTTAACTTTCCAAAATTTGTCATATTGAGCTGCCTAATCATCAATGTCGCTATCATCAGAACTGATATCCACAACATCATAACTTCTTCCAGTAATTCTCAAGATCTCTTCATTTGTAGCCTCAGGTTTTTCAACCATTGGCTCAATATTAGGATCAACATACAAAACTAGCTCCATACAACTCTCTTGTCTTTGATTTTCTCCTTGACTTTGATTCTGAGCTACAACTCCTTTGTCTCCTCCTTGACTAGCTGAGTGAGAACCATGCTCATATTCTCTAGAAGTTCTCTGCCTCTTTGATCTCTCCCCCTCATGGTCATGATTAAAATCATGATCATGCCTCTTCCGAGAACTTTCTTCTTGAGCTTTGCAAGACGTCTGAACAATCTTTGACAACTTTGAGAATCCTTGTTGCATAGCTTGGATTGATTGGAGAACATCCTATTTGAAAGAATTAAACACTGCAGCACGAACAATATCAGTAGGAATCTGGGGAACTGCTGGAGAAGATTGTGGTTTTTGAGATCTTAAAAGACCATCTAAATCATCATCACTTTGATATGCTAGAGCTTGAGATAATAATTTTGCAAACAATAGTGACTTCAGCTCATCAATTGACATATCTTCCTGTCGAAGAACTGGTGGAGGTGAAGGTGGAGTAACATGTACTTATTCAGCCATTGGATCATTCCCTTTCAATAATCTTTTTACTCCTGAAATATCTTTAGATATGAACTTCCTTAAACTGGATTCAATATCCTTTAAGGCGCCATCAAGATGTTCCTTAGACACAAATTCTGGTAAGGTAACTCCGGAGACACTTAGTCTTTCCATTGACATAATAGTTGACGAGGCAACCATGTGGCCTATGTTCATTGCTGGAATATTGTTAACAATGACTGGACTTCCACTCTGTCCTCGTAGTCCAACTAGTGGATCTACTCCGAGTGTTCCGATCGGGTCACTAAAACTTCTGCTGGTAGCACTAGTAAATAATTGTGACCTAGGAATGAATATTGGCTATTCAAATGGCACTAGACTCGATTGTGCATTCAAAGAGGTCGAGAACCGGGGATGGTATTCTATATTTTCAATATCTATACTTTACAAATGAAAGTTAGATAGCAGTTGTGGTATTTCCCCATGAGCATTTGTGTGTGTCCCACAATGTATGTAAATCAAGATACTAACAACGAATTATCAATTGCAATCACTTTTATTAATCACAAGTTTGGATTACAATATTTCTCTCTCAACACTTCAACCTCGTATGACACTGATGATAACTCTCTCTATTACAAGTCTATTACAAGCAAAACACTATTTATACTCTAGAAAAGAAACGCACTAGCTACAGAACAAAACACGCAAGCTATTACAATTCTATAAAAACTAAAAATACAATGTTGACTATGACTTTTATTACACTAGACTTTGACTTTAACACTGAGAGTTGACTTTATCTTTGACCTTCAGTCTTCTATGATCTTGTATCCAACATATTTATGCTCTAAAAATCTCCCCCTTTGGATTCAAGATCATCTTTGAAAGATTTATCAGTTCAGTCTTCTCTTCAAGCTCAAAAAGTATAATCTCCATCTTTACAACAAATTTCCTTCTTATGGAAAAAATATTGCAAACTCTCATTTCTTTGACGGTATTCTTCCCAAGTTTGTCTTTGAACAAAATTAACAATCTCCCTTAAATATAGTAGAAACAATCTTCAATAATCTCTTCAAAATTACCATACAACTCTTTCAGACTTCAGAAAGAAATTATCTTCAAATTTAGCTCGACTTGTTTCAGCAAATAATCAGTGGTAAAGTTCATATGTTTATGACTTTAAAGCTTAGTTTCAAGAGTGGGCATGGGCTAGTTGCCTGTTTCAATAATGTTCACCAATGAGTTGTGAAACACTAGTAATGTGGTTGCCCGACTCAGAAAAAGTTGGTGCAGAGTTGTGATATTCTTTTAACTCTGTTCTCACATGCTCTTTCTTTTAAACATTTTGCGCACTCTAATCACACTCATTTCTTTTCGACTTCTTACACTCAATCACTATGGATTAACTTCCTAGCACACTTATCCCGTATATCCTATAAAGAATATGTTGCTCAAACTGGTTTAGCTTATCATGTAAACTCATGTAAAACATTTAAAGTACACTCCCAAAATATCAAATCTGATGAAAAAATCGGGAAGTGATTTGAACATTTAAGAACATGATTTCAAATGATTGAAAGTTATCCTTCTTTCAACCAATTATGAGATTAAGATAAAGGATTTTACCTTAACGTGCGATCTTATATCTCACGAAGCTAAGCTTTAAAGTCATAAACATATGAACTTCAAAGAAAATTTCAGAAAATCAGCACATCTTCAAACATCTTTGACTTTGCTTGTACAATCTTTCAAACTTACAAACATTGAACTATATCTTCTTCAAATCTTTCACTATGAAATTTCAGAATCTGACATTTCTTTAAATCATCTCCCATTACTTGTTCCTTCATTCACATTTCTTGAACCTTCTATCTCCCCCTTTTTGATGATTAGAGCATCAATATCATCAAAAAAAATTACAAGAAATGTCTTTGACCATTCTGTTCTGTCCAAGAGCCTCTGATTCGTTGCCAATCGAATAATGTATTCATCCAGATCTTTGCAAATCTAGACAAAATATGATTGTAACACCTGAATCAACAAATGAATCAGTTAATATGACTGTCAGTAACATAAAGTTACTATGTGTAACAAATACATATAGGAAAGGAGATTTTGATGTTCACTCCCCCAGGGCTTCCATCCAATCATCAAAACACCATAGAGGCAATTTCTATGAATGTTATGACAAGAAAACAAATTCCTTGTGTGTTCGTGCAAGTGTAGAAAGAATTAAATCATGAAATGCTTATAAAGACTCAAAATTGTGTAAACCACTGAGACAACAGTAGATAAACACAGACTCAATATGCATGATTGAAGTGCGAAGTGGGGCAAACTACCTTCTTTTTCAATATCCAGATTTTCCAAATGAAAATCAAATAGATTATATGCTGCATCCCCAGAAAATATGAAACATTTTCTTGTTAAGAATAAAAGGAGTGGCTGGTGGGGTTTTTATCAAGAATTGGCATGGGCTAGTTGCCTGTTTCAATAATGTTCACAAACAATTGTGAAACATTAGTAATGTACCTACCCGACTCAGAAAGTAGTTGGTGAAGAGTTTAATATTCTTTTACTCTGATCTCACACCCTCTTTATTTTAATCATTAAGCTCACATCTAACCAAACTCTCTTTTCCATTTTACCTCAACATACAACCCACACTCATTTTTTTTTACTCCTCACACTCAATTACTATGTATTAACTTCTTGGGTAGGAATCACTGGTTAACGTGAAACCATAGATGTTCATTTAAGTCCTAGCACAAATAACCCATATTTTCCTATGAAGCATATGTTGCTCAATGTGATTTAACTTGAATAGTTAAAGCTCAAATACAAATGGCAGATGTATGTATGCTCAGAATATAATCATAAAGATATGAGCATTTTTAAACACTGAAGTACTTTCAAACAAGTAAATTGAATGAATGAATATGAATGCAAGAAACTTGTTTGAAAATATAACATTGTATGAAAATGATCATAAATGAAATGATATATCAGTTAAAGCTTATGGTCAACAATAACAGATATGTGTCTATACGAACCAATATATAGACAAGTCTTGATGTGAACGTTTCGAAATGAAATGACGCTCAAAATGCATTATAGTACAAGCGAGGTATCTTACCATCGAAAAATATGTTTCAAATTTGAGAGATGGTAAGAACATATTGAATAAAAATTCTAACCGGTGTGTGTGAATACTTGAAAGTATATAGAAAAGACAATGCAAGTATTTATCTTTCAAAACACACGGTTTGTAAACATGTAAGCACAAGTAAATTTTGAAAACATTTAAAATCACACTTCCAATTCATGAAATCTGTTTGAGAATCGGGAAGTGGTTTGAACATTTAAGAACATGTTTTCTACGATTGAAAGTTGTCCTTATTTCAACCATATATGAGATTAAGATAAGAAATATAACCTTTGTCGTTCAGTCTTAAATATCATGAAGTCAAACTGAAAATCATAAAGATATGATCTTGATAGCTTCTCTCAATCTGGAAAAGTCTCAAAGTCATATCAAAGCAACTTTATTCACAAAATTTATTGAAAAATAAAAGACATAAAGCAGTAAAATATTGATCGAACGAGTTCTGATATGAAGTAATCATAAATCATATCCTTACTCCTTTTATTGTACTCATACACTCCCCCTAAAATCATGCATCACAAAAATTTAACAGATAAGTAAATGCAAAAATGATATAAACTCCCCCTCAAAATAATTTTGATCATCTTAGAATCTTGTCTCACTCCCCTTGAGATCATGAACAAGTTGTTAAAGTGCATATATCCTTTCAGAATTAATGATAAAGAAATGATGAAAAATTACAATAAAAAAACTTTAATACGTAAGTACTGATTAGATCTTGAGATTTAGCATACCAAGTTTAGACACACGAAAATTGAATCTCTTTTCATCTAAAGCTTTGGTAAACAAATCTGCAAGTTGATAATCAGTCTTTACAAAGTAAAGTTCTATTGTACCTTTTTCTACATTATCTTTAATAAAATGATACCTGGCATCAATGTGTTTTGTTTTAGTATGTTGCACAGGATTAGCGGATATTACGATAGCGCTCTTCGAGTCACAATATATTGGTATTTTGTCAAACTTGAATCCATAGTCTCGAATTTGTATACTCATCCACAAAACCTGAGAGCAGCAACTGGCAGCAGCTACATACTCTGCTTCTGCAGTCGAAGTGGAAACACAAAGTTGTTTCTTTGACGCCCAGCTAACGAGCTTGTCTCCAAGAAATTGAACATGACCCGACATGCTCTTCTTGTCTAACATACACCCAACATGATCTGCGTCTGAATAAGCAGTCAGTTCAAATCATGTATCCGTAGGATACCACAGACCAAGATCTGCAGTCCCCTTCAGATATCTAAAAATCCGTTTGACAGCAGGCAAATGGGATTATTTAGGATCTGCCTGATATCTTGCACATAAACATGTTGAGAACATAATATCTGGCCTACTTGAAGTAAGATACATTAAAGAACCTATCATTCCTCTATAAGTCCTAACATCAACACTTTTACCCGAAGGATCAATGCCGATCTTAGTACCTGGAGCCATTTTGGTTCCAATTGGTTTGCAATTTTCTATTTTAAGTTTTCGAAGAATATCAAAAATGTACTTAGATTGATTAATGAAAATCCCCGTTGAAAATTGTTTTACTTGTAATCCGAGAAAGAAATTCATATCTCCCATCATACTCATTTGAAATCTAGACACCATGAGGTTTGAAAAATTCTTACCGTATTTAGGATTAGTTGAGCCAAATATAATATCATCGACATATATCTGAATTAAAATGATATCGGCTTTCTCCTTTTTAATGAATAAAGTGGTATCGACTTTACCTTTTGAAAAACCTGACTTGACCAAGAATTTTGATAATACCTCATAACAGGATCGAGGTGCTTGTTTTAACCCATAAAGTGCTTTATCCAAGATGTAGACATGATCTGGTTTATCTGGATTCACAAAGCCTTCTGGTTGCGAGACATAGACTTCCTCCTTAAGTTTGTCATTCAGAAAGGTAGTCTTCACGTCCATTTTCTAGACAGTGAAGTTTTTATGAGCAGCATACGCTAGAAACATGCGGATTTCTTCTATACGCGCTACTGGAGCATAAGTCTCGTCATAATCTATGCCTTCCTCTTGCCGGTAACCTTTGGCAACAAGTCTTGATTTGTTTCGAATTACAATACCATCTTCATCCTTTTTGTTTTTGAATACCCACTTAGTACTGATAAGTACTAATCTCCAAACGGTTTTTCCTTCTGGTTTTGGCACTAATCTCCAAACCTTCAAGGCTTCGAACTGATTTAACTCTTCTAGCATAGCAGACACCCAATCCGAATCAGCTAGAGCTTCTGATCTCGAGTAGGCTCTATCTTGCTGAGGAATGAGTCATGTAGACACTGGTTTAAAGTTGCTGACCTAGTTTGCACCGGTTTGTTGAGATCTCCAATGACTTGGTGTAAAGGGTGCTCTTTGGTCCAACGATGTTCATGAGGGAGTGGATTAAATGATGATTGATCATGATTATCATCTAAAAATCCAATATCATCTTCTTCGGTTTGTTCATCATGAGGGAGGATTTCATTTGAAGTTATTGGTGCAGAAGCTTCAGTAGGTACAACTTGTTCAGTCTGTTGATCTGTCCTTACAGCACATCCTACTGACTCAACAACTTCTGGTTCATCATTAGTAGATACAACTTCAACTATCGGAGTAGGCATTTGAACTTGAATATCTTGCTGAATTAGGGAATTTGATTCAGTGGAAACTTCTGAAGTCGTTAGACGATTAGCCGTTGAATCTTCCATCCTGTCAACCACAACAGGTTTATGTACATTAGACCCAAGATATTCATCATAAAACAGTTCAAATAAAAGATCTAAATCAGATAAATGATTAGTAGACGTTGATGCTTCATCTAATTTGTTCTTTTCAGATACAGGTTCTGAACTGAGTTGTCTATAAGCTAACACTCCAGTTATCACGGGTTCTGAACTGACTTGTTCAGAAGCCATTTCCTCATCGAATGTGACGTTTATGCTCTCGATAACAGTCGTCTACTTCTTCAAGTATACTCGATATGCAACAGATGTAGAAGAATATCCAATGAAGATGCCTTCATCTGCCTTAGCACTGAACTTGTTCAGATTCTCTCTGTCGTTTAGCACAAAACACTTAGACCCAAATATATGAAAATACTTGATAGTCGGTGTTCAGTTGTTGATCAAAGCATACAAAGTCTTTTGAAATCTGTGATGTATCATGGAACGGTTTTGAGTGTAGCACGCAGTCGAAATAACTTCTGCCCATAGAAACAGAGGTAGATCTGACTGGTTGAGCATAGTGCGAGCGGCCTCGACTAGCATTCGATTTCGCCTTTCGACTACTCCATTCTGTTCAGGCGTACGAGTAGCAGAGTATTGATGTGATATCCTGACCGATTCTAGATATTCTTCAATAGTCTTGGTCTTAAACTCTGTCCCGTTATCAGTTCTGTGAAGCTTGATTGGTTTTTGCAGATTCACCTGGATCATCTTTAGAAATGTGATGAGTACTTCGGGCGTCTCATCTTTTGATCGGAGAAATTTGACCCACATGTATCGTGAATAGTCATCCACGATAACAAGAACATATTTCTTTCCGCCTATGCTTTGCGTTCGCATCGGACCACAAAGATCCATATGCAACAACTCTAATGGAGAACTGGTACTATGTTCAGGCTTCGGTTTATGTGGAGCTCTCTTCATCTTCCCTTTTTCACATGCTGCACATAAGTGTTCTTTTTCATATCTCAGCTCCGGAAGTCCATTCACCAATCTACCTTTGACCAATTTGTTGATATAACGAAAATTCAGGTGTGATAGCCGTCGGTGCCAAACCCAACTTTGTTGCATCGAAGCTTTTGTCAGTAAGCAAACCTCATTGTCAGTCTGGACTTTTGCAAGATTGATAGTGTAGAGGTTTGACTTGCGAGTACCAACTAAGAGTTCTTTGCCATCTTCAGTACACACAGAGCAACTCTTAGCTTTGAAATTTACCTCTAACCCTTTGTCACAGAACTGGCCAATACTGAATAGGTTGTGCCCTAATTCTTCTACATAACTCACCTTCGTTATCGTTACATTGTCTTGTACCACATCACCATATCCCAGAATTGGTGAGAACTGGTCGTTGCCAAAACGAACATTGCCACTGAATTTCACTGTATAATTAGACAATAAATCTTTCTTCCCGGTCATATGCTTGGAACAGCCGCTATCTAAGTACCACATATGCCGGGTCTGCAAGAGAAATCAGGAAACAACAGATTTTGGTACCCATTTAAAAACGGGTCCTAACAGATTAGCACATGATTTTGGTATACATTTAAATATGGGTACTCTTTTCCTTTGAAATTTTTAGAAAACATTTGTTTTAGTAGAATAAACATGATAAGATCCAAACCAATCATTAGAATAATGATAACAAGCAAAATCATTCCATCGATAAGTATAAGATTGAATAGTAGGATGAGATAATTGGAACAATTGCTTTATTGAACAGTGCTTGTAAGGAATTACAAGGTTTGTGTCCTGTTTCTAATTCTTAATCACAAACAATCAATCAAACAAAACAATATGTTTCAATTACCTGTTTGATTCAAATCCAAATTCACAAGATTACAACTTTTTCTCTCTACAATTCTCTCTGTCAAATACGTTCTCTCTCTCTAAGAAAACTACCTTCAAGATATCTAACTACAAAAACAACTAACTAAAACTATTTATACCTACAAGAATTACAAGGAAACAAAAACCAATACAATAATAAAAACTTTGACTTTATTACAAATAGACTTTGACTTTAATGAGAGTTGACTTCTTGAACTTTGACTTCTTGAACTTTGACTTTTGTCTTCTTGATCTTGTATCCAAATATTTCATGCTCTAACAATCTCCCCCTTTGGATCCAAGATCACTATTGAAAGATCTAACAATTCAGTCTTCTCTTTTAAGCTCTGTCGAATGCAATCTTTCTCTTTATCATTGTAATCTTCCAAGTATGTCTCCAAAGAATATAACAATCTCCCCAAATATGATAAACAAGATCTTCAACAATCTCTTCAGTAATATCACAATTCTTTCGGACTTCGGAAAGAAAATATCATCAGATTCAGCTCAGATTGCTTTAGCAAAATAATCTTCAAAGAAAATTTCCTCAAAATCAGCACAACATCAAAAAATCTTTGATCTTTTTCAAATCTATACTTTGAATCTTCTACCTTGGATATTTCTTTTAAAATTCACATCTCCCAAAACTTTAAAAACTTTAACATTTCTTGATACAATCTCCCCCTTTTTGATGATGTGAGCATCAATATCATCAAAACTTTCAGTAAGAAATGTCTGTATCCAGTCTGATTACTGATCTGTTTACGAGCCTCTGAGTCTTTGCTAATTCGAACAATGTATTTATCCAAATCTTTTCAAATCTAGATAAAATTGGAATGTGTAACACCTGAATCAACAAATGAATTAGTTAAAATGCCTGTCAGTAACACAAAGTCACTGTGTGTAACGAATACACAATATAAAGGATCTTTTATGAAGTTCACTCCCCCAGGGATTCCATCCAATCATCGAAACACGACAAAGGCAATTTCTATGAATGTTATGACAAGAAAACAAATTCCTTGTGTGTTCGTGCACGTGTAGTAAGAATTAAGTATGATTTATTGCTTTTTAAGGCTCAACATAGTGTAAACCACTGAGACAACAGTAGATAAACACAGACTATAAGTGCATGATTGAAGTGCGAAGGTGGGGCAGACTTCCTTCTTTTTCAATATCCAGATTTTCCAAATGAAAATCAGATAGTATATGTGTTGCATCCCCTTGAAAATGTGAAACATTTCCTTTTTGAGAAGAAAATGAGTGGCTGGTGGGGTTTTAGCAAGAGTTGGCATGAGCTAGTTGCCTATTTCAGTAACGTTCACCAAAGAGTTGTGAAACTCTAGTAATGTGGTTGCCCGACTTAGAAAGTAGTTGGTGCAGAGTCTAATATTCTTTTACTCTGATCTCTCACCCTCATTCTTTTTATCAATACGCTCACTACTAACCAAACTCTCATTTCCATTTTACCTCGTCACATCCACACTCATTTCTTTTTAGACTCCTCACACTCAATCACTAAGGATTAACTTCTTAGGTAGAAATCACTGGTTAACGTGATTTCATAGAAGTTCAGTTAATTCCTAGCACAAAGAACCCATATAATCCTAGAAAGCATGTGTTGCTCAGATGATTTAACTGTATCAGGTAAAGCTCATATACAAATGTCAGATGAATGTATGCTCATAAAATATAATCATGAAGATTTGAGCATATTTAGACATTGAAGCATTTTCAAACAAGTATATGAAATAAATAAATATGAATGCAAAAGACTTGTTTGAAAATCTGACATTGTATGAAAATGATCAGAAAAGAAATGATATATCAATTAAGGCTTATGGTCAAGAATAATGGATATAGTCTATATGAAACAAAAATATAGACATTCTTGAAATGACGTTTCAAAATGAAATGATGCTGAATATACATTGAAGTACAAGCGGGGTGTCTTACCATCAAAAATATGGTTCAATATGAGACATGGTAAGAACAATTTGAACAAGAAATCAAACCAGTGTGTGAGAATACTTGAAAGTATATGAAAAGACAATACGCAAATAATTATCTTTGGAAACACACGGTTTGTTAACCATTGAAGCACAAAAATTAAAATGAAAACATTTAAAATCACACTTCCAATTCATGAAATCTTGTTTAAGAATCAGAAAGTAGTTTGAACATTTAAGAAAATGTTTTCTATGATTGAAAGTTGTCCTTCTTTCAACCATATATGAGATTTAAGATAAGAATTTTAACCTTTCTGTGCAATCTTTGATCTCATGAAGTCAGCTGAATTCATAAAGATATGATCTTGATAGCTTCCTGTCATTCTGCACAAGTCTCAAAGTCTAGTCAAAGCAACTTTTATTCACAAAGTTAATTCAAATGTAAATGACATAAAGCAGTAAAACGATTAAAGTACGAGTTCTGATCTGAAATAATCAGAAATCATAATGTTACTTCTTCGACTTGACTTATATGCTCCCCCTAAAATCATGCATCACAAAAATTTGTCTGTTAAGTAAGATGCAGAAAATTAATATGCTCCCCCTCAAAAGAATGTAGATCATTTTAAAGTGCATCTCACACTCCTTCTGAGATCATGAGTAAATTATTAAAGTGCAGGTATCTTTCAGAAATAATGATAAAGAAAATGATAAAAATAACAATACGTAACTTTATTAGGTAACAATCGATTATGTCTTAAGATTTAGCATACCAAGCTTAGAGACAAGAAAATTAAATATCTTTTCATCTAAGGGTTTGGTAAATAAATCTGCAAGTTGATAATCTATTTTTACGAAATAAAGTTCAATTGTTCCTTTTTCTACATTATCTTTGATAAAATGATACCTGACGTCAATGTGTTTGGTTTTCGTATGCTGGACAGGATTAGCAGATATCGCGATTGCACTCTTCGAGTCACAATATATTGGTATTTTATCAAACTTGAATCCATAGTCTCGCAGCTGTGTTCATATCCATAAGACTTGAGAGCAACAACTTGCAGCAGCTAAATACTCTGCTTCAGCAGTCGATGTGGAAACGCATAATTGTTTCTTTGCTGCCAAGCTAACGAGCTTGTCTCTAAGAAATTGAATGAGACCTGAAGTGCTCTTTTTAACCAACATGCAACCTGGATGAACTGCATCTGAATAGGCAGTTAGTTGAAAACCAGTATCCTTAGGATACCACAGACCAAGATCTGCAGTCCCCTTAAGATACCTAAAAATCTTTTTGACAACAGCCAAATGGGATTCTTTAGGAGCAGCCTGATATCTAGAACATAAGCATGTTGAAAACATAATATCTGGCCTACTTGATGTAAGATACATTAACGATCTTATCATACCTATATAAGTTCTTACATCAACACTTTTACCCGAAGGATCAGTGCTAATCTTAGTACCTGGTGCCATTGGGGTTCCAATTGGTTTACAATTTTCCATTTTAAACTTCCAAAGAATATCCAAAATGTACTTAGATTGATTAATGAAAATCCCCGTTCAAATCTGTTTAACTTGTAATCCGAAAAAGAAATTCATCTCTCCCATCATACTCATTTGAAAACTTGACACCATGAGGTTAGAAAAGTTTTTGCAATATTTAGGATTAGTAGAGCCAAATATTATATCATCAACATATATTTGAATAAGGATGATATCAGCTTTTTCCTTTTTGATGAACAAAGTGGTATCAACTTTACCTTTGGAAAAACCTGACTTGACCAAGAATTTAGATAGAACATCATACCATGCTCGAGGGGCTTGTTTCAAACCATACAGGGCTTTATCCAAGATGTATACATGATCTGGCTTATATGGATTTACGAACCCTTCTGGTTGAGACACATATACTTCCTCCTTAAGAATGCCATTCAGAAAGTCCGTCCTCACGTCCATCTGATAGATTGTGAAATTCTTGTGAGCTGCATAGGCTAAAAACATGCGGATTGCCTCTATACGCGCTACTGGAGCATATGTCTCATCGTAGTCTATGCCTTCCTCTTGTCGGTAACCTTTGGCAACAAGTCTTGCTTTATTCTTTATGACGATACCATCTTCATCCTTTTTATTCTTGAATACCCATTTAGTGTCAATTACGGATTTTCCTTCCGGTTTTGGAACTAATCTTCAGACCTTCAGGGCTTCAAACTGATTTAATTCTTCTTGCATAACAAATACCCAATCCGAATCAGCTAAAGCCTCTGATACACGCGTGGGCTCTATCTTGCTGAGGAATGAGTCATGCATACATTGATTCAAAGTCGCTGACCTAGTTTGCACTGGTTTGTTTAGATCTCTAATTACTTGGTGTAAAGGGTGCTCTTTGGTCCAGCGATGCTCATGAGGAAGTGGAATAGATGCTGATTGATCATGATTATCATTTTGAAATCCACTAACAGTCTCTTCAGTTCGAATAGTTGGAGGGGGGTTTGTAGTTGAAGTTTCAGGTGCAGAAGCATCACTTGGAACAACAGACTCTGGCTGTTGAGTAGACAGTGTAACACACCCAACTGATACAGATACTTCTGGCTCAGCAGTTACTTTTATATCTTCAACTGTAGGAGTAGATGTGGGAATGTGAGTTTCTGACTAAACGAGGAATACAAGTTCAGTTATAACTTCTGAAGTGACAGGATGATTGCAACTTGTGTCTTCAGACCTGTCATTCACAACAGATTTAGGCAAATTAGATCCTAGAAACTCATCATAAAAGAATTCAAATAACAAATCTAAATCAGATAAATGTGAAAGTGAAGTAGAAACGTTATCCGAATTATTCTCTGTAGAAACAGGTTCTGGACTGATCTGCCCAGAAGCTAATATTCCAGTGATTACGGGTTATGAACTGAGTTGTTCAGAAGCCATATCTTCATCGAATGTTACATTGACGCTCTTGACGACTGTCTTTGACTTTTTCAGATAAACACGATATGCTGCAGATGTTAAAGAGTAGCCAATGAAGATGCCTTCGTCTGCCTTAGCACTGAATTTGTTCAGATTCTCTCTATCATTAAGCACAAAACACTTACACCCAAATATATATGAAAATACTTGACTGTCGGTGTTCTGTTGTTGATCAACTCATATGGAGTCTTTTGGAAACGACGGTGTATCATAGATCGATTCTGAGTATGACATGCAGTTGACACAACTTATGCCCACAGAAATAGAGGTAAGTCCGATTGTCTAAGCATAGTACGAGCGGCCTCGACTAGCGTCCGATTTCGCCTTTCGACTACTCCATTCTGTTCAGGTGTACGTGCAACAAAATATTGATGTGATATCCCGACCGATTCGAGATATTCTTCAACTGTTTTGTTTTTGAACTCTGTGCCGTTGTCAGTTCAAAGAAACTTGACTTGTCTCTACGATCATCTTTTGATCGTAGAAATTTGACCCACGTGTATCTTGAATAATCGTCCACAATAACCAACGCATATCTCTTTCCTCCTAAGCTTTGTGTTCTCATCGGACCGCAGAGATCCATATGTAACAACTCTAGTGGAGAACTGGTGCTTGGTTCAGGCTTCAGTTTATGTGCGGCTCTCTTCATCTTACCCTTTTCACATGCAGCACACAAGTGTTGTTTCTCATATCTCAGCTCAGGAAGCCCTTTTACCAACTTATCTTTGACCAACTTGTTGATATAACGAAAATTCAGGTGCAATAGTCGTGTGTGCCAAAGCCAACTTTGTTGCATCGAAGCTTTTGTCAATAAGCAAACGTGACTGTCATTCTGAACCTTTGAAAGATTGATGGTGTAGAGATTTGTCTTTCGATTTCCGACTAAGAGTTCATTTCCATCTTCAGTACGAACCGAACATCTCTTAGCTTTGAAGTTGACCTCTAACCCTTTATCACATAATTGACCGATGCTGAACAAGTTGTGCCCTAAGCCTTCGACATAGCTTACCTTCCTAATCGTTATGTTATCTTGAATGATGTCACCATATCCTAAGATCGGTGAAAATTGGTCGTTCCCAAATCTAACATTGCCGCTGAATTTCTCTGTATAATTAGACAATAAAGCTTTATACCCGGTCATATGCTTGGAACAACCACTATCTAAGTACCACATATGTCGGGTCTGCAAGAGAAATCAGGAAATAACAATTTTAGGTACCCATTTAAAAACGGGTCCTAACAGATTAGCACAAGATTTTGGTATCAATTTGAAAATGGACCCTCTGTTCTTTTGAAAACCTCTAAAAACATTTGATCGTGAAGAATAAACATGATAAGTTCCAAACCAATTATTAGAATTATGATGAGAAAGAAAATCATGTCTATGATAATGATAAGATTTAGCAGTAGTAGAAGATAATTGAATCAATTGCTTTATTGAATAACGCTTGTAAGAAGTTACAAAGTTTTGTTTAGGAGAAGCAAGTTGACCAACTACAACACTATCACTACTATCAGATCTATTACAGGAATTATCAGAAATTGATTCAACAGTCTCATCATTCTTCCTTTTTGGTCTCCATTCAGATCTTGCTTTCGACCTTTTCTTTCTTAAATCTGAAACAGAAGATTTAGATTTATTAGGAAAATCAGATTTCTGAGATTGATTTTTCTTTTGTGTACCAGTGTATTTCTGTTTCTGTAATCACTGTTTCTTATGTTTCTTACCTTAAGCATAGTAATTAGCAGTTACAGAAACATAATTACCAACCTTAGCTGATGATTCACCAATATTAAAAACACTTGGTAACACTTCTTCATTTATAAGAAAAGTAGAATGAACCGGAAGTGGAGCATTGAAGTCAAATATATCAATTTCAATTATGCACCTATCATCAAAATTTAGAAAATCATTTGCAGTCGCAAATAAGTCATCAAAGTTATCAGTATAAGTTTGAGGTGCCTTAGAAACTTTTGAAAACTTTGGAGATTTAGATTGAAAAACGGTGTTCTTTAACACTGTAGAAAATACACTTTGTTCAATATCTACCAAAAGTCTTTCATCAGTTAAAACATTTTCAAGCTCAACTATTTTGCTTTCAAGAATGAGTGGAGGAACATAAACTTTTGCAATAGAAGGTTTTGCCTCCATCTCAGAAACTATTATAACTCGCAAAATAATCGTTTGAAAGAACTTTTGGTGTTTCAGAAAGATAACTATCATTTAACTTTGCATAATTAAACGGTAGTTGCATTTTCTTAATATTCTTTCTATTTTTAGTTTCCTTAGCCTCAACTTCTTCTGGTAATTTGGTAACAAATTTGGGTTTTAAATGAGTATATTTACCAGCAACAGCAAGAAAGTCAAAATTATATAATGTTGGTTGTTTTCTGATGGATTTCTTTAAGTAATGGGGGTTTTCAAAACCAAGTCCCCATTTTTCTTTAACATCAGCCTCTTCGTTAGGTGCATTGAGAAAAATAGTTTGATCTGTTTGGCCTCTTGCATAAAGTTTGGCTTCCAGACCATTTACCTTCTTATTTAAGAGCATGTTTTCAACCTGCAATTTATAAACAGTTAGTGCAGATTCTTTCTTTTCTAACCCAGACTTAGAAATTTTAACTTCAAAATCATAAATCTTCTTTTCAAAACAATCTACTTGAAGTTTAGAATCAAACGCAGACTTACGTAAAGAATCAATTAGATCTTTGTTCCCAATAACAGACTTATTAAGCTCAAAGATCTTGTTATTTCTTTTAGCAACTCTGTCTTTTTCCTTTTTCAGTTTTGTTTGAAAGTCATTAAGCTCAACCATCTTAGCTTCCATTTTGGTTATGAAATCTTTTTCAGTTAAGTTTATTACCTCATCAG
This sequence comes from Arctium lappa, assembly GCA_023525745.1. Lineage (NCBI taxonomy): Eukaryota > Viridiplantae > Streptophyta > Magnoliopsida > Asterales > Asteraceae > Arctium > Arctium lappa. Next base: position 28,627,467 of record CM042055.1, read on the forward strand.
CCGCTTCATCATCTGAATCATCATATTTGACCTCTTTTCCCATTAAGCATAGATGAGCAGTTTCTTCCTTCTCATTTTCTTCCTCTTGATCAGAATGATCCAACCATTATTCATCTTCAACCATTAATGCCCTGCCAGCTTCTTGTTGCTTGGCCAAGAGCAATTTGTTCTAATAATACTCTGAGTAGCGAACCTTTGGCTTTCGACATTGTTTTGCATAATGTCCGAACTTGCCACAGTTGTAGCATTTGCTCAGATCATCAGCAGTCTTCTTTTCAGTACTGATATAATCATTCACAAACCTCTTCTTTTCTTTTGGTTTCTTCTCCACAGATCTGTATCCTTCTACCCTTTCTCTATGCTCATGGTTCTTGGAGCTGGACGAAGAGTATCTCTGAGAATTGGATCCCGACTTCTTGTAAAATTTCTTTTGAAATGCACGGGTCAACAATAGCATTGCTTGCTTGAGACTTTCTCCGTCATCTCCATCAGATTTAGATTCAGATTCAGAACTAGTAATAACTTTCTTCTTTTTCTTCTTCTCTATCTTTTCTTTCTCCTTCTCTCCAACAACTAGTGCAATGGGATCTGCAAATTTTTCTGTTTTTTTCTTTTCACTTCTTTTCTCTTCTTTTCTCTTCTACTTCTTCTTCATTTTGTCGCAAAGTCTCGTACACCTCATGCAATGGTATATCACTTAGATCCTTCATTTGTTTCATGCGACGAGTGTGCTTTTTCCACTCAGGTTGCAGAATGCTCAGAAACTTAACATTGTTCTCAAGCTGCTTCTTTTTCACTTTATTCTAAGACAACTCATTCAGAAACAAATCAAAACGTTCATAAGTATCTTCCAAGCTTTCATTCTCTTTGGCTTTAAACTCTTCATAAATGTTAATGCAGTTAGCCACTTTCATTTCATTCCCATCCTTGGATCCCATCATCATCTTTTGCAGTTGATCCCACATCTTCTTAGCATTTGCCTTGTAACTATCAATCTTGATGTATATCTCGTTCGGAATGCTTTGAAGAAGTAAGGATCGTGCTTGTTTATCTGCTTTAAATCGGCTTTTCTGCTCTTCAAAATACTGGGCAAAATCCATTGGAATTGTTTTCATCTTTTGTACTCTATCCACATCTCCATCCTCACTGTCTAAGGATTCATCATCAAGGAATTGAACAGTAGGTGGAATCATTGGACCTTCTGTAATTGATAGTAGTATGTTCTCCCCATTCGCATGTCTATCCACAAAATCAAGAAATCTGTCTTTCCACTGTTCATATTCTCCTTTGAACAGTACTGGATGCTTGACATCAGTGCCAATAGAAAGAGAATCTTTAGAAGTCATCTTATATGAACCTGTTTGAAAAATATATGCAATAAGAAACTAGAAACTGATCGTTAGTCCAAATGAATCAACAAGAAAATACAGAATTCTTGAAAAATATATAAAACACAGAAATTCTCTAAGGACCGAAATGTAAAAGTCACAAATGTTCCAAGTAAAGCTAGCGCAAACTCTGATATGCACTAAGAGTAGATGACGCAAAACACACTATGCGCTACAAGAGAATGGCGCAAACAAAAACTTTGCGTTACAGGTTACTGGCGCAAAGATAACTTTGCTCGACGTGAAGATGGTGCAAAGTAATACTTCGCGTGACAAGTAGATGGCGCAAATGACAACTTCTCGTTAACCTGCAATAACGCAAACACCAACTTTGCATTAAAAGATGTTGGCGCAAAGTAGACTTGTCTATCTGAACTCAATCACTTCAACTTTGCGTTAATAGACTCTGGCGCAAACTAAGGTTTTCGCTTCTTGTTGATGGCCCAAAGGTCACTTTGCGTTTCTTGTTGAAGACACAAAGCTCCATTTGCGTTTCTTGTTAAAGATGCAAACCTCAGAACAATCACTTGGTGAATCTCTTGAAGAACTGGCGCAAACCGTGATGAACTCGCGCAAACCATGATGAAACTCACACAAACTATAGATCTCGCGCAAACCTCTAAAAATTGATCAGATTCGTACTAAAAACCACTTTAGACTCCGAATTTCAACTCTAAACTTTGTCAATTCGATCGTCTAACCATCTAGAACACAATTCTAGCAATAAATTTCGATTAAAAACACAAAACGATACAAATTGGACCAAATACAGTGCATGAAACTCGTGAACTCCAAACTCAACAAAAATCAAAATTAAAACTCAATTACAGTGCAATTAACAAATCTATCCATACAGACTCGATCGATTATACTATACGAACAACCCTGATCAATTACAGCTTCTAAATTTGCACAAGATCTCGAAATCAATTCTGATTTCGACGAACACAGAGTCGAACAATTTTCTTGATCTGATTTCAGATGGAATCTGCTCTGATACCAATTGTGTGTCCTATTTCTAGTTCCTAATCACAAACAATCAATCAAACAAAACAATGTGTTTCAATTACCTGTTTGATTGAAATCCAAATTCACAATATTACAACTTTCTCTCTCTAGAACTCTCTTTCTATCTTTACAATTCTCTCTCTCGAATACGTTCTCTCTCTCTAGAAAAACTACCTTCAAGATATCTAACTATAAAAACAACTAACTAAAACTATTTACACCTACAAGAATTACAAGGAAACAAAAACAAATAAAATAACAAAAACTTTGACTTTATTACAAATAGACTTTGACTTTAATGAGAGTTGACTTTCTCAGCTTTGACTTCTTAAACTTTGACTTTTGTCTTCTTGATGTTGTATCCAACTATTTCATGCTCTAACACAAGGTTTTGTTTATTAAAAGTAACTTTACCAATGACATCATTAACACTACTATCAGATCTATCAGTAACTACATTAGAAATTGATTTCGCCTTCTCATCAGTCTTCTTTTTAGGTCGCCATTCAGTTCTCTATTCTGACCTTTTTTTTTCTTATATCTGAAACAAAGTATTTAGATTTATTAGGAAAATCAGATTTCTGAGATAGATTTTTCTTGTGTTTACCAGTGTTGATCCGTTTTTGTGAGCGCTGTTTCTTATGCTTCTTACCATTAGCATAGCAATCAACATTCATATAAACTAATTCACCAACCTTAGTTGATGATTCGCCTTTTTCATGCACACTAGGTAAAACCTGATTATTAACAACAAAAGTAGAATGATTTGGAACGTTAGCATTGAAATCAAACATATCATTCTCATTCACACACCCTTCATCAGAATTTTAGAAATCATTTGCACACTCAAATAAATCATCAAAATCAGATTCAGAAGTACAAGGTGCTTTAGAGGATATAAAACACTCTTTAGATTCAACTTTAAAAACTGTGTTCTTTATAACAGTTGAAAATACAACCTTTTCAATGTCAGCCAATATTCTTTCATCAGATAAAATATTTTCAAGCTCGATTATTTTGCTTTCTAATATGAATGGAGGAACATAAATTTTAGCTTCAACAGGTTTTGCCTCCAATTCCTTTGATGAATAACTTTCAAAATAATCATTTGAAAGACATTTTGGCTTATCTGAAATATAACTATCATTCAGCTTTTGATATCAGAATGGTAGTTGCATTTTCTTTAAATTCTTTCTATTTTCATCCTTTTTAGCCTCTACCTCTTCAGATGATTTGGTAATAAATTTGGGTTTCAAATGAGAATATTTTCCAGCCACAAAAAGATAATCAAATCTATACAAAGCTGGTTGTTTTCTGATAGCTTTCTTTAGATAGTGTTGGTTTTCGTAACCGAGACCCCACTTCTCTCTAACATCAGATTCCTCATTCGGAGTGTTAAGAAAAATAGTTTGATCTGTTTGACCTCGAGTATAAAGTTTGGCTTCAAAACCATTTACCTTCTTTGCTAAGTTCTTGTTTTCAACCTGCAATTTATAAGCATTTAGAACATATTCTTGTTTTTCAGAAACAGACATAGACAATTTAGATTCAAAATCAGAAATCTTAATTTCAAGACAATCTTTTTCCAGTTTAAAATTAGAAACAGATTTGCGAAGAGAATCAATCAAATCTTTGTTCCCAACAACTTGCTTGTTAAGATCAAAGATCTTTTGATTTTTCTTTTCAACTCTGTTCTTTTCCTTTTTCAGTTTCTTTTGAAGATCTTGAAGTTCGACCATCATGGCTTCCATTTTAACCATAAAATTAGATTTAGAAATATTAAGTACCTCATCAGCAGTTTGTTCATCCGAATCATACTTCACTGTGTTGCCCATCAAACACATGTGAGCTGACTATTCTCTTTCCTCGTTATCGGAATGATCTAGCCAAAACTCGTCATCGGCCATTAATGCCTTGTTAGTTTCTTGTAGCTTGGCCAAGAGCATTTTGTTCTTGTAGTATTCCGAGTTTCGAACCTTCGGTTTCCGACAGTCTTTAGCATAATGACCGACTTTGCCGCAATTGTAACACTTTATCAGAACATTTGTCTTCTTTTCAGCACCAACATAGTCATTCAGGTATTTCTTCTTCTCTTCCGGCTTTCTCTCCACATACCAGTTATCTTCATATCTCTTTCCTTCAACTATTTCCTGATGTTCATGATTCTTCGAACTTGATGAAGAATACCTCTATGTGTTTGAACCCGGTTTCCTGTAGAATTTCTTCTGGAACGCTCGAGTCAAGAGAAGCATAGCTTGTTTGAGGTTTTCTCCATCATCACTATCTGAATCTGAATCGGAATCAGAACTGGGAATCACAACTTTCTTCTTCTTTTTCCTCTCTTTCTTTTCTTTCTCCTTTTCTCCAACTACTAAGGCTATTGGATCAGATACTTTCTCAGCTTTCTTCTTTTCAGCTCTTTTCTCTTCAACTTCTTCTTCATTCTGCCGCAATGTTTTATAAACCTCTTGAAGTGGGATGTCACTAAGATCTTTCTTCTATTTCATTCTGATGATCCAAGATCACAAGATCGTAGAGAGAGAATTTAGAGAGAGAAAGTGCGCTCCAAATGTAACAATGACTTGTATTCAAACAGTGTACGGTTCTTACAAAACTAACAAGCCAAGGGGACTTAAATACCCCAAGGCACTAACAAAACAAAAAACACTACTGAAAGCAGTAAAATAAATACAATGATTACTATAAAATCAGATCTAACAATTTCCCCCTTAGTAATCATTGGCGCTGAGGTCTTCAAAAAAATCTTCAAAAACAGCATTGACCATCTAGACGACTTTGAAGGATCATTGACGTTCTTCTCGTTGACGTAATCCGTTCAGCCCAACTAATACTTCCAATCGTCGCAGAGTTGAACGGAGATTCAGTCTGTCTTGAATAGTGTCTAAAGATCTACGGATCAGACGAATTTCATCGTTTTCAAACAGATATGAATCTTTTCTTGTTTCCAAAAACTTTCTTCTAGCCTCTTGCAGACGATGCTCCAACTGAAGTTTGATCACCTTTAGAGTTCCATCAGAGTAATATCCAACTTCATCAAATCGTAGAAAGCATTTTTCACTTGAGCTGTTCTTGTATACTACTCCGTATGGGTCTTCGATAATTGTGAATAATGGATAAGATTCTAGATTCTGCAAACTCCGGTTGGGTCTTTCAAGATTAACCACAGGCTGAAAACTTTCGACGGCCATCTGGAAGTCAAAAACACGATAAAATCGGATATTTCGTCGAATGAATCGTTTAAGAACATAAAGAGTTTGAGAAACATCCTGAGTCCGGTGATAAAGATTCCTGAAGTGATCATATAGGAATTCAACATCATCAATTGAAATATCAACGAAATCAGCCTCTGAAAAAATGTACCGCTTGCAGTCTCTTATTTCCACTTCAAGATTTGGATACCAAATGTTCATAAACTTACAAATTGTGACACTGAGACCTCGAACTATTAGATGAGGAGAAGTAACAGTGTTATACCTTCTGCGCTGGCACTTGATAAAAGCTAAGTATTCATGCTGATAAGCGTCTGATTCTATATCTACTCCAAGAATGGCATATATATTGAGTGTCCTTCTTCTAGAAACAAAGATGTCGCTTTGGATATCTTCAAGAAAAGCAGTTCTGAGTCTAGAAGCCATATATCTTTGCTGTAGATTTCTCTGCCTTTGCTGTCTAGATAAAGCTTCTCCTTCTTCTAGAAGAGATGGAGGAATTACCGCTGGATATTAGCATAATATCCTTCTTTGATCATTGATGAACGGTTCCTGATCTGTCATGTGATCAGAAGCCACTTTATTCAAATTATTTATTCAAAAATAAAAGGACAGAAAGTAGTAAAACGATTATAGAATGAGTTATGATCTGAAGTAATCAGAAGTCATCACCTTTACTCCCCCTTAAATTAAGCATCTGAAATATGTTAGTTAAAACAGGATAGAGATCAAACACTCCCTTTGAATTGTTAGACCATCAATATCAGAAAAATTTAGCAAAGAAAAAGTATAGGATAGAGATCAGATCAAATCACTCGGGACGGAGACCATCAATATCCATCGGATGCAAGCATACAAGAGTAAGGTCTTTTTGATGTCTGAGGTACGAGTCCTAAACTGTTGTGTTTAGAAGTCAAACTTCGTTGAAGACCGGGTCCTAAGCTGATGTGCTTAGAAGCCATAATCTTTCAGCTTTGAAATCCGAGTTTTGAACTGTTGTGTTCAAAAGCCATTTTCTTGACATTGAGGTCCGGGTCTTGAGCTGATTTACTCAAGAGCCATTTTGACATTGATGTTCGGGTCTTGAGCTGATTTACTCAAGAGCCATTTTCTTTCTTACTCCCCCTTGGAGTGAGGTGCCTGCAACACAGTATAAATTTTCTTCTTTGGTACCCACTGGTATTTGGGTCCCGAAATGTTAGTTGCAGTGCGTGTGGGTGATATGGAGTAAGAACCATACCAGTAATGATCATTTGTTTTGTGAAAATAATCATGTGTACAACAAATAGAACAATAAAATTTCTTACCGTTAGGTGCTTTGTTTTTCTTTGCTTTGTGTACAGGTACACATGATTTCTTCTCTTTCAACTCATTTTCCTTATCATCTTTGTTAGAGCATAAATATGTTGGATTCAAGATCATAAAGATTGAAGACAAAAGATCAAGAAGTCAAAGCTGAGAAAGTCAACTCTTACTGAAAGTCAAAGTCTTTTGTTAATAAAGTCAAAGTCAATGTAATTGTATTTTGTTTTCCTTTGTAATTGTCAAGGGTATAAATACCTTTGTTGTCTTTGTAATTTGTAGAACACTCATTGTAAACAAATCAGACAAGAGGGGATTAGAAAATCATTCTAGAGAGAGAGAGTGTTTGTAGAGAGAGAAAGTTGAGAGTTTGTAATATTCGATTGAGATCAATGACATATGATTTACGAATTCTCATCTTGATTACTTTTTAGTGATTAGAACATGAATATAGGGAAAAACAATTGGTATCAGAGCATATCCAAAGGTGAAATCAGATCAAGAAATTCAAGAAAAGCTTGGTTCGTCACTGTTCTTGAAAGAAAAATCGATGTTTGAGTTTGAGTGAGTTTTTGGAGCAGATTTTGGTTAGGAATCGCTACAAAAGTGTAATAAATTGAGTCTTTGTAATTCAATTTCAGTATTGCACTGTAAATCACTCGAATTTTGTGATTTTTGTTGAATTTTGTTCACGAGTCGATTGTTACTGTTTCATCTATTTTTTGGATTGTAAGTGTTTATATGTAAAAGTTGTGTATTGTACTATGTTCTTGGGTTGATTACAAAGGATTCTGCAAAGTTACAGATCGTTTGGACAAGAAAAGATCGAAATCAGATGGAAAAGTTAGTTTTTGGGTCGACAGAAGGAAGAACGCGCTAGATCTCTCAAACGCGCAAGTTCTTTGTGAAACGCGCTAGCTCGTCGTGAAACGCGCAAGATTCATAAGCTAGAACGCGCAAGTTGAAGGAATAAATTTTTGGTCTAAAACGCGCAAGGGCTATCTGCGAGTTCTAAGAAACGCGTTAGTAGTGATCTGCGAGTTCACCAAACGCGCTAATCGAAGCTAGCGGGTTTCAGGAGGAATAGTGGTTAGCAAGTTCTTCGACGTGCGAGTTTGAAGAGGAATAGTAGAAACGCGCAAGTGAAGCTAGCGAGTTTTGTTTAAACGCGCAAGCTTCGACGTGCGAGTTTGGAAAACGCGCACACCTCTGTTAGGGAGTTTCAGCGTGAACATTTTTTAGCGAGTTTAGGCACTTGCGAGTTTCATCATCTGCGAGTTTGATCTGCGAGTTTGATCTGCGAGTTTGCTTGAGAGTTTATCAAACGCGCAAGTCTCGATATCCGTGTTTCTCAGTCTGCGAGTTTTAAGCTTGAATAGGGACTTGCGAGTTTCTATACTTAGAATATTTTCTGAGAAAATTTTCAAAACTGTAATAGCGGGACCCCTGTGCGGAGGGGGACAAAATTCTGATTGTTTTCAAAATCTCTGAATTTTTTATTTCAAGTTTTTCTATATTTCTTGAGATTTCATATTTTGGATTAACGATCACTTTTGAAGTTCTTTTTCAAACAGGATGACATCCGAAGAAGCTTTCATAGTTGAATCAGATGTGAAACCTCCTGTTTTGGTCAAAGGAGAGTTTGAGTCTTGGAAGATTAGTTTTCTAGATCTCATAGATAAACATGAGTCGGGAAAATATATCAGATTATCTTTGCAGGAAGGAAGGATGAAAACTCCAACAAAGTTTTACTATTATCCGGGAGCATATGGACTCGAAGAAAAAGGAGAGTGTGTATTATCACTTGAGGAATGTTCAAATGAGCAAAGAAAGAGATTTGAAGCTGATAAATTGGCCAAACTATTTATTTTGAAAGGAATTTCAGATAAAATTTCTATTCAATTAATTATCAAAGAGGCTACAGCAAAACAGTTGTGGGATCAGCTTGAAAATAAATCAAAGTTATCTTTAAGGGAAAAAGTAAAGATTTTGGAATCTAAGAATTCTGAGCTGAAAAGAAAGATTTCTGACTTTGAAAATCAGAATGTGCCACTTCAGCAAGCAGCATCTGTTGAAAGTTCTGAGGAGAAGATTAAGAAACTGGAGGATGCTAATGATGAGCTTCAAAAGAGGGTTGCGAGTACTATGTACAAATCGTGAGAATCAGCAGGCTGAAGGTTGCGAGTTGACACTTTCCGCAGACAATGATTTGCGGTTTCTGAACTTTGCATAAAAAATGGTTTACGAATTCTATACTTCAAAAATTAAGAACCACAATCCGTAAGGCACTTAACACGAAATTTGAACAATCCTTAGGTTAAGGCTTGCAAGAAGTTCACTTTTCTTAGGCTTATTTATACGGATTCTACACTTGAAAATTTTAACAAAACATCAATGCATGAGCCTTGCGAGTTCTACTTTGAAGGTTGCGAAAAGTCCAGATCTTGTGGGTTCTTTCTCGAAAATCATCAAATCTGCCATAAAATATTCAATTATGGAAATTTGAATATGCAAATCAATAAGGTTGCTCAAAATATGATCATGAATACCACTCTCGTACAAGATTTTATCCAAAATTTACAAGAAAAAAGGAATTCGATCTAATCACAGTGTACACAACCGTTGAACCAAACTGTTCAAGAATCCCAAAATTCACCAAGATACCTTGTGAATTAGGACTAACACCCTGAGCAAGAATTGATTCACAATCAAATTCGAATCAATTGTGATCAATCTTGGAACACAGTTTCACCAAATTTGTGAAAATTCAAATGGAACAATAACTTTCCATTTTTGTCTAAGAGTTCTTCAATCTTTCTACAAATGCACAAATTCTTCAAAAATCCATTGAATCTGAATTAATCGGTTTGCTCTGATACCAATTGTTGTTCCATATTTCAAGCATTTAACATCAAATCTTAAGAGTCAATCAAGAACACAATTAAGATGTAGAGAGAATGTAGAGAGAGAAATTGTCTGTCATATATCTCACAAATGCTTAATGCTTACAATGAAAGGTTCTAGTTCTAGTTACAAAATACAAAGCAAGAAATCTATATAAATGGTCAAACAAACCTTGACCACCATACACGCTAGAAAGATAAACTCCCTCCTACAAATTCTAATTGATTCAAACAAACTATCTCTAACAATAGCAACTTCTTATTGCCAGTCATGTGCCTCGAGCATCTAGAGTCAAGTTACCATACTAGCGCATGTTGCCTCTGCAAAACAGATTAAATAATTTTAGGTACCCATATCCAATGGGTACTTTTGACATTAGGAGCTTTCTATTTAACTTCTGTAGCCTTTGGCTTTTTATTTTGCTTAGAGGTCTTCTGTGGTTGTTTCTTCTGGCCCTTGAATTTTCCATTCTTTTTGTTGGGCCTTAAAAGGAAACAGTTGGGGTTTGAGAAATGTTTCTTCAATTGATACAATAAGTTTATGTAATGACAGATATGTATGCAAGAATGTTGCTTATACTTTTCATTCACTTTTTAAAAAACAGGTACAAAAGATTTGTGAGTATCCTTCCTAGCATTAGAGGTTTTGCAAAACTTCCTATCTAGTTGGGATTTATTTTCAAAGGTCTTATTTCCTGTTGAGGTCTCTGTTCTAACCTCTTCCCCATATCCATAGAGTTTATTGCCATAGAAATATATCAGTTTTGTCAATAGCAATCCATTTTCCCTTATGTTTTCTGGTGAACTTGATTAAGTCACTTGAGGAGCCACGACAGAAGCCTTCTCTTTTTTTTTCTCTTTTTAAAGATCTAAGGATGTTTTAGCACTAAGACACATATCTAGGAAATCAGAGCAGATGGGGATCTTTGGTAGTTTACAACTATCTTTGGCACTTCTTGACTCAACATTGGTTCAATGACACCCATAGGATTTTCATTTATGATTTCTTCATCTGCAGAGGATGAGTCATTCGAATCATAGTTGAGCTTAGAAAGTTTTTTTTCTGAATTGATTTTTCAGATAGTACAAAAATTGATGTACCAACCTCTTCTGACTCAATGTTTTGACTTGATTTTACAATATCCTGTGGAATGAAATCAGGTTCAATTGAACAAGAGCTTCCAACAATCTTTGGTTCTTCAAAACCAGTCTCTAGAGTTACAAACGAAGAATCCTCCTTAGAATCTGAATTAAGAAAATCTTTTAATTTTACTCCAGAGGCTTGATTTCCAGGATATATATTAAGGCTATCAACATCCTTTTCCTCTGTCTTGCATACCTCTGTTATTGTGTAAGGCACAACTTCAGGTTGGATAGAATTATTGTGCCTTAAGATTTCCAGAAGATCATCTTCAAAAACTATTTCCACTTCTACCTTAGAGGGACCATATTCAGAGACCTCTACATGGGTATAGATGTGGCCTGCTTCTGTGTATCAGGATGGCCAAATATGAACAAGTCATTCTTCTTACCCTTGGCAATGCTTAATTGTTCAGAGAAATAGACAATGTTTTCAAACCTCTGTAGGTTTCTTGTTCTAGTGACATCAAATGTCTTCAACCCCTTAAAGACAGAAGGCATAATTGTAAATGACGGTTTTTGAGTTTAGCCAATGTAGAAGGTGGACACCAAAAAATCTTTCTTTTATCCAATGAAGCTATCAGTGTCATTGAAATCCAACCCTTGCGTATCCATTTGAAAATTTATCTTTGTATGTACATCTTGAGCATCTTGATATTTTTTTCATAATGATCTCTTTACTCTATAAGTCTTGATGCAAGAATTCTCTTTCTTTTTGGAAAAACAGTTTTAAAGCAAGAGTGTTCATTCAGTCAGATTCTGACACCTTAAGCTTCTTCTCAGTGCACTACAAGTTTTACTCAAGTTCCTCCAGTTTTTCATAAGCAGAAGCTCATTGAGCTTATGTTTTTTTCTCCAACTTTCTTTTTCATTGAAAATCTCATGTTTTTCTTTTTCCAGAAGCTCCTTTTCCCTTTTGTAAAAATCTAACTTCTTTTGATTTTCAAAGAGCTTATTTTACATATGCTTGAGATCTTCCCGAAAAAAATTAGCAACCTCTGAACATTGTAGAATAGAAGGATCAGAAGTAGTAGTTACCTAAGAATCATCACTAGAGTCTGCCTTCCTCACTTCTGCCATGCCGCAGAACAACGCTTGTCGGCATTCCTCATTAGAGGTATCGTCATAAACCGTTTCTCTTGCTCGGCCATGAAGCTCTTCTGAGCATAGAACGCAACTTCCTTATTGTAGAAGGCAACATCTTTCGTTTGGGAGCTTCGACAATTGGCAGGAAAATGATAAGGTTTACCATACTTGTAACATTTATCATCCGTATTCTAGGATCTCTCAGCTCGACCAACTTCCTTCTGAACCATTTTCTATGGGTATTTTGGTTCAGAGGTTCTGTGCTCAACCCGCTTGTGTTCATAAGGCCTCTATTCCACTGCCCTCGGTTCATATACATCTTCTCTATACGGGTACCTTGGCTAGAAGAACTCTAGAGGTCCATATTCCATTTGGTACAAGGTGACAACCCTCTGATACCTATCACCTCTTCCTTCACGGTCTCTCCTAAACGTACCCTGTTTCTTTCGGTAACCTCTACCGAATTCTCTGGTTAGTAGGGCCAAGGTTTTAGAAATTGAGCTCATACTATCCATTTCCTTTTCATCACTGTCTTCTTCCACCTCACTCTCAGCTACTAAGGCCTTTTTTCCTTTCTTCTTTGCCTGCCCTCTGGAACTGCTCTCAAAGGTTTTATCCTTAGGATTCTGTGTAGGAGCCTCTATAAACGATGAATCTAAAGCCAGAGGGCCTCCAACCACAGACTTGGTTTTCAAGATATACTTCTCTTATGCCACCATAGTACCAAATATATCATGTTGAGACTATGCATCAAGGTCTTGATTGGATTGCAAAGATATGGAAAGCTGAAGCCATTCATCACCAAGGATTTTTAGGAACAGAACATGGTTCTCCTCATTTCTACGCAAAATGCCTACCTTTCTGCATTTGTTATTGTTAGAGAACAGATTTGTTGGATTCAAGATCATCCAATCTGAAGATTGAAATCTGAAGCTAAAGCTGGAAAGTCACTATTAATATTAGTCTAATGTTCGTTTGTAATAAAATGTCAAAGTTTGTTTTTAGTATTTTATATTATTCCAAAATATCTATTTATTAGATATTTTAGGATATTTTATTTTAAGATATTTTAGGATATTTAGTTTTAGATATTAAGTTAGTTTTGAGGTGTGGTTGATAGTTAGAGAATACGTTTTACTGTTCATCCAGAGAGAAAGGTTGAGAGCTTAAAGTGAAAAACTCAAACATCAAATTTGTAATCCGTGGTTTGTAATCTAACAGGTTGGTTAATCATATTTGTTTGTGATTGTTATTGTTTGATAAGAACTTGATAAAAGATAAAGGGACTGACAATTGGTATCAGAGCTTAAAACCAGATTCAAATCAAATTATAGAACTCGACACTGTGTTCTTCCAAATTAAAATCATTTTTGAGTGCTAATGTGTTATTGGTGTTGAAATCGATCTGGTTGTATTCGAAAAGTGTTTTAGATCGAGTTGGTATAGTTTAATTTCAGTATAGCACTTTAATCGATTCCCATTTTGTGATTTTGGTGTCTATCAGTTCACGAGTTCAACGTCACTCTTCCATCTAGTGAATCTTCAAAAAGTTATTGTTTTTTAGATCAAAAGCTTGTAATCTGTTCTAGAAGTGTTAGTGGTCTATTTGTCAAAGTTTGGGACTACTAATCGAAGTCTAGATAGGTTTATTTGTGAATCAAAGTCGTTTTTCGAAGCTGCAGGGAAGAACTCGCGAGAGTGCAAGATTTGCGCCAGATTCAAGTTTAAGGACTTAGCGCAAAGTTTATTTATGCACAAACTGAAGTCAATACTTTTTGCGCCAACTCCTCACAGCGCGAAGAGTGATTTGCACCAACGACTATTAGCGCGAAGTCTGTTTTTGCGCCAACCACTATTAGCGTGAAGTTACTTTTGCGCCAACCTCTCTTAGCGCAGAGTTTCTTTCGCGTGATCGTGATTGAAATTCACGCAAGTCTATTTTTGCGCCAGCCTTGCTTAGCGCAAGTTGTCTTTTGCGCCACCTTCTCTTAGTGCAAATTTGACTTTTGCTCCACCTTCTCTTAGCGCAAATTGTGCTTTTGCGCCAATACCTGGCGTAGTCTTTCTGAATCGTTTTAATCTGTATTCATTTGATTTTATCTGGACTAACGATCAAGTACAAGTTCTTATTGAACATTAATCTAACAGGATGACATCAAGAGAAGCTCTAGTCATCGGAACTGACACAAAGCCACCAGTACTCTTTAGGGGAGAGTATGAGCAGTGGAAAGATCGGTTCATGGACTTCATAGAAAGACATGACTTGGGTGAATTTATCAGGAAATCTTTAGAATAAGGAGTTATGCCACCTATTATGAAGACTCGCATGGTTGGTACTGATGAGATAATATATCAACTTAAGTTTGATAAACTCGATGGTGAAGACCTAAAGAGAGCAAGAGCTGATAGATTAGCAAAGTCTTTCATTCTTCAAGGCATTACTAATGAAATATATGTGAAGATTGACAGCTACAAAGCTACAGGCAAAGAGATGTGGGATCAACTAGAAAAAATGATGCTTGGTTCAAAAGTTGGAAACCTGCTCAAGATATCCAAGTGCCTCAACAACTATGAAGAGTTCAAAGGTAGAGTTGGAGAATCTCTAGCAGAAACATATGACAGATTTGTGACCTTGCTGAATGAGTTAAGCAAGAACAAGGTCAATAAATCACAAATAGAACTGAATGTCAAATTCCTAAGCATTCTTCAGCCTGAATGGAAATGGTTTACAAGACAAATGAAGCACATAAAATATCTAAACGATATTCCACTTCACGAGGTATATGAAACCCTCAAGCAAAATGAGGAAGAGGTGGATGAGATCATGGATGAAAAGAAGAAGTCAGAAAAGACAATTGCTGATTCAATTGCTCTTGTTGTGAAGAAGAAGATGATTGTGTCTGAATCAAAAGAGGTTGAAAGTTAAGCGAACTCTGATTCCGACGACTGTGAAAAACTAAACCAGGCTATGCTTATGTTGACCAAGGCTTTTAAAAAGAAGTTCTACAAAAAGCCTAGCTCGAACAGTCAGAGGTATACATCTAGTCCTAGTAACTATGTTCACAAGGAGAGATTTGAAGGAAAGAGATTAGAGAAAAGAAATCCAGAAGAGAAAAGGTATAAAGCTGAAGAGACCAATCAACAAGAACCTCCGAAGTGCTACAACTGTGGCAGACTTGGACACTTTGCCAAAGACTGTCCAAGACCAAAAGTCCGGAACGCCGACTACTACAAGAACAAAATGCTTCTAGCTAAGAAACAGGAGGTTGGAAAGGCATTGATGGCAGAAGATGAGTTATGGCTAGATCATTTAGACGAAGAAGATAAAAATGAAGAGAAGGATGAGACAGCACACTTGTGCTTAATGGGCAAGTTAGAAATAGAAGCTGAAGTTGATTCCGATGAAGAGGACAACAAAGAGGTATGTGATTTAACTAAATCAGATTTCTTAAATCAAATGCATGCCATGATGACAAAACTCCAAGAATTAGAGTCTAAACTTAAACGTGAAAAGGGTCTTATTAATGACAAAAACCAATCAATACAGAAACTTAGCGAGGATATTGCTGAGAAGAAAGTATTGATTGAGACTTTACATAAAAACATTGACACCAGCGCAAAAGAGAAGACCATAATTCTTAAAGAGATTGCTGAAACAAATTCTAAATTGAGAATGTGTGAGTTTGATTTCAAAGAGCTTACGAGAATGTATTCTTCGCGTTCCGAAGAAAACAAATCTTTACTAGCAAAATTAAAAGCTTTGGAAGGGAAGTTATACTCATTGGGTCAAATTGAACAAACCATTCATCTAAATAAACCCAAAGAGAATAAAGAGAATTGGGGACTTGGTTATGAGAATCCTCACTAACTTAAAAAGGGTATATCTGAAGTGCCAACACTTTATGATTTTACCTTCTTAAGTCTTTCTCAACGATACCCTGACCTTAAATTTTCTGGACTGGACTGTCTAAAGAGGATGAAGCCAAAGAAACAGAAAAACGAAAGAACACATCTAAATTTCAACTTCCATTTCGTTATGGGAAGTTGAATCATAGTTATAGTTCTGTTCAATCAAAATCTTTTTCAAATGATTTTTTTGAGAGTTATTCTGTAAAAGAAATGGAGGCTAAGCCTCTTGAAGGTAAACTTTACGTGCCTCCTCTCATTTTGGAAAGTAAAATTTTTGAACTTGAGAAATCATTAGCAGATGAAAGACTTTTGATTGATGTTGAAGAAAAAGTGTTTTCAACTGTGCTTAAGGATACTGTTCTTTTTAAATCCACTAAGGCTTCAAAATCTGATGATATGTTTAGTTTAACTGATGGAGGGTTTGATTTTCTAAACTCTGATGGTGTTTTAGATGATTGTGTTGATCAATTTGATTTTAGTGCCAAACTTCCTAATCATTCGTCTTTTGTTATGAATTCCTTTGGATTATACAGTATGTTTGAGAAAGGTGCAACATCAACGAAAGTTGATAAATCAGTTTCTGTGAAAACTAAGAATGCTAAAGGTAAGAAGAAATCTCAGCATTCACAGAAACCGATCACTACTGGTAAGCTAAATAAGAAGCATTCATTTGATTCTCACAATTCTAACTCAAAAGATTCAAATGTTACAGATTTGGGCAAGAAAAAATTGGGAGTTAAATCTAAGTGGCAACCAAAACAGGAGATTGACGAGACTGCTAAATCTTTTTCTAGTGTTGATTGTAATAAGACTACTACTAGTAAAGATGTTTTAATTGCGAATGTTGCTATTTCTAAACCTAATCTTGTTGTTTCTAGCAAGAAATATTCTATGTAGCAATTATTCCAGTTACGTCTGTCTGCTAGAAAGTTTTCAAATTATGATAGACATGATTATGCTTCTCGTAAAGATTCTGATGTTTAGTTTGGCACATATCATGTACACTCTTATCATTCTAATTCTTCATTTAGTTCTCAAAAGCAAAGCGGACCCAAATTTGAATGGGTGCCAAAATCATGTGCTAACACCTTGGGTCCCATTTATAAGTGGGTACCTAAATCTCTTGTTTCGTAATTTCTCTTGTGCAGACCCGTCATATGTGGTACTTGGATAGCGGGTGTTCCAAGCATATGACCGGGCAGAAAGGTATGTTGACCAAATATACAGAGAAATACTGCGGAACAATTCAATTTGGTAACGATCAGTTTTCACCAATTCTGGGATATGGTGATATGGTACACGACAAAGTCACGATTAAGAAGGTGAGCTATGTTGAAGGCTTAGGACACAACCTTTTCAGTATTGGCCAGTTCTGTGACAAAGGCTTAGAGGTAAATTTCAAGGACAAGAGGTGTTTTGTTCGAACTGAAGATGGCAAGGAACTCTTGGTCGGCACTCAAAAGTCCAACCTCTACACAATCAATTTGTCAAACGTCTAGACTGACAAGCAGGTGTCTACTCTCAAAAGTCTCGATGCAACAAAGATGGTTATGGCATCGACGACTCTCTCACCTCAATTTTCGGTACATCAATAAACTGGTCAGTGGAAAGTTAGTGAACGGACTTCCTGAGCTAAAGTATGTCAAAGAACATTTGTGTGCAGTGTGTGAAAAAGGTAAGATGAAGAGAGCTCCGCCCAAACCAAAGCCGGAACCGAGTACCAGCTCTCCATTAGAGTTGTTGCATAAGGATTTATGTGGTCCTATGCGAACGCAAAGCTTAGGCGGAAAGAAGTACATATTAGTTATCGTGGACGATTATTCGCGATACACGTGGGTCAAATTTATCCGCTCAAAAGATGAGACACCCGATGTTCTCATTACATTCCTAAAGACGACCCAGGTGAATCTCCAGAAACCAGTCAAGCTTCTCAAAACTGACAACGGTACAAATTTTAAGAACAAAACAGTCAAAGAATATCTCGAATCGGTCGAGATATCACATCAATACTCTACTTCTCGCACGCCTCAACAGAATGGAGTGGTCGAAAGGCGAAATCATACGCTAGTCGAGGTCGCTCGAACTATGCTAAGCCAATCTGACTTACATCTATTTTTATGGCCTGAAGCTGTATCGACTGCGTGCTACACTAAGAATCGTTCCATGATACACCACATATTTAAGAAGACTCCGTATTCGTTAATCAACAACCGAACACCGATAATCAAATATTTTCATATATTTGGGTGTAAGCGTTATGTTCTAAACGACAGAGAGAGTCTGAACAAGTTCAGTGCTAAGGCGGATGAGGGCATCTTTATTGGCTTTTCCTCTACATCTACTGCATACCGTGTATACTTGAAGAAATCAAAGACTGTAGTTGAAAGCGTCAACGTTACATTTGATGAGGAAATGGCTTCTGAGCACGTTCGTTCAGATCCCTTGATAACCGGAGTACGAGCTTCTGGACAAATCAGTCCAGAACCTGCATCTCAAGCGATCAAATCAGATGCCGCATCAACGTCTACTAATCATTTATCTGATTTAGATTTACTTTTTGAAATATTTTATGATGAATTTCTTGGATCCAATGTGACTAAATCTGTTGTGGTTGACAGGATGGAAAACTCAATGACTACTCATCCAACCATGTCAGATATCTCTACTGAATCTAACTCCCCGATTCAACAAGAAGTTCAATTTCAAATACCAACTCCTACAGTTGAAGTTGTGACCAATAATTAAGAGACAGAAGTTGCTGAATCAGTAGGGTGTTCTATAAGGACTGATCTACAGACTGACCAAGCTGTACCCACTAAGACTTCAGCACCTACTACTTCAACTGAACCTCTCATTTCTACTGAACAACCTGAAGAAGATAACAGTGGATTCATATATGATGATATTGATCTATCTACATATAATCCACTCCCTCATGAACACAAATGGTCCAAAGAGCACCCGATAAGTCAAATCATTGGAGATCCAACAAAACAAATGCAAACTAGGTCTGCTTCTATGAATATGTGTATGCATGAATCCTTTCTGAGCAAGATCGAGCCTGCTCGCGTATCTGAGGCCCTTGCTAATTCAGATTGGGTGGCTGCAATGCAAGAAGAGCTGAATCAGTTTGAAGCACTTGATGTCTGGAGACTCGTACCCAAACCTCAAGGTAAATCTATTATCGGTATGAAATGGATTTTCAAAATCAAGAAAGATGAAGATGGTACTGTTATCAGAAATAAAGCAAGACTTGTTGCCAAGGGATATAGGCAAGAGGAAGGAATAGATTACAGCGAGACTTATGCTCCAGTGGCGCGTTTAGAGGCAATTCGGATGTTTTTGTCCTATGCAACCCACAAGAACTTCACAGTCTTTCAAATGGACGTGAAGACAACATTTCTGAATGGCATTCTCAAGGAGGAAGTCTACATCTCGCAGCCAGAAGGCTTTGTTAATCAAGAGAAACCGAATCATGTATACGCTCTCGACAAAGCACATTATGGACTGAAACAAGCTCCTCGCGCCTGGTATGATGTCTTATCTAAGTTTTTGGTCAAGTCAGGTTTTACAAAAGGTACGGTCGATACCACTTTATTCCTTAAAAGGGAGAAAGCCGATATCATTCTGATTCAAATATATGTGGATGATATTATTTTTGGCTCTACAAATCCTAAATACTGTAAGAATTTTTCAAACCTAATGGTGTCACGTTTTCAGATGAATATGATGGGAGAGATGAATTTCTTTCTCGGATTACAAGTCAAACAATTTTCATCGGGGATTTTCATCTATCAATCTAAATACATTCTTGATATTCTTCGGAAGTTCAAAATGGAAAATTGTAAACCGATTGGAACCCCAATGACACCTGGTACTAAGATTGACACTGATCCTTCGGGAAAAGTTGTTTATGTTAGGACTTATAGAGGGATGATAGGTTCTTTAATGTATCTTACTTCCAGTAGGCCGGATATAATGCTTTCTACATGCTTGTGTGCAAGATATCAGGCCAATCCTAAAGAATCCCATGTGTCTACCGTTAAGCGCATTTTTAGCTATCTAAAAGGGACTGCAGATCTTGGTCTGTGGTATCATAAAGATACTAGCTTTGAACTAACAGCATATACAGACGCAGATCATGCTGGTTGCATGCTAGACAGGAAGAGCACGTCTGGTCATATACAGTTCCTCGGTGATAAACTCGTCAGTTGGGCATCGAAGAAGAAATTATGTGTCTCAACTTCAACGGCCGAAGCAGAATATGTGGCTGTTGCTAGCTGCTGTTCTTAGGTCTTGTGGATGAGAACGCAACTGCGAGACTACGGTTTTCACTTCAACAAAATCCCTATCTACTGTAACTCGAAGATCGCTATCGCGATAACAGCTAATCCTGTTCAGCATACAAAGACCAAACACATCGATGTCAGGTATCATTTTATAAAAAATAATGTCGAAAAAGGAACAACTGAACTTTACTTTGTAAAAACTGATTATCAGCTTGCAGATTTGTTTACCAAACCTTTAGACGAAAAGAGATTCACCTTTTCTTATTCCTAGACATGGTATGCTAATCTTAAGACATAATCAGTGGTTACCTATTACAATTTTCTTATTGTATATTTTTTTCATCATTTTTTTATCCTTATTTCGGAAAGATATCTGCCCTTTAATACATGTTCATGATCTTAGGGAGAGAGTGAGAAGAAATTCATAGATTATCAATGTTAATTTGAGAAAGAGAATACCTAATTTCTCCATTTACTTTTTATGTCAAATTTTTGTGATGCATGATTTTAGGGGGAGCTTTTACAAGTCAAAGGAGATAGGCAATGACTTCTAATTATTTCAGATCAGAACTCATACTTTCATTGTTTTACTGCTTTTTGTTTTTTAATTCTTGTGAATAAAGTTGCTTTGACTTGACTTTAAGACTTTTGCAGTTTGAGTGACGCTTACATGTTCATATCTATTATGACTTTACGCTTAACTTCATGAGATGTAAGATTGCACGTAAAGGTATAATTCTTTATTTTAATCTCATATATGGTTGAAAGAAAGACAACTTTCAATCATTGAAAACATGTTCTCAAATGTTCAAATCACTTCCCTATTCTTCATCAGATTTTATAATTTGGAAGTGTAATTTTCAATGTTTTCTTAAGTAATCTTTTAGCTTTAACTGATAAGTTAAACCATTATGAGCAACATATGCTTCATAGGAAAACATGGGATCATAGTTCTAGAACGTAACACAACTTTTATGGATACACGTTAACCAGTGTTTCCTACCCAAGAGGTTAATCCATAGTGATTGAGTATGAGGAGTCGAAACGAAATGAGTGTGGGTTGTGTGATGAGGTATATAGAAAAAGAGAGTTTGGTTAGAGTGAGCTTAATGACTAAAAGAAAGAGGGTGTGAGAATAGAGTTAAAAGAATATCAGAACTCCGCACCAACTTTTTCTAAGCCGGGCAACCACAATTCTAATGTTTCATAACTCTTTGGTGATCATTATTGAAACAGGCAACTAGCCCATGCCAACTCTTGACAAAACCCCAACAGCCACTCATTTTCTTCTTAAACAAGAAAATGTTTCATTTTCAAAATGGGAAGCAACACATTTACTATCTGATTTTCACTTGGAAAATCTGGATATTGAAAAGAAGGAAGTTTGCCCCACCTTCGCACTTCAATCATGCACATTGAGTCTGTGTTTAACTTACTGTTGTCTCGGTGTTTTACACAATGTTGAGCCTTTATAAGCAATCATCCGTGCTAAATTCTTTCTATCACTTGCACGAACACACAACGAATTTGTTTTCTTGTCATAACGTTCATAGAAACTGCCTTTGTGATGATTCGATGATTGAATGGAAGCCCTGGGGGAGTGAACATCATAAAAGCTCTTTTACAATGTGTATTCGTTACACACAGTGACTTCGTGTTATTGACAGGCATCTTTAACTGATTCATCTGTTGATTCAGGGGTTACTTTCCTAATTTTTCTGGATTTGAAAAGATCTAGATGAATATCTTGGCAGATTGACGGTGAATCAGAGGCTCAGTTCAAATGATCAACATGGTCAATGACATTTCTTGACGAAAAGATTTTGATGAAATCGTTGATCTTTTCATCAAAAAGGGGGAGAAGAGCTAATCAAGAAATAGGAGAATAAATGGGAGAGAAGAAAAGATTAGAGAAATGTCCAAGATCGAATTCTTCAAAGACAGTATTCTGAAGATATGCTGGATTGAGAGAAATTTTCTTTGAAGATACTCTGCTAAAGCATTCTTAGCTAAATCTGGAGATAATTTTCTTCCCACCATTTGAAAGAGTGTTTATCTACGTCTTTTGGGGAGATTGTTATATCTTGAAGACAAAGATGGAGATTGCATCTTCTGAGCTGAAAGAGAAGACTGAATTGCTAAATCCTTTTAGTAATGATCTTGATCCAATGGGGGAGATTGTTAGAGCACAGATTTATTGGATTCAATATCATCCAATCTGAAGATTGAAATCTGAAGCTAAAGCTGGAAAGTCACACTTAATATTAGTCTAATGTTCGTTTGTAATAAAATGTCAAAGTTTGTTTTTAGTATTTTATATTATTCCTAAATATCTATTTATTAGATATTTTAGGATATTTTATTTTAAGATATTTTAGGATATTTAGTTTTAGATATTAAGTTAGTTTTGAGGTATGGTTGATAGTGAGAGAAAATAATCAGATCAACAACCTAGCTTACGTTTTATTGTTCATTCAGAGAGAAAGGTTGAGAGCTTAAAGAGAAAAACTCAACCATCAAATATGTAATATGTGGTTTGTAATCTAACAGGTTGGTTAATCATATTTGTTTGTGATTGTTATTGTTTGATAAGAACTTGATCAAAGATAAAGGGACCGACAGTTATTCAATCCATTGAATCGATCATAGGTCTTTTGCAGAGTGTCCTCTCCCTTGGCAGAATGGTTGAAGTAGTCATTCAGACATTGAGACCTTCTGTTCTTTTGGGTTCTGAATCCACCCTCCAGTTGTTTCTCAAGCTCAACCATTGAATTTCAGTAGTATCCCAAGCATCTAGTGAAGAGAAAATATCATTGGCAATGGCCATGTGTGTTCGTCATAAGCTGGAAACTCTTCTGTTGTTGTAGTAGCAGGGACTGTAGGAACTATCATCATAGGAACATGGGGTTTCCTTTGAACAACTAGATATAGGTTATTATCAATACCCTCGAAGAAATTGATCATGTGAATCTTCCATTGAGGGTATTCGTCCCTCAAGAGAGTGGGAGGTTTGGTTTGAAAACGGACAGAGTAAATACTGTTCATGTTATCCATTTTCAGTAAAACAGAGTGAATTTAGGGATGAAATTGATTTGAAATTAAAGAAGAAATAGAGTAAGGATTTGGGCTCAAATCTAGGAACATATATTGATTTTGTAAACACACACAAAATTACTTTTTATCCAAAAATGAACTCGCCAAAAATTAGGCAAAAGCAGGGACTGGTATGAATTGAGAACATGTTTAGAAAGTAAAAATCTACGTATGAGCAAATCAACAATCGAGAGACCATCGAAATGATTCCACTGAATCATTTTGCTCTGATACCAATTGTTGTCCCAGATTTGTCTCATAAACAATCAAATACATAAAGTATATCAAAGTTTGGTGCGGAAGCTGTATTGTGTAAAAGAGATTGAAAGGTAGAAAACAATAGAGAAATTGTGAGAGCAATCATTGACAAGCAACAAGTAGTGAATGAGCCACAAATGTCATATGTATTTATGAGAATGAAAATCGATTACATTAAGAATACCAAGAACACACAGACTATGTGTAATTATCTCTATTCACCCAAACTTTCTCCCTAGCTACTATGTGATTGACTATGAGTAAATATGTTGAGCGTATCATGCATTGTACAATTCTCCTACACGAAATCTTCTCAATATAGAAGAATCATGGAAAAGTCAAACCAAGCCCAATAAGTCGTCTGCCATGTGTAAAGGCAAAGTAACCGTTTTGGGCTGACGTGGTAGAGCTGCATTGGTTGAGTAGTAGTGAGAGAGGCGACTTGTTGAAATCATCAGGGTTGGTAGCACAAAAGATTCTTCCACAAAACTTGTCACATAAGTTCTGTGCGTCATTAGATCATTTCCTGATTAAGAACATTCTATGCTTGGGGATTCTAGAGCTTTTGAAGATTCAACTGCTTTCTTTCGACATAAGTCTTCTGGATCTGAGAACTTGTCTTCTTTTTGAATACTTTTACATTGACAGAATATGGGGCTAACACTTGCCATTCAGAAAGGATGACTTGTCATCCATTTAATAAACTTTAAATTATTTGTATCTTGCAAAGGCAAGAAATATTCTAATAGCCTCAAGTGTTGCAATAATTGTAGTTTCATCAAAATCTATGCCTTCTTCTTGGCAAAATCCCTTTGCAACCATTCTGGCTTTGAATCTTACCACAATGTCATCCATATCCTTTTTTTTGAACACCCACTTGGTTTCTATAGAAATTTTATCTTTTGGAAGTGGAACCAAAGACCATACCTTACTTCTTTCGAATTGAACAAGTTATATTTACATAACATTGATCCAGCTTGAGTCTTGGAATGCTTCTGAAACCTTCGTGGGTTTTACCATGCTTAGAAAATTGACATAAAAGAACTCATTTGCTATGTTAGATCTGGTTCTTACACCAGAAGAAGGATCACCAATCACTTGGTGTAGAGGATGAGCTTTTGTCCATCTTGTCTTTGAGAGTGGAGGATCTGGAGCATTCTGAATCACTTCTTCTTGCCCATCTCACAAGCAAAACATAGATGATACTTCTCAAATGTCAAATCCGGTAGTCTTTTGACTAGTTTTTGCTTTGCCAATTTATCCAGATTTGGGAGGTTCAAATGTAAAACCTATTGTGCAAAAGCCAACATTCATCATTCTTCTTAGAAACAAGGCAAAGTGTCTCTATATTTGTTAATAAAAAAGTTCATCATATATAGATATCCTTGTCTGTCTGCCATAAGTAACTCTTGGCCTAATTCTGTAAGAACTATGTAGTACTTTTTCTGAAATTTGACTTTAAAACCATTGTCACAAAGTTGACTTATGATAATTAGATTATGCTTTAGCCCATCTATGTAACCAATCTTTTACATATATAGATTTGCCTTTAATAATACACCATATCTTTTGATTGTTCCCTTGTTGTTGTCCCCAAAAGTCACAAAACCTCCCATTTTATCCTTGAATGAGGTATATAGACCTTTGTCACCAATCATGTTCCTCGAACATCCAGAATCTAAGTACCATATCTGCATATGTTGGTTCAACAAGACAAATCAAGGAGTTTTGGGTACTATTATTTCTATGTAGCATTTGGTTTTCTCTTTTTGTCTTCTATTTTAACAAGCTTTGCCATTTCTTTGGGAATGGAGGATCTGGAGCATTCTGACTCAGTTCTTGCTCCCCCTCAAATTGATGTCCATGTGTGGAACTTGAAACTGGACTTATAGAAACAGATATAGTAGAAGGTGAGGTATCAGAGGATTCAGAGTGTATTGTACCTTCCGTTTGGGAATCCTCTAGAATAAGCTTAGAGACATATAAATCTTCTCGACTATTCAAGTCATCACTGATCAAGAGTCTTGCTCTACAAGATCGAATTTTGTCTTTTCCTATTTATCACAAAAGGAAAGATGTACATAGGATGATTGCTTTCTTGTCTACAATCGTGCTTACTAACTCTCTACCACTTTCTTCCACATATGGCTCAAAGTGTTAGTGTATAAAATTGTATCCAAGATTTAATGTGTAAAGTCAATATCTGTAAAGTCAAAATGGTCAACTTTAGTGGTATTAGAGTTTTTGTTGTAGGTATAAATTCCTTGTAATTGGGTGAGAGTTGTAAGAAGTCAAGCATTGTAACTTTCATATCAATATAGATATGACTTGTGTTTCTCTCTCTACTCTCTCTCTCTAGATCTAAATTGTTAAATCTTGATTTTGATTGTGATTGAAACTTGGGATAAATACATTTTCAATTGGTATCAGAGCGAGACCAAACATATTCAGAAAGATTGGATTACTACTTTGAATCAATTCGTGAATTTCTTGATTTCATGAAGTTGACTTCTGGAAGATTACTGTTTGATCGATTTTTCTTTGATTTGTTGAAATTTGTGTGTATAAATGGATTAGTTGTAATCGATTTGTGATGTTATTCACTTTGTATTCACACACTTTCACGAATTAATCACTAGAACAGATTCAATTTTCAATTTATGATTTTTCTTGAAAATGTATACGAACACTGTAAAATCTTGATAGGCACTGTAATTTTGTGTTTTTAGTTAAAATTGTTGTTTAGAAAAGTGTTGTAATTGTATTTTCGATCATATTGGTTCAAGTGGTAAACCGAATTTCAGGCTAAAATGATTTTTGGATCGAATTTGTGAGCATAAGTGAAGAACGCGCCAGATCTAAACTTCGCGCTAATCAAGAACACGCACAGACTGAAGAACGCGCACAATGTTGATCTTCATGATAGTTCGCGAATAGAGTGTATTGCGAGAAGTGAAAAACGCGCACAAGTTACATGCGAGAAGTATTAAAAATAGTGACTTGCGAGTTTACCTTTGTGCGAGTTTGTGTTTAGCGAGTTCTACAATTCTGAAAATTGTCTACGTATAGAACGCGCAAGAAACATTTGACGTGCGAGTTTGCATTCGTTTGCGAGAAGTTCAAAGTTCGAAAATTATTCTAAGTCCAGTTCGCGCACGAAGCATCTTGCGAGAAACTATTTCGCGCACAACCTTACGTGTGAGTTTCTTACTTCACGCACGAAGAGGCTTGCGAGTTTCTCAATACGCGCACCTAGTAGTCTACGAGTTTGTCTTTGGCGCACAAAACGTTTAGCGAGAAGTAGTGTGAATAGTGCTTTGCGAGTTTTTATATTCTGCGAGTTTCTAGTGTCTGCGAGTTCTGGAATTGTATTTTTTTAAGTGGTGATCTGATTTTGATTTTTAGTAAATTTTTTCTTAATTGTTCGGGGAATGATCATTTTTCAAGCATACATGTTGGGAACTGAACAATTTACCAAGTATGGTTAGTGCTGCTAGTTCATCATGATTACTACTTCTGTGGTTAATGCTGCCAGTTGTAGTTAATGCTGCTGGAACAAAGTTAATGCTGCTCTTCAATATTAGTACTGCTGGAGTTACTACTGCTAAGAGATTAATACTACTGATCATGGTTAGTACTGCTCAACTTAGTACTGCTCAGAGTATTAATGCTGCTTATGATTAATACTGCTTATGAGATAGAGATCCGTATGGAGAGGATGACAGCTGGATAAACTGAAGGTTATGGAAAGCTTAGAGATAATGATGGAAGATATTCTGAAGATATTTTATTAATTTTAATTATCTTTTATGTGTAGTATATGTATAGAATGTATAGAATAGTTCAGAATAATTCAATTAAGAAGTTTTCGTTCTAGAGAGAATTAACCTCAAGGCATAGTTCCTAATTCTAGAGAAGTAGAATTCGTTTTGAAAGAGTTTGTTCTTCAAGATTGAGGTTGTGTGTGTAATCTTGTGATTTTAATCATTCAATACAAGTTTACAAGTTGTTGATCATATACACTTTTTGTTTACTGTTATATTGAATATCAAAGTGTTATTCCGCAACTTCTTTGATATTGTTTCTGAGTATTCATAATTCTTGTTGAGAATTCGATCCTGACAAGTGGTATCAAAGCCTGTTCTCTCAGAAATATCTATTCATTCATCATGGAAAACTTTGCAGAATCAAACAGTACTCTGGTCTCAAAGGTTCCAATGCTCAGACCCAATGAATTCGATATGTGGAAGATCAGAATCAAGCAGTACATACTCCTCACTAACTATTCTATGTGGGACATCATTGAGAATGGCCCTTCTGAAGGAGGAAAGATTGGTGCAGATGGAAAGAGAACTCCACCAAAAACTGATGCAGAGAGAAAGACTAGACAGACAGAGATGAAAGCCTTGAGCACCTTGCTCTTGGCTATTCCCAATGAATATCAACATCAATTCTGCAACTGCACTGATGTAGAGATGCTCTGGAATGCTCTAGAGAAGAGATTCTTAGGTACCAGAAGTACCAAGAGAAATCAGAAAGCCATTCTGAAGCAACAGTATGAGAAGTTTATGTCAACCAAGAATGAGTCCATGACTCAAACTTTTGACAGGTTCAACAAGCTAATTGATGAATTAGCTACTGTGGGAGTACAAATTGATCAAGATGATCTAAATAGAAAGTTCCTAAGGTCCCTGAGTGATGAATGGACCATGTATACTGTGTCTTTCAGACAGAATGATCAACTGGAAGAAAATGAACTTGATGATCTATACAATGATCTAAGAGTTTTTGAATCTGAGGTAGAGGCTAAGAAGAAGCCTTCTGGGTATGTTCACAATGCTGCACTCCTTTCAGCGTCAATTGATTCTTCTTCTAACCCTGAATCAGTTAGTACTGCTAATGGAGCAAGTCAAGAGAAAGGCACTGAAGCTGTATTTGAAGCGTTTTTATCCAGTCATGGAAACTCTTCTCTAATTAATGATGACTTGGAACAACTCCATCCGGATGATCTTGAAGAGATGGACATTAAATGGAAGATGGCCATGCTCTCTATGAGAGTTAAGAAGTTCATAAAGAGAACTGGGAGAAATAACTTCTCTCAAAGAAGAGAAGATGGAGCTGGATTTGACAAGTCAAAGGTGGAATGCTATAAATGCCATCAGAAAAGACACTTTGCTAGGGAATGCAGAAGTGGAGTGTCTCACAACAACAACAACAACAACAACAACAACAACCAGCAGGCACAGTCTGGAAGCTTCAATAGTAACAGAAACTCTGCTCAAGCCCTAGTCTCTCAACAAGGTATGGGGTTTGATTAGAGTGATCAAGCTGAAGAGGCCATCCAAAACCAAGCTCTAATGGCAGAGGTGTCTGATCTCCCAACAGAGGTAACTTCCAATCTTTGTTCTCAAAATTGTATTAACACTGTTAAAAGGTATAGGGATCACAACCAGAACATGAGTGATGACCTTAAGAGATTGGAAAAGGACATAAAAGATTATGTGAGGATTGTTGAGAGATATGAAGAGCAAATTAAGGATTTTCAAGCCAATGAGCTTCAACACTCTTATGACACAAACTACTGGAAGTGGGAGAAGAATGACTTAGAACTTCAACTGACCAGATCCAAAGAGGATAGTGAAAAGTTAAGAGGAGAACTAGCTAAAGTCAAGCTAGATGTAGAAAAGTTTTCCAATGCTTCCAAAGCAATGGATTCTTTACTACAAACTCAGATTCATGATAAACTGAGAAAAGGAATATGGTACAATGCCACACCACCACCCTACAACAACAACTACATCCCTCCTAGTTCAGATTTGTTAGAGACAAAGGATAGGAAGGATTATCCTGAGGGAGCCACTGAGATAGATCCCATGGATAAAGTAGTTGTTAAAGATATGACTGAAAAAGAAGCCAGTGAGAATAGGAACAACTCTGTGAATGGTGAGATTCCTATAGAAAACCACATAATTACCAATAAGGGATGTGGAAAGCAATGGATCAAATCCAATAAGGTAGAGAAGACTGAGGGAAAGAACAAGGAGATTCACTATAAGCAGACCACTATTGTGAACCCTATCCCTTGCAAGCAGTGTACATGCAATAAATCTAAGCCCCAAAAACATGATAAACCAAGGGGAAATCAGAGAAACTGGAATAATTAATGGGCACAAAAACAAGAGATTGATCTGAGTAAAATCAATAGACCAAAACCTTGTTTCATATGTGGTAAGTTAAACCATTTGGCTAAGCACTGTTTTTTAACCCTATTAACCAACAGATGAACTTTCAAAGATTTCTGCAAAAACCTGTTGGTTATAGGAAGGCTGGAAAGAGACATGCGGTTAAGAAATCTGTTGAAACCAAAAGCCCCATAAAGAAAAAGGTTTTAAAAGAAAGTATTAAAATGTGGGTGCCTAAAAGCACTAAAACTGTTAGTACTGCTGACAGAGATAGTGCTGCTAGAAACATTACTGCTGCTACTAGTGTTAGTACTGCTGAAAATTTTAATGCTGCTAATACTGTTAGTACTTCTTCAAAGATTAATACTGCTAACACAGTTACTACTTCTAACAAAGTTAGTACTGCTAAGCATGCAAGTGCTGCTAATGCAGTTAATACTTCTAAAACAAGTATTGCTTCTAGCAAATGTGTTTCCAAACCTATCATTGTGACAAAGTACTCCAGAAATGAGGAGTCAAAGTTTAAAAATCTTGTCAAAAAAGAATGCAAATATTTTGATGAGAAAGGGGTACCCAAGACCACTTTGGCATGGGTTCCTAATTCATACTAACCGATTCATCTTATGTGCAGGGCAACCAATAGCTCAAGGGAAAGAGCATATGGCATGTTGATAGTGGTTGCTCTAGGCACATGACAGGCAACATGTCATGCCTTCAGGATTTCAAGGATATCAATGGAGGACATGTTGCATTTGGAGATAATCTTACTGGTGGTAAAATAAGTGAAAAAGGTAATGTTACAAAAGGTAAGATGACATTTGAGGATGTCTACTATGTTGATCAGTTAAAATACAACCTGTTAAGTGTATCACAGGTTTGTGACAAACAACATAGCATATTATTTACTAATACATAATGTATGATCCTTGCTCCAGGGTTCAAGGTAGTTGATGAAAGCATGATACTACTTAGAACTCCAAGAAAGGACAATGTTTATTGTCTAGATATGGACAATGTTTCTAGTGATTCATCCCTGAACTGTCTTGTTTCAAAAGCTTCTATGGATGAATCCTCTCTTTGGCACAGAAGGATGTGTCACATGAACTTCAAGACTATGAACAAACTTGTTAAAAACAACCTTGTAAGAGGTTTACCATCAAAAGTCTTTTCATGTGATGATCATTGTGTTGCTTGTCTTAAAGGCAAACAACACAAAACTTCGCATAAGACCAAAGAGTTAAATACAATTTCTTCTTGTCTCCAGTTATTACATATGGATCTGTTTGTTCCTACAAATGTTATGAGTATAGGCAAGAAATCTTACTGCTTGGTTATTATTGATGATTACTCCAGATTTACTTGGGTATATTTTCTAAGGACAAAGGATGAGACAAGTGGACTGATCAAATACTTTATCCTAAAAATTGAAAACCAAACTAATAAAAAAGTAAAAGTCATTAGATCAGACAATGGGACTGAATTTAAAAATCATGATCTAAACACCTTTTGTGAACAGAATGGAGTTGCTGAGAGGAGAAATAGGACACTAATAAAGGCTGCTAGATCTCTGTTGGCTTATTCAAAACTGCCAATTACTTTCTGGGCTGAAACAGTGAATACTGCCTGTTATGTCCAAAACAGAGTTCTAGTGGTCAAGCTAAAGAACAAGACCCCATATGAGCTTTTAAATCAAAGAAAACCCTTTATTGGATTCTTCAAACCTTTTGGGTGTCCTTGTACAATTCTCAATACCAAATCTCACTAAGGTAAGTTTGATAGCAAAGCAGATGATGGATTTTTGTTGGTTAACTCTTCTTCTAGAATAATTGAAGAAAGTGACAATGTCAAATGCAATAAGAACACACCAAATCCTTTTGGGTCTGGTCCTCAGTGGCTGTTTGACATTGATTCACTAACTAACTCTTTTGGTTTCAATAGTAATGATTATGCAGGTTCAGGGAGTGAAGGATCAGGGGATACACAAGTTCAAGACAATATATCTTCATCTGTGATCTTTCCTATACCTAAAGTGGATCCTGTTGAAGACTTTGAAAAGGAGCCATCTACTGAACCAAATCAGAGTGAAGAAGAAACAGGAGATGAGGAGAGTGTAGAAAATAAAGAATCTGAAGTAGATGCTGAAATCACATCAGTTGAGTTGAATGACTCAAACCTAGAGGTTGGACTCAATGAAGAGTCTAGTCATCACACCAAAACTCAAAAGAATCATCCTCCTCAGCTGGTAATAGGAGATATCTCTTCTCCTATGATGACTAGAAATCAAAGCAGGCTGCAAGAAATGCAAGACCAACAACATACAGTGTTTTCTTGTTTTTTATCCCAGCTTGAGCCTAAGAAGGCACATGATGCTATGAAAGAGTCCAGTTGGATAGAAGCCATGCAAGAAGAGCTACTGCAATTCAAGCTGCAAGATGTTTGGGATTTGGTAGACCTTCCTAAAGGCCAAAGAGCAATAGGCACTAAATGGGTCTTCAGGAATAAGAGAGATGAGAGAGGAATAGTGATAAGGAACAGAGCAAGGTTGGTGGCTCAAGGGTATACACAAGAAGAAGGTATAGATTATGAAGAAGTATTTGCACTAGTGGCTAGGATAGAAGCAATTAGATTATTCCTGGCCTATGCTTCCTATATGAAATTCAAAGTCTATCAAATGGATGTAAAAAGTGCATTTCTATATGGCTCAATTGAAGAAGAATTATATGTCTGTCAACCACCAGGGTTTGAGAACCCAAGCTATCCAGTCAGAGTATACAAACTAAAGAAAGCACTTTATGGACTGCATCAAGCACCAAGAGCATGATATGACACTCTGTCATCCTATCTCTTGGAAAATGGCTTTGAAAGAGGAGTCATTGATAAGACTCTATTCATCAAGAGAAAGAAGAAGGATATCTTGCTGGTCCAAATCTAGGTTGATGATATTATCTTTGGATCCACAAGAGACAGTATGTGCAAGGAGTTTGAGGAACTAATGCATCAAAGATTCAAAATGAGTTCCATGGGGGAACTTACTTTCTTCCTTGGACTCCAAGTTCAAAAGAAGTCAGATGGTATTTTTATCTGTCAGTCCAAGTACGTGCAGGATATTCTAACCAAGTTTGGTTTCTCAGATTCAAAACCTGCAAGCACACCTATGGAGACACACAAGCAGATAACAGCAGATCTTGAGGGGGAGGATATGGATGTTCTTCATTACAGATCCATGATTGGCTCTCTCATGTATCTTACAACTTCTAGGCCAGATATAATGTTTCCAGTCTGTGTATGTGCAAGATTTCAAGTTAGGCCAAAGCAATCACACTATCAAGCTGTTAAGAGGATATTCAGATATCTCAAAGGGCAACCCTGATTGGGACTTTAGTATCCTCATGACTCATCATTTGACCTACTTGCATACTCAGACAGTGATCTAGGTGGAGCAAACTTAGACAGAAAATCTACTTCTGGAGGATGTCAGTTTTTGGGTGCAAGACTAGTTTCATGGCAGTGCAAGAAACAAACCACAGTGTCCACATCTACAACAGAGGCAGAGTACATAGCAGCTGCAAGTTGCTGTTCTCAAGTCTTATGGATTCAGAATCAAATGCTGGACTATGGGGTAACCTTTCTACACACTCCAATTTTTATTGATAATAGCAGTGCTATTAGCATTGTAAATAATCCTGTCAAGCACTCAAAGACAAAGCACATTGAGATCAGGTATCACTTCATAAGAGACTGCAATGAAAAGAAACTTATTCAAGTTGTAAAAGTTCATACTGATAAACAGTTTTCTGATCTATTCACCAAAGCCTTTGATGTGGGTAGATTCACTTTCTTGGTAACAAGTGTGGGAATGATCAACTCTGAATAAGCACCTTCTCAAAAAGTGGTTAAATTCCTGTATATTGTTTATTTGTGGTGTTACTAATCTTCTTTTTCAGGAAATGTATAGCAGTACTCAGTTCATCACAAGCTTAAAAGAGTAAGTACAGTTAATACTGCTAGTGGTTAATACTTCTCTCAGTTAATACTGCTAGTTAGTTAATACTGCTAGTGGTTAATACTGCTCTTAGTTAATACTGCTAGTTAGTCAATACTGCTAGTGGTTAATACTGCTCTCAGTTAATACTGCTAGTTAGTTAATACTGCTCTCAGTTAATACTGCTTGTTAGTTAATACTACTCTAGGTTAATACTGCTTATGTCCCGAATACTATAAATACCCTTTGCCCGCCTAAAAAGTTCATAACGACTCTTTGCATACTGTTCACCTGCGCTCTAAACCCTTTCTCTCTCAAGTTCCAAGTTTTCAGGCAAGAACCTTCAAGATAAATGGCATCAATGGCATTCATAGACGAGCACAATGAAATCGCGATGCTACAGAAGCCCAAACAGGCCGCTGGTTTCCATCAGATTGTGGATTTCCTCAAGACAAGCCATATTGCCCATGCTCTCACTGTATCGCCATCAATCTACATCGAGCATCAAAGGCAATTCTGGGCAAATGCCACCATTGTTGCTGAGAATGGTGTGCAAATGATCAAGACAAGGGTCTGTGAAAAACCTTTGACAGTTACTGAAGAGGTAATCCGCATCAGTCTACGTCTAGACGATGCCACTGGTATCTCATCTATCTCTAATGACGAACTGTTTTCTACTCTTATAAGAATGGGGTATGGAGGCCCATTGGGTGTGTTAAAGTTCTCAAAAGCTAAATTTTCACCCCAATGGCGTTTCTTTGTCCATACTCTTATGCATTGTATCTCTAAAAAGACTACTGGCTGGAGTGAGTTCAGTAGCACCATTGCTTATGCTTTGGTGTGCTTGGACACTGCCAGAAAGTACAATTTTTCTAAAATGATTTTCAGTGATCTTGTCTCAAACTCGGGAAGCAAAAAGAGCTTTTATATGTACCCCAGGTTTGTCCAAGAAGTTATCACCCACGAATTGACGGATATGCCTCAGTTTGATGAGGTATATGTACCAAAAATCCCTAAAGGTAAGGTCTTTTCAAACATGAAAAGATCTCCATTGGACTCGGAAAGAGTTGACACCCCATTGTTCTCTACAATGATGGTGGTGTCCCATACTAATGAAGGTATGGCAGCAGGGTCAAGGCCCCCATTAGACCATCCCACTGCTAGCCAATCCCAACCTTCCCACTCTAAATCAATTCCTCAGTCTCTTCTTGACAAACCAACTTTTCCAATTACCCAAACTTACAAAAGGAAACAGGTAAAGAAGGCTCCTTCCCTTCTTGTACCATCACCCATTGAGCCTTTAAGCCCTCTAAGGGAGGATTCTCCATTTGAGAATATCCACAGGGAAACCACAGGGGTGTCTCCCAAACCCAAGAAGGTGCTCACTGAGGAGAGGGTTGAGTATGTGGGTGCTGAGGCTGCCACTACTTCTGCTAGCACAGTGGAGGACAGTGGTAACATAAATAAGACCTCCCCCATGGCAACTTTGAATGAGCAATCATTCAAAGGTTCCAGGTGCCAAGAAACCACGGGGGTGGATAGTGCTTCTGCTAGGCAGAAGGCTTCCACTACTAAAAGATCCCATGATCCTTCAATAGGGGGTAACACTCCTGGAGAAGGTGAGCACAAATATAACTACTATGAATTGATGGAAACAATGGGCAACATCAACCAAGATGTTATTAAACAAGGGAAAGAAATAGAAGAAATGAAGATGGTAATTTTGTCTCAACAAGTGCAAATTACCAAACTCAAGAAACTAGTGAAGAGGTTGATACTTAAAAAGAAGAAGAAGCAATTTGTGCTGAAGAAGAGGGCCAGTGCTAAAGATGCTCCCAAAAAGGGGGAGTTTAACATTGAAGAAGCCACAGATAAGGGGGAGCTTGATGGAGAGAAAAATGATGTTGAAGGGGAGCAAGAAGCAGAAACAGAAATAGAATCACAAGCAGCAGCAGTAACAGAATCAATAGCAGCGGAAACAGTTAATGCTGCTCAAGCAAATAAAGCAGCAGAAACTGTTAATGTTGTTGAACTGAATGAAGCAGCAGAAATGGTGAAAGAAGTGTTATGTGATCTTCAGAGCAGAAATTTGGAAGAACTTGAGACAGCTGAAGCATTAATCAAAGCCAAGCATGATACTCCTAAGGTCACCTCAAGGGCCAAAGGAGTTGTCATCAAAGAAAGAGGTGATGATGCAAAGAAATCTAGTTTTGAGAAGATGATAAGCAAAGAAAAGGGTAAGGCAAAGCTAGTTGAATCTGATCAACCAAAGAAAAAGCAGAAGTTGATTGAATCAGATGAAGCAACGAGTGAAAGCTTTACTTTAAACTTAATGAGTTTTGTCACGCCTTAACTTTCCCTATATAAGAGTTGCCATAAGAAACACATTAATACCCTATTCCGATGTCCAACCAATATGTCCAATTGTCCCATGAAATGCCATCCAATAAGTTTCTTGTCCATAATTATTTTGTCTAGACAAAGTTCCAATCATAAGACATTACTTAAGCTTGATAACACAACTTTTCTGGATTCAGCACACGCTGTCCAGAAAGTTATCCGGTAATTTCAACACGGAAACTTAACTTCTCAAGAGAATTATTTAATCAAAATTTTTGGGTTTGAACTATGATATGTTTAGATCAAATCTGCACTTTTTCATAATTTTTGAATAACTTTTGGTACATCAAATCATTTTTGTAAAATAAAGTGTCACTGATTTTCGGATCAGTGACATACCTCACTTGCAACAGGTTTTTGAGGTATCAATTCTTGGAAATTGCTAGTGATCCATATATGGATGCAAACCTAACTCAAAATCCTAACATTTGGAAAAAGATTCACTTAATTTGGATGAGTAGTGAGGGAGTTATGGCCTCTACAAAATAGGTGTATGAATCTGTCTTCAC
Organism: Arctium lappa; assembly: GCA_023525745.1. Lineage (NCBI taxonomy): Eukaryota > Viridiplantae > Streptophyta > Magnoliopsida > Asterales > Asteraceae > Arctium > Arctium lappa. Next base: position 28,664,146 of record CM042055.1, read on the forward strand.
TGGACAGATTGCACCATTTTCTTATAAAATCCATTTAAGTGCTTAAATCATCTCCAAATTCTATGTTTTTGGACTTTTTAGAAAGCTAACACCCTAAACTGAAGTTTAGAAGCAAAACCCCCAAATTTGGACATGTGGTTTGTGAGTTGTGTAAGCTAGAAGTGAGGTCCATTTTCTGGACAGATTCTAGAAAGATGTGAATGCTAATTTAACTCACAAATAATGATCATTAGACATGGTTTTTGGTTAAAACCATGTCTTCACCTTTCAACACATGAAAACTAACACATGCATCATGGATTCATGGCAATCTAAATGCTCATCCAAATGCATGCATGAACACAAAATAAAGAAGATAAGACATTAATATTGATACAATGTTCTTAATCATGTAGAACTTAGAAACTTCCTTCATAAGAACATTTTTATGCTAACACTCAATGTATCAAGAGTCAAAAACTCATATTATATAAATATCAAAGGTAAACCATCTTATTAACAAGTTTTCACCCACATGCAAGACAACATAAACACTATATTAGTGATTTAACACTATATAGAACTCTTAATCATATGAGATTGAACAATCTCATCCTAAGAGTTTATTTATGCATAAATTTCAATCCAACCTTAATAAAATTTTGTGGACCAAAAACCACATTTCATAAAATCATCATCTCTTTGACAAAAACTCAAGGTAACACACATGGAAACCCTAGTTTCATTGGAAGATCATTAAATGGTTCATTAGCAAATGTATAGGTACTAATGCATCCCATTTCACTTCTAAAACTTGGATTGTACATCATTTACATAAAAGATATGAAAATAGAAGCTTTTTGATTATGAACTTGAAAGAAAATGGAGGGTTAAATGATTACCTTTAACAAAAGAGATGAAGACTTGGATTCCAACTTCAAAATGGTGATAGATTCTTGGTTGGATTCTTGAAGCTTAGCAATGGAAGGAGAAAATCAAGAAAGAAAAATGGAAATGGTGGTGGTGGTGGTGAAGTTCGGCCGAAAATGAGAGAGAGAGGAGAGAGAGAGGAGGTGAGGAGTTAATCTTGAAAAATGAGAAGTGTGGATAGTTTTTAGTTTGATTTTCAAATAAAGATAATGATTAAAATGAGTAGGTTTAGGACAAGTGTCCTAGTGACTCATTAATACAATAAAAAAAATTTAATCTAATACCATTAATTGAATTACTAGCTTTAAACTATACAATGTCAGATATATTTGAGAACCGAAATACCCGATTCTCAATTTTAGCTAAATAATCGGCAACTTTGAAAATTTTGCAATGCAAGAGAAATTAAAATTTTAATTTTTATAATTTAAGAATTTTGGACTTTTATCCACTTATTTGGCATTTCTGGACAGTGACGGTCAGATGCGGAACTGTTCCGGGTCTTTAACGCAACTTCTAAATTTTTCGGGGAAACTTTTTATCTTAAAGGATTTTAATAAAATTTAAAAAGTGACAAGACTTATAAAATTATTCGGAGGGTGCTGACCTCATTACTCGAAATTTGACAGTTGTCACAGTTTTGGTAGGACTTCCACCCAATCCTCGTAAACCAACCAAAGTTGGAATTACTATAGGTGTGCCGGCTGGGCCACTAAGGCCACCAGCAGTAGCCGAGAATGGGACCCGTGTCCTAGGAATAGAAGAAATCATATCAAATGGCTCTAGACTTTGTGCACCCAAAGAAGTCGAGAACGGAGGTTGTTGTTCTCTTGGTTCAATACCGGATCTCTCCAAGTGAGAGACCGGTAGCTTTTGTGCTATATCCCCGTGTGAAGATGAAACCACCATCTGTTGAGAGATGGCGGAGTGGCTGGGTGGGGTGTGTAATTGCGCCGCTAGGTCCACAGCGGCTCCTTCAATACCCTGTCTCAACACATGAGACTGGGTAGAAAATGTCCCTACCTGGCTATATGTGGCTAGGGGGTTCAACCGTTGATGGTTGCTCCGTCACTCGTGTACGCTAATTTTCATATTTTCTTTTTCTTTCCCTCTCTCGGCTCACTTGAATATCATCTTCGTCTATAACTCCCTCCGCTCTCCTTATCTCTCCAGATGAGGGCTCATCATCATCACCATCAGAGTCAGAAGACTGATCATTTGATTCTGATGCATTGGTGGCGGGTTCCGACTTACTGCCGGATTGGTCGGCTGCCGCCGCAGACTCGTTTGCGGTTTCAGCCGCTGTTACCTCTTTAGAGGCGGTGGCAGAGGAGGACTGAACGTTGGCAGATTCAGTTGTTGTGTCCTCTTCAACCATCGGAGAGGCTCTCCATGGCGGTGTCGGTGATCGTCGTGAAGTATTGGCATGGCTCGGTCCAACGGCACTGCCCACTCCAATTCCCCTCACTGTATGTTCTCTCGTCACACCCTGTCCGGAAGCCCCAGCTATCCGGACGCTACCGCCTCTCGTACGTGGACGCGGATCCTCATGCCTCTCAGGTCTTGCTCCTTGGGCAGGTCCTGCCGGTTCTGGTCGGACCATAGGAGCTAGAAGATTGTGTGTGTGCCTATACGCTATAACACTTAGTGCCGTGGGACGAGCATAGGCCAGTAACCCGATGGGGATTAGTCGGGCGACAACACCTTCGGGATCAGGATGAGTTGCTATTTTGCGAGTCGGGTGTTGTGGACAGGTTGGGTGCGATGAACGGCGTGCAATGTCGGGATACAGATCCATGAAGCTGTGGATGATCAGCTGGAAAAACCTCATAAACGGTATGAAGTTCTGTCTCTTTGTAGTGGTGGCTCGTACTCTCTGAACAACCTCGGACCAGAGGAAATCGGCGTAGTCTGCGTGGCGATGGAATGCCACATAATGGAATAGGCGGAGGATGGGGGTACTCGTATAATCGATGCCTTTTTTGATCGTTGAAAGGCACTGATTGAGGTACGTAAACAGCGTGTACCAGATAGTGGGGAGGTGCTTGCGGTTGAACCCAGATGGGAGGCGGAGTTCCACACCGTAGCCTAGGGACAAGATGTCAGCACAGAGAGTGGCGTCCGAAACGATAGGGTCATAGTTGTTTCTCCCTGGAAATGATGCAGCGGTCGGCAGATTGAGGAACTGTCGGAAGAGATCACGAGTGAGGAGTACTGGCGTGTGATCAATCCGACCCTCTAGTTGGTAACCATTGTTGGCCTCCAAAGCATGTAGAGACCGCCAGAACTGTTGCAAGTATAACAGTGGAACTTCCGTTGTCTCCGTGAGTGCATGGGAGATAGGGTGCCCACTAAGGATCTCGATGATAACCTGACATTGGATGGCAGGTTGGGTGTAAGAGGAAGGAACTGATCCTCGGGAATCAGTTCGGCATCAGCATTGGGGTTAATCGTCGGGTTTGGGTTTTGTGCCATAGTACCTGTTGAGATAGAACATGTTAGCGCTTGGTACAATTTAAAACACAATTTATTTGGATTTAAGAGGCCATGGTTTAAACCACACCTAGTGCTAACTCCAAGTTATTTGGGAATACAAACCCTAATCCGTGAATCAGGGTCTGTAACCAAGGCGCGCACCACCGCAGAAATTTAAACCCACCATTAAGGTTCCAAAACTCGAACTCTCACTCTCACTGCATGCACAATCATGTATATATATATATATATTAACTATTAAGCAGAAAAGACCCTTTAACCAAACCACCAAACAGAATACAGATAGGAGCACGAAAGGACCGGGAGAGTGAAAGGACCGGTATGATCTTCGACCGATAGAGTCTTCGACCGGGGTAAAGGAATGACCGGTAGAGGCACTCGATCGATAGGTTCAATCGACCGATAGGGTCATTCGACCGGTATGGTCATTCGACCGATAGGGTCATTTGACCGATATGGTTATTCGACCGATAGGGTCACTCTTCTGGTATGGTCATTCGACCGATATACCCTAATCGACCGGTGTTTGCCAATCGACAGGTATGTACATTAACCGACCGATATCAACCTAGGTCAAGCAATATTAAAGGCTATCGACCGGTCTTCCCATTGACCGGTATAGACCTAAGTCGACCGGTGTTTACACCAATCAGATCAGAAACCAACTAAAGCAATATAACCATATGAATATATCGAAGACCAAATCGACCAGAACACCCAATATGACCGGTGTGATACCGGTAGACCGGTATATACCATCACTGAGAAGTCAGATTCAAGAAAACACATAGGAATCGACATTAAACATTAATGCCCCGATAAAATCTATTTGAAGACCATATTAACCAAACTAAACCCTAACTCGAATGAGAATCAAAACGAGTGTCTCGAACGGAATCGATGGCATGGGTGACGAATCGATCGGGGGTTTACAGTGATGACCGGGGTGGACGAAATCAATCGACCGAGAGTCGATATAGTTAAACCATCGATCGGGGACAAAGAAGTATAGCGAGAGAAAAGGAACTACATACCTTGTTGTCGAACGAGGAATTGAGAGAGAGAACTGCGATCGATTTAGGTCGAGAGAGAGAAATTGGTCGTCAGAGAGAAAGAGAGCGATTGAGATTGAGTGAAAAAAGGGGGAAAGAGGGAATAAGGAAAGACCGGGGTATTTAAAACCCCGGTACGCGGTGATCGGAACCCTCCGAGTCGGACCAGATCCGTGTTGGAGTTGGGCCGGGAAACGGGTTTGGGCCGAGACATGGAATTGGGCTGGTCCAAACAAATTTAAGACTTAAAAAAACAAAACTAAACTAAACTAGTATTTTTGTGTTTTTATTTTTTATAAAAAAAAATGAAAACAACTTTGTATGTCCCTGAATCTAGTTTCTAATCAATATTAATCAAACACAACAAGATTTACAAACAATTACCTGTTTGATTTCTTTCTCAATTCACGATTACAAAGATCTCTCTCTAATGAACTCTCTCTTTCTCTCTAAAACTTTCTCTCTCTAGAATACAACAGAATGATTTTTCCAATTCAGTTCATGTGGTCAAAAACAAAGGAAAGAAACTATTTATACTAACTACTAATTACAAGGAAAATACAAAAACAAAATACATTTGACTTATTACGAATAGACTTTGAATTTTAATGAGATTTGACTTTCTTCAGCTTTGACTTTCTCAACTTTGACCTTCAGTATTCTTGATCTTGTATCCAACAGATTTATGCTCTAACAATCTCCCCCTTTGGATTCAAGATCACTGTTGAAAGATCTAGCAATTCAGTCTTCACTTTAAGCTCTGTCAAAAACAATCTCCCCTTTTATTTTGATGGTCTTCTTTCCAAAGCTTTCACACAACACTTTCAGACTTTGGAAAGAAATTATCTTCAGAATCAGCTCGAATGCTTTAGCAAATAATCTTCAAAGAAAAATTCCTCAAAATCTTCAGAAATTCTTTGATCATCTTCAAATCTTCAAATCTTTATCATTTCTTTGAAACCATCTCCCTTTAACTTCAAAAACTTTAACATTTCTTCATACCATCTCCCCCTTTTTGATGATTTGAGCATCTGATATCATCAAAACTTTTCGCCAAGAAATGTCATTTACCATTCTGATCTGTCATACTGAGCCTCTAATTCTGTCAACTCTCCAAGATATTCATCTAGATCTTTTCAAATCCAGACAAAATAAGAACATGTAACTCCTGAATCAACAGATGAATCAGTTAATATGCCTGTCAGTAACACAAAGTCACTGTGTGTAACGAATACACAATATAAAGGAGCTTTTTGATGTTCACTCCCCCAGGGCTTCCATCCAATCATCGAAATACCACAAAGGAAATTTCTATGAATGTTATGACAAAGAAACGAATTCTTTGTGTATTCGTGCAAGTGTAGAAAGAATTAAGCACGAATAATTGCTTTTATAATAAGGCTCAACATTGTGTAAACCATTGAAACAACAACAGATAAACACAGACTCTATGTGCATGATTGAAGTGCGAAGGCGTGGCAGACTTCCTTCTTTTTCAATATCCAGATTTTCCAAATGAAAATCAGATAGATTATATGCTGCGTCCCCTTGAAAATGTGAAACATTTTCTTTTTGAGAAGAAAATGAGTGGTTGGTGGGGTTTAAGCAAGAATTGGCATGGGCTATTTGCCTGTTTCAATAACATTCACCAAAGATTTGTGAAATGTTAGTAATGTGGCTGCCCGGCTCAGAAAGTAGTTGGTGCAGAGTTTGATATTCTTTTACTCTGATCTCACACCCTCTTTCTTTTTAATCATTAAGCTCACAACTAACCAAACTCTCTTTTCCATTTTACCTCATCACACCCACACTCATTTCTTTTAGACTCCTCACACTCAATCACTAAGAGATTAACTTCATGGGTAAGAAACACTGGTTAACGTGAATCCATAGAAATTTAGTTAATTCCTAGCACAAAGAACCCAATAATCCTAAAAATCATGAGTTGCTCAAATGATTTAACTTTATCAGTTAAAACTCATATACAAATGTCAGATATAAGTATGCTCAGTGATATAATCAGTGATATAAAATGAAGATATGAGCATTTTAAACCATTGAATTATTTTCAAACAAGGAAATTGAATGAATGAACATGAATGCAAGAAACTTGTTTGAAAATCTGAAATTGTATAAAATGATCAGAAATGAATGATATAATAATTAAGGCTTATGGTCAAGAATAATGGATATTTGTCTATATGAAACAATATACAGACATTCTTGAATGAAACGCTTTGAAATGAAATATAACTCAAAATTCTTTGAATACAAGCGGAGTGTCTTACCATCGAATAAAAATTGTTTCAATTTAGAGATATGGTAAGAACATTTTGAACAAAAATTCAAACCGGTGCGTGTGAATACTTGAAAAGTATATAGAAAAGACAATACGCAAGTATTTATCTTTGGATACACACGGTTTATTTATCGATTAAGCACAAAAATAAAATGAAAAACATTTAAAATCACACTTCCAATTCATGAAATCTTTTAAAAATCAGGAAGTGGTTTGAACATTTAAGAACATGTTTTATATATCTGAAAGTTGTCCTTCTTTCAGATACATTTGAGATTAAGATAAGAAATTTACCTTTTCGAGCAATCATAAATCTCATAAAGTCAAGTTGTATTCATTTAGATATGATCGTGTCAGTTTCTCTCATCCTGCATAAGTCTCAAAGTCTAGTCAAAATTTATTCACAAAAATTTATTTGAAAATAGACGACGGAAAACAGTAAAACAATTACAGAACGAGTTCTGATCAGAAGTAATCAGAAATCATTGTCTTACTCCTTGTTACTTGTAAGCTCCCCTAAAATCATGCATCACAAAAAAATGTGCCAGTTAAGCAAAATGCAGAAATTAGTTTTACTCCCCCTCAAATGAATATAGATCATCTAACAATCTTCTCATACTCCCCCTGAGATCATGAGCAAACCATTAAAGTGCAGGTATCTTTCAGACATAAAGATAAAGAAAAGGATGAAAAATAACAATTTGTAACTTTAGTAGGTAATAACCGATTACGTCTTAAGATTTAACATACCAAGCTTAGAGATAAGAAAATTAAATCTCTTTTCATCTAAGGGTTTGGTAAATAAATCTGCAAGTTGATAATCTGTTTTTACAAAATAAAGTTCAATTGTTCCTTTTTCTACATTATCTTTGATAAAATGATACCTTACATCAATGTGTTTGGTTTTGGTGTGTTGGACAGGATTAGCAGATATGGCAATCGCGCTCTTTGAGTCACAGTATATCAGAATTTTGTCATATTTGAATCCAATGTCTCGTAGCTGTGTTCGCATCCACAAGACTTGAGAGCAGCAACTGGCAGCAGCTACATATTCTGCTTCTGCAGTCGATGTGGAAACGCATAACTGTTTCTTTGAAGCCCAGCTAACGAGCTTGTCTCCAAGAAATTGAACGTGACCAGAAGTACTTTTTCTGTCCAACATGCAACCTACATGATCTGCATCTGAATATGCAGTCAGTTGAAACCCTGTATCCTTAGGATACCACAAACCAAAGTCTGCAGTCCCCTTCAGATATCTAAAGATCCGTTTGACAGCGGCCAAATGGGATTCTTTGGGAGCAGCTTGATATCTAGAACAAAGACATGTTGAGAACATAATATCTGGTCTACTCGATGTAAGATACATCAAAGAACCAATCATACCTCTATATGTTCTAAGATCAACACTTGTACCCGAAGGATCAGCGTGAATCTTAGTTCCTGGTGCCATCGAGGTGCCAATAGATTTGCAATCTTCCATTTTGTACTTCCGAAGAATGTCCAAAATGTACATAGACTGATTGATAAAAATCCCCGTAGAAAGTTGTTTAACTTGTAATCCGAGAAAGAAATTCATCTCTCCCATCATACTCATTTGAAAACGTGACACCATGAGGTTAGAAAAGTTTTTGCAATATTTTGGATTAGTAGAACCAAATATTATATCATCAACATAAATATGAATAAGAATAATATCAGCTTTTTCCTTCTTTATGAATAAAGTGGTATCGATCTTACCTTTAGAGAAACCAGACTTGACCAAGAATTTGGATAAGATGTCATACCAGGCTCGAGGGGCTTGCTTTAATCCATAAAGGGCTTTGTCCAATATGTAAACATGATCTGGTTTATCTGGATTAACGAACCCTTCTGGTTGAGACACATACACTTCTTCTTTAAGAATGTCGTTCAAAAAGGCTGTTTTCACATCCATCTGAAAGACTGTGAAGTTCTTATGAGCGGCGTAGGCGAGAAACATTCTGATTGCCTCTATGCGAGCTACTGGAGCATATGTCTCGTCATAATCGATGCCTTCCTCTTGCCTGTAGCCTTTGGCAACAAGTCTAGCTTTGTTTCTGATGACGACACCATCTTCATCCTTTTTATTCTTGAATACCCACTTAGTTCCTATCACGGTCTTTCCTTCAGGCTTAGGAACTAATCTCCAAACCTTTAGGGCTTCAAACTGATTGAGCTCTTTTTGCATTGCAGATACCCAGTCCGAATCAGCAAGAGCCTCGGATACTCGTGTTGGCTCAATCTTGCTTAGGAACGAGTCATGCATACACTGATTAATAGTCGTTGACCTTGTCTGAACAGGCTTATCAACATCTCCAATTACTTGATGTAATGGATGGTCCTTGATCCAGCGATACTCATGTGGGAGTGGAATAGATGAATTTTGAACATGATCATCATCTTGAAATCCACTTTCAAAATCTTCAGTTTGAATTACAGGAGGGGGTTTGTCAGTTGAAGTTTCATGTGCAGAAGAATTAGTGGGAACATCAGATTCAGACTGTTGATTAGATAATGTAGTACACCCAACTGAAACAGTTACTTCTGACTCAGCATTTGTTTGAACATCTTCAACTGTAGGAGTAACAATAGGAATATGAGTTTCTGTCTGAACTGGGATGCTTGTTCAGTAATAACATCTGAAGTGACTGGATGATAACAGCTTGTATCTTCAGACCTGTCAGTCATAGCAGATTTAGATACATTATTTCCAAGAAACTCATCAAAAAAGAATTCAAATAACAAATCCAAATCAGTTAAATGTGAAGTAGATGTAGAAGCGTTATCCGAATTTGTCGCTGTAGACACAGGTTCTGGACTGATCTGCCTAGAAGCTAATACACCAGTGATAACGGGTTCTAAACTGAGATGATCAGAAGCCATTTCTTCATCAAATGTAACATTGATGCTCTCCACAACTGTCTTTGACTTCTTTATATAAACACGATATGCTGCAGAAGTTGAAGAATAACCGATAAAAATGCCTTCGTCCGCCTTAGCACTGAATTTATTCAGACTCTCTCTATAATTAAGCACAAAACATTTACACCCAAATATATGAAAGTATTTGATAGTAGGTTTTCTGTTGTTGATCAGCTCATATGGAGTCTTTTGAAATCGTCGGTGTATCATGGAACGATTTTGCGTATGGCATGCAGTCGACACAGCTTCCGCCCACAAGAATAGAGGTAGATCCGATTGACTAAGCATAGTCTGAACGGCCTCGACTAGCGTCCTATTTCGTCTTTCTACTACTCCATTTTGTTGAGGGGTTCTAGCAGAAGAATACTGATGTGAAATCCCAACTGAATCGAGATAATCATCAACAATCTTGTTCTTGAATTCTGTGCCATTGTCAGTTCGAAGGAACTTGACTTGTCGCTGCAGTTTTACCTGGGTCGTCTTTAAGAATGAAATGAGAACTTTCGGTGTCTCATCTTTTGAACGAAGAAATTTGACCCACGTGTATCTTGAATAATCGTCCACAGTGACCAACACGTATTTCTTACCACCCAAACTCTGACTTCTCATTGGACCACATAAATCCATGTGTAGCAATTCTAATGGAGAACTAGTGCTTGGTTCAGGCTTCGGTTTGTGTGCGGCTCTCTTCATCTTACCCTTCTCACATGCTGTGCATAAGTGTTCTTTCTCGTATTTCAGCTCAGGAAGTCCCTTTACCAACTTCCCACGAACCAGCTTGTTGATGTAACGAAAGTTCAAGTGAGATAACCGTCTATGCCAGAGCCAACTTTGTTGTTGTGAAGCTTTTCTCATCAAGCATACCTGATTATCAATCTGAACTTTGGACAAGTTGATGGTGTAGAGGTTTGTCTTTTTATGTCCACCCAAGAGTTCTGTTCCGTCTTCAGTACGAACTGAGCAACTCTTAGACTTGAAGTTGACCTCTAACCCTTTATCGCAGAATTGACCTATGCTGAATAAGTTGTGCCCCAAGCCTTCGACATAACTCACTTTACTTATCGTTATGTTGTCTTGAATGATGTCACCATATCCTAGAATAGGTGAAAGCTGATCGTTTCCAAATCTGACATTGCCACTGAATTTCTCTGTATAGTTAGACAATAAAGCTTTTTGTCCAGTCATATGTTTGGAACATCCACTATCCAAGTACCACATATGCCGGGTCTGCAAGAGAAAATAGGCAATAATAGACTTAGGTACCCATTTAAAAACGGGACCTAACAGTTTAGTACAAGATTTTGGCATCCACTTAAAAATGGACCCTCTGTTCTTTTGAAAACTTTTACAAACATTTGACTTTGAAGAATATACATGATAAGATCCATACCAATCAGAAGAATCATGAGAATAAGCAAAGTCAGTTTTCCGATAATTATGATGAAATTTAGTAGTAATAGGAGATAATTGAATCAACTGCTTTATTGAATAACTCTTGTAAGAAGTTACAAGGTTTTGTTTATGAGAAGCACATTGATCAACTACATCAGAATCACTACTAACAGATTTAGTACAAGAATTATCAGTAACTGATTCAGCTATCTCAGAATCCTTCTATTTTGGTCTCCATTTGGATTGAGCTTTCAGCTTTTTCTTCCTTAAATCTGAAACATAAGATGTAGATTTATTAGGAAAAATAGATTTCTGTGACTGAGGTTTCTTTTGTGTACCAGTATATTTCTGTTTCTGTAATCGCTGCTTCTTATGTTTCTTACCATTAGCATAGTAATCAGCAGTTACAGAAACTTTGTCATTACTAACACCACTTGGTAACACTTTTTCATTTTCAAGACAAGTAGAATGATCATGAAGTTTAGAATGAATGTCAAACATATCAGATTCTTCCATGCTCCCATCATCAGAATTAAAAGAATCATTTGCAGACTCAAATAAGTCATCAGAATTATCAGAGAAAATTTGAGATGCCTTTGAAACTGTAGAACACTTTGTTGATTTATCTTGAAAAACAGTGTTCTTTATAACTGTAGAAAACACATTTTGTTCTATATCAACCAAAAGTTTTTCATCAGTAAAACATTTTCAAGTTCAACTATTTTGCTTTCAAGAATAGTTGTAGGAACATAAACCTTTGCAATCGCAGGTTTTGCCTTCATCTCAGATGCGGAATAACTAACAAAATAGTCTTTTGAAAGAACTTTCGGTGTTTCTGAAAGATAACTATCATTTAACTTAACATAGTTAAATGGTAGTTGCATTTTCTTTTTATTCTTTCTGTTTTCAGTTTCTTTGGCATCATCTTCATCTGGTAATTTGGTAACAAATTTGGGTTTCAAATGAGTATGTTTACCAGCACAGGCAAGAAAATCATAGTTATAAAGTGCCGGCTGTTTTCTGATAGCTTTCTTAAGTTAATGGGGGTTGTTAAAACCAAGTCCCCAACTTTGCTTAACATCTACCTCTTCATTAGGAGTATTAAGAAAGATGGTTTGATCTGTTTGATCTCTTTTACAAAGTTTAACTTCCAGACCATTTACCTTCTTGTTCAAATTCTTGTTTTCAACCTGCAGTTTATAAATAGTTAGTGCAGATTCATTTTTCTCAAACTCATATCTATTTACTTTACCTTCAAACTCAGAAATCTTCTTTTCAAAATTATCTACTTTAGATTTAGAATCAGAATCAGATTTGCGTAAAGAATCAATTAGATCTTTGTTTCAAATAACAGAAGTATTAAGTTCAAAGATCTTCTTGTTCTTTTTAGCAACCTTTTCCTTTTCATTTTTCAGATTATTTTGTAAATTTTGTAGCTCAACCACCATGGTTTCCAACTTGGTAATGAAATCTTTTGGAGTTAAGTTTAACACCTCATTAACTTCTTCATCATCAGACTCATCATTCTTATCCTCTTTGCCCATGAGACAGATATGAGAATTTTCTTCTTTATCTTCTCCTTCATCCTCGGAATGATCCAAACAAAACTCATCCTCGGCCATCAAAGCTACATCAGCTTCTTGTTGTCTTGCCAGAAGCAACTTGTTCTGATAGTACTGAGAGTTACGTACTTTCGGCTTCCGACACTCTTTAGCATAATGACCCAACTTGCCACAATTATAGCATTTGATTGAATCAATTGAAGGCTTCTCAACAGCTGTGTAATCATTCACAAATTTTTTCTTCTCATCCGGTTTCTTCTCACCATACCGTTTCTCTTCAAATATCTTTCCCGGTGCTCGTGGTTCGTTCAACTTGATGACGAATAGCGTTGAGAATTTGATCCCGGCTTCTTATAAAATTTCTTCTAAAAGGCACGGGTCAGCAATATCATGGCTTGTTTCAAACTTTCGCCATCATCACTATCAGACACCGAACCAGACTCTGAACTTGAACTCACTATCTTTTTCTTCTTCTTCTCAATCTTCTCTTTCTTTTCTTTCTTCTTTTCATCAACAACCAAAGCTATAGGATCAGGAACTTGTATTGCCTTCTTCTTCTCAGCTCTTTTTCTCTTCAACCTCTTCTTCATTTTGTTTCAGAGTCTCATAAACTTCATGAAGAGGAATTTCACTTAAATCTTTCATCTGCTTCATCCGACGTGTGTGTTTCTTCCGTTTAGGACGTAAGATACTCAGAAATTTTACATTGTTTTCCAGCTGCTTCTTCTTGACTTTGTTCTTTGTCAGCTCATTAAGAAGCAAAGTGAATCTTTCATAAGTGTCTTCAAGACTCTCATTCTCTTTTGCCTTGAATTCCTCATAGTTATTGATGCAGTTGGCCACCTTTATCTGATTCCCTATCTTTGATCCCATCATCAACTTTTCCAATTGATCCCACATCTGTTTAGCATCATGCTTGAAGCTGTCAATCTTGACGTAGATATCATTTGGAATGCTTTGGAGTAAAAGAGATCTTGCTTGCTTATCAGCTTTAAATCTACTCTTTTGTTCTTCTGAGTACTGAGAGAAGTCAACTTTAACTGGTTTTGTCTTTCTTTCCTTTTCTCCATCTCCATCATCAATTTCACCATCAACATTATTACCATCATGATCATCAACACGTACATCAATTCTGATTGGTTTCATGGGACCTTCAGTGATAGATAGAAGTATATTCTCTCCATTTGAATGTCTATCTATGAAATCCAGGAATCTGTCTTTCAATTGTTCATATTCGCCTTTGAACAATACTGGAGGCTTGACATCTGTTCCGATTGAGAGTGCATCTTTGGAAGTCATCTCGTTTAAACCTGTTTGAAAAATATATCAATAAGAAACTAGAACTGATCGTTAGTCCAAAATATGAAATCACAAAAAAAAATTGAAAACTAGAAAAATCAGAAAACTCGAAAAGAAAAAAAAATTGACTAAGTATCAGAACTCGCAAGTTACTATTGAACTCGCAAGCCCTAAAACTCGCAGACTGAAGAACTCGCAGACTAAGACTTGCGCGTTCTATAAATTCTCAACCAAACGCGCAGACAAACTCGCTAGCAAACTCGCAAGCACACACGCAGATAAAACTCGCAGATTGACGAAACTCGCAAACGCCTGAACTCGCTAAGCACTGTTCACACTAGAACTCGCTAACTGTGATGTGCGCGTTTCCCAAACTCGCAGATCGAAGCTTGCGTGTTTAAACAAAACTCGCTAGCTACTCTTGCGCGTTTCAACACTTATAATTATTTCTTGAAGTTTCAAACTTGCAGGTCGATGAACTCGCAAACCACCAAACTCGCACGTCGAAGAACTCTCTAAACACTATTTCAGCTCAAACTCGCACCCTTTGATTAGCGCGTTTGTAGAACTCGCAGATAACTACGTGCGCGTTCTGGTCCTTAGAAAATTTTCTCACTTTTCCAAACTCGTAGAATCCAACTAGCATGTTTCTAGAACTCGCTAGTCGTTGCTTGCGCGTGTTAACCAAAAACTTTCCTTCGACTTGCGCGTTTTACCCTGATGAACCTGCGCGTTCCACGAAGAACTTGTGCGTTCTAGCGATCTAGCGCGTTCAATCGTTTTTCGACCCAAAAACCATCTTTTTCATCTGAAATCGATCTTTTCTTGGTTTATATGATCTGAAACTCTGGATTGTTACTCGATTACAACTCTAGAACAAATTACAATCAAAGAAACTTGCAAACAATCACTTACAACTCAAAAATTCGATGAAACAGTAAATACAACTCGTTAACAAAAACTTAACAAAAATTACAAATTCGATTGAAATTACAGTGCAATACATGAAATTGATTAGAAAGACTCAATCGAAAACACTATTCGAACACTTTCTATCCAAAATCTGCTCCAAAAACACTCTGAAACTCAGAATTCGACTTTGAACAGTGACGAACACAGAGACGATGAACAGTAACTCGTTTCTTGATTTTCTTGATCTGATTTCACCTTTAGATCTGCTCTGATACCAATTGTATGTCCCTGAATCTAGTTTCTAATCAATATTAATCAAACACAACAAGATTTACAAACAATTACCTATTTGATTTCTTTCTCAATTCACGATTACAAAGATCTCTCTCTAATGAACTCTATCTTTCTCTCTAAAACTTTCTCTCTCTAGAATACAACAGAATGATTTTTCCAATTCAGTTCATGTGTTCAAAAACAAAGGAAAGAAACTATTTATACTAACTACTAATTACAAGGAAAATACAAAAACAAAATACATTTGACTTATTACGAATAGACTTTGACTTTTAATGAGATTTGACTTTCTTCAGCTTTGACTTTCTCAACTTTGACCTTCAGTATTCTTGATCTTGTATCCAACAGATTTATGCTCTAACAAACTTAAAAAAGAAAAAAAATTTCCTAACTAAAAAAAACTTTGAAGAAATTTAACGGAAGATCCTAAGGAAAAAAAATAAACCTAAGAAATAGGAATTGCTCCCCCTCGAACATGGAAGCACTTACGACACGAATGCTCCCCCTTGACGATTACCGCGAGGAAATCGAGACACAAGAAAACTTACCTGCTTCCCCTCGAACGGAGGACTTTTGAACTTACCAAACATCGTACGAAAGTACTCCCCCTGAACACATGAACATCTTCTAAACTGTACCACAAGCGACTTACTCTCGAAAGGATCGAAACAATGGACTGCAAAATAAAGAGAAACAGCACGAAGAAAAGAAAAACACACGAGAAAAAAAATAGAAACTTGACGAAATCTAATTTATTAATACAGAAGTTTGGAACTTACACAGAATTGAACGAGTAAAAGTCAATCACCAATTAGTGTGAGCATGAGTCTCTAAAAAAATAGAGACAAGTCACTGGGGCACTATGTCATAGTCATTCGTGATTGAATGAGACTCGGATAGGTCTGGGAAAGGGTCAAAATTTCAGATTTAGCATACCTAGCTTGGACACAAGATAATTAAAGTGTTTTTCGTCCAAGGCTTTGTTAAACAGGTCTGCTAACTGATGCTCTGTATTAACAAAGTAGAGTTCGACGGTACCTCTTTCCACGTGGTCTTTTATAAAGTGATAACACACATCAATGTGCTTCGTCTTCGTGTGCTGGACTGAATTGCTAGATATTGCAATGGCATTCTTGGAGTCACAGTAGATGGGGATCTTCGAGTAGGTAAAGCCATAGTCTTTCAGCTGGGTGCGCATCCAAATAACTTGCGAGCAGCAACTAGATGCTGCTCCATACTCCACCTCGGCGGTAGAGGTGGATACGCAGTTTTTCTTCTTCGAAGCCCAGGTAACAAAACGATCACCCAAGAACTAGACATGTCCTGATGTGCTTTTCCGGTCCAGCAGGTTTCCAGCATGGTCAGCGTCCGAGTAGGCTGTCAATTCAAAACATGTCTCTTTGGGGTACCACAAACCAAGATCAGCAGTACCTTTTAAATATCGGAAAATACGCTTAACCGCAGCTAAGTGAGACTCTTTAGGTTTCGACTGAAATCTTGCACATAAGAATGTCGAGAACATAATGTCAGGCCTGCTAGCCGTCAAGTACATCAGAGAGCCTATCATACCTCTATAAGTTGTAGCATCTACATCCTTTCCCTCTGGATCGGAGTGTAGCTTAATACTGGTAGACATGGGGGTTTTCATAGGTGAAGATTTTTCCATCTGGTATTTCCGAAGAATATATCTGAGATGTACTTAGATTGATTAATGAAAATTCCTGTTGCTAATTGTTTTACTTGAAGACCCAGGAAAAAATTCATTTGCCCCATCATGCTCATTTGAAAATGTTAACTCATTAGAGCTCAAAATTCTGACAGTTCTTAAATCTATGTCGAGCATAGATTATGTCGTCAACATAAATCTATACAAGAATAATATCGCACTTTTCTCTTTTAATAAATAAAGTAGTATCTATCTTACCTTTAGAGAAACCAGATTTAACTAAGAAGGATAAGAGAGCATCATACCAGGCTCGTGGCGCTTGCTTAAGACTGTATAAGGCCTTGTCAAGAAAGTAGACGTAATTAGAGTTTTCTGAACTCACGAAGCCTTCGGGTTGCGAAACATATACTTCCTCCTTGAGAACGGCGTTGAGAAACGCGGATTTCACATCCATTTGAAAGACGATGAAATTCTTGTGAGCGGCGTAGGCGAGGAACATGCGTATCACTTCAATGCGAGCAACCGGTGTAAACGTCTCATCGTAGTCTATTCCTTCTTGCTGGCGATATCCTTTAGCTACCAGACGTGCTTTGTTCTGGAAAATTATGCCATTCTCGTCCTTCTTGTTCTTGAAGATCCATTTCGTCCCAATCACCGTGTTATTCTTTTGCCGGGGAACAAGGCGCCACACTTTGAGGCTCTCAAATTGGTTGAGTTCCTCTTGCATAGCGATCACCAAGTTTGGATCATTCAACGCTTCGGAGACGGTGGAAGGTTCGATATGATTGAGGAATGAGGAAAACAAGCAGTCATTCGCGGTGGTAGATCGAGTCTGTACGGGTGTATTGGGGTCACCGACTATATGATGCAGGGGATGATCTGGAGTGCATTTGGTGGTGTGCGGAAGAGGTTGATATGTCTGTTGAGAAGTATCGGGGTCCACATAACCACCGAGGGGTAAATCTTGAACTGCCTCGAGGGATGACGGTCTGTGAGGTGGAAGCTTTTTAGCTGGAGTCGAGCAAGTAGCAGAGGACGACTCAGCTGGTGATGAAACGATAGTAGGATCCGGGATTGCCGGAGAGGTAACTTCGTGAGCACCTTCAACAGGGGTCGGTTCAGGAGGTATTACCGTAGCCTAAACTTCAGTAGGAACTTGAGAGATAGAAGGGGGATCACTCGATCTCGGGAATGCTGATTCATTGACAGTAGATGATGGAGCACCAGGCGAGGATGGGCCACCTGAGTCGGTTGGACCAGTGAGATGTGTCACTTCTGGTGCTTGAGCAACATTCCTGTTACATGACATAGCATTAGACTTAATATTAAATAAGTCATCATAGAAATACTCAAAAAGTAAATCCAAATCAGAAAGATGTGAACTTGACGTGGACGCTTGATTTGGATCTACTGGAAATTATGTAGCTCCTGAACGTAATTGTCCAGAAGCTAACACACCAGATAAAGCGGGTTCTGAACTGAGGTGTTCAGAAGCCATATCAGCGGCCTCGTCAAAAGTCACATTCACACTCTCAACGACGGTCTTTGTCCGTTTGTTGTAGACACGGTAAGCTTTGGCGTGCTGGGAATATCCGATGAACACTCCTTCATCCGCTTTGGGGCTGAATTTGCCAAGATCATCCTTGTCATTCAGTACGAAGCATGGGGACCCGAATGCATGGAAATTGTTGATGTTCGGGATACGTTTGTTGATGTTCTCGTACGGTGTCTTGCTGAACCGCTTGTTGATGATAGTGCGGTTTTGAGTGTAGCAAGCGGTAGCAACTGCTTCTGCCCATAAAAATAGGGGAGCTTGGATTCAGATAACATCGTGCGAGCTGCTTCGACAAGAGTTCTGTTCTGGCACTCTACTACCCCGTTTTGCTGAGGAGTGCGAGCAGCTGAGAAGGTATGCGTTATGCCCACTGAAGTCAAGTAACCGGTGAGCACTTGATTCTTGAACTCTGTGCCGTTATCCGTCCTTATTGTCTGGACTGATAGGTTAAGACCGACTTTAATACTCTTCAAGAGAGAGATGATCAATTAGGGAGTTTCATCCTTTGAACGGAGGAATCTGACCCACGTGTAGCGAGAAAAGTCGTCAACCATCACTAGGACATACTTCTTGTGATTGATACTTTGAACGCGCATCGGTCCACATAAATCCATATGAATGAGTTCAAGGGACCGATAAGTACTAGGAGTGACTTTAGGCTTGTGAGAAGCCTTCTTCATCTTGCCCATTTCGCAGGCGGCACACAAATGATCTTTTTCGAACTTAAGATCAGACATTCCCTTGACATGTCCACTGAGCACCAACTTGTTGATGGTCTTGAAGTTCAGGTGCGAGAGTCTACGATGCCATAGCCAACTTTGTTCGGCAGAGGCTTTAGACATTAAACAAACTTCCTTATCTGTTTTTAGAGACGAGAGGTCAATCGTGTATAGGTTGGTGCGACGCGTTCCAGCTAGGATTTCTTTTCCGTCTTCAGTCCGAACACTGCACCACTTTGATAATGAAATTCCCAGATCACAATCAAGCAATCAAACACTCTCACTCAAGATCTAACAGTGTTTATTGTAGAGAGAGAGTAGAGAGAGAAAGTAAATCTTGATTTATTCATTAAGCTCTTATAAAATTACAAGAATTAAACCTATTTATACCAACTATGAAACTCTCAAGTAGTCCAACTAAACTCTCAGGTAACTTGAACAATGACCCACTCAAACTCTCAAGTACTTAAAACACTCTAAGGCTTATGTTGACTTTCTACATTTTGACTATCATTGACTTTCATGACTATTCAAGAATAAAGGCTTTTACATGACTTTTCTCACGAAATATTGGATACAATTTAATACACTAACATTCTCCCCCTTTGTATTCAAGATTTAAAAAAAAAATTGACACTTGTCTTCAGCGCTTGATTCTTCAACTTTTATCTTTGACAGTCTTGAACTTTGAAGCTTTAAAAATCTTCAGTCTTTCAGTCTATGAAGAATCTTGAAAAGTCTTTCACAATGCATCTTTGTAGAGTCAACAAGTCTTGAACAAATCTTTGAAAACTTTGAAAAACTTTGGAACTTTGAGGAATCTTTGAAAACTGTATCTTCACCTCTGTAATCTCTTATCAGTCTTCAGAAAAACAAATTTTCACGAATCATCTTCATAATCTGTCTCTGAAACATAGTAAGCATCTGAATTGTCTTGAACTTTCAGAATTATCTCTTTTTAAACTTTCAGAATTATCTCTTCTTGAACTTTCAGACTTATCTCTTCTGGAACTTTCAGAATTCTTTAGAATCTTCTTGATCCAAACAAGCTTTCATCTTTCTTTATGACTTTGAAATTGATCTTTGTAAATGTCTCCCCCTTTTTGATGATTGTGAGCATCATGATCATCAAAACTTTCTCAATTTCATCACGTTCTTTGAATCTCCCCCTTTTACAGATATTCTCCCCCATTGAGATACATTTAACATTCTCTGAACTTTGGTCTGAATAGCTGAATCATGAGCTATGTATACTTGTATCTTTTCAAATTCAGATATAATGAACGTTGTAACCCTGATTCAACAAATGAAACAGTTAGAAGTGCCTGTAAGTAACACGGAGTTACTGTGTACAACGAATGTACAATTTAAGGAGTTGGTTTGATGATGACTCCCCAGGACCTCCATTCAATCATTGAAAAACACAAGGTTTATCTATGAATGTTTTGACAGAAAAACAAATTTTCTGTGTGCCCGTGCTTGTGTATGAAAAAATTTAGCACAATGATTGTATTTCATAAGGTTCAAAATGTGTAAACTGTTGAGACAACAACAGATATTACACGGACTCAATGTGCATGAAAGAGGTGCGAAGGTGGGGCAACTTTCCTTCTTTTTCAATATCTAAATCTTCCGAGTGAAGACCAGATAGCAGATATGTTGCGTCCCCAAAGAAAATGAAACATTTCTTTGTTAAGAAAGAAACGAGTGGTTGGTGGGGTTAATGCAAGAGTTGGCATGGGCTCACTGCCTTTTTCAATGATGGTCACCAAAGAATGTGAACCAATCAGATTTTGTGGCTGCCCGACTCAGAAAGTGGTTGGTGCAGAGTTCAGATATTCTTTTAACTCTGTTCTCACACCCTCTTTCTTTTTAACATTTTGCTCACTTCTAACCAAACTCTCATTTACATTTTTCCGCTCCACGCAATGAGAAAAACTCAACCGGATGAGTTATCTCCCCTACTATTTGATTTTGACCCCTCACCCCTCAATCACTCTAGGATTACTTCCTGGGTTGGAAACACTGGTAAACGTGAATCCATGGAAGTTCTTATAAGCTCACACATGAATCCCATGTAAGTCCTATAAAGAATGGTTGTTCAACAATTTAACATTAGCAGTTAAGCACAAAAATGTATGATGACATTGTCAAAAATGTATGCTCATGAGATTTGAGCAATTGAACAATGAAGATCTCTCAAAACAAGAATATTGAATGAATGAAATGAAATCAAGAGAATTGTTTTGAGAATCTGACAATGTATCAATCAGATCAAATGAAATGGTTAGGGTATCAAAGAATTGGATAATTTGTTTATATGAACAAATATAAACAATTTTGCAATGAAAGCACAAATTTGAAATGATGAATGATGCTCAACAACATTTGAAAGCAAACGAGGGTATTACCATCGAAAAATTTGGTCGTTATGAGACATGGTAATAACAAATTCAAATGAAGTATTGAACCGATGTGTGTGAATACTTTACAGTATATAGGAAAGATAATACACGAGTATTGATCTTTAGAAACACACCGTCAGTTAAAGCTCAATATTGAAAAACATTTAAAATCACACTTCTTAATTCATGAAATCTTTTGAGAATAGAGAAATGGTTTGAACATTTAAGAAATTGTTTTTCATGCTTGAAAGTTGTTCTTCTTTCAAACAATCAGAGATGTAAGATTAGAAGATACTTACATTTAAGCTCCCCCTCAAATCATTATAGAATGATTTATATCAGATAAGCTCCCCCTGGCTATTTTGCAAAATATCCATGTTTGAACTTTGAAGAACGGGTCCTGATCTGTCATACGATCAGAAGCCACAATGACATTAAAGTCCGGTTTCTAAACTGAAGTGTTTAGAAGCCATTTTCTTTGACATTGAAGTCCGAGTTCTAAGTTGTTGTACTTAGAAGTCATTATTTTGTACTTTGAAGTATGAGTCCTGATCTGTACATGATCAAAAGTCAATCATCTTGCTCCCCCTAAACCTGTGGTACCTGCGAAATAGATTTAACAGGTTTTGGTACCCACTAGTATCTGGGTCCTGGTATGTTAGATTTAAGAATCCACCTCTCATTAGATTTATATCTTTTAAAATCAGAAATCTGAGAAGTAATTATGTAAGATCCGTACCAGTTATGAACAGATTCTTGTTGGACGAAATCATTCTCTCCACAGTAAGAACAACATATTTTCCTTTGAGCAATCCTGATCAAATGATTAGTCGAGTAACATATATCAGAATTATCAAACGATTTACCTTTGTGCACACTATTCTTTTTGGCATTTGTTGTGGATTTGAATGATCTGTCATTCTTCTTCTCTTCATCAGAATCTTTTACTCTCCAGACCATCTGATTTTTCTTAGATTTCTTTCCAAGAGATTTAACATAGAAGCTCGTTGGTCCATCAACAGATTTGTCATAAAATAGATTTGATGGTTTGATTTGAGTTGATTTGACAATTTTTGGTTTGACACTTTTCTTTTTGAAAACATTTTTATCATGAATAGAACTTGAAGCTGTTTTGAAAGAACAGACTGATTCTGTTGAGTTATCAACTGGTGATTGGCTAATCACATCAGTTGTTACTTTATCTGATAATTCAATGTTTGCAGCTTCTAAGTTCTTTATCTTTTCGGATAAAGCATTTCTTTCATCAGAAAGTGTGTCAAATTTCTGTTTCAAATCAGATCTGGCCCTCTGTTCTTTTTGCACATCTAATGATAAAACAGATATTTTGGATGTGAGCTTAGATATCTCAGATTCAAAATGTAAACGTTCTTGCTCAAAATCTTTCTCTAAGTTCTTGGTTTTCTCAGAAATATCCTTGAAAATCCCAGTATTTTTCTTTTCAGCATTGCTCTTTTCAAGCTCATAAGACTGCTTCTTTTCTTTGAAAACTTGTCCTTCTTTTTCAAGCAAGTCTTGTAAAGTGGAAATCTGGTTGGGAAGTTCAGTTATTTTGTTTTCAAGAACTTGTCTTTCTTTCATAAAAGTGTCTCTTTCAGTGATTATTATCTTTTCAAATTCCGACACTTGTTTAGAAAGTTTAATGCATCTCAGCTCCAAATCCTTTTTCTCTTGTAAAGTTTTCTTTGAAATCTTAGATGATTGTTGAGTTGAAGATGTCTTCATATTTGATTTTTCTTTTTCTGCTTGGAGGCTTGTTTGCAGTTCAACATTTTTCTTCTCCAAAACAGATATCTTCTCTTCAAAAGCCTTAAACTTGTTTTGAAGCTTGACTGATTCATCTAGCAATTCTGATGATTTCTGTTCAGTCGTCTTCAGTTGGCTTTGAAAGTGACCTCTAGATCCTTGTCGCAGAATTGACCGATGCTGAAGAGATTGTGACCAAGCCCTTCGACGTAGGACACTTTCTTGATCGTGAGATTATCCTTGACGATATCTCTGTAACCCCTGATGGAAGAATAATGATCATTTCCAAATCGTACATTACCACAAAACTTCTCGGTGAAGTTTGTGAGAAGCTCCCTTCTTCCGGTCATGTGCTTGGAGTAGCCTGAATGTAGATACCACACATGACCGTCCTGCAAAACAAGTTATTTTTTTTTTAGGTACCCATTCGTAAATGGGTCCTTTAGGGTTAGACTTAACACTCGATTTGGATGCCCGTTTAGACTTGGGACTTTTTCTATTACTGGGAACATCAAACTGAGAATGATAATTAGCAACATGATATGAGCCAAACCAATCAGATGCAAAACGACGATCAACAAAATCATTTGATCCACAAGAAGAGCAACAAAGACAATCATGAGACAGTTGAAGTAATTGCGGAATTGAATAAACTTTAAAGGTAAAGTTCCATTACATTCAACTAAAGGTTTAGAATTAAAAACATCATGATTGTTATTGTTTTTCCTAGACTTTAAAACTGGATCAACTAATTCTGATGTCGTCGTGCTTTCCTTGGACTTCTTAGCTACCCAAGCATATTTAACTTCTTTACGCCGACCAAAAGTATCTGAAATACCGTTAAACCCATAGTCAAAAGATTTGAAACTTGAAGTTTGTTGCCTTTTAGAGCGACCGGTGTTTTTCTTCTTTTGTGAACGTTTTTTAGATATAGACTTTGAAGAATTGTTCACAGAAGGTTTTTGTGGGGCAGATGTGGAACGTTCACCCTTATAAAGTTTTACTGGAGGCTCACAAGAATTATTTAGAAAATCAACGTGACTTGGAAGTAAATGATCAAAATCAAATTGGTTCAAATCACTATCTAGACACACCTCAGAATTCAAGAATGCAGAAAATTCCATTTCCTCATCAGAAGGGACCTTATCGCTTGAGGAATTCAGGACATCGGAAGAATTAGTTTGAAGCGGATCATAGGTGGAAGCATTTTTAAAATCAGAACAATTGAGGCTCTTTTCCTTAATGTGAAAGATTTGGAGACGAGTCACCCATAAAGGCTTTACAGGAAGATGTGTCAGAGGCAGGATAAGAATTTTCAGACAGATTAGTTTTCTCTCTTTGGAGAATTGTGGGCTTAGCTTGAGGCTCAGCCTTGTGAAGTTGATCTTTCAGACGATCTGCTGCCAAGGCAGCCAGTTGTGAGTTTAACTTATTGATTTCTGTCTGAAAGTATTCTCTTTCCTTATCTGAAACAGTTTCCTATTTATTGGAATTGAGGCACTCAATTTGGGATAAAAGCTCTTGTTTTTCCTTTTGAAAACTATCACTTTCCTATTCAAATGACATTTCTAGCTGAACAATTTTCTTTTAAAAAATACGAGGTGGAACTTAAACTTTTTTATTGAATGGTTCCTCCTCAGTTTTAACGGTTTTAGCATCAAGTTCAGCTTGTGTATAGCTTCTAAAATAGTCATTTGATTGGAAACAAGGTTTTTCTTCGTTGTAAGAAGCATTCAAAGAATCATAAACAAAAGGAAGTTGCATTTTGGTAGAGTTCTTCCTTCGCAAATTATCCTCTTCCCATTCCTCATCCTTAATTGGTTTGGTCCAATGCATTTTGTACTCAGGATATGTTTTGTCTAATCCAAAAAATTCGAACGCATATAGCGTAGGAACTTTGGATAAGGCCTTTTTCAGATAAAATGGGTTATCGTGACCGATACCCGTATTTGCATACTTGGGTTCTTTTGGTGCTATGAGATTCAGTGTTTGATGAAATTGACCAATAGTATAAAGTTTCCGTTCAATATCCTTTAACTGATTAGATAACCTTGTGTTTTCATTTTTGTAAGCCACGTTTTGTGTCACAATATCAATTTTCTCATTCTCGGACATACGTATCTTATAGGTAAAATCATCTACTTTGGTCTTTAGCTCTTGTGATTCTTTTGAACAACCCTCACACTCTTCTTTTAAATTATAAATTGTGCACAGATTGCTAGAAATTTCAAAACTTTGATTTTCAATACATTCAGACTGTGCAGAAACTCATTTTTCTAGAGAAGAGATGAGTTGTTCTTTTTCTTTTATGAGTAGCTTGTAAGAGTCTAGTTTATTCATAGCAAGTTCCATCTGATCAATTAAAGCTTCGTGATAAGGAGCACATACTTGACATGGAGAGTTTCGATCTTCATCATCAGTGTCAGAAGGTATGAATGCTTGCCCATGAAACACAAGTGTGCTTCAGCATCCTCGGTTTCTTCATCAGATACTTGCAGCCAGTAGTCATCTTCAACCATGAGAGCCTTACCTGCTTCCTTTTCTTTGGCCAGTAGCAGCTTGGCTCTGTAATAATCGGAGTTGTGCACAACAGGTTTGCGACAATCCTTGGCAAAATGACCCAGCCGACCACAGTTGTAGCATTTGATCGGATCCTCTTTTGGCTTCTCTTCGTGTCTCTTGTCAGGCTTCTTTCCATCTTCAACACGTCTCTTACCTTCAGACTTCTCTTGATGATCACGGCGAGTGGAAAATCTTTGCTTGTCGGAAGACTTGTTAAAGAACTTCCTCTTCTGGAAAGCTTGAGTCAAGTACACCATAGCTTCTTTCATCTTAGTGTATTCTAGATCCGAATCACTGTCAGGATCTTCGGGTCAGAATCACTTAACACGGGCTCCTTTACAGACGAGCGGCTGACAGATTTACCTCTTTTATCTGTTACAAGTTCTAACGGATCAACGATCGGCTTTTCTTCTGCTTTATGATTCCCCATTAACTCCATAACTTCCTCTTCATCCTGGAGCAGCATTTCATAATGTTCATGTAGATACAGCTTCTCCAGTGTCTGAGTATGATGGATATGAGAGACGAACAGCTTCCATTCAGGCTGAAGGTTGTTCATAAACTTGATGTTGTTCTCGGTGTTCGTCTTCGTGATCTTGTTTTTCTGGAGATAATTCAGAAGCATGTTGAACCTTTCATAGGTTTCTGTCAGTGTCTCGCCTTTTCTTGCTTTGAAGCCATCATATCTGGTGATACAGTTTGTCACCTTCAGCTGATTGTTGATGTGGCTCCCCATCATCATTTTCTCAATCTGGTCCCACATTTTCTTCGCCGATTCTTTGTAACTGTCGATGCAAACATAGATGTCGTTGGGTAGACTTTGTAGAAGATATGTCTTTGCTTGCTTTTCAGCATCATACATAGCCTTTTCTTGATTTGTAAAGTCACCGACAGTTTTTCGAACATGACGTTCTGGTCGACCTTCATCTAGATTTCCAGGTATGACTTTCATTGGCTAATCTTGCGGCCCCTCTGTCAGACACTTGTATATGTCTTCAAAGTTTGATTTCACTTCAATGAAGTTCATGAAGCGATCATGCCACTGAGGATATTCCCTCTGATAGAGCACCGGGGCTTTTGATCCGAACCAATAGCTAAAGCGTCTCTTGAATTCATCTTAAATCTCTTAACTTAAAAACACTGTAACGATCGTGAGACAAGCAGGATGATCCAAACACAATAAAAAAATAAATAGAAAAAGTCAAGGACCCGGTCAAGCAAGGTGTAGGTCGATAGGATTGACCGGTAAGCAGGGTACCGGTAGAATCTTAAGTACCGGTATTGGCAATATACCGGTTGAACAAAAGAACCAGTAATGACAATGTATCGGTCGACGACACTAAGGTATCGGTCGAGAGGAATGACCGATAATGCAGAGTGCAGGTCGAATCTAATTATCGGTCAAAGAAGTGTCGGTCGAACCAAAGGACCGGTATAGACAATGTACCGGTCGAACCAAAGGACCGGTAAAGACAATGTACCGGTCAAGGATATCGGTCCAATAATCTATCGATCAAGTAATCTATCGATCAAAAACTATAGGTCGATAACAGATTAGAACAAATAAGCAGATAGACTTAATGCCCGATAAAATCGAAGAACATCGATCGAAGAACTCGATGAATTCTGGAAAACGAACCCAGAAAAACAATCGATAACTCAAATAAAACAAAACCAAATAGCAGATTTAGTCACAAACAAATTGACCGATAAACAGTTCAATAACAATCTGATCGATTTTCAAAGACCATAGATAGAACGATAACCAACTCAGAAACCAGTAAATCAATCGACCGATTTTTTTTTCAGAGGATTAAACGACCGATAAACTGATTTTTCCAGAAAACAGAATCGATAATCAATCCAGAACAAACAAATATTAATCCAGATTTTAACTCATGCATATACGAACCCAGAAAATCGATCTCAGAAATACAGATAATCGATTAAGGGTTTTAGACAAACCTTTTCTGGATCAAAACTACAGTCTCTTTGCTTTGATACCATTTGTAGATCCCAGTACAGTGCAATCAACAGCAAATATTCAATGATGAACAGTATTTAAGCCACAACTACTAGTCAGATGATTAATATGAAATCAAAGGGTTACAGGTTTACAGAAAGGATTTCTGATCAGAGAAAGTAAACCTATTGACTAGTAATCTGGAAAATTATGAGACTTAACTAATAATGAAACTAAAACAACCTTTATATACTCAGGCTTTACAAGATAATGGGCTTATGGGCTTTTAGGCCCAACAAGCTAATAACACTTTCAACTAATTACAATTTACACATGAACTTCTATTTAACATATAAATTGCCCTAACAAAACTTCTGATTGTATAAAATGTGCTAATAATGCTAAATCTGATTATACAGGTATCGTCAAGGAAAGAGAGAAAAAGATTAATGAAAAACAGAAGGAAATTGCTTTCAAAGAGAATATCATCAAAGCGAAAGAGAAAGAGAAAATGATTGCTTTAAAAGAGAATACTATTCAGACTTGTGAAAAAGAAATCAAGTTGAAAGAGAAAAGGATTGTGAATCTTCAAAACCAACTGAAGACAACTGCACAAAAATCTTCAGAATTGCTAGCTGAATCGGTTGAGCTTCAACACAAGTTTAAGGCTTTTGAAGACAAAATATTTGCATTGGAGTTAAAAAATGTTGAACTGAAGAAAAGTCTCCAACTAGATAAAGTTAAAACTGATTAAGAGAAATCTTCTACTCAACATATGTTTGATCTTTCAAAGAAAACATTACAAGAGAAAAAGGATCTTGAGCTTAGATACCTTAAACTCTCAAAGCAAGTGTCTTAGTTTGAAAATATTTTAATTATAGAAAGAGATACTTTTGCCAAAGAGAGAAAAGTTCTTGAAGATAAAACTATTGAACTTCCCAAACAGATCTCTGCATTACAAGACTTAATTGAAAAAGAAAGGAAATGTTTTCAAGAAAAGAAAAAGTCTTTTGAGCTTGAAAAGAAAATTGCTGAGAAGAGAAATGTTGGGATTTTCAAAGATATTTCTAAACAAAACAAGAACTTGGAAAAAGATTTTGAGAGAGAGCGTCAAATCTTTGAATCAGAAATATCTAAGCTCACATCCAAGTTAACTGTTCTATCCTCAGATATTCTTAAAGAACATATGGCTAAATCTGATTTGAAGCAAAAGTTTGACACAATTATTGTTGAAAGAAACATTTTGACTAGAAAAATAAAGGACTTGGAAGCTGCAAATGTTAATTTGTCAGATAAAGTTTCAGCTGATGTGATTGATCAATCACATGTTGATATCTCAACAGAATCAGTCTGTTTTTTCAAAACAGCTTCAAATTCTATTCATAAAAATGTTTTAAAAAAGAAAAGTGTCAAACCAAACAATGTCAAATCAAATCAGATCCGACCATCTAATCTATTTTATGACAAATTTGTTGATAGTCCAGCAAGCATTTATGTCAAATCTCTTGGAACGCAATCTAAGAAAGAGCAGATGGTCGGGAGGGATAAAGATTACTCGGATGAGAATATGAATGACAAAGCATCTGCATCCACATCCAATGCCAAAAAGAACAGTGCAGACAAAGGTAAATCTTTTGTTAAACTGATCAGTATTGCACAAAAGAAGATTTGTTGTTCTTACTATGGAGCAAATGACTTTGTAAGTAATAATTTTGTCAATTACTGGTATGGTTCATATTATGTTACTCCCACAAGAACTGCAACTAACACACCAGGACCCAAATACCAGTAGGTACCAAAAGCTAAATCTGTGTTGCAGGCACCCAAGGTTTAAGGGGGAGCAAGAACAAAGGCTTTTGAACAAAGCACTTCAAAACTCGGACAACAATGTCAAAATATGGCTCTTGAATAATTTAGTTCAAGACCCGGACTTCAAAGTTAAAAGACTATGACTTCTAAACACATCGGTTTAGGACACGGTCTTCAATGTTTAAAGATAAGGATATTTTGAAAATATCCAGGAGGAGCTTATCTGATCTAAATCATTATATCATGATTTGAGGGGGAGCCTAAATGTAAGTATCTTCTAATCTAGATCTCTGATTGTTTGAAAGAAGAAAAATTTTCAAGCTTGAAAAATGTTTTCTTAAATGTTCAAACCACTTCTCTATTCTCAAAAGATTTCATGAATTAAGAATTGTGATTTTAAATGTTTTTCATTTTTGAGCGTTAATGTTTAACTGACCGTGTGTTTCCAAAGATCAATACTTGTGTATTATCTTGTTCATATACTGTCAAGTATTCATACGCACCGATTCAGTACTTCATTTGAATTTGTTATTTCCATGTCTCATAAAGAAACATTTTTTCGATAGTAATACTCCCGTTTGTAATTCACTGTTGTTGAGCAACAATCATCATTTCAACTTGAGCGTTCATTCCTAAATTGTTTATATTCTTTCAAATAAACAAACTATCAAGTTCTTTAATACCCCAACCATTTCATGTTTATATCTCAAGATATTGATCTGATTGATACATTGTCCGATTCTCAAAATAATTCTCTTTATTTCATTTCATTCATTCAATTTCATTGTTTTGAGAGATCTTCAAAGTTCAAATGCTCAAATTTCATTCATATTCTTGATGAGCATACATTTTGACAATGTTATCATTTTTGTTCTTAATTGTTCAAGTTAAATTGTTGAGCAACTATTTTTTTTAGGACCTACATGGGATCAATGTGAGAGCTTAAACAGAACTTCCATGGATTCACGTTAACCAGTGTTTCCTACCCAGGAAGTTATCATAGAGTGATTGAGGCGTGAGGGGTCAAAATCAAAAAGTGGGGGAGATAACTCATCCGGTTGAGTTTTTCTCATTGTGCTGAGCGGTAAAATGTAAATGAGAGTTTCGTTAGAAGTGAGCTTTAATGATAAAAAGAAAGAGGGTGTGAGAACAGAGTTAAAAGAATATGGAAACTCTGCACCAACCACTTTCTGAGTCGGGCAGCCACATCTACTGATTAGTTCACATTTTTTGGTGACCATCATTGAAAAAGGTAGTGAGCCCTGCTGTTGGGAACTGAAGAAAAGATCAAGTATGGTTAAAGTTGCTGGTTCAAAGTTACTACTGCTTTGAAGACTTAAAGGTTAGTACTGCTGAGTATTACTACTGCTAGTAGAATTAATACTGCTAGTTATTGTTAGTACTGCTTGAACAAAGTTAGTACTGCTTAGCTAGTTAGTACTGCTAGTAGTTAGTACTGCTTACAGTTAATGCTGCTAGAAGAAGTTAATGCTGCTGAGCATAGTTAGTGCTGCTTATATGATTCATATGAAAAGAATGACAGCTGGAAAGAATGAAGATATTCATGG
The DNA here is from genome assembly GCA_023525745.1 of Arctium lappa. Lineage (NCBI taxonomy): Eukaryota > Viridiplantae > Streptophyta > Magnoliopsida > Asterales > Asteraceae > Arctium > Arctium lappa. The sequence goes on from CM042055.1 coordinate 28,695,312, forward strand.
AAGCTTAGAGATATACATGGAAGATATACTGAAGATTTGTTTATTTATTGTAATTATCTTTTTCTTTAGTATATGTATAGAAGATATAGAATAGTTTATAAGTTAAGTTTTTTTTTGAGAGAAATCAACCTCAAGGCATAGATCCTAATTCTAGAGAAGTAGAATTCGTATTGGTGAGCCTGTTCATCAATATTGAGGTTGAGTGTGTAATCTTGTAACTTTAAAGCATTCAATACAAGTTTACAGTTTGTTCTTCATATTTTCTGTGTTGATTTACTGTTTCATAAAATATCAAAGTGTTATTCCGCAAACTTCTTTGATATTGTTTCTGAGAATTAATTCTTGTTGAGAATTCGATCCTGACAAGTGGTATCAGAGCAGAACTCTCTCAGAAACATTTATTTATCATGGAAAATCTTACAGAATCAAGCAGTTCTTTGGTCTCCAAGGTTCCAATGCTCAAACCCAGCGAGTTTGACATGTGGAAGATCAGAATCAGACAATATATTCTTCTTACTGACTACTCAATGTGGGATATCATTGAGAATGGTCCTTCTGAAGCTGGAAGGATAGGACCAGATGGGAAAAGACCTCCACCAAAGACAGATGGTGAAAGGAAGATCAGACAGACAGAGATGAAGGCCTTAAGCACTCTGCTCTTGGCCATTCCCAATGAATATCAGCATCAATTTTGCAACTGCACTGATGCTCAGATTCTCTGGAATGCTCTAGAGAAAAGCTTTGCTTGTACAAAGAGCATCAAAAGAAATCAAAGAGATGTTCTAAAGCAGCAGTGTGAGAACTTTACTTCCTCAAAGAATGAGTCTATGACTCAAACTTTTGATAGGTTCAACAAGCTCATTGGTGAACTGGCTACTGTAGGAGTGAAGATGGATCAAGATGACATCAACAGAAAGTTCCTCAGATCTCTTGGGGATGAATGGACTATGTACACTGTCTCATATAGACAGAGTGACAATCTGGAAGAGAAAGAACTTGATGATCTATACAATGATCTAAGAGTTTTTGAAACTGAGGTAGAGATCAAGAAGAAGCCCACTGGTTATGTCCACAATGTTGCACTTCTTTCAGCATCCACTGATACTACTGCCATCCCTGAAGCAGTTAGTACTGCTAGTGGAGCAAGTTCAGAAAAAGGAACTGAAACAATATTTGAAGCCTTCTTGTCCAGTCATAGTAACAATTCATTGATTAATGATGATCTGGATCAACTTCACCCTGATGACCTGGAGGAGATGGATATTAAATGGCAGATGACCATGTTATCCATGAGGGTGAAGAAGTTCATTAAAAGAACAGGAAGGAATAACTTCTCTCAAAGAAGAGAAGATGGAGCTGGTTTTGACAAAACCAAGGTGGAATGTTATTAGTGTCACATGAAAGGACACTTTGCTAGAGAATGCAGAAGTGCTGTTCCAAACAACAACCACCAACAAGCTCAGAATGGAGGCTACACTCAGAACAAGACTCCTGCTCAAGCCCTTGTCTCTCAACAAGGAATGGGATTTGACTGGAGTGATCAAGCTGAGGAAGCCATTCAGAATCAAGCTCTTATGGCAGAAGTGTCTGATCTTCCCTCTGAGGTAATTTCTAATCTTTGCACTAAATCTTGCATTGACACTGTCAAAAGATACAGGGATCACAATCAAAGTATGTGTGATGACCTCAAAAGATTAGAAAAGGATAGAAGAGATTATGTGTTAATTGTAGAGAGATTTGAAGAACAAATCAAAGGCTTTCAAGCTAATGAACTTCAACACTCTTATGACACTAACTATTGGAAGTGGGAAAAGAATGAGTTAGAGACCAAACTGTCTAAATCCTTAGAAGAGAGTGATAAACTGAAGGAGAAACTGTCTAAAGTTAAACTTGACATAGAAAAGTTTTCATATGCTTCAAAAGCAATGGATTCTCTTCTAAAGGCTCAGATTCATGATAAGATGAAGCCTGGTATTGGATACAATAGTACACCTCCTCCTTACAACAACAATTATATCTCTCCTACTTCAGACTTGTTAGAAACCAAGGAGAAAAAGGACTTATCTGAAAAAGCCTTTAAGATAGACCCTTTGGATGAAGTAGTAATTAAGGATTTAACTGAGAAAGAAGCCAGTAAGAATAGAGATAATGATATGAGTAAAGAGATCCCAGTAGAAAACAATATTATCACCAATGAGGGATGTGGGAAAATCTGGGTCAAGTCCAAGGAGATAGAAAAGACCAAAGGAAAAGATAACAAGGTCCATTACAAACAAACCACGGTTGTGAATCCTGGATCTTGTGAACAGTATGCTTGCAGCAAAGCAAAGAGCCTAAGTTCTGGTTTAAAAAGAGGAAATCAAAGAAACTGGAATAATCAATGGGCTCAGAAGCAAGGAGTTGATCTGAGTAAAAATCAATAGACCAAAACCTTGTTTCATATGTGGCAAGTTAAATCATTTGGCTAAACATTGTTTCTTTAACCCTATTAATCAACAGATGACCTTTCATAGATCTGTGCAAAAACCTGTTGGTTATAGGAAGGATGGAAAGAAACATGTGATAAAGAAACATGGTGAAAGGAAAGGCCTCATGAAGAAAGAGTTTTTAAAAGAAAGTATTAAAATATGGGTGCCTAAAAGCACTAAAACTGTTAGTACTGCTGACAGGGTTAGTGCTGCTGGAAGTATTACTGCTGCTACCTGTGTTAGTACTGCTAAAAATATTAATGCTGCTAATACTGTTAGTACCTCTTCAAAGGTTAATACTGCCAACACAGTTACTGCTGCTAACACAGTTACTACTGCTAACAAGGTTAGTACTTCTAAGCATGCAAGTGCTGCTAAGGCAATTAATACTTCTGAAACCAATACTACTTCTAGCAAAAAAGTTTCCAAGCCTATTATTGTGACAAAGTACTCCAAATATGAGGAGTTAAAGTTCAAAAATCTTGTCAAGAAAGAATGCAAGTATTTTGATGAGAAAGGGGTACCCAAGACCACTTTGGCTTGGGTTCCTAATTCATACTAACTGATCTATCTTATGTGCAGGGCAACCAACAGCTCAAGGGAAAGAGCATATGGCATGTTGATAGTGGTTGCTCTAGGCACATGACAGGTAACATGTCATGCCTATAGGATTTCAAGCATATTAATGGAGGACATGTTGCATTTGGGGATAATCTTACTGGTGCTAAGATAAGTGGAAAAGGTAATGTCACAAAAGGTAAGATGACATTTGAGGATGTCTACTATGTTGATCAATTGAAATACAACCTGTTAAGTGTATCACAGGTTTGTGACAAACAACATAGTATATTATTTACAAATACTGAATGTATGATCCTTGCTCCAGGGTTCAAGGTAGTTGATGAAAGCATGATACTACTTAGAACTCCAAGAGAGGAAAATGTTTATTGTCTAGATTTGGACAATGTTGATAGTGATTCATCTCTAAATTGTCTTGTTTCAAAAGCTTCTATAGATGAATCCTCTCTTTGGCACAGAAGGATGTGTCACATGAATTTTAAGACTATGAACAAACTTGTTAAAAAAAACCTTGTAAGAGGTTTACCATCTAAAGTCTTTTCATGTGATGATCATTGTGTTGCTTGCCTTAAAGGCAAACAACATAAAACTTCTCATAAAACCAAAGAGATAAACTCAATTTCTTCTTGTCTCCAGTTACTGCATATGGATCTGTTTGGTCCTACAAATGTTATTAGTATTGGCAAGAAATCTTACTGCTTGGTTATTGTTTATGTTTACTCAAGATTTACTTGGGTATATTTTCTAAGGACTAAGGATGAGACAAATGGACTGATCAAATCCTTTATCCTAAGAATTGAAAACCAAACTAATCAAAAAGTAAAAGTCATTAGATCAGATAATGGAACTGAATTCAAAAATCTTGATCTAAACACCTTTTGTGAAGAAAAAGGCATTGAGAGACAATATAGTGCTCCTAGGACTCCTCAACAGAATGGTGTTGCTGAAAGGAGAAATAGGACACTAATAGAGGCTGCTAGATCTCTGTTGGCTGATTCAAAACTGCCAATTACCTTCTGGGCTGAAGCAGTTAATACTGCTTGTTATGTCCAAAACAGAGTTCTAGTGGTCAAGCCTAAGAACAAGACACCATATGAGCTTTTAAATAAAAGAAAACCCTTTATTGGCTTTTTCAAACCTTTTGGGTGTCCTTGTACAATTCTCAATACCAAAACTCACTTAGGTAAGTTTGATAGCAAGGCAGATGATGGATTTCTTGTTGGGTATTCATCTCAGAGTAAGGCCTACAGAGTTTTTAACTCATCTTCTAGAATAATTGAAGAAAGTGACAATGTCAAATGCAATGAGAACACACCAAATCCTATTGGGTCTGGTCCTCAGTGGCTATTTGACATTGATTCACTAACTAACTCTTTTGGTTTCAGTAGTGATGATTATGCAGGTTCAGGATGTGGAGGATCAGGGACTACACAGGTTCAAGAAAGTATATCTAAATCTGTGATCTTTCCCATACCCACAGTGAATTGCTTTGAAGACTGTGAAAAGGAACCATCTACTGGACCAAGTCAGAGTGAAGAAGAAGGTAGAGATGAGGAGACTCCAGAAAATAAAGAATCAGAAGTGGCTGCTGACAACACTTCAGTTGAGGTGAATGACTCTAATCTAGAGGCTGGACTTAATGAAGAACATAGTCATAACACCAGAGTACAAAAGAATCATCCTCCACAACTGGTAATAGGAGATATATCTTCTCCTATGATGACTAGACATCAAAGCAGGCTTCAAGAAATGCAAGATCAATAGCATACAGTGCTTTCTTGCTTTCTATCCCAGCTTGAGCCTAAAAAGGCATGTGATGCTATGAAAGAATCTAGCTGGATAGAAGCAATGCAAGAAGAACTGTTACAGTTCAAGCTACAAGATGTATGGGATCTAGTAGACCTTCCTAAAGGTCATAGAGCAATTGGCACAAAGTTGATCTTCAGGAACAATAGAGATGAAAGAGGAATTGTCATAAGGAACAAAGCAAGGCTAGTGGCTCAAGGGTATACTCAAGAAGAGGGTATAGATTATGAAGAAGTTTTTGCACCTGTGGCTAGGATAGAAGCAATCAGATTATTCCTAGCCTATGCTTCTTACATGAACTTCAAAGTCTATCAAATGGATGTAAAGAGTGCTTTTATCTATGGCTCTATTGAAGAAGAGGTATATGTCTGTCAACCTCCAGGGTTTGAAAACCCAAGCTATCCAGACAGGGTATACAAATTGAAGAAAGCTCTTTATGGACTACATCAAGATCCAAGAGCATGGTATGACACTCTGTCATCCTATCTCTTGGAAAATGGCTTTGAAAGAGGAGTCATTGATAAGACTCTATTTATCAAGAGAAAGAAGAAGGAGATCTTGCTGGTCCAAATCTATATTGATGACATTATCTTTGGATCCACAAGAGACAACATGTGCAAGGAGTTTGAGGACCTAATGCATCAAAGGTTTAAAATGAGTTCCATGGGGGAACTTACTTTCTTCCTTGGACTCCAAGTTCAACAGAAGTCAGATGGTATCTTCATCTGTCAATCCAAGTATGTGCAGGACATTCTAACCAAGTTTGGTTTCTCAGAATCATAACCTGCCAGCACACCTATGGAGACACACAAACAGATAACTCCAGATCTTGAGGGGGAGGATATGGATGTGCATCACTACAGATCCATGATTGGCTCTCTCATGTATCTCACATCATCAAGGCCAGATATAATGTTTCCAGTCTGTGTATGTGCAAGATTCCAAGTTAGGCCAAAGCAATCTCACTTTCAAGCTGTTAAGAGGATATTCAGATATCTCAAAGGGCAACCCAGATTGGGACTTTGGTATCCTCATGACTCACCCTTTGACCTAATAGCATACTCAGACAGTGATCTAGGTGGGGCAAACTTGGACAGAAAATCCACTTCTGGAGGATGTCAGTTTTTGGGTGCTAGACTAGTTTCATGGCAGTGCAAGAAACAAACCACAGTGTCCACATCTACAACAGAGGCAGAGTACATAGCAGCTGCAAGTTGCTGTTCTCAAGTCTTATGGATTCAGAATCAAATGCTGGACTATGGGGTAACCTTTCTACACACTCCCATTTTTATTGATAATAGCAGTGTTATCAGCATTGTGAATAATCCTGTCAAGCACTCTAAGACAAAGCACATTGAGATCAGGTATCACTTCATAAGAGACTGTAATGAAAAGAAACTTGTTCAAGTTGTGAAAGTTCATACTGACAACCAGTTTGCTGATCTATTCACCAAAGCTTTTGATGTGGGTAGATTCACTTTCTTGGTAACAAGTGTGGAAATGATCAACTCTGAATAAGCTTTCTCTCAAAAAGTGGTTAAATATCTGAATATTATAGATTCTTGGTGTTACTAATCTATCTTTGCAGGGCATACATAGCAGTACTCAATTCAGCCTAAGTTTCAATGAGTAAGTATGGTTAATACTGTTAGTTAATTAATATTGCTAGTGGTTAATACTGCTAGTGGTTAATACTGCTAGAGAGTTAATACTGCTCTCAGTTAATACTGCTCGCAGTTAATACTGCTAGTTAGTTAATACTGCTCGCGGTTAATACTGCTTGCAGTTAATACTGCTAGTTAGTTAATACTGCTCTCAGTTAATACTGCTCGCAGTTAATACTGCTAGTTAGTTAATACTGCTCGCGGTTAATACTGCTCGCAGTTAATACTGCTAGTTAGTTAATACTGCTCTCAGTTAATACTGCTCGCAGTTAATACTGCTAGTTAGTTAATACTGCTCGCGGTTAATACTGCTCGCGGTTAATACTGCTCGCAGTTAATACTGCTAGTTAGTTAATACTGCTCGAAGTTAATACTGCTCGCAGTTAATACAGCTAGTTAGTTAATACTGCTCGCGGTTAATACTGCTCGCAGTTAATACTGCTAGGTAGTTAATATTGCTCTAGGTTAATGCTGCTTATGTTACAAATACTATAAATACCCTTTGCCCGCCTAAACGTTCATAACGACTCTTTGCATAATGTTCACTTGCGCTCTAAACCTTTTTCTCTCAAGTACCAAGTCTTTCAGGCAAGAACATCCCAGTTCAATGGCATCCATGGCATTCATAGACGAGCACAATGAGATCGCGGTGCTACAAAATCCAAAGCAAGCTGCAGGATTTCATCAAATTGTGGATTTCCTCAAGTCGAGCCATATTGCTCATGCTCTTATTGTTGCTCCTACAATCTATATCGAGCATCAAAGGCAGTTCTGGGCTAATGCCACCATTGTTACTGAGAATGGTGTGCAGATGATCAAGACAAGGGTGTGTGACCAACCCTTAACAGTTACTGAAGAAGTTATTCGCATCAGTCTACGTCTAGACGATGCCACTGGTATAACTTCTATCCCAAATGATGAACTGTTCTCATCCCTTACAAGAATGGGGTATGGAGGCCCATTGGGTGTTTTCAAGTTCTCTAAAGCCAAATTTTCACCCCAATGGCGTTTCTTTGTCCATACTCTCATGCACTGCATCTCCAAAAAGACTACTGGATGGAGTGAGTTCAGCAGCACCATTGCTTATGCTTTGGTCTGTTTGGCCACTGCCAGAAGGTACAATTTTTCACAAATGATTTTCAGTGATCTTGTATCAAACATGGGAAACAAAAAGAGTTTCTTTATGTATCCCAGGTTTGTTCAAGAAGTTATTACTCATGTATTGACGGATATACCTCAACCTGTTGGGGTATATGTACCTAAACCCCCCAAAGGCAAGGTTTTCTCAAATATGAGAAGATCTGCTGGGGACTCTGAAGGAGTTGACACCCCATTGTTCTCTATAATGATGGTGGTGTCCCAAACCAATGAAGGTATGGAAGCAGGGTCAAGGCCCCAATTAGACCATCCTACTGCTAGCCAATCCCAACCTTGCCACTCAAAATTAATCCCCCAGTCCCTTCTTGAAAAACCAACCTCTCCTATCACACAAACTTACAAGAGGAAACAGGTAAAGAAGGCTCCTTCCCTTCTTGTACCATCAAACCCCAAGATTTTAAGCCCTCTAAAGGAGAATTCTCCTTTAGGGAATATCCATAGGGAAACCACAGGGGTGTCTCCCAACCCCAAGGAGGTGCTCTCTGAGGAGGAGGTTGAGCATATGGGTGATGAGGCTGCCACTACTCCTGCTAGCACAGAGGAGGAAAGTGGTAACATCAATAAGACCTCCCCCATGGCAACTTTGAATGAGCAATCATTTGAAGGTCCCTGGTGCCAAGAAACCATGGGGGTGGATAGTGCTTCTGCTAGGCAGAAGACTTCCACTTATACAAGATCCAATGATCCTTCAAAGGAGGGTAACACTTCCAGAGAAGGTGAGGACAGATATAACTACCAGGAATTGATGGATACAATGGGAAACATCAACCAAGATGTCATCAAACAAGGAAAAGAAATAGAAGAAATGAAGCTGGTAATTCTGTCACAACAAGTACAGATTGCTAAGCTGAAGAAGATGGTGATCAGGCTAGTACAAAGGAAGAAGAGGAAGCAGTTTGTCTTAAAGAAGAGATCAAATGTTCAAGATGCTTTCAACAAGGGGGAGAAACCAGAGGGAGAAAAAGAGAAAGAAAGCTCAACTGTAAAGGAAGTTGAAGTTGAGGGGGAGACAAAACATGGAACAACAGCAGAAAATGTTAATACTGCTGAAGCAGCAGTAACAGGGCTTTCTGTAGAAGAACTGGAGATAGCAGAAACTCTAGTAAAAGCAAAGAATGACACTCCTAAGGCTACTCAAAAGGCCAAAGGAGTGGTCATCAATGAAGGAGAACCTCAAAAGAAGAAAATGAAGGAGGATATAAAAGGAAAAGGAAAGATGATTGAACCTGAACAACCTTCAAAGAAGAGGAGTCAGATTGAAATGGATGAGGAGATGGCAAAGCAGCTTCAAGAGCAAATGGAAAAAGAGGAGCAAATTCAAACAGAAACTGATAAAGAGCTTGCAAGGATAATGGCCAAGAAGTTAAATGCAGAATACCAAAAGAGCTTGAAAGAAGCAGCTCAGACAGCAGCTCAGGTCAAGAAATTCCAAGTTAAGAAGATGCCAATTCAGAAACAAAAGCAGAAAAGACAACCCTCCAAGACATTTTTGGCCAATCAGGAAAGAAGAAAGATGATAAACTTCCTGAAAGGTGCAATTGGTGTTAAGGGGGAGATGTTTACCCATATGGCATACTCTCAAGTTGAAGAGTTATATTGCAAGGAAATGGCCAAGCTCCAAGGGGATTCAGCTCAAAGGGAGGAGGCTGAGAGAAGAATGAAGGAAAGGCATGACCTAAATATTCAAATGCCATTCCCTGAGGAGACTACACCCTCAAAAGAAGAAGCATAAGAGAAGAAGGAAGAACCTGAAAGTGTTGGTGTAGAAGCCAAGTCTGGAAAGAGAGTGAAATCAATTGCTTCAAAAAGGCAGTTGAAAAGGCCAAGGGTGGAGGAAACTGAAAAGGAAGCAGAACCTTCAGTCACATCTCAAACAGAATTAGTACAACTTCCAGAACAGTCTAGTAAGCCAAAGGATGAGAGTATAGATCCGTACATGACCATAGTGGAACCTTTGAAGGCTGATCCAATCTCTATGCAATCTCCAGAGATCATCTTCTGGGATATTCTAAGAGACAGTGGAAAGAATTTCTTCAGAATCAAGAGAGCTGATGGTTCATTTGAAGCCTATTCAACATGGGGGAGAGTTATTAGAAGTTGCTCCAGAGCTGATATGGAAGAATTATACAAAGTGGGGATGAAACTTTATGAACCTGTGTTGAAAGGTACTGAAGAGAATCTTCTCAAAGTGACATTGGAATACTTGTGCATGATGTTTGATCCAGAAAGAGTACACTATAGGATTAAAGATCATAAGCATGAGTTCATCTTCAAGAAGATTGATAAATGGATATTGTTTGAAAACTGTGGAGTATACATGATTACTATTGACAACTGTTATCATGAATACTACCTGGTGGCAAAATATATGAGCATAGCAAGGAGAAGTTGGAAGGGATGCTTAAAGCTACACTGGTATGTACAAAGGATTCAGAGATGGCAAAGATTGTGGTGAGAAGAACTGTAAATCAAAGTTTGGGCCTAGATCCAAACTTGGGAAACTGAACCTGAAGTGTTGAAAGCAACTTGAAGAGTATCTGAAGAACTTGACCTCTTTTTCTAAAAGTCAAGTTAGGGGGAGATTGTTGGGAACTGAAGAAAAGATCAAGTATGGTTAATGCTGCTGGTTCAAAGTTACTACTGCTTTGAAGACTTAAAGGTTAGTACTGCTGAGTATTACTACTGCTAGTAGAATTAATACTGCTAGTTATTGTTAGTACTGCTTGAACAAAGTTAGTACTGCTTAGCTAGTTAGTACTGCTTAGCTAGTTAGTACTGCTAGTAGTTAGTACTGCTTACAGTTAATGCTGCTAGAAGAAGTTAATGCTGCTGAGCATAGTTAGTGTTGCTTATATGATTCGTATGAAAAGAATGACAGCTGGAAAGAATGAAGATATTCATGGAAGCTTAGAGATATACATGGAAGATATACTGAACATTTGTTTATTTATTGTAATTATCTTTTTCTTTAGTATATGTATAGAAGATATAGAATAGTTTATAAGTTAAGTTTTTTTTTTGAGAGAAATCAACCTCAAGGCATAGATCCTAATTCTAGAGAAGTATAATTCGTATTGGTGAGCCTGTTCATCAATATTGAGGTTGAGTGTGTAATCTTGTAACTTTAAAGCATTCAATACAAGTTTACAGTTTGTTCTTCATATTTTCTGTGTTGATTTACTGTTTCATAAAATATCAAAGTGTTATTCCGCAAACTTCTTTGATATTGTTTCTGAGAATTAATTCTTGTTGAGAATTCGATCCTGACACCTGCCAACTCTTGTTATAACCCCACCAGCCACTCGTTTCTTTCTCAACAAAGAAATGTTTCATATTTTCTTTGGGGACGCAGGACATTTGCTATATGTTCTTCACTTGGAAGATTTAGATATTGAAACAGAAGGAAAGTTTCCCCACCTTCGCACCTCTTTCATGCACATTGAGTATGTGTAAAACTTGTTGCTGTCTCAACAGTTTACACATTTTGAGCCTGAAAAAGCTTGAGTAGCTTCAATCATTCCACACTATCACGTACACACAAGGCATAAGTTTACTTTTCATAACATTCATAGAAATTCCTTCGTGTTTTTTCAATGATTGAATGGAAGCCCTGGGGAGTGAATATCACAAAAGCTCCTTTCCAATGTACATTCGTTGTACAAAGTGGCTCCGTGCTACTTACAGACATACTAATTGTATCATATGTTGATTCAGGGTTACCACGTTCATTATATCTGAATTTGAAAAGATTCGGGTGTATACACTTCTTATGAATTGACGGATACTCAGATCAAAGAGCGAAGATTGTTATTTCATAAAGGAGGAGAATGTTAGAAGGGGAAATTCAAAGAAAGTGATGAAATTGAAGAAGTTTTGATGATCATGATGCTCACAATCATCAAAAAGGGGGAGAAATTTTTCTAAAGTTCAATTTCAAAGTCATAGTTTCAGAGCTAAAGAGATGTCAAAGTGGAAAATACTTGGGGAGAAATTTCTGAAAAGATTAGTTTCAAAGTCATAAAGAGATGTCAAAGTGCAAAAGACTTGTGGAGAAATTTTGGATTTTCAAGTCAAATGAAGTTGGAAGAGATAATACAAAATTTTCAACTCAGATGAAAGTTTGTTTGTTCAAGAAGATTTAAAGATGCTTCATGAAATAAAGATGATTCGAGGAAGTTTGTTTTTGTTATTCCCTATTTCAAGTTCTAATTCAGTAACAAGTAAACAAGATGAATCTCGTAATCACATGTCATTGATCTTCAATCACAAGATTACAAACTATAACTTTCTCTCTCTACTTTCTCACACTAGAATGATATTCAATGGCTTCTTCTCTAATCTGCTCTCTCTCTCTTACAATGACTTTCTTACAAATGAAACAAGGAAATAAGGTATTTATACCTCACAACAATTACAAGAAAACAAATACAAATACATTGACTTTGACATTTATTAACAAAAGACTTTGACTTTGATGAGAGTTGACTTTCCAGCTTTGACTTCTTGATCTTTTGGTCTTCAAACTTTATGATCTTGAATCCAACATATTTGTGCTTTAACAATCTCCCCCTTTGGATCAAGATCATTACTAAAAGATTTAGCAATGCGATCTTCTCTTTGATTAAGCTCGATTGAATAAACTCCCCCTTGGATCAATCTGTATCTTCTCTTAAAATCTCCTCTTTTGATACAAACATAACTTTTTCAACCAACTTTCATACTCCCCTTATTTGTATGAAATCTTTACAATCTCCCCTTCTCTGATAAGCACAGTATCTTCAAAAACTTTCAGCAATCTTCCCAACGTCTGATCATCAAAAATAGTAACAATCTTTCCCAAGGTTGTACACAAATCATTTTCAGACTTGAAAAGAAAAATATCTTAATATTTTCAGATTTAGCACACTTTGCTCCAACAAATTATCTTCAACAAACTGAAATCTTTCATCTTTCAACAATCTTGAATAATTCTCCCATATCTTTAATTTCAGACATTTCTTCAAACTTTTCAACCAACATTTCTTGATTTGAACTCTTCTCCCCCTTTTTGATGAATTGAGCATCAACATCATCAAAACTTTCATCAAGAAATGTCTTTGACCATTCTGATCTGAGCCTCTGATTCTTTGCCAATTCGAACAATGTATTTATCCAGATCTTTTCAAATCCGGACAAAATGAGAATGTAACACCTGAATCAACAAATGAATCAGTTAAAATGCCTGTCAGTAACACAAAGTCATTGTGTGTAACGAATACACAATATAAAGGAGTTTTTTGATGTTCACTCCCCAGAGCTTCCATCCAATCATCGAAATACCACAAAGGCAATATCCAGATTTTCCAAATGAAAATCAGATAGATTATATGCTGCGTCCCCTTGAAAATGTGAAACATTTTCTTTTTGAGAAGAAAATGAGTGGTTGGTGGGGTTTAAGCAAGAGTTGACATGGGCTATTTGCCTGATTCAATAACATTCACCAAAGAATTGTGAAATGCTAGTAATGTGGCTGCCCGACTCAGAAAGTAGTTGGTGCAGAGTTTGATATTCTTTTACTCTGATCTCACACCCTCTTTCTTTTTAATCATTAAGCTCACAACTAACCAAACTCTCTTTTCCATTTTACCTCATCACACCCACAATCATTTATTTTAGACTCCTCACACTCAATCACTAAAGGATTAACTTCTTGGGTAGGAAACACTGGTTAACGTGAATCCATAGAAGTTTAGTTAATTCCTAGCACAAAGAACCCAAGTTTCCTATTAAGCATGATTTGCTCAAATGGTTTAACTGTAACAGTTAAAGCTCATATACAAATGTCAGATGTATATATGCTCATAAAATATAATCATGAAGATTTGAGCATTTTAAAACATTGAAGTATTTTCAAACAAGGAAATTGAATGAATGAACATGAATGCAAGAAACTTGTTTGAAAATCTGACATTGTATAAAATGATCAAAAATAAATGATATAGCAATTAAAGCTTATGGTCAAGAATAATTGATATTTGTCTATACGAAACAAGATATAGACATTTTTGAAATGACGTTTCGAAATGAAATATCGCTCAAAATTCTTTGAATACAAGCGGAGTGTCTTACCATCGAATAAAAATTGTTTCAATTTAGAGACATGGTAAGAACATGTTGAACAAAAATTCAAACCAGTGTGTGTGAATACTTGAAAGTATATAGAAAAGACAATACGCAACTATTTATCTTTGGAAACACACGGTTTATTTATCAATTAAGGACAAAAATAAAATAAAAAACATTTAAAATCACACTTCCAAATTATAAAATCTGTTTAAGAACCGGGAAGTGGTTTGAACATTTCAGAACATGTCTTCTATACCTGAAAGTTGTCCTTCTTTCAGATACATTTGAGATTAAGATAAGAAATTTACCTTTTCGCTCAATCTTAATTCTCATACAGTCAGCTGTAGTCATTAAGATATGATCGTGTCAACTTCTCTCATCCTGCATAAGTCTCAAAGTCTAGTCAAAATCAAATTTATTCACAAAAAAAAAATACATAAAGCAATAAAACTTTTAAAAAGTACGAGTTCTGATCTGAAATAATCAGAAATCATAATCTTTTACTCCCCCTGAAATTATGCATCTAAAATATGTCAGTTATAAAATACATGATAGAGATCTACAACTCCTTTTGGAATGTAGTTCGTCATATCTATCGGATGCAAAAATTTCAGAAAAAATATGTACTCCCCTTTGAAGGTTGATATCCTCATTGGAGTATCGGAGTACAATCTCTTATATCAGCCCGGGAGTATTTTTCTCTTTCAGCATTGAAGTCCGGGTCCTAAACTGTAGTATTCAGAAGCCACACTCCTTATCATTGAGGTACAGGTTCTAAACTGTTGTACTTAGAAGCCTTGTTCTTGACATTGAGATGCGGGTCTTGAACTGTGTTATTCAAGAGCCATCGTTCTCTTACTCCTTCTTGACTTGTGGTGTCTGCAACATAGAATCAATCTTCGGTTTTGGTACCCACTGGTATTTGGGTCCATGTGTGTTAGTTGCAGTTCGTATAGGAGTAACTAAATAAGAACCATACAAGTAATGATCACTAGCTTTATGAACAAAATCAAATGTATTACAGTAAGAACAATACCTTTTCTTAGATAACCTGAACATTTGATCTCTCGAGTAAGCAAGATCAGGTTTACCTTTAAGCACTTTGTTCTTCTTTGCATTTGATGCTGATACAAATGATTTGTTTTCTTTCTTCTTTCCTTTCTTTTCTTCCTTCTTCTCATCATCATCCACTGGTTTCACTTTCCATACCAGTTTATCTTCTTGATATTTTCTTCTTCTTCTTTGTGTACCCGAACCATCTACATGTTGATCATAGAAAATATTAGAAGTACGAATCTGATTGAATGAAATGATTAACCTTCTTGAAGAAACAGGTTTCATGTGTGAGCTTGAGGCTGTCTTTTTAAAATCAGCTGAATTATTTCGAGGTGTGTGGATTTGTGACTCTGGAGTCGTCTGCTCAGTCACCACCACCTTTGAAACAATCTTTTCAAACACTTTAATCTTTGAAGCGAAACTGTCTCTTTCTTTTACAAGAAGATCAATCTTTGTCTTGAATTCAGACTTCGTTTGTTGCTCTATAAGCGCATTCTCAGATAGTTCAGATAACTTTGTAGTTAATTTCCTTATCTCAGTCTCAAAAATAATTCTTTCTTCTTCAAAATCCTTTTCCACATTCTTTCTTCCATCAAATATCTCTTTAAAAAATCCAACATTCTTCTGCTCAATCTCCTTCTTATCCTTTGCAAACTTTTCTCTTTCAATAATGATCACTTTCTCAAAATCAGAGATTTGTTGAGAAAGTTTAACGCATTTAAGCTCAACCGTCTTCTTCTCGTCAGCACATTTTCTAGAAAAATCTGAGAACTTCTTTGCATATCCTTTCTTTTTAGTCTCAAAATCAGATCTTTCTTCAACCATCTTTTTCTCCAGATCAGATATTTTCTTTTGAAGCTCAGCATTAGCATCCACTAGATTCATAATCTTCAACGCATTACTGTCAACAGAATCTACTTGCTGAATTTGGATTATTTGAGATTCCAAATCAGAGATCTTTTGCAGAAAATCAGAATTCTCAGTATTTAATTTCTCAGCTTCCAACCATTTGTCATCTTTCAAGACTTGAATAACTTCCTTTTCAAGTTGTTGAAAATGTTCCTTGTATTTGGCAAAAAATTCTGAATATTGACCTGAACCTGTTGACTTCTTCATGTAACCTATATGTGCATGCATTCACTCATTAAGCTTGTTATAACTGTCAACTTGATCATCATGTTTCTTCTTATAATATTCCAAATGACTTTTAGATACAACAACATTCATATTTAAATCTTTCAACTTTTTACAACTTTGTGCAAATCGGCCTTCAAGATGAAGAATCTCTGCTTTAAGTTTAGCAATCTCTTCTTTTGATGACATTTTTCCTTGAGAAGACATCCTGTTTCAATTAAAAAGAAATTAGAACTTGAAAAATGATCGTTAATCCAAATTATGAAATCACAAGAAAAATTTTGAAATTAAATTTCAGAGTTTTGATCACAAAAAGAACTATGTCCCCCTAGGCAGACTTTGCACGGGCATATTACAGTTTTGAAAATTTGTCAAAAAAAAAATATTCTAAGTATAGAAACTCGCAAGTCACTATTCACTGTGAAACACGCAGATCGAGACTTGCGCGTTTGATAAACTCTCAGGAAAACTCGCAGACAAACTCGCAGACAAACTCGCAAGCAAACTCGCAGACAAACTCGCAAGCAAACTCGCAGATCAAACTCGCAGATGATGAAACTCGCAAGTGCCTAAACTCGCTAAAAACTGTTCACGCTGAAACTCGCTAACAGAGGCTTGCGCGTTTACAAAACTCGCACGTCGAAGTTTGCGTGTTTGAACAAAACTCGCACGTAGAAGAACTGGCAAACCACTGTTCCTTCCAAACTCGCTAGCTTTGATGAGCGCGTTTGGAGAACTCGCAGATCGAAACGTGCGCGTTTTAGACCAAAATTTATCCTTTGACTTGCGCGTTCTAGCTGATGCACCTTGTGCGTTTTACGACGAACTTGCGCGTTTGAATGATGAACTAACGCGTTTTAGAGATCTAGCGCGTTCTTCAAGATATCGACCCAGAAATTGATTTTTCCATCTGTTTTGCGATCAAACCTTTGTCAATTGGCTTGAAACTTTGCAGAAATGATCGATTACAATACTAGAACATATTACAATGCAAGAATTTCAAAAACCATTACAAAAAGATACATTTTGGATCAATTTACAGTGCATTAAACTCGTGAACAAAAATATCAACAAAAATTCAAAATTTAGGAAAATTACAGTGCAATTGACAAATCAAATCATATAAACATGATTGATTATACTATATGAACATACTCTGATCGATTTCAACTCCTAAATCGCACAAAAACTCAAAAATCGATTTGAACTTCGATGAACAGTAAACATGAACAGTAAAAACGAACTTTTCTTGAATTTCTTGAATTTTCACTTTGGATCTGCTCTGATACCAATTGTTATTCCCTATTTCAAGTAAACAAGATGAATCTCGTAATCACATGTCATTGATCTTCAATCACAAGATTACAAACTATAACTTTCTCTCTCTACTTTCTCACACTAGAATGATATTCAATAGCTTCTTCTCTAATCTGCTCTCTCTTACAATGACTTTCTTACAAATGAAACAAGGAAACAAGGTATTTATACCTCACAACAATTACAAGAAAACAAATACTGTAGATCCCAGTTTCAGTGCAATCAGCAGATATAAGAACAATGATGAACAATATATTGGCCACAGCAACTAGTCATATGAATAATATAAACTTCAAAGGGCTAAGGTTTACAGAGAGAATATCTGATAATAGTATGTAAACCTAACAACTAGTAAACTGAATAATGAATCTCTAACTTGATAAATGAAACAGAAACAATCTCCCCCTTTAAATAGAAGTTGATAGTCACGCCAGTTAGGAACATAGATTTTTCGGAAACCAAAGCTGATCTCGAAATATCTAATCTGAGTTATGTACTCCAGTCGCTCTTCAATTTCACCCAGTGCATCAAGAACAAGTGCCTTGTATTTAGGATCCAAAAGCTGAACCCCTTTTTCATCTTTATCAAGTGCACGCTTCAACTTGTCTTTCAGCAACATCAACGTACCATCGCAGAATCTGGCAATCTGATTGAAACGAATGAAATGCATACTTCCTTTGTCATTCACGTAGGTCATGCCAAACTCTGGAAGCTTTATCACAGTAAACGCAGGTACATTCTGGGTATCAGACGGAATCTTCAAATCAGGCTTGAGCAGATTAATCTTTGGCTGGTTGCTTTCTAACCCGATCTGAAAATCTTCCACCGAAGCAAGTTTCATTGCACACTTCATGTATCTTTTCACTGTTTCTAGAGCATCAATGACTTCTCCGGGTCTGACAGTTCTGGTCTTTAAGTCACGTAAGATATACAACAGATCTTGTGGCTCCAAGCATGGAAAATCAGCATCAGAAAAGCAATATTGTTGACCATCTTCTCTAGTAACCATAAAGTCAGTATACTTGACCTTCATAAAGTAGGCAGGTATAATCTTGTCAACTGCTACAATCCTGAGCTTCGTCTTGGAGTACTTGTGCTGGAACTTTCGGTATACGAACACAAGTTCACGCTGTTTTTCTTTGTTTTTCACTGATTGTAGACCATGTATAACAGCTTCATCATACTTTCTGATCCAGTGGGCAAATATCCTCTTCTGACTTTCTTCGAGGAAAGGAACTTTTATTCGGACTCTTTCCCACTTGGATGGACGAGCTGGAGTTGTATTAACTGGTTCTCTAACTGGTGAAGCTGGAGGAGATCTCTCGGGAACTACTGTATCAGAAAATTCAGGGTAAAAGACAGGATAAGTCAATAGAGGAATCACGACAGAAGACTGATCCTCTGGATGTAGAGCTCTTTCAGAATTTGCACATTCTTCTATCGTGTCTGTTACTTCATACGGATCTAGTATTATCGTCCAATCTTCAGGAACTATCGGAGAATCAGATTCAAATTCCTCAGGCTTTTCAACCGTCGAATAATCATATAGTATCAGATCTGTCACTGGTTCCCGTTCCTGTTCCTGTTCCTGCCTCTGTCCCTCTGTTCTTGTACCCGAACCCGTACCCTGTGCAACCTGTTCCGACTCCACTACATGAGACTCCGGCTCAGATCGACGTTGGCGCTTCTCCCCCTCATGGTGATCAGGATCATCCTGATCATCATGTCGGCGCTTGAGCCGTTCTGCCTGGCCACGGCAGGTATCTTCCACTGCCGAAAGGCGTTCAGTCAAAACAGCTACGGTTTGCTGAAGTGACTGAAGCATAGCTTGTTGGATCTGGAAGGCTTCGACAGAAACGATAGGTTGGGGTGTAGGTGGGGTCGGTGTAGATGCTTGAGAAAGTAAGGATAGCAAATCGGCATCCTGGGTGGGTTCGGTTAGTGATTGGGCTATAAGTTTGGCGAGAAGGATAGATTTCAGTTCAGGTATGGACATATCCGCAGCTGATAGAGAAGATGGAGTAGATGTGGTCTCCGGCTCAGTCGCAGGACCTTTGCCTTTGACCATACGTTTGATGTTGTCCAACTCCGCCGTCATCATAGATTGGACAACCTTTAGGGCACCGTCCATGTATTCCCTTGAGACAAACTCAGTGTGGGTAACGCCGGGGTCACTTAGACTTCCCGTTGTAGCTACGACTGTAGAAGTCGAGCCGCCTACGTTCACGGTTGGCGTGATGATAGCCGTGGTAGGACTTCCATCCAATCCTCGTAACCTACCCGAAGGTGGGTTTACTATGGATGTTCCGGCCGGGCCACTTAGGCTACCGGCAATAGCCGAAAACGGAATCTGTGTCCTAGGAATGGCATGTATGACAAATGGATCTAGACTCCGTGCATGCAAAGAAGGCGAGAACGGGGGCAGCTGTTCTCTTGTTTCAATATCGGCACCCTCCAAGTGAGAGCCCGATAGCGTATGTGCTAAATCCCCGTGATCATGTGAAACCACCATCTGTTGAGAGATGGTGGAGTGGCTTGGTTGGGCGTGCAAGTGCGCCGCTAGGTCCACTGCGGCTTCTTCAATACCCAGTCCCAACACATGAGACTGGATAGCAGATGTGGCTACCTGGCTAGATGTGGCTGGGGGGGATACAACCGAAGATGGTTGTCCCATCGCTCGTGTACGCTCAGACTGTTGCTTACTCCGCCTTTCCCTCACACAGCTCACCTCTTGATGTTCAACTAATACTCCGTCCGCTCTCCTTATCTCTCCGGATGGGGGCTGATTATCGTCACCATCAGAGTCAGAAGACTCTTCATCTGATGCTGATGTGGCGGTTTGGGTTTCCTCGGTATCTGAAGTGGCTGATGTTCCTTCAGTAGCAGCGACAGAAGAAGACTGAGCTTGAACGGCTTCAGAAACTGTTGCTTCTTCTGTCGTTTGAGTACCTGTTGTTGGTGGCGGAGAAGGTTGTCTCGAAGAACTTGGCTGGCTCGTTCCAACGGCACTGCCCACTCCAGTTCCCCTCACGATAATGGCCCTCGACACACCCTG
Organism: Arctium lappa; assembly: GCA_023525745.1. Classification (NCBI taxonomy): domain Eukaryota; kingdom Viridiplantae; phylum Streptophyta; class Magnoliopsida; order Asterales; family Asteraceae; genus Arctium; species Arctium lappa. Next base: position 28,715,654 of record CM042055.1, read on the forward strand.
TCGGGAAGCCCCAGCTATCCGGACGCTCCCACCTCTCGTTCGTGGACGCTGACCCTCACGTCGCTCAGGTCTTGCTCCTTGGGCAGGTCCTGCCGGTCCTGGCCGGACCATAGGAGCTGGGATGTTGTGTGTGTGCCTATAAGCTATCACACTCAGTGCCGTGGGACGAGCATGGGCTAGTACCCCGACTGGGATTTGTCGGGCGACAACACCTTCTGGATCAGCACGGGAAGGAATCTTCCGGGTTGGATGTTGTGGGCACATCGGGTGGGTGGAGCGGCGCTGTATCTCGGGATACAGGTTCATGTAGTTCCGGATGATTATCTGTAGGAACCGCATGAAGGGGACGAAGTTTGACCGCCGAGATGCAGTCGACCGAACTCTCTGAATGAGTTCAAACCATAGAAGATCAGCAAAGTCGACGTGGCGATTGAATGCCACCGCATGAAAGATGCGTAGAATCGGAGCGCACGTCTGATCAATGCCTTTCGTTATAGACGAAAGACACCGATTGATATAAGTGAACAGCGTGTACCATAACGTCGATAGATGTTTGCGGGTGAAAGTTGATGGTATGCGGAGTTCTGCGCCGTATCCCAACGAGATAAGATCGATGCACAATGTAGCATCTGAGACAAGCGGGTCGAAGTCTTCTTGGCCAGCTACAGATCCGGCGGTTGGTAACCGAAGAAATTGGCGGAATAGATCACTTGTGAGAAGCACTGGTGTGTGATCTATCCGACCTTCAAGATGGAACCCGCCATCGGCTTCTAAGGCATGAAGGGAACGCCAGAATTGCTGTAGGTATATGATTGGAACGGTGGCTGTTTCTGTTAGAGCATAGGAGAGTGGATGGCCCCTTAGTATCTCGATGATGACCTGATGTTGAATGGCGAGTTGGGTCACATCGAGATGGTAGTTATTTGCTGTAAGTGGAAGGAACTGATCCTCGGGAATCAGTTCTGCATCTGCGATTGGATCAATCGCTGGTGGCTGATTTTGAGCCATTGTACCTGTGAAGAAGTAATCGATTAGTACACAGGTTTGGAAACACAATTTTCGCCGTTTGGAGTTATACCGTGATGATTTAGATCACGCCCGTTAGTAACTCCAAAAATTTGGAAGAGCAAACCCTACTCGTGAGTTAGGGTCAGTCACCAAGGCGCGCAGACTTGCACCACTTCCTCATAAACACACATAAGTCCAAGTATGACTATAAGCACCAACACCATGGCTTCGACCGGAGAAAAGCAAGACCGGATGAGGCATTCGACCGATGGTCTCATAAGACCGGATAGATGTTGGATCGGATGCGGTCTTTGACCGGAGGTCACTAAGACCGGATAAGGTCTTTGACCGGACAGGGTCTTCGACCGGATACGGTATATGACCGGAGGTCATTACGACCGGATAAGGTCTTTGACCGGATAGGGTCTTCGACCGGAGAAGGTATCCGACCGGAGGTCACTAAGACCGGAGGACACTAAGACCGGATAAGGTCTTTGACCGGAGGTCACTAAGACCGGATAAGGTCTTTGACCGGATAGGGTCTTCGACCGGAGGTCACTAAGACCGGGGGTCTGATAAGACCGATGGTCATTCGACCGCAGTAGCCATATGACCGGGGATGCCTTTGACCGGGGGTGCCTTCGACCGGGGCTAACCTAGATCGGAGTAAACCCCCGGAGAGTCGAAAGGACACCTTAGAATCGTCGGAGACGACGCCGAAACACACCCAAACTGATAAACCATAGGAGAATCGATCCAAAAACACAGTTAATCAACAAATAACCCAAAGAACAGCTACCTGATCGATGGAAGATTGAAGGAACGAGGGTGTTCGGTCGAAGTGGTTTCGGTCGAAAGAGAGGTCCGGGCGAGAGAGAGATATGGAAAAAGAAAACACGAATTGATCGAATGAGGAGGAATTACAATCGACCGGGGTTTATAAACCCCCGAAGGTGGCTTGGGCTTGGGCCGAGTCTGGTCTTGGACCGGGGGGGTGGGTAGACAATGGGCCGAGACATTGGGCCGAGGCAAATCAACCAAACACCTCAAACCAAACACACAAAAATAAACCAAACCTAACAAGAAATATTTGTGGAATTTTCGGAGATATATATATAAAAAAAATAACTCAAAAAAACGTAAAGGGAGAAGAAAAAAAATAAACCTAAGGAGAGAAGAAGAAACAAAATTAAAATAAAAGATAAAGAGAAATAAAAAAACGAAGAAATGAGACCTAGCTCCCCCTCGAATGATTACCATGAGGTGGTCCAAACACAGAACCCTCTTACCTGCTCCCCCTCGAAAGGAGGACCCGTGAAACTTACCAACCATCTGACGCTAGTGCTCCCCCTGAACACAGTATCGTGTTGTAGATCCGTCACTAACAACTTACTCTTCAAGGAACAAAGGAATTAACTGCACACACAATCACGAAACACAGACACACGAACACAAACAGAATAGGAAAAGAAAAAACACGACATCTACTTTGTTGATACAGAAGTTCGTAACACACACAGAGCTGAACGAGTAGAATGCAATAACCAAGGAGTGTGAATAATCGCAACCAGAGACAAGGCACTGATGCAGTTGTCACAGTCATTCGTTATTGAATGAAACTCGTAGAGAGCTGTGAACGGATCAAACTTTCAGATTTAGCATACCTAGCTTGGACACAAGGTAATTAAATTGTTTTTCGTCCAAGGCTTTGGTAAATAGGTCTGCTAACCGATGCTCTGAATTAACAAAATAGAGTTCGATTGTACCTTTTTCCACGTGATCTTTTATAAAGTGATATCGCACATCAATGTGCTTCGTCTTTGTGTGTTGGACGGGATTGCTTGATATGGCTATAGCGCTCTTCGAGTCGCAGTAGATGGGAATCCTGGAGTAATCAAATCCATAATCTTTGAGCTGGGTGCGCATCCAGATGACTTGCGAGCAGCAACTGGCGGCTGCTACATACTCCGCCTCGGCAGTGGAGGTGGACACGCAGTTTTGCTTCTTGGAGGCCCAGCTGACAAGACGATCGCCCAAGAACTGAACATGACCCGACGTGCTCTTCCGGTCCAGCATGTTGCCAGCGTGGTCAGCGTCCGAGTAGGCTGTCAATTCAAAACCTGTCTCTTTTGGGTACCACAAACCAAGATCAGCAGTACCTTTTAAATATCGAAAAATTCGCTTAACCGCAGCTAAGTGAGACTCTTTAGGTTTTGACTGAAATCTTGCACACAAGAATGTCGAAAACATAATGTCAGGCCGACTAGCCGTCAAGTACATCAGAGAGCCAATCATACCTCTATAAATAGTAGCATTCACATCCTTACCGTCAGGATCGGAGTGGAGCTTTAGAGTAGTGGACATGGGGGTTTTCATAGATGAAGAATGTTCCATCTGGTATTTCCGAAGAATATCCGAGATGTACTTAGATTGATTAATGAAGATTCCTGTTTGTAATTGTTTTACTTGAAGACCCAGGAAAAAATTCATTTGCCCCATCATGCTCATTTGAAAATGTTTACTCATTAAGGCAGAAAAGTTCTGACAATACTTGGGGTTCGTGGAGCCAAAAATTATATCATCAACATAAATTTGTACAAGGATGATATCGTTCTTCTCTCTTTTAATAAATAAAGTGGTATCAATTTTACCTTTAGAGAAGCCAGACTTGACTAAGAATGATGAGAGTGCATCATACCAGGCTCGTGGCGCTTGCTTAAGACCGTAGAGGGCCTTGTCAAGAAAGTAGACGTAATGCGGATTTTCAGTACTCACGAAGCCTTCTGGTTGCGAGACATAGACTTCCTCCTTGAGCACGCCGTTGAGGAACGCGGATTTCACGTCCATTTGAAAGACGATGAAATTCTTGTGAGCGGCGTAGGCGAGGAACATGCGGAACGCTTCAATACGACCAACCGGTGCAAACGTCTCATCGTAATCAATTCCTTCTTGCTGGCGATATCCTTTAGCCACTAGACGCGCTTTGTTCCGAACTATAATGCCGTTTTCGTCCTTCTTGTTCTTAAAAATCCATTTAGTCCCTATCACCGTCTTGTTCTTTGGTCGGGGAACTAGGCGCCATACTTTGAGGGTCTCAAACTGGTTGAGTTCCTCTTGCATAGCAATTACCCAGTCCGGATCATTCAGCGCTTCATAGACAGTTGAAGGTTCGATACGGCTGAGGAACGAGGAAAATAAACAGTCATTCGCGGTGGTAGATCTAGTTTGAACTGGTGTGGAAGGATCACCAATGATCTGATGAAGGGGGTGTGCTCGAGTCCACTTGGTAGTGTGTGGATGAGGTTGATATGTCTGATGGGAGGTATCGGCATCCACATGACCACCTGGGGGTAAATCCTGAACTGCCTCGAGGGATGATGGCCTGTGAGGTGGAAGTGTCGTCGTGGGAGTCGAACACGGAGTAGAGGACGACTCGGCTGGAGATGAAACAATAGGAGGTTCCGGGATTGCCGGAGAGGGAACTTCGAGGGCACCTTCAACAGGAGTCGGTTCAGGAGCACCGTCATCAAGAACTTGAGTAAGAGGATTTCTAGTACTTGAGGTTGGGGAAGCTTGATCATTGGCAGTAGAGGATGGAGCACCAGGCGAGTATGGACCTCCAGAGTCGGTAGGGCCAGTGACTTGTGTCACTTCTGGTGCTTGAGCAGTATTCCTGTCACATGACTTAGAATTAGATTGAACATTAAATAAGTCATTATAAAAGAATTCAAACAGTAAATCCAAATCAGAAAGATGTGCTCTTGACGTAGACGCATGATGTGGATCCACTGGAGATTGTGTAGCTTCCGAACGGAATTGTCCAGAAGCTAACACACCAGTAAGCGCGGGTTCTGAACTGAGATGCTCAGAAACCATTTCAGGGGCCTCGTCAAAAGTCACGTTTACGCTTTCAACGACGGTCTTCGTCCGTTTGTTGTAGACACGATAGGCTTTTGCGTGCTGAGAGTAGCCGATGAACACTCCTTCATCCGCTTTGGGACTGAATTTGCCAAGATCATCCTTATCATTTAAGACAAAGCAGGTGCATCCGAAGGCATGAAAGTAGTTGATGTTCAGAATACGTTTGTTGATGATCTCGTACGGAGTCTTGTTGAACCGCTTGTTAATGATAGACCGATTTTGAGTATAGCAGGCGGTAGCAACAGCTTCTGCCCAAAGAAATAGTGGTAGCTTGGAATGAGATAACATCGTGCGTGCTGCTTCGACAAGAGTTCTGTTTCGACGTTCTACCACTCCATTCTGTTGAGGAGTACGAGCAGCGGAGAAAGTATGCGAGATACCCACTGAAGTGAGATAAGTGGTGAGTATCTGATTCTTGAACTCCGTGCCATTGTCCGTCCTGATGGTTTGAACTACCTGGTGGAGACTGACTTGAATACTTTTCAGAAGAGAGATTATCAACTCGGGAGTCTCATCCTTGGAACGGAGAAATCGGACCCAAGTGTAACGAGAGAAATCGTCAACCATCACCAGGACATACTTCTTGTGATTTATGCTTTGGACGCGCATCGGTCCACATAAGTCCATGTGGATTAGCTCAAGGGACCGAGAAGTACTCGGAACGGCTTTAGGCTTGTGAGACGCCTTTTTCATCTTGCCCTTTTCGCAGGCAGCGCACAGATGATCTTTTGCAAACTTGAGATCTGGCATACCTTTGACATGTCCCCCGAGCACCAACTTGTTGATGTTCTTGAAGTTCAGGTGCGAGAGACGACGATGCCATAGCCAGCTTTGTTCAGCAGATGCTTTGGACAACAAACAGACTTCCTTATCGGGTTTCAAGGATGAGAGGTCGATCGTGTAGAGGTTGGTGCGTCGCGTTCCAGCAAGTATTTCTTTACCATCCTCAGTTCGAACGCTACACCTTTTAGCCTTGAAAGTAACCTCGAGATTCTTGTCACAGAATTGACCGATACTGAAAAGATTGTGACCGAGACCTTCGACATAGGAGACTTTTTTGATTGTGATATTATCTTTGACAATATCGCCGTAACCCCTGACAGGAGAGGAGTGATCATTCCCGAACCGTACATTTCCACAAAACCTCTCGGTGAAGTTTGTGAGAAGCTCCCTTCTTCCGGTCATGTGCTTGGAGCAACCTGAATCTAGATACCACACATGACCGTCCTGCAAAAACAGGTTATTTCTTTTTAGGTACCCATTCGTAAATGGGTCCTTTGGGGTTAGATTTAACACCCGCCTTAGAGACCCGTTTATAATTGGGTCTTTGTCTTTCACGGGAAACATTACTATGAGAATTATTAGTAGCAATATGATATGAACCAAACCAATCAGATGCATAACGGCTATCAACAAAATCATTTGATCCACAATGATAACAACACAAACAATCATGCGACAGTTGAAGTAATTGCGGAATTGAATAAACTTTTAAAGGAAAAGTTCCATTACAATCAACTAGAGGTTTAGAAATGAAAACATCATGATTGTTATTGTGCTTTCTAGACTTTAACACTGGATCAACTAATTCTGATGTTGCCGAGCTTTCTTTTGACTTCTTAGCTACCCAAGCATATTTCACTTCTTTCCGCCGACCATACGTATCTGAAATGCCGTTAAACCCATAGTCAGAGGATTTGAAAATTGATGATTGTGACATTTGAGAGCGATCGGTCGTTTTCTTCTTCTGTGAACGCCTTTTAGATTTAGACTTGGAAGGTTTTGAAGGAATGTTCACAGAAGGTTTTTGCGAGGCAGATGTAGAACATTCACCCTTATGAAAATTGACCGGAGGCGCACATGACTCATTTAAAAAATCAACATGGCTAGGTAGAGAAGGATTAAAATCAAATTGGCTCAAATTGCTATCTAAACACACCTCAGAATTCAAGAATGCGGAAAATTCAAGTTCCTCATCAGAAAGGACCTTATCACATGAGGACTTCAGAACATTGGAAGAGTTTATTGAGTGCAAATCATAAGCGGAAGCATTTTTACAGTCAGAACACTGATCTGATTCAAATCTTTGAGGCTCTTTTCCTTTGTTTGAAATAATCGGTGACAAGTCACCCATAAAAGCTTTGCAGGAAGATGTGTCAGAAGAAGGATAAGAGTTTTCAGACAGAGACGATAACTCTCTTTGGAGAATGGAAGGCTGAGCATGAGGGTCAACCTTGTGAAGTTGCACTTTCAGATTATCTGCTGCCATAGCAGCCAGTTGTGAGTGCAACTTCTTTATTTCTGTCTGATAATATTCTTTATCTTCTTCCGACATAGTTTCCTTTTTGTTGGAACTGAGACACTCAATTTGAGATAAAAGACTTTGCGTTTCCTTTTGAAAATTTTCCCTTTCTAGTGCATACGATTCCTCTAGCTGAACAAGTTTCTTTTCTAAAAGCAGAGTAGGAACATAAACCTTGGGAGCTAGAGGTTCCTCCTCAGTTTTAACGGTTTTTGTATCTAGTTCAGCTTGAGAGTAACTATGGAAAAAATCGGATGACAGGAAACGGGGTTTGTCAGTATTATAAGAAGCATTTAAAGTATCATAAACAAAAGGAAATGTCCTTTTAGAAAGAACAGAGTTTTCTCTTCTCAACTTATCTTCAAGGTCTTCCTCCTCAGTGGGTGTGGTCCAATGTATCTTATATTCAGGAAAGATTTTATCTAATCCAAAAAATTCAGATGCATATAAAGTAGGAACTTTGGATAAAGCCTTGTTTAAATAATCAGGGTTTTCGTACCCGATACCCGCATTTCCGTACTTTGGTTCTTTTGGTGCGATTAGCTTTAACGTTTGATCAGATTGACCCAATTTATAAAGTTTCTTTTCAAGCTCTTCTAGCTGATTGGATAACCTTATGTTCTCATTTTTGTAAGCCACGTTTTGATTTAACAAATCAATTTTCTCGGACTCAGACATACGGAGCTTATCGGTCAGGTCATCTACTTTGGTCATTAGACTTTGTGACTCTGTTGAACACCTCACATTTTCTTCTCTTAAATTAGAAATAGTGCACATATAGCTAGCAATTTCTAAGCTTTGATTTTCCATAAAGTCAGACTGCTTAGTGACACGGTTTTCCAGAGAAGATAGAAGTTGTTCTTTTTCTTTTAACAGGAGCTTGTAAGAGTCAAGTTTGTTCATAGATAGTTGCATCTGATCAAGTAAAGCTTCATGAAAAGGGGTACATACCTGGCAAGGAGCATTGTTATCGTCTTCATCAGTATCAGATGGTGATGAATGGTTGCCCATGAAGCACAGATGAGCTTCAGCATCCTCGGCTTCTTCATCCGACACTTGTAGCCAGTAATCGTCTTCAGCCATTAGAGCTTTACCAGCTTCCTTTTCTTTGGCAAGAAGCAGCTTGGCTCGATAGTAGTCGGCGTTGCGCACAATTGGCTTGCGACAATCTCTGGCGAAATGACCTAACCGACCACAATTGTAACATTTGATCGGTTCGTCTTTAGGCTTTTCTTCATGTCTCTTGTCAGGCTTCTTACCAGCTTCAAAACGACTGTTACCTTCAGACTTGTCTCGATGATCACGACGAGTAGAATCTCTTTGCTTATTGGAAGTCTTGGAGAAAAACTTCCTCTTTTGAAATGCTTGAGTGAGAAACACCATTGCTTCTTTCATCTTGGCAAGTTCTGGATCCGAATCGCTATCGGGATCTTCAGGTTCAGAATCACTCAGCACGGGTTCTTTTCCAGATGATCGGCTGACGGATTTGCCTCTTCTCTCAGATACGAGTGCTATTTGATCAGTTGCTGGCTTTTCTTCTGCTTTCCCAATAAGTTCCATCACTTCCTCTTCGTCTTGGAGCAGCATTTCATAGAGTTCGTGAAGGTACAGCTTCTCCAAGGTTTGAGTGTGGCGAATATGGGAGACGAACGGTTTCCACTCAGGCTGCAAGTTGTTCATAAACTTGATGTTGTTTTCCGTGTTCGTCTTTGTGATCTTATTTTTCTGAAGATCATTTAGAAGCATATTAAACCTTTCGTAGGTTTCCGTCAGCGTTTCACCCTTTCGTGCTTTAAACCCATCATATCTGGTGATACAGTTTGTCACCTTTAGCTGGTTATTGATGTGGCTTCCCATCATCATCTTCTCTATTTGGTCCCACATCTTCTTCGACGAGTCTTTGAAGCTATCTATACAAGCATAGATGTCATTCGGTAGACTTTGAAGAAGATATGATTTTGCCAGCTTTTCTGCCGCGTACAATTCCTTTTCTCTATTAGTAAAATCACCAACAGTTTTCCGGATCTGGCGCTCTGGCCAACCTTCAGCTGGGTTTGCCGGTACCACTTTCATTGGCCAATCTTGTGGACCCTCAGTCAGGCATTTGTATATATCTTCATAGTTGGATTTTGCTTCTATGAAGTTCATAAATCGGTCATGCCACTGAGGGTACTCTCCCCGAAAGAGCACCGGGGGCTTTTGGTCAGAACCGATGGCTAGAGCATCCCTTGAGTTCATCTTTACTTCTTAACTTAATAGCACTGTAATGATCGTTAGGCAAACAGAATGATCCAAATACAATAAAATAGAAGAAACACAAATAAAACACTTTATCTAAACGGAAAAACAGGTCAATCAAATATCCGGTCGAAGGTATTCCCGGAGGAAGCAGTTATCCGGTCGAAGGACACGTCCGGGGATACACTTATCCGGTCGAATGATACGACCGGGGACACACGAATCCGGTCGAATGACACAAGACCGGAGGACCCTTATTCGGTCGAATGGACAAGACCGGATCACCTCTATTCTATCGAAGGGACAAGACCGGATCACTTCTATTCGGTCGAAGGGACAAGACCGGATCACTTCTATTCGGTCGAAGGAGGAAGACCGGATCACCTCTATTCGGTCGAAGGAGGAAGTTTTATACGGTCCGGTCGAATACTTAGGTCGAAAGACTTAACTATCGAAAAACACAAATAATGATAAACACAAACAACCCCGAAGAACACGAAGAATCCGATCGAAGAACCCGAAGAATTTCTGGGTTTCGATCGAATGCAAACACAGATCCTTCGATCCTTTGATCGAAGGAATTAACAAATCAAGCAAAAATTCACTAAGATCGAAGGAAGCAAATTAGACCGGATATGAAGAACCCAGAACCACAAAGACCGAAAATTTACTTTCCAGAAAAATTTCAAGATTCGATCGAAGTCAAAAAAATCCAGAAACAGATTCGATCGATAAAAAACATACCAAGATAATCAAATAAGCACATATACCAAGATAAATTAGGATTTTAGACAAACCTTTTTCTGGATCAAACCTTTTGCCTACTTGCTCTGATACCAATTGTAGATCCCAGTTTCAGTGCAATCAGCAGATATAAGAACAATGATGAACAATATATTGGCCACAGCAACTAGTCATATGAATAATATAAACTTCAAAGGGCTAAGGTTTACAGAGAGAATATCTGATAATAGTATGTAAACCTAACAACTAGTAAACTGAATAATGAATCTCTAACTTGATAAATGAAACAGAAATAACTTTAAATACTCGGGCTCGCAGGCCTAATGGGCTTATGGGCTTTAAGGCCCAACAAGCTTACAACTATTACAATTTGACACAAACTACCCTGAACTTCTATTTAACTATCAAGATAGCCCTAACAAATACAAATACATTGACTTTGACATTTATTAACAAAAGACTTTGACTTTGATGAGAGTTGACTTTCCAGCGTTGACTTCTTGATCTTTTGGTCTTCAAACTTTATGATCTTGAATCCAACATATTTGTGCTCTAACAGTTTTTCTGAAGACGATTCAGAGATTACAGAGATGAAGACACGAGATCAAAGATTTCTGAAAGTTAAAAGATTCCCGAAGTATCAAAGATCAAAGAAGTTTCAAAGAGTTTCAAAGTTTTGTTCATGACTAAATGACTTTTCAAAGGCAAAGTCAAATTTTTTTCAAAATTCTTCAAAGCATTAGAGATTAATGACTGTCAGAGCTTCAAAGGTCAAAATTGTTAGAGTCAAAGATTGAAGAATCAAGCACTGAAGACAATTGTCAAATTTTTATTAAATCTTGAATTCAAAGGGAGAGAATGTTAGTGTATAAAGTTGTTTCCAAGATCTAATGTGTAAAGTCAATATCTGTAAAGTCAAAGTGGTCAACTTTAGTGGTATTAGAGTTTTAGTTGTAGGTATAAATTCCTTGTAATTGTGTGAGAGTTGTAAGAAGTCAAGCATTGTAACTTTCATATCAATATAGATACGACTTGTGTTTCTCTCTCTACTTTCTCCCTCTACTTTCTCTCTCTAGATCTAAATTGTTAAATCTTGATTTTGATTGTGATTGAAACTTGGGATAAATACATTTTCAATTGGTATCAGAGCGAGACCAAACATATTCAGAAAGATTGGATTACGTTTTTGAATCAATTCGTGAATTTCTTGATTTCACGAAGTCGACTTTTGGAAGATTACTGTTTTTTCGATTTTTATTTGAGTTGTTGAAATTTGTGTGTATAAATGGATTAGTTGTAATCGATTTGTGATGTTATTCACTTTGTATTCACACGCTTTCACGAATTAATCACTAGAACAGATTCAATTTTTGATTTTTGATTTTTCTTGAAAATGTATACGAACACTGTAAAAATCTTGATAGGTACTGTAATTTTGTGTTTTTAGTTAAAATTGTTGTTTAGAAAAGTGTTCTAATTTTATTTTCGATCATATTGGTTCAAGTGGTAAATCGAATTTCAGGCTAAAATGATTTTTGGATCGAATTTGTGAGCATAAGTGAAGAAACGCGCAAGATCTGAACTTCACGCTAATCAAGAACACGCACAGACTGAAGAACGCGCACAATGTTGATCTTCATGATAGTTCGCGCATAGAGTGTATTGCGAGAAGTGAAAAACGCGCACAAGTTACATGCGAGAAGTATTATAAACAGTGACTTGCGAGTTTACCTTTGTGCGAGTTTATGTTTAGCGAGTTCTACAATTGTGAAAATTGTCTAAGTATAGAACGCGCAAGAAACGTTTGACATGCGAGTTTGCATTCGTTTGTGAGAAGTTCAAAGTTCAAAAATTATTCTAAGTCCAGTTCGCGCAAGAAGCATCTTGCGAGAAACTATTTCGCGCACAACCTTACGTGCATCTTTCTTACTTCACGCACGAAGAGGCTTGCGAGTTTCTCAATACGCGCCCCTAGTAGTCTGCGAGTTTGTCTTTCGCGCACATAACGTTTTGCGAGAAGTAACTTTTTGCTCATCATTGTTTGCGAGTTTCTGCACTCTGCGAGTTTAGCATTCTGCGAGTTTTGTACTTGTGATTTTTTTTCCAGGAAATCTGTGTTGTGAAAATTTGTATTTGACTTTTCTAGTCAAATATTTCTGAATCTTTTGGGGAGATCTTAAGTATTCAAGCTGTCTTTCAGTAGTCTTTCTCAGTCTGCCATCATGTCTTGAGATCTGCTAAGTATGGGATAAAATTCCAAACCACCGGTTCTTCAAGCTGATGAATACCCACATTGGAGGAAAAGGATGATTAATTTTCTCAACAATTAAGATAAGAAGTGATGAACTCAATTATGAATGGTCCTCATTTTCCACACGTAACTGTTGCAAGAATTCCAGCTACGGACAATAATCCTGAAATTCCCGAAAAGATTGTAGGAAGAGATCCTATTCAGTATACTGAAACAGACAAAGAGTTAGTGGAAAGAGATGCAGTTGCTTTGACTTACTTGATAATGGCCATTCCAAACGACATCTTCAACCGTGTTGATAGTCGAGAGTCTGCAAAAGAAATTTGGGATGAGCTAGAGAAATAGTTCATCGGATCTGCAAAGTCTATCAAGACCAAACGAAATCAAAGCATCAATGCCTATGAAGGATTCAAAGCCAAAGAAGGGGAATATCTTAGAGAGGCATATGATCGTTACAACATCATCCTAAATGATTTGAGAAGGAAGGGATTCAGAAATCAGAATCTGAGATAAACTTCAAGTTTATCAAAAATCTTCAACCAGAGTGGGATGTTTACACTATACAAATGCAAATCAACAAAGATATGGATGAAGAAAAGTTGAATGATCTGTTATGTGCTCTAAACCAACACGAGGAAAAGGTAAAGGAGCAAGCTGCAGTGAACAAAGAGTTGCTTCAGTTGAAAGACAAGCAAAAGAATGTAGAAGACTCTTTCGCATTGATAGCTCAGGGCAAGGGAAAGATGGTAAAATCAACTTTTGGTTCGGGAAAGAGTATGAAGAAGAAAGCTCTGATTACCAGCATGATAAACACTTCAGATAGTTTAGAGGATGATACTCCGGATGATTCTGATGATGGTGAGTTAACTGAATTTGTAGAAAAGCTTGCACTTCTGACTTCGAGCTTTCATAAACGGTTTGGTCGGAAAAAGTTTTATAACAATCCGAAGCATGAGTCTTACAAATATAGCAAGCACAAAGGCATATATGAAGAGAGGAAAGAAAAAGATAAGAAAGAGGAGAGAAAAGAAGAAAAGAAGAAAAGAAAGATGAGAAAGAAAAATCAGACAAGTGTTTTAATTGTGGAAAAGTCGGCCACTTCATCAAAGATTGTCCTGAAAAGCGTGTCAAGAACTATGAGTATTACAAGAAGAAAGCTCAACTGGCGAAAGCAATTGAAAAGGGCACAACTTTGAAGGCAGAAGAGGAAATCTGGTTTGAATATTCTGATGATGAAGAGGTTGAGGTCGCTAAGGTGAATCTAACTCATGTCCATTACAACTTAATGGCACATCTGAATGATGAGTCAAATTCTGAGATAAATTCCACTTCTGATAATTCTGAATATCTTGATGATAATGATGAAGTGATGAACTTGATGTCCCAGCTCAATTTGTTGAACTCTGAGTTTTTAAAATTAAAAGAAAATTTCAAACAACAAAAGAGTACAATACAAGGACATAAAGATCAGGCTTACAGCTATAAAACCTTGGCTGATGAAAAAGAAGAAGAGAAAAATGTTCTGAAATTGGATATAACTAAACTTCAAACAAGAATTTCTAAACAACAAAAAGAGATCATTACTTTCAAAGATAAGAATCTGGATCTAACTCTTAAGTATGACATTGTTTTGAAAGACAGGACGGAAGCTTACACGAAGATCAAGGAATTGGAAGATCTGAATTTCAAAAGAGGTGAAACGGAACAAAATCTTAATATTTTAACCAGCAATAAGAAAGACACTCAATTTTATAAAGCAAAACCAGGTCTTGGTCTTTCGAATGTGGATGTGTTGAAAAAGGCACCCGAAAATCTTTACAACTTTAAAAAGTCGAGTGATTAACCTATTGTTTTAATTGCACACATCCTAGAGACATTTGTAAAACCTGAGACTCCTTTGTCTGATTCTCCTAAGACAGAAAAGGAAGAGACAGTAGAAGTAAAAACAGAAGTTGAAACTCAATCAGATACCCAGCATTTTAAATCTGTTAAATTTTCATATGATGAATTGAATTCTTCTTACGAAAGTAATAAGGATTCATTTGTAGAATATAAAAATATTTTTAAAGAAAAACCTGAGTCTTCTAGATCCAGTTCTAATTCTGACACTACTGAAACTGTTTTGACCTGCTCAATCTTAGAAGATAAAAATGAAGAGGTCATTTCTGATAAGTCTGATTCAGTTTGTACTTCAAATTTTTCTGATCTTGAATATCAACAAGCCTTAGATAAAATTGAAGAATTACAATGGCAAATCTCCTATCTCAACAACATGATTGTTGAATTGGAAGAAGCTAATGAGAACTTTGGGATGGAACTAGACTCGAGCTTTATTCAAAATGAATCTTTGCAAAAAGAAATAAGAAGTCTAGAATCTCAGATTTTCAAATTGTCAAAAGGCAAAGAGGTTGTTGTTGATAAAGATATTCCAATTTATGTGATTAAAAGTGATGAGTCTTTATTCGAGTCTGGAAAGACAAAAGAAAAAGGTGAATGTTCATATTCTTCATCATTTGTTAATAATTCTAAATTTGTTTCTGTTTCAGATGAGAAAGTGAAGAAAGATTGTTTGAAAGACAAGAAGACTGTAATTGAAAAGACAGTGAATGAATTAGATAAATGTCAATGCAATAGAGTAGTTAGTGCTTGTACTTCTGTCAATCAACAAAGTTTCAATAAAACAAAAATCTTTTCCCAAAAATAGTTGTTGACGCAAGCTACTACTAAATTGCAATGGTCATATTGTCTTAGTAGTTCATTCTCTAGGAAACGAAAGTCTTCAAAGAAAAAGAAACATTTCCAATTTAAGAACATCAATTCTTCTAATCATTCTAAAGCCAACAAATCCGATATTTATTCTTTAAAAAGGAAAAATAATGATTTTCATGTTAATAAAATTGCTGATGTGAAGTTTGTGTCGAAGTTGATTCCGAAAGCTGAACTTAACACACAAACTTTATCAAAAGAACCAAAGTTTGAATGGCGTATTAAAGGCTCATCAGCAAATTTAAATACTGTTAAGAGTACTAACAAGAAAGGACCCATATTCATATGGGTACCTAAAGTTATGTGATTGTTGATTTCAGGCGTTTCATGTGTGGATCATTGATTCTGATGCTTCAAAACATATGACAGCGCATAAACACCTGTTGTTCGACTACTACGTAGATCATTACAGAGGTACAGTAAGTTTTGGGAATGAGATAAAAGGCTACGTCAAAGGTTACGGGACTATCAAGAATAGCATGATCAGTATATCAAAGAGTGGAGCAGAACTCATCAAAGCCGGTAGAATGGGATTGTTATACGGTGTTCACTTCCCAACACTGAAAGCTTCAAAGCCAGTGTGTCTGATTTCTAAGACATCTACAGAAAAGAGTTGGTTGTGGCATCAGAGACTATCTCATCAGCACTTCCGTGATTTAAATAAGCTGAGGACACAACAGTTAGTGACTGGACTTCCTGTTGGGTCATTGACCAACATCTTCCTAAATCAAAACGTGGCGCTGGCTGCTACGCTATAAGGAAATAAAGTTGCGCCTTCTCCATCAGCAATTGCTTTTGGTGTAGTGGTAAGAGCTTGATCCTAACATGTGGTATCAGATCAGGTCACGGGTTCAAATCCTATGGAGTGCATTTAAATGCCAAAGGCATGCTGTGCAACCATTGACTTCTAGCAAAGATCTTGTTAGTCCTGGCAGATGCTGGGGGGGGGGGGATTGTCGGGTCATTGACCAACATCTTCCTAAATTGAAACGTGGCGCTGGCTGCTACGCTATAAGGAAATAAAGTTGCGCCTTCTCCATCAGCAATTGCTTTTGGCGTAGTGGTAAGCGATTGATCCGAACACTTCCTGAATTGAAAATTGAACAAGATTCACTTTGTTCAGTGTTGGGTCTGAAATATGCCAAGGATGGTTCAACATGGTTACTACTTCTAGTTCAACATGGTTACTACTTCTAGTTCAACATGGTTACTACTTCTGAAGTTAATACTTCTAGTTAATACTTCTAGTTAATGCTGCTAGTTGATGGTTAATGTTGCTTAACAAAATTAGTACTGCTAGTTCAAAGTTAGTACTGCTTGAGGATATTAATGCTGCTGAGCATGGTTAGTACTGCTAGAGTTAATACTGCTCAAAGTATTAATGCTGCTTATGATTAATACTGCTTATAAGATGGAGATCTGTATGGAAAGGATGACAACTGGATAAAGTGAAGATTATGGAAAGCTTGGAGATAATGATGGAAGATATTCTGAAGATATTTTATTAATTGTAATTAGCTTTTATCTTCAGTATATATATAGTATTGTTTAGAATAGTTAGTAATAATTTTTTTGAGAATTAGAGATTAATTCGTAGTTTTAGAGAGAAATCGACCTCAAGGCATAGATCCTAATTCCAGAGAAGTAGAATTCGTATTGGTGAGCCTGTTCATCAATATTGAGGTTGAGTGTGTAATCTTGAAACTTCAAAGCATTCAATACAAGTTTACAGTTTGTTCTTCATATTTTCTGTATTGATTTACTGTTTCATTGAATATCAAAGTGTTATTC
The DNA here is from genome assembly GCA_023525745.1 of Arctium lappa. NCBI lineage: Eukaryota > Viridiplantae > Streptophyta > Magnoliopsida > Asterales > Asteraceae > Arctium > Arctium lappa. Next base: position 28,732,675 of record CM042055.1, read on the forward strand.
CGCAAACTTCTTTGATATTGTTTCTGAGAATTAATTCTTGTTAAGAATTCGATCCTGAAAAGTGGTATCAAAGCTAGTATTCTCAGAAACCTGCAATCATCATTCTTCCTTGAAATCAGAAATCATCAATGGCTAAAGTTTCAGATTCTACAAGCACAGAAATCCCCACAGAGGTAATGTCTAATCTTTGCTCTAAAACTTGTATGGAAACTGTTAAAAGGTACAGGGATCACAACCAGACAATGAGTGATGACCTTAAAAGATTAGAGAGAGATATAAAAGACTATGTAAGAATTGTTGAGAGTTTTGAGGAACAAATTAAAGTTTTCCAAGCCAATGAACTTCAACATTCTTATGATACAAATTACTGGAAGTGGGAGAAGAATGACCTAGAACTTCAGCTGAAAAAGTCTAAAGAGGAGAATGAGAAGATAAAGAGTGAGTTTGAGAAAGCCAAGCTGGATATTGAGAAATTTTCCAATGCTTCTAAAGCAATGGACTCTTTGCTCCAAACTCAAATCCATGACAAACTTAGAAGAGGAATAGGCTATAACACCACACCACCACCATACAACAACAATTACATTCCTCCTATATCAAACTTACTAGAGACCAAGGATAGGAAAGAATTGCCTGTTGGAGCCACTAAGGTAGATCCTTTAGACAAAGTGGTGGTTGAAACAGACTCTGAAGAAGAGAACTCTAGTGAAAAGAGTAAGGAGAACACTGGGAGTGGTGAGATTCCTCTAGAAAATCACATTATCACCAATGAGGGATGTGGAAAGACTTGGGTCAAATCTAAGGACATAGAGAAGACTGAGGGAAAGTCTGAGAAGGTCCATTATAAGCAAACCACAGTTGTGAATCCTGTCTCTTGCAAACAGTGTTCTTGCAATAAATCTGAGCCCCAAAAACATGATAAACCTAGGGGAAATCAGAGAAACTGGAATAATCAGTGGGCACAAAAACAAGGGGTTGATTTGAGTAAAATCAATAGACCAAAACCTTGTTTTATCTGTGGCAAATTGAATCATCTTGCCAAACACTGTTATTTCAACCCTATCAACCAACGAGCCACTTTTCAAAGAAAACCACAAAACTCTTTTGGTTATAGGAATAAAAGAAAGAATCAATTGGCTGAGAAAAGAGCACCTTTAAAGTCTCATGCTGAGAACAAGTTTGCTACTACAAAGAAAAATGCTCCAAATAAGCCAAGGAGTAATTTAAAGACAAAGAAAGCAAACAACTTTGTTCAAGTTTGGGTTCCAATTGTAAAGAAAACTGTTAGTACTGCTATCCCAGATAGTACTGCTAACAGAAATAGTGTTGTTGCAACCAGTACTACTGCTAACAAGGATAGTGCTTCTACTAGTATTAATGTTGCAAAGCCAATAATCTTGACAAAGTATTCCAGCCATGAGATTCCTAAACAACTCATCCAGACCAAACTGACAGATTATATAAATGAGAAAGGACAACCCAAGACCACTTTGGCTTGGGTTCCCTCAAAGACTAACTGATTTATCAAGTGTGCAGGGCAACCAAAAGCTCAAGAGGAAGAGCATTTGGAATGAAGATAATGGTTGCTCTAGGCACATAACAAGGAACATGGACTGCCTTCAAATTCTTTAAAAGATTTGATGGAGGACATGTTTCTTTTGATCCAACAGAAGGTAAGAAAAGTGAAAAAGGTATAGTTTCAAAAGATAAAGTAAGTTTTGAAAATTTTATTGTATATGGTACTACTAACCTTGTGTCTGTAAGTGTTTCAGGTTGCTAATAATGAAAGGTAGTTAGTACTTCTAGTTCAGTGAAAACTGTCAGACTGTGTTAATGCTGCTGGTATGTGTTACTACTGCCAGTCTGTGTTAATGCTGCTAATAAGTGTTACTACTGATAATGTAAGTTTTCTATACCTAAAAATGATCTTCAATGATTTAATGTCAAACCTGGATATCAATCAAAAAGCTTTTATCTGTATCCAAGGTTTGTACAAGAAGTACTTAATAAGGAATTGACGGATTAACCTCATTTTAATGAGATATATGTACCTAAACCCCCTAAAGGTAAGGTTTTCTCAAACATGAGAAGATCTGCTAGGGACTCGGAAGGAGTTGACATACCATTGTTCTCTACAATGATGGTGATGTCCCACAATCAAGAAGGTAAGGCATCAGGGTCAAAGCCCTCATTAGACCAACCCACTGATGACCTATCCACACCTTCCACTACCAAGCATAAATCTTCAGATTCCTTTTGACAAACCAACATTCCCTATTACTATATTATATAAGGAAAAGATACTGAAGGTTCCTTCCCTTCTTGTATCTTCGACCTCAAAACCTACAAGCCCTCTGATGGAGCATTTTTCATCAGAGAATATCCAAAGGGAAACCATAGGGGTGTCTCCCAACCTCAAGAAGGTGCTCAATAAGGAGATGCAAGAGCATATGGGTTGTAAGGCTCACACTACTGACTTTGCACAAAGTGCAGGACAGGACAGTATGAACATATCTAAGACCTTCCCCGTGGCAACTTTAGATGAGTAATTATCTAAAGGTCCCAGGTGCCAAGAAACCAAGGGGGTGGATAGTGCTTCTGCTAGGCAGAAGGCTTCCATTACAAAAAGATCCCATGATCCTTCAAAAGAGGGAAACACTTCTGGAGAAGGTGAGGACAGATTTAACTACAAAGAATTGATGGATACACTTGGTACAATTTGTCTGAAAGTTCACAATCAAATTATGGAGATAAAAGTGATGAAAAGATCATGATTATTTCAAAAAGGGGGAGACTTAAACATCTGAACTTGAGAAGACTTGAGAAGGATAATGAAATCTTATTTTGAGGGGGAGATAAGTGAAGAAGCTGAAACAAAGCAGCAACTACAGCAGAAACAGAAAAGAAGATAACAGCAGAAACTGAATCAAGAAGAACTAGTAATTGCAGAAAGTTTTGAAATTATCATAAAGACCCTATGTTGAAGAACTTAACTTCTCAGTTTTGAAAAGTTAAGTTAGGGGGAGATTGTTGGGTCTGAAATATGCCAAGGATGGTTCAACATGGTTACTACTTCTAGTTCAACATGGTTACTACTTCTAGTTCAACATGGTTACTACTTCTAGTTCAACATGGTTACTACTTCTGAAGTTAATACTTCTAGTTAATACTTCTAGTTAATGCTGCTAGTTGATGGTTAATGTTGCTTAACAAAATTAGTACTGCTAGTTCAAAGTTAGTACTGCTTGAGGATATTAATGCTGCTGAGCATGGTTAGTACTGCTAGAGTTAATACTGCTCAAAGTATTAATGCTGCTTATGATTAATACTGCTTATAAGATGGAGATCTGTATGGAAAGGATGACAACTGGATAAAGTGAAGATTATGGAAAGCTTGGAGATAATGATGGAAGATATTCTGAAGATATTTTATTAATTGTAATTAGCTTTTATCTTCAGTATATATATAGTATTGTTTAGAATAGTTAGTAATAATTTTTTTGAGAATTAGAGATTAATTCGTAGTTTTAGAGAGAAATCGACCTCAAGGCATAGATCCTAATTCCAGAGAAGTAGAATTCGTATTGGTGAGCCTGTTCATCAATATTGAGGTTGAGTGTGTAATCTTGAAACTTCAAAGCATTCAATACAAGTTTACAGTTTGTTCTTCATATTTTCTGTATTGATTTACTGTTTCATTGAATATCAAAGTGTTATTCCGCAAACTTCTTTGATATTGTTTCTGAGAATTAATTCTTGTTAAGAATTCGATCCTGAAATTCAGCTTGTGAAAACGGAAAGATGAAGAGAAGTTCACACAAATTAAAGATGTTATCAAGTTGTAACAAGTGTCTGGAGCTCATTCACATGGATTTGTGCGGACCGATGAGGAAACAATCCATCAACGGAAAGAACTACATCTTAGTGATGGTGAATGAATACTCTCGGTATACCTGGCTAGAGTTTCTAAGGCAGAAATCAGAGGCTCCTGATCTAATCATCAAGTTCATCAAGAAAATTCAAGTTATTATGCAAAGCCCACTAAAGCAACTGAGGAGTGATAACGGAACAGAATTCAAGAATGCAACACTGCAAACTTTTCTGGAATCTGTTGGTATATCACACAATTTCTCTACCCCGATGACACCTCAACAAAATGGGGTCGTTGAACGCAAGAACAAAACTTTGGTAGAGGTTGCTCAAACAATGTTGGCATATTCAGAAATACCAATGTTCCTTTGGGCTGAGGCTGTAGAACTGCGTGCTTCACACAAAACAAGACCATTATTAATAAATGTTTTAATAAAACTTCTTATGAATTGATTAATGGTCGTAAACCAACTGTTAAATTCTTTCGTGTGTTTGGATGCAGATGCTATGTTCTTAACGATCGAGAGAACTTTTTCAAGTTTCAACCAAAAGCAGATGAGGGGATATTCATTGGGTATTCTCTACAGTCCAAATCATACAGAGTCTACAATACACGAACAAAGACGGTGATCGAAAGTGCAAATGTTACCTTTGATGAAACAAAGACAAGGACTTCTGAACACAATATTTCAGAACTCGAATATAAAAGAAAAGACAAAGCTTCTAGTTCATCAAGAGTAGAACCCGATCGTCAACAGACTAAGAATTCTGAACCTAACACTGATTCTGATCTTGACTTATTATTTCTTTATGCTTTTAATGATTTATCTGTTGAAGATAATAGTCAAGAAAATTTAGGAAATATTAACTCACACTCTCCTGGTGCAGATATATCTGGCCCATCTGAAGAAGTTGGTGAAGCTTCTACAAGCACAACGCAAGAGATCTCTGAACAAGTTGTTCCAGAAAACACAACATAAATGGTCTCATCACAATTTGAAGTGGGATCAACATCAGTAACATCTGAACAACATCAGTTAGAGCCCACATCGGTGGAAGTTGAACCTTCTTGAAGTGCGCATAGTGCAAATGCAAGTGAAACTGAACAACCTGCAATACTTGATGAGTTTGACACAACAAATAATCAAACTGACATAGATGTATTGCCTAGCACACATAAGTGGACAAAAAGTCATCCCCTGGAGAACATTATCGGTTATCCGAATGCTAAAGTATCTACCAGATCTGCAACTGCTTCTGCATCGATCAAATTTTCTCAGCAGCATGGAACCAAAAAAGTCGTCTGAAGCTCTCAAGGATCCTGATTGGATAAATACAATGCAAGACGACCTAAATGAGTTTAAAAGGAATGAGGTGTGGAGACTTGTACAGACCCAAGGATAAAACCATAGTTGGAACAAAATGGATATTTCGGAACAAGAAAGACGAGGCTGGTATTATTGTCAGGAACAAAGCACAACTTGTAGCGAAAGGGTATAATCAACAAGAAGGAATAGATTATGATGAAACCTACGCTCCCGTGGCAAGGATCGAGGCAATAAGGATTTTATTTGCGTACGCAACACACAAGAATATCAAAGTATATCATATGGACGTCAAATCGGCTTTCCTAAATGGTATACTACATGAAGAGGTGTACGTGAGTCAACCTGAAAGCTTCGTTGATTCGAAATTTCTAGACCATGTATATGTGCTAAATAAAGCTTTGTATGGACTCAAGTAAGCACCGCGTGCATGGTATGAAACCCTGACAATTTACCTTACCAAGTCTGGATTCCGAAAAGGTATGATCGACACAACTCTTTTTCTTAAAAAGAAAGGTAAGGATTTGATGCTAGTACAGATTTATGTATATGACATTATTTTTGGTTCTACAAATAATGAACTTTGTGATGAATTTCAAAACATCATGAAGAAAAGATTTCAAATGTCAATGATGGGTGAATTGAATTTTTTTTTAGGCTTGCAAGTTAAACAAACCCCACAAGGGATTTTTATTAATCAAGCAAAATACATACGAGACATGTTGAAGAAATTTCACATGAACTCGTCATCACCCATGAAGACTCCCATGCAAGCTAGAAGTTTGTTAGACGCTGATATTTCTGGAAAACCAGTAGACCAACGGACATACAAAAGGATGATTGGATCTCTTCTATACTTGACATCTAGTAGACCGGAGATAATGTTCGCCACATGTTTCTGTGCCCGCTATCAAGCAAATCCTAAGGAGTCCCATCTTGCTGCAATCAAAAGAATCTTCTGATACCTCAAAGGCACACCCAATCTAGGCCTTTGCTATCCGAAGGATTCTGGTTTTGATTTAATGGCCTATACAGACGCAGATCATGCAGGCAATAAATTAGACCGGAAGAGTACCTCAGGAGCGTGCCAGTACTTAGGTGACAAGCTAGTAAGTTGGTCATCTAAGAAGCAGAACTGTGTGTCAACTTCTATAGCTGAAGCAGAATATGTTGCAACTGCTAGTTGTTGCTCACAGGTTCTGTGGATGATGACTTAGCTGAAGGACTATGACTATACATTCAGTAAAGTGCCTATCTATTGTGACTCCAAGAGTTCCATTTCCATAACATCTAATCTGATAGAACATTCTAAGACTAAGCACATCAACATCACCTATCATTTTATAAAGGATCATATTGAGAAAGGAAATATTGAAATGCACTTTGTGTCTACTGATTTTGAGGTGCTAACCTGTTTACAAAACCTCTTGATGAAAAGAGATTTACATTTTTAGTCAGCAAACTTGGAATGGTAAACCTTGATGCATAGCAATATTTTATTTCTATACATGTTGTTGATGGGGAGCTAGATTTGTTTTCATATGCTTAAGTGTTTTGGTTAAAATGATCTTTGAAAAGTTTGATACTATTAACTTTTGTGGACTCATGTTCAATGAGTACCAAAAACTTATCTTGTTTTGCAGTATAATCATACATTGGACTATGACTTCTGATCACATCAGATCAGGACTCATACTTCAGTCAGATGAGCATAATGACATATCAAGGGGGAGAAAAAACAGACTTGCACATATGAAGGGGGAGCATATTGGAAAGTTTGTAAGTTAGTGTGTGAGTGTGTATTTTCAAATGATTTTGAAATCAGAGAGGAATTTTTCAGAGAAAAAGTTCAATTTTGTGCTTAAAAAGTGTTTTTATAAAATTTGTTGTTTTTGGAAAAAGCCTTAATGCATTTTTGGAAAGTTTCCATTTTTGGAATATTTTCAAAATTTTTTTAAGTATAGAACGCGCATAGCACTATGCGAGTTTATACTTCGCGCAAATCATTGTGTGGACGAAGTGTAGAACGCGCACACTTCATTGTGCGATTTCTCACGTCGCACATGACAAAGGCTACGCGAAGTCCAAAACTCGCAAGCTATGTCATGCGCGTTTCTACTTCGCGCACATAACTACTTGCGAGTAGTTACTATTCATACATGTTCGCACATATAACGTCATGCGCGTATCTCGTTCGCGCAAGCTGTACCGTGCGAGTTTCACCACTTCGCGCACCTCGTTCATGCGCGAAGTGCACACACATCTTGTCATTCATCATGTGGCAAGCTTGTTTCTATGTGTTATGCGATAAGTGGTTGGACCAATCAAATTGTGCCATATGTCATTTTATTCTAAGAGTATAAATTCGATTGTTTTCCCATTTATGCCTCACTTCTCTCATAATTTTTCAGCGAGTTTCACACATAGACTTTTTCTCTCAAAGCTCACTTGCGACTTTCAGATTTCAGTTTCACATTCTCGAAGATTCAAGTGTAGGTGTTGATTTCTTTGTTCGATTCTTCTCTATTTTGTTTGTTTACTTTGTTTTTCAGGTTCGATTTCAAGAACTAGGGTTTTGATTTTAGTTTTTTCGATTCATGTTTTACTGTCTGTTCATCTTCTGGACGAACACTTGAGTATTTTTGAACTTGTTCTTTCAAAATCAGTGTTTGTATTGCACAAATTACTTGATTTATATTTGGGTTTGGATCGATATTCTCTCTTTGCAGGATACCTTGACTTTTGGGATTTTTGGACTCGATCTATATGACTATGTGGAATGAAAATTTTGAACTCAATGACTTGAACAAACCTGATAATCTTCATCTTGAACAAGAATCTGGACTCATGGATTTCTACTCTGAATTTTTGAAATTTTGAATTTTAATCTCTATACAGGACTGTTGAACTTAGTCTTGATGATTTAATTTGGACTAAAAAGAAACTTTAAACCTAAATATGATATTCTAAAAAATTATTAACTTTTATCATCAGATTGTTGGAATTAAAAGTTGTCTTTTTGAATTTTGAAATTCAAATTTTTGAAAGTCAAAATTTTCAGATGAACAGTGTTTAAGAGTTCTAAGTTCAAGATTCATGAGTGTTATAAACAAATTAATGTGATTTAATAATTTCAGGTTCATGAGAGTTTCAAGATTTAATAGTTTTTAAAAGTTTCAAGAGTTCTAAAATTTTGAGAGTTTTGGTAACTTTGCAAGTTTGTATAAGAATTATAAGCTTTCAAGTATCATGAGTATTTCAAACTTATCAAATATTTTTCAAAAATCTCAAGCATTTCAAGTGTTATTGCAATACAACATTATTTTGTTAGAACAAATTCAAAGTGTCAAGTGTGATGTTCAAGTTTATGTCTTTTTAGTCTTTTTTTTTCTTTCAAATTTACATTTTGTTATCTTGTAACTTTCTGTGCATATCTGTTTTGATATTCTAAGTACAATTGTTTCTGTACTTGATACTTAAAGTATCAAAATGGTTTTCTGAAAAACATCTTTTGAGCTTATTGACTAACATTTTGGATTTCATCCAAAACTTGTTCTATTTTTTTCAAATAATCAATGGCGGAGGAAAATATCCAAGATCAAAGTGTTCACATGGATGAAAATGATCCACAAGGATCTAAGGAAACTCCTATGCCTTCCTCCCGATCTCACTTTCAATCAGAGATTGGTCAATATCCTGATCTAGCACTCATTAATCCATCTGAGTACCTGTTGCCGTATCCAAATAACCACCATGTGGACTTTGACTCATTATTTGTCAATCCACTTGTGGTTGAGATTCTGAAAGGCCATCCAATTCACCATGCTCTAACAGACACTGCTACTGTTCCACTAATCTATCTACAACAAGTCTGGAAGACGTTGAGTATGTTGTTGAAAGTGAAACCAACAAGTACTTCAGGCTCATAATAGACAACTTCACATTTATTCTTACTTATCAGAGATTGAGATGGATACTAGACTTACCGTAGGCAAATTCTATAGAAGGAAGAACTAGATTTGATTCTTACCCACTGGACTCTGAAGTCTTTTCAGGCATTCTAGCCTTGGGTTATACTGGTCCTCTCACCAAGATCAGTGAATTCAAGAAGACCAACCTTCCTCCGTTCTACTATCAAATGTTCTCTATCTTCAACCGGTGCTTCACGTCAAGGAATTCTGGTCTAGACAACACTAACATGCATACACTGCGATTATTCCATGCAGTTGTGTATGATTTACATGTTGATTATTTTGTGGTGTTCTGGACAGAACTTTATGAGAAGGTTATCAGCAAGAGGACATCCAAAAGTCCTATCTATTTGTCGTATCAGATATTCTTACAGCTGATTATCCGAAGTATGATCAGATCGAACAGAGACATCCTGAAACGACCTCAGCATGAACTCGCTCCGGAATTTGAAATGAAATATTTACAGAAGCAGAAAAAGAGTACTCAATGCCAATTCCTAAAGCATTGCTCTCGTACGCCAATCTGAACTCCGAGTGTGTAGTTGAGTATAGAGAGTCTATGGGAATACCAGCCCCGGTAATCCCTACCCAGGACGCAAACCCTAGGTGAGAGGAGTCGGTGAGGGTTCCTGAAACCACGGGGGTTCAGGAGCGGGGAGAGACGAGGGAAAATTAAGAGAGGGGAACTGGTGGGGTTCAGAACATTGCATCTGAAGCTGTGGGGACCTCGGTACAAGCTGCCACGCATCTAGAGGTTTCTACATTTGAACCTGAACGGACTATTATTCTTCAATCTAGTCCTCAGGTAAGGATAGCTGATGAAGGTGTGATGTCTGATACTGAGTCGGATCGGCATGCAAGCTCTACTGATATAGTACCTTCAGCAACGTCGGATCATAATGCTGAAGAAGTTATTTTTCATGAAGCTGACAAAGAGAATGAGAATCTCCAGCATAGTTTTAGATTCCTAGACGATGTTTCTCTACATCATGAGAACATGGTCATTGATACTGCTGATATGGAGATTTCACAAGTAGTGGGAGACATAAGGTGATCAATGGGAGATATAGTTGAAAATATAGGAAGTGTGAGACTGAGAGAGGTTGAAGCAAAAGAATATGGAGAGCGTTTGTGTCATCTAACCTACCATTCTAGACGGGTAACCACATCAAGTTCTTCATTGCATGTGTTGCAATCGGATGTACGAGACATAAGTCGCCCACTTATGCAAATGCACACCACAGCTAGCCATTCTACTGCCTCTCAACAGGCTGTAGTCTCAACTTCACACGGGGAATTAGCACATACTCTATCTGCCGTTCACTCGGAAATGGCAGGTATTGAAACAAGAGCTCAGTTGCCCCCGAGATCGACGTATTTCAGTGCACATATGAGTCTAGAGCCAATTGATACATCTATTTTCATTTCTAGGACACACCATATACCTTCTACTATTACCGGTCGTCTTAGTGACCCGGCCGGAACACCTGTAGTTGATCCGCAGTCCGGACTACAAAGATCAGGTGGAAGTCCTATCACTGTTAACGAAATTCCAGGGATGAACACAGGCCACACTGTTGGATCCTCAACAGTTGTGTTAACGGGAAGTCTAAGTGACCCCGGTGTTACTTTACCCGACTTTGTGTCGAAGGAACATCTCGACGGCGCCTTCAAGGCTATTGAAAATCGTATCACAGAGCGCTTGTTGGTCCCGAAGGTGCTAAACAAGTTTGTAGAAGGGGGGGGGGTTGAATACAAACACAGAATTTAAAGTTTAATATATTGTTTATTGAAGAATCAAAATACAATATACAAGTTTGTTGCGGAATAAGATTAAGACAGACTCAATCTAAACAAACTAAAGAAACACTAAGATAATTGCACAAGAAGTTCAGAGAATGGGGTTTAGAGATATAGAAAACAAGGGTTTCTATCTTGGGTTCAAGGATGAAGCACACATTTAGATGAAGGGGTGAACTTCCTATTTATACCCTATGCATTAAATGCATGGCAGGATACTTTACACGTGGCGTTCACAGATTGGCTTTGAAAGACTGACTTTTGGGAGACATGCTTTCGGCCGGGTCATGAACAGTGTAGTGGTCAGAGTTGTTGTACGAATGGTTTGCAGAGACTTGTCCGTTCTGACACATCGTACCAGGTTATGCAAGGATAGACAAAAGGAAACTTGAGGCATAAGCTTTGTGATCGTTTGATAGCTGAGTATCTCTAAGTTCAGAGATAAAGAGGTTCAACTATCGCTGAAGCTTTTTCTCATGTTCCTTCGCGTATTGGTAGAGTTGTCTTTGCTTCACTGATATCCGCATCAGGTCACTAGTAGACTTCTCATTGTTCAGCAGCTTCGTCTTTGATTCAGCTATGAACATCTGTTGACGCGAAACTTGTCTTCAGGGATTACGTTGGTTGTTTACTTTAGGAACTATCAGCGATAACTGAACAGACTCAGTTCGATCACTGATAGTGAAACATTAATACATAGAAATGTTTACAAGAAAGACTATCAGCGATAACTGAACAGACTCAGTCTGATCGCTGATGGTGAAACACTAATACATACTAAAACGTAATTTTCACTAAGTATAGGAGAGGGTCGTTATCAAATCACTGAGAGAGTTTGGATCAACAATCTCCCCCTATTTGATAATGACAAAGTAACTGAAGAAAATTACTTTATGATTCAAAATGATGGAATAATCAGGACTCGTAACATACATGTCCCAATTACTATTTTGAGGGATCTTTTACAGCACTGATGAAGTTAAGTACTTTACTGAAATTTCATTAATTCAGGAATAGAATTACAAGGAATGAAAATTACAAGTAAATTACTAACTACTGTAAGTACAACTAATAGATTACAGAAGATAAAACTAATCTATCAGCTATAAGAAGATTTAGGAGGATTTATCATGTACTCAGGTATTTCTTCTCCTTTCTGTCTTCGTTCCAAAGATTCTTGGCTGATGATTTCTTTGATTTTCTCAGCAGCAGGGAAGAAGTCACACCATAAGCATAGTAAATCCTTGAGATGATTCAGAGGACAGATAGGAATCTCAGAAACTCTTTGAAATCTGAGTTCCTCATCATCATCTCTGAAGAATATTCCATAAGGATGATCAATTACTTGACCAGCTTGGAAAGGACCACCAGGAGGCAGAGATAAGTCTAGAACTGAAAGATCAGGAGGAGGACCAAACAGTGCATCTCTTGAAAATTTGATAGAAGTTTCATTCCTGATGATGGCGACGTCTTCAGAGGAGGAGGACCCAAATTTTCTTTTGAGTTTCTTGGGATTGGGAGGGATAGGAGATGGCAGGTTCAGTACAGAAGTGACTCTGTTGATGAGAGCTTTAAGAAGTCCTTCAACGTAGCCTCTGTATGTAGATTTTGATTTCTTCAGCGCATCCCAGAATTCTATCCACTCTGTAAACCCGAAACCTTCAAGTTTGGAAACGTACATAGCTTTCTGAGTTCCATCCTCTCTGGTAATCTCCATAGTCACTGAGAGTTGATCCTTCTTCTTGCGACCAGAGATAGTCACGGCTGATATTGGAAGAAGATCAGAGCGATAATCCATCTTCTGTTTGCACCATTCAATGGACTTATCGTTGATCTCTTGTTCTTTGGATCGTTCCTCTTCAATTTCTTTCAGTAGTGCAGCTTGAACTTCCACAGGCTTTCTTTTCAGCTTCTTGTCCTTGACTTGAGAAGATTGAATCTTTAAAGTGAGTTGGGCATCTCCTCTGCATTCAGCGATCAGCTTCTCAGCTTTGGCAGATTCTTCTCGTTCAGCTTTAGTGAGGAAGTCGAGCTCTGAGGATGTTTGAAGAGGGACTTTCAGCCGTTGACTTTCTAGTTGAGCGATCATTTCAGCTCTTTTCTTCATCACTTCCTCTGCCCCATGAGATGGTTTAGAGGGCCTTCCTGGATGGACCAGGGAATCTTCTTCTTCTTCATCATCAATCTCAGCGATAGAGATTGGGATTATTTCTTCAGCGATTGCAGCTGGGATTATTTGTAGTTCTGAACCCTTAAGCAGGGGTGAGAACTGTCTGGATAGAAAAAATGAAGGAAATAAGGGATAAGTGTATATTTAGAAAAAGAAAGATAAAGGCTAGAAAGAGATAGGGGTTTGGAAAAAATAGGAGTGTGGTACAATTGAAAGACATACCTGAGAAGGATGCTCCCCCTCAGATTGTGATCCAGTCCTCAAGCATTCTTCAGCGATTGGTTGCTTGTCTTTGCTCTGCGAAGGAGCGCTTGAAGATGTATCACCTCTCACCCCTGCTTTGACAACCTCTTGTGAAGTTGTCCCTGATGAAACGTTCGGCTTGGAGAACCACATAGATTGGTCTTCTTCATCGTCGTCGTCATCATCGGAGGGTTGATCCTTTTCTTGATCATCAAGATCTGGATCATCTTCCTCTTCATCGTCTTCTTCCTCATCATCTTCAAAGAGAAGAGAATGAATAGATGAGGAGGGTTCTTTCGCCTTCTCCCCCTCAGATTGAGAGGGAGGTTTCTTTGAAGTCTTAGCTTCCCCAGCAGCAGCGATAGATGTTTCTTCAGCTTTCTCCCCCACTTTGTCATTATCAGCGGTAGGGGGTTGCTCAACTGCTGGAGTAGCTGTTGAAGCTTTTAGCACTTGAATGTCAGCTTCCAGACACTTGAACCGTTCTTCAACTGCAGGGATGTCGCATGTGGCATCATGGATGAATTCCACAGCGATGTTGAGATTTGTCCGATCATCTTCAGTGAAGGAGGGAGGCAGCGCTGGAGCTGTTTCAGATACCTTTTGGAGAAGTTGCTGTAGAAGCGACGTGCAGAGATCAACCTTAGAAGAGAGATCTCGAACTTCAGTGGTAAGAGACTCAAATCGTCCCTGAAAGAGTTGAGAGGACTCTTTGAGTTGGACGACTTGTTCTTCTACAGCTGAAAGTTTGGAGTTCTCAGCTTTGGATGAGCAGGTGGCTGTCAACCTTTTCAGCTCCTCACCAGCCTGATTAACGGCGCTGGTGGTGTTGTTGATGGTGTTGGTGAGAGCGTCCACCTTTTCTCCCAGATGGTTGACATGCGTGTCAACAGACGCCAAACTAGGACCTGAAAAGGATATTAGTTCAGATATGGGCTTATTTGGAGAGATGGGAGAAGAAGTGTTTAGGATAATAGGGTTACCTGAAGTATCAAACATTTTATAGAACTGCAAAGATTCCTCAAACGTTTGATGTTCAGGTCCTATAGGTAGAGAGGTGGTAGCGGGTTCAGAGACCAAAGAAGGAGAGGAAAGATTTATGGGGATAGAAGTAGGGTTGGGGTTAATCTCAGCGAATGAGATAGTAGGTGGGGTCACTGATGGTGTGACAGCGATTGAAATCGCTGACACGGCAGGTTGAGTGACTGCGGGAGTTGTGGAGGAAAGACCCACAAAAGCATCTAAGGCAGCTTGTTGAGAAGCTTCCTCAGGTATAGTACTAGAAGGTGTACTTTCCTTAGTCTTTTTGGCCTTCTTAGAAGAACCAATTGGACCAGCTGATGGACGTTTGGAAGTAGTGGTAGCGACAGGGATAGCAGACGAAGGAACCGTCTGCGTGGTCGCTGAAAAAGAAGAATGGAGAGAGAGACGAGAACGAAGGAGAGAGATACTTACCTCGTTGGCGAGTGGCTTGACCTCCAGCGATCGCTGACCTATCCTGGCAAAAGTGCCATCATCTTTGGTGGGATAGGTGTTGGGATAGAGGAACTTGATGTACGTACATATGAAACGTACGTACGAGATCTTGGGATCTCGTTCAGGCTTCTCTAACCTTGACCTCAGGTCTTCAAAGATGGCAGTGGCGTAGTCAAAGTTTTGACCAGCGATTACAGAGTAGGCCATTTGCAGTTGTATTTTGCTGGCTTGATCCAGCGAACCACTCTTCCCGCTCATGCACTGAATGATGTGCGAGAAGATGAAGTTCAGTTGTGAAGGCATCTGAGCCTTGAGAATCTTGGTGAGCTTCTTGTTGGGAATAGATGATCTCGGTTTGTTTTCCCAACAATAACCCATTGCATCCAGAAAAGAGATCAGCTCAGCATCAGTGGGGAGTGCGTCGAACCCACTCTTTGGTTTGTCAGGAAATCTCAAGGATTTCCTGAGGCTAAGAGCGGTCATGCTCCCTGGACCCAAATCCGTGCTGAAGGAGATAGCAGGGACTTGCTCACCCTTTTTGTTGGTGAGTTCAGTAGCATCAGCAGTGAACCAGAACTGCTGGAGTAGAGTCTTTGACGGCTTAGGATCCACAGTGATCGCGTAAGCTATGCATGTATGTTTAAGAAAGTTAGCAGCTTCCACCAGATGTGGGTATTTATCAGCTTTGAAGTCGAGTCTTCCCAAGTGATTACATTTCGTAATCTCAACTTCAGTGATAGCGAATCGCACATTCTTGGAAGCAACGATTGAAGATTGTGCCATTTCTGTTATGGAAAGAATCATAATAGAAGAAATGATTATGGTTTAAAAATAATATGATTACCAGTTTCTCTAAATAAGGGGAAACTGGAAGAATATCAAGTTATTTTTAGGAAGAGAAAAAAAATAGTGTTCTGGGTAGAAAGAATGAAGAACACTTTAAAAACCAAAAGGTTTTTATTAAAAAAAAACATAAAATCAGAAAGAATGATTTTTAGTTTTTTTTTTTTTTAAGCAAAATAAATTTTAAAATCCATGATGAACAAGAACTAGTAGGATTTTAAAAAATAGAAAGCAGATAAACAAAGCACATAAACATGAAATAAACCTGTTTATTTCGAAGACGAAGATTTGCAGATTCAAAATTATGGTTTAACTTGCTTGAGTGTTCTTGAGAGAGAGTTTCTTGCTTAGAAAGTTTTGAAAGCGTAAACCGTATAAAGGAGAGAAGAATTCCTTTTATACAAAGAGATAGAGGAGAGAGAAGGAATGAAGCGGGAAAAGATCATCATGACATTGACACGTTCCACGAATTTGATTGGATAGAAGAACAACGGACGAACGTGTCAGAAAAAGCGTGTTGTGGATTATCCGCTCAAATGACGTCATGGGAAAGAGACGTTTCATTTTTCCGTTTTGAAATTATCACTGAAGAAAAGTCAGCGATAGAATTTTCTCTTTTTGAAAGTATCCCTGATAAGAAGATAGGGATATATTTTCTTTTAAAAAGATCACTGAATATAAATATCAGTGATAAATTTAATTTCAAAAAGCTTTTAATCATTTGAATAAAAATTCAGTGATTAAGTTTTATATAACTGAATGAAGATTCAGTTGTAGGGATTGAGAAATCATACCTGAGAGTCAGAGTACTTATCAGAATGATGAAAAGAAACTTTTGATTGCTGACACAATGCATGAACGCTGAAGAATTATTCTTCAAGATTCAGCATTCCAAGCTCACTGATGAGAAAGTTGAACCTTGTCTCATCAAGAGGTTTGGTGAATATATCAGCAAGCTGAAAGTCAGTAGGGATAAAGTGAAGTTCAATATCACCATTCATCACATGATCTCTGATAAAGTGATATCTGATCTCTATGTGTTTTGTCTTTGAATGTAGCACTGGATTATTTGCTATAGCGATAGCACTAGTGCTGTCGCAATAGATAGGAATTTTTGACAGCTGAAGGTCATAATCTAATAGTTGATTTCTCATCCATAAGATTTGAGAACAACAGCTTCCAGCGGCTACGTATTCAGCTTCAGCTGTGGAAGTGGACACAGAATTTTGCTTCTTGCTTGTCCAACTTACCAGCTTTCCTCCCAAGAGTTGACATCCACCAGTGGTACTCTTTCTGTCAAGTTTACATCCTGCAAAATCACTATCAGAATAACCAGTTAGATCGAACCCTGAGTCTTTGGGATACCAAAGACTGAGGTTAGGAGTTCCTTTCAGATATCTGAAAATTCGCTTTACAGCGATCAGATGGGATTCCTTGGGTTCAGATTGATAGCGTGCACATAAACATGTAGAGTACATGATGTCAGGTCGGCTTGCTGTGAGATACAACAGAGAGCCTATCATTCCTCTATAGGCAGTGACATTAACAGGTTTTCCAGAAGGATCTTTGTTAAGTGTCAGGGGTGGTGCCATAGGAGTTTTCATCGCTGAAGCTTGATTAAGATCAAACTTCTTCAGCATATCTTTAACATACTTGCCTTGGTTGATAAACGTACCTTTGTCAGATTGTTTAATCTGAAGACCAAGAAAATATGTCAGCTCACCCATCATACTCATTTTATATTCTTTCTTCATTCTTTCAGCGAAGCGAGTACACAGAGATGGGTTAGTAGAACCAAATATTATGTCATCGACATATATTTGTACAAGAATTATATGACCTTTTATCTTTCTGAAAATTAACGTATTATCAATCTTGCCACGTTCAAAATTTTCAGAGATAAGAAAAGATGAGAGAGTGTCATACCAAGCACGAGGGGCTTGTTTTAGACCATAGAGAGCCTTATCCAATTTATAAACATAATTTGGATGCTTAGGGTCATAGAACCCTGGTGGTTGTTCTACATAGACTTCTTCATTCAGCTTTCCATTTAGAAACGCTGATTTTACGTCCATTTGATAGACGATGAAGTCTTTATAGACTGCATAAGCTAAGAATAGTCGAATTGCTTCGAGCCTGGCCACAGGGGCAAAGGTTTCATCATAGTCTATGCCTTCCTCTTGTCTGTATCCCTGAGCAACAAGTCGAGCCTTGTTGCGGGTTACAGTTCCATGTTCATCCAACTTGTTTCTAAACACCCATTTGGTGCCTATTACAGTTTTATCAGATGGTCTAGGAATGAGATTCCAAACTTTGTTTCGAGAAAACTCAGTCAGCTCTTCTTGCATAGCACTGACCCAGTTTGGATCTCTGAGGGCGTCATCAGTCTTCTTTTGTTCTATTAAAGATAGAAAGTTTACAAAGAGACAAATATTACCTGAGCTTCGTCGTGTCTGAATACCTGCATCTGGATCACCAAGAATTTGATCTATTGGGTGATCTTTGGTCCATCGCTGAGCAGGAGCATTATTGCTTAACTCTGAGGTGGGATCAACAATTTGAATGTTTATCGATGATGACGATTGAGGTTCATCAGCTATCAACTGTTGAGTAGATTCACTGGAGAGGTTTTCAGACGAAGGCAGATTTGATGGTAGGAGTGTGTTTAAAGGTTCAGCTGAAACCCATGAGTTGGATTCAGCGGTAGGATGTATAATGTTTGGATCATCATCAGCGACTGGAGGATCTGAATGCTGATGGTTAGAAAAGAAAGGTTCAGTTTCTCTGTAGTGAGAAAGCATCCAAGCATTTAACTCTTCATTGTCAGCGATTGGTTTTGAGTTCGCTGAGCGAGTTTCATCAAAAGTGACGTGAATTGTTTCTTCTACGGTTTGTCTTCTCTTGTTGAAGACTCTGTAGGCTTTGGAGATGGAGGAATATCCTAGAAATATTCCATCATCAGCTTTTGGGTCGAACTTTCCAAGTTGATCTCTGTTGTTTAAGATAAAACACTGACAACCAAAGATATGAAGAAAACTGATAGAAGGTTTCCTTCCAACAAAAAGTTCATAAGTTGTCTTCCCAAATCGCTTTATTATCAGCGATCTGTTTTGAGTGAAACATGCAGTGTTTACAGCTTCAGCCCAAAATTGAGTAGGGAGATGAGAATCGCTGAGCATTGATCTAGCAGCTTCTATGATCGTTCTGTTTCTTCTTTCAGCGACTCCGTTTTGCTGAGGTGTTCTTACTGAAGAGAAGTTGTGAGAGATTCCCTTGTTCTCAAAGAAATTGTTCAGAGAACTATTTTTGAATTCAGTCCCATGATCACTTCTTATTGAACGAACAGTAAGATTGTTCAGCACTTCCATCTTTTTTACAAAAGATATCAGTTCTTCTGGAGTATCACTCTTACAGCGAAGAAAGATAACCCAGGTGTAGCGAGAAAATTCATCTACAATGACAAGTGTATATTTCTTTCCAGCTATTGATTGGATGTTGACAGGGCCAAATAAATCCATATGCAAGAGCTGAAGAGGACTTGTCACTGAGGAAACTTGTTTCGACTTGAAACTAGCTTTTGTTTGTTTTCCTTTTTCACATGCTGAGCAGAGAGATTCTTTAGCATATGAGTGCTGAGGAAGACCAGAAACCAGTTCCTTAGATGAGAGAGAATTCAGTGTTTTGAAGTTTAGATGAGAGAGCCTTTTATGCCATAGCCAGTTGACATCAGAAGAGGCTTTAGATAGAAAACATAAGTTTTCAGTGACAGTAGAGTCCATATCTATTACATAGACATTTTCTCTGCGATGACCACTGAGAACAAGTTTTCCTTTCTCATTTAACACTGAACATGCTTTCTTAGTAAAGCGTACTTCATAGTCTTTATCACATAGCTGACTGATGCTTAGAAGATTATGCTTCAGTCCATCTACGTAAGCGACTCTTCGAAAGGTAGTTGTCCCATTGCTGAGGACACCAAACCCTCGGGTAGATCCTTTACCATTTCCACCAAAGGTCACAGAGGGACCTTTTTCTTCCTTGTATTCAGTGAGCAGGTCTTTTTGTCCAGTCATATGACGAGAACATCCACTATCAAGATACCAGATGCCTTTTGATCCCTGCACACATAAGGAAGATTAAGCGTTGTTTGGTACCCACTTTTCAATGGGTCCTTCAGAGTTAGTGGATAAGATAAGTTCAGTAGTATTCTCAGCTGACGAAGATTCAGCTTCAGTGATAGTCTTCACTTTGGTTAATTTCTTAACCTTAGTGGTATTTTTCACCTTGGTGACCTTCTCAGCTTTAGAAGCATTTTTCTTCACTTTAGCTATTTTATCAGCTTTAGTGGCGGTTGGACATTTACTTGCAATATGATCAGTAAAACCACAGTGATAACACTTTCTGTATTTAAAAATGGTTTTAGGACCAGGAGTAGAAGGTTTTGCAAGTTTAAGATGAGCAGGGTCAGGTCCAAGAAGACTTTTCTCTTGAGATCTGGGAGGAATTTTCATTCCTTCAGATCTCGAAGGTTTAAGGTCAATCTTCAGCTTTGGAGGACAGAGATCAAAGATTTCTATCACAGAGCTAGAGGATTGCTTAGTTGAAGGTTTAGAAGGAACTTTCAGCTTTGCTTTCCTGGTTGCCTTCTGAGGAAGGAGAATGGACTTTCCTTTATCCGTAGACTTAGTGTCTTTGGATTTCTCCTCAGGGATGGGATTTGAAGAAGAACAGGGATAGAGTTGATTGTAAGAAGTGTCAAAGAAAGAGGTGACAAAGGTTCCAAACTTAAGTGAGGAACTCTCTTTCTTAGGTTCATCCTGAGGTGTCCAAAAACCAAGACCAGTTTTGTCACTTTCAGGGGTTTGAGCATTTATTATCTCAGAGATTTTTGTTGATGATTTGCACCATTTTTCAACATGAGCCTTTTCTGTCTTTAAAGCAGCGATGGCTTGTTCGCGTTCAATACTGATGATTTCATTTATAATGACTTGATCTTTTAACTTTTCTTCTAAAAGATTTAGTTCTTTGATCTTTTCATGACATTTCTCCAGCTCTTGAGTTAAATGAACATTTTTGTTCTCAGCTTGAGTTTTGTCGTTTAGGGCATTATAAAGGTCAATCGTCAGTACATCAACAGCGCGACTTCTCTCAGCTTCAGGTAGAGAGGGATTTGTAGAGATAGATACCTGAGGTGATATGTAGCTCATAGAAGATTCAGATGGTTCTTCCACTTCTTCTTTAATCTCAGCCATGAGGCAAAGATTAGCGACTTCTTCTTCATCAGAAGATGATTCTTCTGATTCAGCCCAGTCGTTTTCTTCAGCGATGAGACCTTTACCTTTTCGCTGATGACTTTTCAGCTTTTGATATTTGTTCTTCAGCTTAAGGTATTTGTCTTCACTAGATCTTCTTGAGGTAGAAGGTTTGAAGACCTTTTTCGACCTGCACTCACTAGCAAAATGTCCAATCTTTTCGCAGTTATAGCAAGTGGCAGTAGCCTTATCAACCGGAGTTGATTTTGGCTTTTCAGAAATAGAGAGAGGTTTACTTCTTCGGAAGTTGCTCTTTCTTGCAAATCTCTTAAAAGAGTTTGTCAAGAGTGCTAAGGACTCATCAAACTCTGAAAGATCAGGGTCTGATAGATCCTCAGATTCAGAATCTAACTCAGTGATAGTGAGAGTAGATCGCTGAGATGGAATTATCTCTGAAGAGACTAAAGCAACAGGAGTGCTTTTAGAGTCTTTAGAATCTTTTACAAGATTCTTCTTCAGAAGATTTGATTGCTCATAGTTGAGCAATATTCCATACAGAGTGCTTAAGGAGAGAGTATGTAAGTCTTTTGTCAGCTTAAGACATATTGAATAACTGTCCCAGCTTTCAGGAAGACATTCCAAGAATTTCGTTAGGACCTCAGAATTAGAATAGGTCCTACCAACAGTTCTTAGATGAATTATTAGGCAGTTAAATCGCTGATGAACATCAGAAAGAGATTCATTCTTACCAGCGATGAAACTTTCATACTGTCTTACCAAGTTAATCTTTCGAGTCTCTTGGATTTCAGTGGTGCCCTCATATTGAACACATATGGTTTCCCACATTTCTTTAAACACTAATACATACTAAAACGTAATTTTCACTAAGTATAGGAGAGGGTCGTTATCAAATCACTGAGAGAGTTTGGATCAACAGCGCTTAACAGGGAATTTTCAGGAGGAGATAGCCAAAGTAAGGAGTTTATTGAAGGGAAAAGGCCCAGCGGTGGAAGAGCCTGTTCAGGCACCTCCACCACCACCCGTTCAACAAGCTGATCTTTCAGTGGAGGAGCTGAAATCACTTTTATATGCCAAATGGTTGTCTCAGGCACCCGTTGAGGACTCAAATGCTTATTTGATTGGTTTACTCATATCTCAACAACCCCATGTCCAAACTGATTCTGTTTCCGTCACTGAATTTCATGCTTTTAAGTTAGAGATGATTCAACATATACAGGAATTTACCATAGCAGTTCAGGATTCGTGCAAGACTGAAATAGCTTCCGGGAAAAGGCATGATCAAGATCCGGATCATGACCATGAGGGGGAGATAAGTAAGAAGAAAATAACTGATACAGAATATGAACGTGCTGCTGGCGGGTCAGAAAGGGGTGAAGATACAGAGTTGGTGGATTTAGTAGGTGATGATCAAATGGATGTTGGAGAAAGTCATGGTATGGAGCTGATTCTGTATGTTAATGAAGAAGATGTAGATATATTGGTTGAAAAGCCTGTGGTTGCTACAAAGGAGTAAAAAATCAGGCTCACAGGTTTGGAAGAGATATATGCCATAGATCTTTCTTCTGATGACGAAGTTTCTTATGATGAAAAGTATGAAAGATAAAAGAAGATAAAAGAAGAAGAAATAGATCTATTTGATGAGGGTGAAGCAAACATTTTGGACATCCTTGCGTGCTCTCAAGAAGATATCCAGCTCAGTCCTGTGAACACTGAACTTCTTGAATCAACTCTTCAACCTCTTGAAACTCCATCATTTAAAGAAATGATTGTCATTGAACCTTCCAACCAACCTACATCTAGATCTGAAATCCAAACCATTCAACCTATCCAAACTATTATACCTATCCAATCTACCCAACCTACCCAAATTACCCAACCTACTTAAACTACCCAACCAACCTTAACTCAAACAATTCCTTCTAGCCAACCTATTTCACCTACCCAAACAAACTTACCTAGCCCACAAAGAATCCCAAGCCCATATTTCACTGAACTACCCAACCCTGAAAACTTTCCTAACCCAAACACTGTAAATGAACCTTTCTATTCTTCTAACCCTGTTGAAAACCAAGTTGACCCTTCTGATCAACCCTTCTTACCTGATGTTCTTACTGATACTCAAGTAAGACAATTGAGAAACAGATTGAGGCAACCATTTCTGGAGGAGGATATGAAGAATATTTTTGTTCACAGGATTAGAGAGATGGATAGATTTAAAGTCTTGGGTGTCTCAGACCAACATCCAGATTATCAAGAAGAATATGCAAGGATGATGAATTGGGTCAGACAAAGGGAGACTATTGTCAGGAACAAGTCAGAGATTGTCTCGTTAAAGCTTGTGAGACTTGTTCAATTTATTCATATATGGTATCCAATTTTCCACGTGCAACGAAGAGATTTAATTGAGTGTGTTTTCTCTGAAGCTGACTTTTGTTTTCTGAATGTGGACGACATCGAGTATTTCTATCATCTCATCAGGAATATGACTATTAGGAAAGACAATATTCTTGTTGCACTGGATGATGTGAAGAGGTTTATGTGAAGACAGTTTAATTTCACTTACTACTATGACTTTCATCTTGGAATAGAGACAAATCAGAAGAAAGTCAACATGATAAAGCTTGATCTTAGCTTGGAGAATATTGATGAGTATAGTTTGTTCACTGTGCTAGAAAAACCTGAACTTGGTGTGATTTACAAGAATTCTGAGAACAATAAAAGGTTCTTCAGATTGTCAGAAATTGCCAAGTTTTCAGATGGAACTTTGAGGTTGTTAAAGCTGCAATTGGAAAGTAAGCTCAAAGAGAACAAGGAGAAGAAGAAACAAGGTGAAAAAGGTATGTCCAGGCAACTCAGACTCAACACAGAAAAGATAGTTGATGCTCTTTATGATAGATTCAACTTTCGGCACGGCATTAGAAACTTTGAGTCTTTGTTCGGAATTCGTCAAGGGAAGCTAACACGTTGGGGCAGACCAAACATTCACAACTGATCTAAAAGGGGGAGATTGTTACTGTATTTTGTTTAGATCAGTAAGTTTGACTTTATTGTTTGACTTTATGTTTTGAGAGAACCTTTGTAGTGTGGTTTCTTTGTAATTGCTTTGAGAGAATGTCTTAGTATAAATAACATAGCCTTTGAGAGAAGTATGTAACTCTGATAATTGTACGCACGTCATATTGAATCAATAGACTTGTGACTTTCTCTCTCTACACACTCTCTCTATATTCTTGATCTTAATTGTGTTTAGTTGTTACCTAAAGCTTGAATTGGACATTATCACAAAGCATGCTCAAGATAGTAGAAAATGACATGCATCCACTGTCCTCTTGACACATGATTGTACCCTATGACTTGCATTAAATGCACTAGGTATAAATAGAATGGAAGATCTCTTCCATGCTAACTTTGTTCTTGCATTCATTATGCTTCTTTCCTTTCTAATCTTATTCTTGTGCAAAAGAACTTAGTGATTATCAAGATTGTATTAGAATAGGTTTCCTTTTCTATTTCCGTAAGCAATCTGTAAATTATGTTTCATTTACTCAATATTCAATTAAAGAATTTAAAAATTAAAACTAGTGTCTTTGTATTCATCCCCCATTCTACAAATTGTTTAACTCTTGTATACCCCTTTAGGACCAATAAGTGGTATCAGAGCAGTGTTTTCCCTTTCTACTCTAGAATCTTCAAAGCTTTTCCTCCAAAAATGGATTTAGATACAAACAACTACCATGACATGGTTCTCTTGCAAAACCTCAATGATTTAGTATAGATAACTTTTATCTCTAAAAAAATCGTATGTCTCTCTTCCTTGTAGGTCTAGATCCTAAGATTCCTCACTACATCTCAAAATAGACCCTATGTTCCATTAATCCTTGCTCTTACTATTCCTGCTACTGCTACTACTGGAGCTATACCTAAAATGTAAGTAGCTAAGCTAGTTCATCAATGAAATGATGAAAATAAGATGGAATTGGCTATTGACACCAAAGTCAGATCTGTCATCACCATGACACTCCCTGATGAGGTATATCACTCTATCATGAACCTCAGAACTTTGTAGAAGAGACAAGAAGAATAAACCTGATAAGACAGTACGAAAGTTTTATCTATGGTAAAAATGAATCTTTGTCTGAGGTACATCAATGGTTTAATTGTCTATTTATCGACCTTAGAACTGTTGGTCAGGAATATTCCAAATCAGAAACTTTGACAAAGTTTCTGGAATGTCTCCCTAAAAGTTTGGGAAAGTTACTCAATATGTCTCAAGCTGACAAAAGACTTCTCTCACTTATCCCTCAACAATCACTTTGGTATTTTACTCTATCATGAGCAATCCCGATGGTTGAATAAAGAATCTCAAAAGAGATTCAAAAGACACCAAAAGCACACTTGTTGTTTTAGTCTTATCAGAGATGGATCTTCCTCCTCATCGCTCAGCTCTAACTATAAATGAGTTAGATCCATCTAACATTGAGGATTTATCAAACCCTGATCAATCAGATTTTGATGAGTAACTAGAAATCTTGACAAACTTTTCTCGAAGATTTGCAAAAAATAAAAACTTTAGGAGAAATCCACCTCTGACCATCGCCGACAAGCCAAAATCAACTATGGTTGACCAAGATTCAGCGACTTGCTATAACTGGGAAAGAGAGGGACATTTTGCTACTGAATGCAGGTCCAAGAAAATTATGAAAAGTTTTTCATCCATACGATCCAAAGGTGATAAATACATTAATCTAAAAGGTAAATATCAAAAGCTGAAAGAATACAAGTGAAAGGGAAAATGACGTATCGCTAAGGATCATGACAGGACAGACTCAGATGATGAGTCAAAGCTCTGATGAAGAAGTGTTAGGGTGTTTTATATGTTAAATAGAAGTTCAGGGTGCAAAATGTAATTATTCTAAAGTTTTATTAGTTAGTTGGGCCTAAAGCCCATTAGCCCATTTAGCTTTGTAAGCCTAATATATAAAGGCATTTCTAGTTCATTTATTAGTTTAAGATCTCATTCATAATTCTCTAGTCTATAGGTTTACTTTTCTTATCAGATATTCTCTCTGTAAACCTAAACCCATTATTGAATATTAATCATATGACTAGAGGTTGTGGTACGATTGTTCTTTATTGATTATAATGTTCGTGATTGCACTGTACTGGGATCTACAATTGGTATCAGAGCAAAGAGACTGAAGGTTTGATCCAAAAAGGTTTGTCTAAAACTCTTTAATCAATTATCGTGTTTATCTTCTATAGTTGGTTTTCTAGATTTAATTGTGTTTTTCTGGAAAAAAAATCAGTGATATTGATTGATCTGTGTTTTGGAAAATCAATTTTTTTCTGGTTTAAGTTAAGTCGTTTGAGTTTATTTGTTTGATTTGTGTTCTGCTATTCCTGTGGTCAATCTGGGTCGATTGGTTTTTCTGATTATCAATTCATTCAAGTTTCTAGAAAAATAGTGACTCGATCGATTCTGTGTTCTTGAAAATAAAATAATTTTGGTTCGAGTTTTCTGGGTTTGATTATCGTTTTGCATAAGTTCTTGAGGTTCTGGAAAATTTTCTGGATTAAACTGGTTTATGATTAATCGATTGATTTTCTATAAAACTCATATCTGGATTTTGGGGTTGAGCGATTGATTTTTTTTGGGTCGATCGTTCTTCAAATTCATCGAGTTTATCGGTCTTTAATCTTCTCTGTTTATCGTTCTATGGTTATCTGTTATCGATTTCGACCGGATCCTTTTCTTGATCGGTGCCGTCTGTGACCGGTGCCCTGTCCTGACCGGTACGTTGTTCGACCGGTACACTCAGCGACCGGTACATTGTGGACCGGTGTATTGTGTTGACTGGTACTCATCTTGACCGGTACCTTGTCTTAACCGGATCGCTTTGGCGACAGGTAATTTGTTGACCGGTATTCATCGACCGGTACAGCTTTGTGACTCGACCGGTTCGACTTTGTTGACCGGACCTCTGTTTGACCGGGATCCTGCTCGACCGGGTCCTTGTTCGACCGGGTCCTTGCTCGACTGGGTCTTTGTCCTGCTTATTATATATGTATATATATATATATTGTTTTTGGATCATCCTATTTGTCTCACGATCGTTACAGTGCTATTTAAGTTTAAAGAGTTAAGATGAATTCGAGAGACGCCTTAGCTATCGGTTCAGATAAAAAAAACCCGGTGCTCTATCGGGGAAAATACCCACAATGGCATGATCGCTTCATGAACTTTATCGAAGAGAAATCCAACTACGAGGAAATATTCAAATGTCTGAAAGAGGGGTCGCAACCCTGGCCAATGAAAGTCGTGCCTGGAAACCCAGCCGAAGGTCGACCAGACCGTGAGTTTCGGAAAGTATTCGGTGAGTTTACCCCTCCAGAAAAGAGCATGCATGAGCTGAAAAGCATGCAAAGTCCTATCTTCTACAAAGTCTACCCAACGACATATATGCCTGCATTGATAGTTACAAAAACACTGCAAAAGGAATGTGGGACCAGATTGAGAAGATGATGATGGGTAGCAGAATAAACACTCAGCTAAAGGCGACAAATTGCATCACCAGATATGATGGATTCAAAGCTAGAAAAGGCGAGACGCTCAGAAACCTATGAACGGTTCAACCTGCTTCTGAACGATCTGCATAAAAAACCAAATCAGGAAGACGAACACCGAGAACAACATCAAGTTCATGAACAATCTTCAACCAGAGTGGAAGACGTTCGTCTCTCATATCCGTCATACTCAAGCCCTGGAGAAGCTTACACTACCTGAACTATATGAAATGCTTCTCCAAGATGAAGAAGAAGTTCTTGAGTTGATGGGAAATCAAAAAGCAGATGAAAAGCCGGTAGTTGATCCGTTAGCACTTGTTTCAAATAAAAGAGGCAAATCTGTTAGTCGTTCGTCTGAAAAGGAGCCAGTGAAAAGTGATTATGAGCCCGAAGACCCTGACAGTGACTCGGATCCAGAATACACTCAGATTAAAGAAGCAGTGTTGTTCTTGACTCAAGCGTTTCAGAAAAGGAAGTTCTTCAACAAGTCTTCAAACAAGCAAAGATACTCCACTACTTCTCTCAATCGACGTGATCATAACGAGAAAGAGAAGTATGAAGGGAAGAGACACGTTGATGAAGGTAAGAAATCTGAGAAGAGACATGAAGAGAAACAAAAAGAGGAGCCAATCAAATGCTATAACTGTGGTCGGTTGGGTCACTTTGCCAAAGATTGTCGCAATCCTGTCGTGCGCAACTCAGATTACTATAAAGCTAAGATGTTGCTGGCCAAAGAAAAGGAAGCAGGTAAGGCTCTCATGGCAGAAGATGACTATTGGCTGAACGTATCTGATGAAGAAGATGATGATGCTGAAGCACACCTGTGTTTCATAGCCTAGCACTCAACACAGTCCGATACTGATAATGATGATCGTGATTGCCCATGTCAAGTATGTGCTCCTTACCTAGAAGCCTTAATTGAACAGATGCAAATCACTGTGCACAAATTAGACTCTTGCTAGCTAACCATAAAAGAAAATGAACAGCTCATCTCATCTCTGGAAAAACGAGTGTCTGCACAGTTTGAATGTATTGAAAAACAAAGCATAGAAATTGCTGGCAACCTATGCATAATTTCAAATTTAAAAGAAGAGTGTGAGAGTTGTTCAAAAGAATCAAAAGAATTAAACACCAAAGTACATGATCTTACCTATGAGCTACGTATGTCAGAAAATAGGAAAATTGATATTGTGACTCAAAGCGTGGCATACAAAAATGAAAATCAAAGGTTATCTAATCAATTAAAGGATCTTGAACGGAAAGAACCCAAGTATGCGGATACGGGTATCGGTTACATAACCCATTTTATCTGAAAAAGGCCTTATCCGAAGTTCCTACGTTATATGCCTTCGAATTTCTTGGAATTGACAAAACCTATCCATAATACAAAATCAATTGGACCAAACCACTTGATGATGAGGAGATGGAAGAGGAAAATTTGCGAAGGAAGAACTCTACCAAAATGCAACTTCCTTTTGTTTATGATTCTTTGAATGCGTCTTATAATGATGAAAAACCCTGTTTCCTGTCAAACGACTATTTTCGAAGTTACACTCAAGCTGAACTAGATGCTAAAACCATTTAAACTGAGGAGGAACCACTACACCGTAAAGTTTATGTTCCACCTCTGATTTTAGAAATGAAAATTGTTCAGCTGGGAGAGTCATTTGAACAAGAGAGGAACATTTTTCAAAAGGAAAAAACAAGAGATTTTATCCCAAATTGAGTGTCTCAATTCCGATAAAAAGGAAACTGTGTCGGAGGAGGAAAATGAATACTTTCAGACAGAAATAAAGAAGCTAAATTCACAACTGGTTGCTTTGGCAGCAAATTGGATGAAAGAGCGACTTCACAAGGCTGAGCCTCAAGCTAAGCTTACAATTCTCCAAGTTGAGAAAATTCATCTGTCTGAAAATTCATATCCACCCTCAGACACATCTTCCTGTAAAGCCTTTATGGGAGACTCATCACCAACTCATTCAAACAAAGGAAAAGAGCCTCACCCGGATCATTGTTCTGATTTTCAAACCGCTTCCGCCTATGATCCGCTTAAAGAAACAAATCCTTCCGATGTATTGAATTTATCAAGTGACAAGACTCCTTCTGATGAGGATATGGAATTTTCAGCATTCTTGAATTCTGAGGTGTGCCTAGATAGTCAATTGGACCAATTTGATTTTAATCCTTCACAGAAGAAGAAAAAGACCGGTCGCTCTCAAAAGCAACTGTTGGTCCCTAAGGTGCTTAACAAGTTTGTAGAAGGGGGGGGGTTGAATACAAACACAAAAATTAAAGTTTAATAAATTGTTTATTGATAAATCAAATACAATTTACAAGTTTGTTGCGGAATAAGATTAAGACAGACTCAATCTAAACAAACTGAAGAAACACTAAGATGGTTGCACAAGAAATTCAGAGAATGGGGGATTAAGAGATATAGAAAACAAGGGTTTCTATATGGGGTTCAAGGATTGAGCACACTTCAGATGAAGGGGTGATCTTCCTATTTATACCCTATGCATTAAATGCATGGCAGGGTATTTTACACGTGGCGTTCACTGATTGGCTTTGAGAGTCTGACTTCTGGAGACATGATTTCGACCGGACAATGAATAGTGTAGATGACAGAGGTGTTGTACGAATTATGGCAGAGACATGTCCATTCTGACATATCGTACTAAGTTGTGCAAGGAGAGACAAAAGGAAACTTGAGACGTAAGCTAAGTTGATCATTCAATCGTTGAGTATCTCTTTCTTCAGAGATACCAAGAGTTCAGCGATCGTTGAAGCTTTTACTCATGTTCCTTCGCGTATAAGTAGATTCGTCTTTGCTTCACTGATATCCGCATCAGATCATTAATAGACTTGTCTTTGTTCAGCAGCTTCGTCTTCGATTCAGCTATGAACATCTGTTGACGCGAAACTTGTCTTCAGGGATTACGTTACTGTTTACATTAGAAACTATCTGCGATACTGAACAGTATTAGATTGATCACTGATAGTGAAACACATACATACTAGATGTTTACAAGAAAGGTCATCAGCGATAACTGAACAGACTCAGTCTGATCGCTGATGGTGAAACACTAATACATATTAAAACGTAATTTTCACTAAGTATAGAAAAGGGTCGCTATCAAATCACTGAGAGAGTTTGGATCAACAGCAACAATTATCAAAATTCAAATCTTCTGACTATGGGTTTAACGGTATTTCAGATACTTTTGGTCGACGCAAAGAAGTCAAATATGCGTGGGTAGCTAAGAAGTCTAAGGAGAGCACGACAACGACAGAATTAGTTAATCCAATTTTAAATTCTAGGAAAAACAATAACAGTCATGATGTTTTTAATTCTAAACCTTTTGTCGAATGTAATGGATTTTTATCTTTAAAAGTTTATTCAATTCCGCAATTACTTCAACTGTATCATGATTGTCTTTGTTGCTCCTACTGTGGATTGAATGATTTTGTTGATCGTAGATTTGAATCCGATTTGTTTGGGTCGTATCATGTTTCTAATTATCATTCCAAGTTTGATGCTCCCCGCCATAGAAACAGACCCAAGTCCAAACGGGTTTCTCAGTCGGGTGCTAAGTCTAATCCAAAAAGACCCATTTACGAATGGGTACTTAAAAATCATTAACTTGTTTTGCAGAACGATCATGTGTGGTATTTATATTCAGGCTGCCCCAAGCACATGACCGGAAGACAGGAGCTTCTCACAAACTTCACCGAGAAGTTTTGTGGAAATGTGCGTTTTCGGAATGATCATTATTCTCCCATTATGGGTTATGGCGATATCGTTAAGGACAATCTCACAATCAAGAAAGTGTCCTACGTCGAAGGTCTTGGTCACAACTTGTTCAACATCGGTCAATTCTGCGATAAGAATCTAGAGGTCACCTTCAAAGCAAAAAGGTGCAGTGTTCGGACTGAAGATGGAAAAGAAATTATTGCTGGAACGCATCGCACAAATCTCTACACGATTGACCTCTCGTCTCTGAAAGCAGATAAGGAAGTTTGTTTAATGTCCAAAGCCTCAGCTGAACAAAACTGGTTATGGCATCGTAGACTCTCGCACCTGAACTTCAAAACTATTAATAAGTTGGTGCTCGGTTGACACGTGAAGTGAATGCCAGATCTTAAGTTCGAAAAAGATCACCTATGTGCCGCCTGTGAAATGGGCAAGATGAAGAAGGCTTCTCACAAGCCTAAAGCCACTCCAAGTACTTCTCGGTCCCTCGAGCTCATTCATATGGATTTTTGTGGATCGATGCGCATTCAGAGTATCAATCACAAGAAGTATGTCCTGGTGATGGTTGATGAATTTTCTCGCTACATGTGGGTTAGATTCCTCCGTTCAAAGGATGAAACCCCCGACTTGATTATTTCTCTCCTGAAGAGCATTCAAGTTAGTCTCAACCAATTAGTCCAGACCATTAGGACGGATAACGGCACAGAGTTCAAGAATCAAGTGCTCACTAGTTACCTGACATCAGTGGGTATTACCCACACTTTCTCAGCTGCTCGTACTTCTCAACAAAACGGGGTAGTAGAGTGCAGTAATCGAACTCTTGTCGAAGCCGCACGCACGATGTTATCTTAGTCCAAGCTCCCGCTACATCTATGGGGAGAAGCAGTTGCTACCGCATGCTACATGCAAAACCGTACTATCATCAACAAGCAGTTCAACAAGACCCCATACGAGATCATCAACAAACGCATCCCGAATATCAACTACTTCCATGCATTCGGATGCACGTGCTTCGTACTGAATGATAAGGACAATCTCGACAAATTCAGCCCAAAAGCGGACGAAGGAGTGTTCATCGGCTATTCTTAGCAAGCCAAAGCCTACAGAGTCTACAACAAACGGACAAAGACCGTCGTTGAGAGTGTAAACGTGACTTTTGACGAGGCCGCTGATATGGCTTTTGAATACCTCAGTTCAGAACCCGCTTTAAATGGTGTGTTAGCTTCTGGACAATTACATTCAGGAACTACACAAACTCCAGTAAATCCAAATCAAGCGTCTACGTCAAGAGCATATCTTTCAGATTTGGATTTACATTTTGAGTATTTAAATGATGACTTGTTTAATACTAAGACTAATGCTATATCATGTAACAGGAATAGTGCTCAAGTCACTGGTCCAACTGACTCAGGTGGGCCATCCCTGAGCTCGAGTAATCCCCCTTCTATCTCTCAAGTTCCTACTGAAGCACAGGCAACAGTAGTACCTTCTGAATCGACCCCTGCGGAAGGTGCTAATGAAGTTTCCTCTCCGGCAATCCTGGATCCCGTTATAGTTTCATCACCCGCTGAGTCGTCCTCTGCTACACGCACGACTCCAGCTAAAGAGCTTCCACCTCACAGGTCGTCATCCCTCGAAGCAGTTCAGGATTTACCCCTAGGTGGTTATGTGGATTTCGATACCTCACAACAGACATATCAACCTTTTCCGCACACCACCAAGTGGACTCGAACTCATCCCCTGCATCAGATCTTTGGCGACCCCAATACACCTGTACAGACTCAATCTACTACCGCGAATGACTGCTTATTTTCTTCGTTCCTTAGTCGTATCGAACCTTCAACCGTCCCCGAAGCCTTGAATGATTCGGACTGGGTAATAGCTATGCAAGAGAAACTCAACCAATTTGAGAGCCTCAAAGTATGGTGACTTGTTCCCTGGCCAATGAATAAGACGGTGATTGGGACGAAATGGATTTTCAAGAACAAGAACGACGAAAATGGAATCATAGTCCGGAACAAAGCGTGTCTGGTAGCTAAAGGGTATCGCTAGCAAGAAGGTATAGATTACGATGGGACGTTTGCACCGGTTGCCCGAATTGAAGCGATTCGCATGTTCCTTGCCTACGCCGCTCACAAGAACTTCATTGTCTTTCAAATGGATGTGAAATCCGCGTTTCGGAATGTTGTTCTCAAGGAGGAGGTTTATGTTTCGCAACCCGAAGGCTTCGTGAGGTCTGAAAACCCTAATCACGTCTACTTTCTTGACAAGGGCTTATATGGTCCTAAGCAAGCGCCACGAGCCTGGTATGATGCACTCTCATCCTTCTTAGTTAAATCTGGCTTTTCCAAAGGTAAGATCGACACCACCCTTTTTATTAAAAGAGAAAAGCGCGATATTATTCTTGTACAGATCTATGTCGATGACATAATCTTTGGCTCCACAAACCCCAAGTACTGTTAGAACTTCTCAGCCCTCATGAGCAAACATTTTCAAATGAGCATGATGGGGCAAATGAATTTTTTCCTGGGTCTTCAAGTTAAATAATTAGCAACAGGAATTTTCATTAATCAATCTAAGTACATCTCGGATATTCTTCGAAAATACCAGATGGAAAAATCTTCACCTATGAAAACCCCCATGTCTACTAGTATCAAACTACACTCCAATCCTGACAGAAAGGATGTGGATGCTACAACTTATAGAAGAATGATAGGTTCTCTGATGTACTTGACGGCTAGCCGGCCAGACATTATGTTCTCGACTTTCTTGTGTGCAAGATTTCAGTCCAAACCTAAAGAGTCTCACTTAGATGCAGTTAAGCGTATTTTTCGTTATTTAAAAGGTACTGTTGATCTTGGTTTGTGATACCCGAAAGAGACAGGTTTTGAGCTGACCGCTTATTCAGACGTTGGCCATGCCGTAAATATGCTGGACTGGAAAAGCACGTCGGGACATGTCCAGTTCTTGGGTGATCTCGTCTTGTCAATTGGGCTTCGAAGAAGCAAAACTACGTGTCAACCTCTACCACCGAGGCAGAATATGTAGCAGCCACCAGTTGTTGCTCACAAGTAATATGGATGCGCACCCATCTGAAAGACTACGGATTTCACTACTCTAAGATCCACATTTACTCTGACTCAAAGAGCGCAATTGCGATATCAAGCAATCACGTCCAACACACGAAGACGAAGCACATTGATGGGCGCTATCATTTCATAAAAGACCACATGGAAAGAGGTACCATCGAACTCTACTTTGTTAATACAGAACATTAGATAGCAGACCTATTTACCAAAGCCTTGGACGAAAAACGTTTTAATTATCTTGTGTCCAAGGTAGGTATGCTGAATCTGACAGTTTGATGTGTCTACAGACCAAGACGAGTCTCATTCAATAACGCATGACTGTCACTTATTGCCCCAGTGACTTGTCTCTGGATTCTCATATCCATACTCATTGATTATTGCATTTTACTAGTTAAGTTATGTGCAGTTCTAAACTTCTCTATTAATAAATTAGATTTCGTTAGTTTCTATTTTTTTCTCTCGTGTGTTTCCTTTTTCTTCGTGTTGTTTCATTTGCTTTTGTAGTCCATTAGGTTGATAACTGAAAGAGTAGGTCGTTTGTGGTAAATTGCTCGAGCCGTTCTTGTGTCAAGGGGGAGCACAATTGACTGATGATATGTAAGTTTTTCGAGTTTCCACTCCAAGGGGGAGCAGGTAAGTTATTATCTCGGGAATCGTCAAGGGGGAGCGAGAATTCTATTTAACGTAAGTAATTCCTAATTTGAGAGGGAGCCGGATTCAGTTTTGTTTTCCCCGGCCCGTTGGTTTCGTTTAGTGTCTAGTCTTAAGTTTAGTTTTTTTTAGTTTAGACTTTTTAATTTAAGTTTAAGTTAGATTTTTTTCTAATTTTATTTTTTTTATTTTTTTTATTTAATTTATTTTCTTAAAAAAAATTAATTGGACCGGCCCATCTATCGGCCCGGCCCATACCCAGACCCGAACCGTGTCGGGGGAAACCTAAATCACGACCGGGGATTTAAAACACCCCGGTCTCTCTCTTTTCCATCATTCTCTCAACTTTATCTTTCTCTCAATCTCTCGAACTCTCTCTCATATCACGCTCAATCTCTCTCTCGCCCTCGATCGATCTCTCTCTCCCTCGTCGTCTTCCTCACGTCTCGATCGCACCAGGTTTATCTCTCTTTCTCTCTATCTATCTCGACATCTAGCTCTTTATCGATCTGGGTTCATATCGACACCGGTCGATTTGGATTTTATGTGTTTTGGGTTGGTTGGTTCTCTCAACTTGATAATATTGTGTTTCTTTAGTCTGGGTTTGTGATAGATGCCGTTTTATTGATTTGGGGTTTGAATGGTTACACAATCACTGCTATCTGAGTTATGATCTGTTTGGGTGTTGTTTGGGTCGACATCGGTCGATTTGGTAGACACCGGTCGACCGACCCCGATCGTTCATATACACCGGTCTACATGATCCCCGAGGGTGTGTCTTATGAATGTTTATCGGTGTTTCATCGAGGTTTGTAACTCGGTCGTGTTTATTATCAATCGATGATATTATTATATGTTTTGGGAATCGATTGGGGTTGGGTGTTATCTTCCCTAGGTAATACCGGTCGACCGGGGTGACACCGGTCACTTAGATTAATACTGGTCGATTGGTTGATACAGGTCGATTGGTTGATACCGGTCGATTTGTGTTGACACCGGTCGATTGGTTTGATACCGGTCGATTGGTTTGATACCGGTCGATACCGGTCGTTCCTTTTCACCGGTCGATAGACCATACCGGTCCATGATCATACCGGTCGATGGCCATACCGGTCGTTGACCTTGTTGACCATACCGGTTGTTGACCTCGTTGACCATACCGGTCGATGCTAGACCCCGGTCCGATTGGGTGTTATTATTTGCAATGATCTTATATAATTGTGAGTTGATTATGTGGTGAGAGAGCTTCTCAGCTTTGGACCAATTTCAATGGTTCATTTTTTTTGTTGGGTGATGAAAATCTTGGTTATTAACCCTGGTTCCCGGACTAGGGTTTGCCTTGGTCATGGTTTTTGAACCATTGACCGAATAACTCAAGGAAATCGTGTTTTTAAAAGTACCCGTGTACTAACATGTTTATTTTTAACAGGTACAATGGCGCAAAACCCAAACCAGGCGATTGATCCCATAGTTGATGGCGAACTGATTCCTGAGGATCAGTTCCTACGACTCACGCCCAACAATTTCCATCTCAACGTCACTCAACTTGAGTGTCAATACCAAGTGATGGTCGAGATCCTCCATGGCCACCCTCTATCCTACGCACTCACGGAGACCGCCGACGTTCCACAGTTATACTTGCAACAATTCTGGCGATCACTTACTCCAGTTGAAACCGACGATGGCTTCACTCTGGAAGGCCGGATTGACACAACAACCGTACTACTCACGCGCAATCTCTTCCGTCAGTTTCTCCAATTGCCGAACGCAACATCTTTTTCGGGGAGAAACAGTTTTAACCCAATACTATCCGACGCAATTCTCTGCTCCCACATCCAGTCCTTGGGATACAGCTCAATTCTACGTCTCCCATCCGGTTTCAACCGAAAGAATCTCACCACCCTTTGGTACACGCCCCTTTACCTATCTTAATCGGTGCCTCTCGGCAATCATGAAAGGCATCGATCAGACTAGCATCAACATCCTTCGCTTGTTCCATGTTGTGCCATTCCACCGCCACGCCGACTACGCCGACATTCCTGGTTCAAGTTAGTTCAGAAAGTCCGAGATAACGCGACAAGACGACGGAACTTCATTCCGTTTATGGGCTTTCTCCAGATACTCATCCGCAATTACATGGATCTTCATCCAACCATTGCGCGCCGATCTTCGCACCCGACATGTCCGCAAAACCAGACTCACCGTATCCCGTCTCGTCCTGATCCAGAAGGTCTAGTCGCCAGACTTATTCTAGATGGGTTACTGGCCTATGCTAGTTCGACGGCGCTGAGTGTGATAGATTATAGGCTCACACACAACCTACCAGCTCCTATGGTCCGTCCAGAACCGGAAGGACCTCCCAAGGGAGCGAGACCTGAGCGACGTGAGGGTCCACGTATGAGAGGCGGTAGCGTCCGGAGGGCTGGGGCTCCCGGACAGGGTGTGCAGAGAGAAATTATTGTGAGGGGTTCTGGAGTGGGCAGCGCCGTTCGACAAAGCCAGACCAGTACTTCTCGCAGACCGCCTACACCTTCACCAACAGCATCTCCGACGGTGGAAAAGGACACAACTATAGTAACTGCTCTCGTTCAGTCCTCTTCTGCCACCGAATCTGAGGAGACATCAGGTACATCCGGCACTCAGTCGGAATCATCCACCCAAGCATCGGAATCAAGTGATGAGTCTTTTGACTCTGATGGTGACGATAATGATCCCTCAACTGGAGAGACAAGGAGAGTGGAAGGAGTTATAGTCGAACATGATATTGTAAGCAGAGACAGGGAAAGGAAGAGTAAATTCGATACTGAGCGTACACGAGTGATGAGGCAACCATCTATGGTTAACCTCCCCCTAACCCTATCCAGCCAGTGTGTGTCCTGAATCTAGTTTCTAATCACAATCAGTTAATCAACAAACAAGATTTAATCCAATTACATGTTTTGATTTCAATTCAATTCAACAAATACAACTTTCTCTCTCTAGAACTCACTCTCTCTCTATAATTCTCTCTCTAGTTCTTGATACGTCCAACTACTTCTCTTCTCAAGATACAACTAACAAAAACAGAAATACAAAGTATTTATACCAACAAGAAATACAAGGAAAACAAATACAAATACAAGGACTTTGACTTTAATGAGAGTTGACTTTCAGCTATGACTTCTTGTATCTTTGACCTTCAGTGTTCTTGATCTTGTATCCAACATATTTATGCTCTAACAATCTCCCCCTTTGGATTCAAGATCACTGTTGAACGGTCTTGCAATTCAGTCTTCTCTTTTAAGCTCTGTCAAATACAATCTCTCCCTTTATTATTGTAATCTTTCCAAGTTTGTCTTTGAAGAATATAACAATCTCCCCAAATATGATAAACAAGATCTTCAACAATCTCTTCAGAACTATCATAATACTATTTCAGACTTCAGAAAGAAATTATCTTCAGATCCAACTTAGATTGCTTTAGCAAATAATCTTCAACGAAAATTTCCTCAAAATCAGCACATCTTCAGAAATTATTTGATCTTCTTCAAATCTTTAACTCTGAAATTTTTTGACTTGGACACATTTCTTTAAATCATCTTCCAAAACTCTAAAACTTTAACATTTCTTGATACATCTCCCCCTTTTTGATGATTTGAGCATCGGTATCATCAAAACTTTCACTAAGAAATGTCGTTTAAAAGTCTGTTCTGACCACTGATCTTTCAAGACCCTCTGATTCAATGCCAATTCGAACAATGTATTCATCCAGATCTTTTCAAATCTAGACAAATTAGAAATGTGTAACACCTGAATCAACAAATGAATCAGTTAAAATTCCTGTCAGTAACACTAAGGCACTGTGTGTAACGAATACACATAAAAAAGGAGCTTTTGTTATGTTCACTCCCCCAGGGCATCCATTCAATCATCGAAACACCACAAAGGCAATTTTTATGAACGTTATGACAAGAAAACAAATTCCTTGTGTGTTCGTGCTAGTGTAGAAAGAATTAAGTCATCAAGTGCATATAAAGGCTCAAAAATTGTGTAAACCACTGAGGCAACAGTAGATAAACACAGACTCAATGTGCATGATTGAAGTGCGAAGGTGGGGCAAACTTCCTTCTTTTTCAATATCCAGATTTTCCAAATGAAAATCAGATAGATTATGTGTTGCGTCCCCAGAAAATATGAAACATTTTCTTTTTGAGAAGAAAATGAGTAGTTGGTGGGGTATTATCAAGAGTTGTCATGGGCTAGTTGCCTGTTTCAATAACGTTCACCAAAGAATTGTGAAACTCTAGTAATGTGTCTACCCGACTCAGAAAGTAGTTGGTGCAGAGCTTTAATATTCTTTTAACTCTGTTCACACACCCTCTTTCTTTTTATCATTAAGCTCACATCTAACCAAACTCTCATTTCCATTTTACCTCAACACACAACCCACACTCATTTCTTTTAGACTCCTCACACTCAATCACTATGGATTAACTTCTTGGGTAGGAAACACTAGTAATCGTGAATCCATAGAAGTTCATTTAATTCCTAGCACAAAGAACCCATATGTTCCTATTAAAGCGTATGTTGCTCAATATGGTTTAGCTTGAACAGTTAAAGCGTAAATACAAATCAGATATGTGTATGCTCAGAATATAATCATGAATATTTGAGCATTTTTAAACATTGAAGTATTTTCAAACAAGAAAATTGAATGAATGAATATGAATGCAAGAGACTTGTTTGAAAATCTGACATTGTATGAAAAATGATCAAAAATGAATGATATAGCAATCAAAGCTTATGGTCAAGAATAATGGATATTGTCTATATGAACCAAAACATAGACATTCTTGAATGAAATGCTTCGAAATGAAATTATGCTCAAAATTCTTTGAAATACAAGCGGGGTGTATCACCATCGAAAAATTTGGTCAATATGAGACATGGTGATAACTTTTTCAAAAAAATAAAAAATAAACCGGTGTGTGTGAATACTTGAAAGTATATACAAAAGACAATACACAAGTATTTATCTTTGGAAACACACGGTTTATAATCATATAAGCACAAGTAAAGTTTGAAAACGTTTAAAATCACACTTCCAATTCATGAAATCTGTTTAAGAATCGGGAAGTGGTTTGAACATTTAAGAACATGTTTTTTATAATTGAAAGTTGTCCTTCTTTCAACCATATATGAGATTAAGATAAGAAATTAAACCTTTTTGCTTCGTCTTAAATCTCATGAAGTCAGCTGAAGTCATACAGATATGATCGTGTCGGCTTCTCTCATTCTGCAAAATTCTCAAAGTCATGTCAAAGAAAGATTTATTCACAAAAGTTTATTGAAAAGAAAATGACATAAAGCAGTAAAACAATTAAAATACGAGTTTTGATCTGAAATAATCAGAAATCATAGTCTTACTCCTTTTAACTTGTACACTCCCCCTAAATTCATGCATCACGAAAAATTTGTCAGTTAAGTAAAATGCAGAAATTAGATAAACTCCTCCTCAAAAGAATGTAGATCATCTAAAAGTTCTTCTCACTCTCCCCCTGAGATTATGAACAAACTATTAAAGTGCACATATCCTTCAGAAATAATGATAAATAAAATGATGAAAAATTACAATAAAAGAAACTTTAATAGGTAATTACTAATTACACCTTGAGATTTAGCATACCAAGCTTAGATACAAACAAAATTAAATCTCTTTTCATCTAAAGCTTTGGTAAACAAATCCGCAAGTTGATAATCTGTCTTTACAAAGTAAAGTTTTATTGTACCTTTTTATACATTATCTTTAATAAAATGATACCTGACATCAATGTGCTTTGTCTTAGTGTGTTGTACAGGATTAGCAGATATCGCGATTGCGTTCTTCGAGTCACAATATATTGGAATTTTATCAAATTTGAATCCATAGTTTCGCAGTTGTGTTCGCATTCACAAGACTTGAGAGCAGCAACTGGCAGCAGCTATATACTCTGCTTCAGCAGTCGACGTGGAAACACATAATTGTTTCTTTGACGCCCAGCTAACGAGCTTGTCTCCAAGAAATTGAATGTGACCTGGAGTACTCTTCCTGTCAAGCATACACCCTACATGATCTGCATCTGAATAAGCAGTCAGTTGAAACCCAGTATTCTTAGGATACCACAGACCAAGATCTGCAGTCCCCTTCAGATATCTAAGAATCCGTTTGACAGCAGCCAAATAGGATTCTTTAGAAGCAGCCTGATACCTAGAACATAAGCATGTTGAAAACATAATATCTGGCCTACTTGAAGTAAGATACATTAAAGAACCTATCATACCTCTATAAGTCCTAACATCAACACTTTTACCCGAAGGATCAGTGTTAATCTTAGTACCTGGTGCCATTGGGGTTCCAATTGGTTTACAATTTTCCATTTTGTACTTCCGAAGAATATCAAAAATGTACTTAGATTGGTTAATGAAAATCCCCGTTGAAAACTATTTAACTTTTAATCCGAGAAAGAAATTCATCTCTCCCATCATACTCATTTGAAAATGTGACACCATGAGATTAGAAAAGTTTTTGCAGTATTTAGGATTTGTAGAGCCAAATATTATATCATCAACATATATTTGAATAAGGATGATATCGGCTTTTTCCTTTTTGATGAACAAAGTGGTATCAACTTTACCTTTGGAAAAACTTGACTTGACCAAAAATTTATATAGAACATCATACCATGCGCGAGGGGCTTGTTTCAAACCATACAGGGCTTTATCCAAAATGTAGACGTCATCTGGCTTATCTAGATTTACGAACCCTTCTGGTTGAGACACGTATACTTCCTCCTTAAGAAGGTCATTCAGAAAGGCCGTTTTCATATCCATCTGATAGACTGTGAAATTCTTGTGAGCTGCGTGGGCAAGAAACAAACGAATTGCTTCTATACGCGCTAGTAGAGCATATGTCTCATCGTAGTCTATGCCTTCCTCTTGCCGGTAACCTTTAGCAACAAGTCTTGCTTTATTCCTTATGACAATACCATCTTCATCCTTTTTATTTTTGAATACCCATTTAGTTCCTATCACGGTCTTTCCTTCTGGTTTCGGAACTAATCTCCAGACCTTCAGGGCTTCAAACTGATTTAACTCATCTTGCATAGCAGACACCCAATCCGAATCAGCAAGAGCTTCTGATACTCGAGTAGGCTCTATCTTTCTTAGAAATGAGTCATGCAGACATTGATTCAAGGTTGCTGACCTAGTTTGCACCGGCTTGTTAAGATCTCCAATTACTTGGTGTAAAGGGTGCTCTTTGGTCGAGCGATGCTCATGAGGGAGTGGATTAGATACACATTGATCATAATAATCATCTTGAAATCCACTATCAGGCTCTTCAGTTTGAATAGATGGAT
Source organism: Arctium lappa (assembly GCA_023525745.1). Lineage (NCBI taxonomy): Eukaryota > Viridiplantae > Streptophyta > Magnoliopsida > Asterales > Asteraceae > Arctium > Arctium lappa. The sequence goes on from CM042055.1 coordinate 28,775,080, forward strand.
GGGGGGTTTGCAGTTGAAGTTTCAGTTGCAGATGCATTAGTTGGAACAGCAGACTCTAGCTGTTAAGTAGACAGTGTATCACACCCAACTGATACAGTTACTTCTGGCTCAGCAGTTACTTGTACATCTTCAACTGTAGGAGTAAATGTTGGAATGTGAGTTTCTGACTGAACGGGGGATTCAAATTCAGTTACAACAACTGAAGTGACCGGATGATTGCAACTTGTGTCTTCAGACCTGTCAGTCACAACAGATTTAGGCAAATTAGATCCTAGAAACTCATCATAAAAGAATTCAAATAACAAATCAAAATCAGATAAATGACTAGTAAATGTAGAAGCGTTATTCGAATTGTTCTCTATAGAAATAGGTTCTGGACTGATCTGCCCAGAAGATAATACTCCAGTTACCACGGGTTGTGAACTGAGTTGTTCAGAAGCCATTTCTTCATCGAATGTGACATTAACGCTCTCGACGACTGTTTTTGACTTCTTTAGATAAACACGATATGTAGTAGATGTCGAAGAATAATCAATGAAGATACCCTCATCCGCCTTAGCACTGAAATTGTTCAGACTCTCTCTGTCGTTAAGTACAAAACACTTACACCCAAATATGTGAAAATATTTGATTGTCGGTGTTCTGTTGTTGATCAACTCATACGGAGTCTTTTGAAAACGGCGGTGTATCATGGACCGATTCTGAGTATGACAAGCAGTAGACAGAGCTTCTGCCCACAAAAATAGAGGTTAGTCAGACTGGCTCAGCATAGTCCGAGCGGTCTCGACTAGCGTCCGATTTCGCCGTTCGACTACTCCATTTTGTTCAGGCGTACGAGCAGCAGAGTATTGACGTGATATCCCGACCGATTCGAGATATTCTTCAACAACCTTGTTTTTGAACTCTGTGCCGTTGTCGGTTCGAAGAAGCTTGACTTGTTTCTGTAAATTCACCTGGGTCGTCTTCAGAAATGTAATGAGAACTTCGGGTGTCTCATCTTTTAATCGTAGAAATTTGACCCACGTGTATCACGAATAATCGTCCACGATAACCAACACGTATTTCTTTCCACCCAAGCACTGCGTTCGCATTGGACCACACAAATCCATATGCAACAACTCTAACGGAGAGTTGGTACTCGGTTCAGACTTCGGTTTATGTGGACCTCTCTTCATCTTTCCTTTTTCACATGTTGCACATAAGTGTTCTTTCACATATTTCAGCTCAGGAAGTCCATTCACTAATTTTCCTTTGACCAGCTTGTTAATGTAACGAAAGTTCAGGTGAGATAGTCGTCAGTGCCAAAGCCAACTTTGTTGCATCGAAGCTTTTGTCAGTAAGCAAACCTGATTGTCATTCTGAACCTTTGAAAGATTGATGGTGTAGATATTTGTTTTTCGATTGCCGACTAAGAGTTTATTGTCGTCTTCAGTACGAACCGAACATCTCTTAGCTTAGAAATTAACCTCTAACCCTTTGTCGCAGAATTGACCGATGCTAAACAAGTTGTGCCCTAAGCCTTCGACATAGCTCACCTTCCTAATCGTTATGGTGTCTTGAATGATATCACCATATCCTAAGATCGGTGAAAACTGGTCGTTTCCAAATCTCTCATTGCCGCTGAATTTCTCGGTATAGTTAGACAATAAAGCTTTATGCCCGGTCATATGCTTGGAACAACCGCTATCCAAGTACCACATATGTCTGGTCTGCAAGAGAAATCAGGAAATAACAATTTTAGGTACCCATTTAAAAACGGGTCCTAACAGATTAGCATAAGATTTTGGTATCCATTTAAATATGGATCCTCCTTTTCTTTGAAAACATTTGATCTTGAAGAATAAACATGATAAGATCCAAAACAATCATTAGATGTATGATGATAAGCAAAATCATTTCTCCGATAATGAAAAGATTTAGTAGTAGTAGGAGATAATTGAATAAATTGCTTTATTGAATAACGCTTGTAAGAAGTTACAAGGTTTTGTTTAGGAGAAGCAAGTTAACCAACTACATCAGTATCACTACTATCAGAGTTATTACATGAATTATCATAAATTGATTCAGTTGTCTCATCATTCTTCCTCTTTGGTCGCCATTCAGTTCTTGCTTCCGACCTTTTCTTTCTTAGATCTGAAACAAAAGATTTAGATCGATTAGGAAAATCAGATTTTTGAGATTGATTTTTCTTTTGTTTACCAGTGTTGATCCGTTTCTATGATTGTTGTCTCTTATATTTCTTACCCTTAGAATAATAATCAGCAGTCACAGAAACTGATTCACCAACCTTAGTTGATGATTCACCAGTTTTAAAAACATTTGGTAACTCTTTTCCATTTATAATAAAAGTAGAATGATTTGGAAGAGAAACATTAAAATCAAACATATCAATTTCCTCTATACACCCATCATCAGAATTGAGAAAATCATTTGCAGACGCAAATAAGTCATCAAAGTTATCAATCGAAGTTTGAGGTGCCTTTGAAAGTTTAGAACACTTTTTAGATGTAGATTGAAAAACTGTGTTCTTTAAAACAGTAGAAAATACACTTTGTTCAATATTTACCAAAAGTCTTTCATCAGATAAAACATTTTCAAGTTCAACTATTTTGCTTTCAAGAATGAGTGGAGGAACATAAACTTTTGCAATTGTAGGTTTTGCCTCCATCTCAGAAACAGAATAACTAGCAAAATAGCCGTTTGAGAGAACTTTTGGTGTTTCAGAAAGATAACTATCATTTAACTTTTCATAGTTAAATGGTAGTTGCATTTTCTTAATATTCTTTCTTTTTTTAGTTTCCCTGGTCTCAACTTCTTCTGGTAATTTGGTAACAAATTTGAGTTTTAAATGTGTATGTTTACCAACAGCAGCAAGAAAATCAAAATTATAAAGTGCTGGTTGTTTTCTGATGGCTTTATTTAAGTAAAGAGGATTTTGAAAACCAAGTCCCCATTTTTCCTTAACATCAACCTCTTCATTAGGTGCATTAAGAAAAATATTTTGATCTGTTTGACCTCTTGCATAAAGTTTGGCTTCCAGACCATTTACCTTCTTATTTAAGATCTTGTTCTCAACCTGCAATTTATGAACAGTCAGTGCAGATTCTTTCTTCTCAAACTCAGAGTTAGAAAATTTACCTTCAAAATCAGAAATCTTCTTTTCAACACAATCTACTTGAAGTTTAGAATCAGAAGCAGACTTGCATAAAGAATCAATTAGATCTTTGTTCCCAATAACGGACTTACTAAGCTCAAAGATCTTGTTGTTTCTTATAGCAACTCTGTCTTTTTCCTTTTTCAGTTTTGTTTGTAAGTCTTGAATCTCAACCATCATGGCTTCCATTTTGGTTATGAAATCTTTTTCAGTTAAGTGCATTACCTCATCAACTGCTTCATCATCTGAATCATCATATTTCACCTCTTTGCCCATTAAGCATAGGTGAGCAACTTCTTCTCTTTCTTCCTCCTCATCAGAATGGTCTAACCAGTATTCATCTTCAGCCATTAATGCCCTGCCAGCTTCTTGTTGTTTAGGCAAGAGCAATATTTTCTGATAATACTCTGAGTTGCGAACCTTTGGTTTTCGACATTCTTTCGCATAATGTTTGAACTTGCCACAGTTGTAGCATTTGATCAGATCATTAGTCGTCTTCTTTTCAGTACTGGCATAGTCATTCAGATATTTCTTTATTTCTTTCGTCTTCCTTTCCACATACCAATTCTCTTCATGTCTCTTTCCTTCAACTCTTTCTCTGTGCTCATGGTTCTTGGAGCTAGACAAAGAATATCTCTGTGAATTTGATCCCGGATTCTTGTAGAATTTCTTTTGGAAAGCTCGGGTGAGTAAAAGCATAACTTGTTAAATACTTTCTCCGTCATCTCCATCAGACTCGGATTTTGATTCAGAACTGGTAATCACTTTCTTCTTTTTCTTCTTCTATGTCTTTTCTTTCTTCTTCTCTCCGACTACCAATGCTATGGGATTGGGAACTTTCTCTGTCTTCTTTTTCTCAGCTCTTTTCTCTTCCACCTCTTCCTCATTCTGACGGAAAGTCTCATAAACCTCATGTAACAGAATGTCATTTATATTCTTCATCTGTTTCATCCTACACGTATTCTTTTTCCATTCTGGTTGTAGGATGCTCAGAAACTTGACATTGTTCTCAAGCTGCTTCTTTTTCACTTTGTTCTTTGACAATTCATTCAGAAGCAAGACAAACCGTTCATAGGTGTCTTCTATGCTTTCATCTTCTTTTGCTTTGAATTCCTCGTACCTATTAATGCAGTTAGCCACTTTCATCTGATTGCCGACTTTGGAACCCATCTTCATCTTTTGTAACTGATCCCACATTTTCTTAGCATTTGCCTTGTAACTATCGATCTTGATGTAAATCTCATTCGGATAGCTCTGAAGTAAAAGAGATCTTGCTTGCTTATCTGCTTTAAACCGACTTTTCTGTTCCTCAGAATATTGTGAAAAATCCATTGGAACAGTTTTCATCTTTTGATCTCTGTCCTCATCACCATCCTCAATGTCAGAAGAATCGTCATCAGGTATCTGAAAAGTAGGTGGTAACATGGGACCTTCAGTAATTGAAAGCAGAATATTTTCCCCATTTGCATGTCTATCCACAAAATCCAGAAATCTGTCTTTCCACTGCTCGTATTCCCCTTTAAACAGAACTGGGGGCTTGACATCCGTACCAATAGAAAGAGCGTCTTTGGAAGTCATCTTGTATGTACCTGTTTTGAAAAGATATGCAATAAGAAACTAGAAACTGATCGTTAGTCCAAATATGAAATCACAAGAAATAAGAAAAATTCAGAAACTCAGTAATTTTGACTAAGTGTTAAAACTCGCAAGGCACTATTCACAGAAAAACTCGCAGGATTAAGCTAGCGTGTTTATGAAACTCGCACGCAAAGGATTGCATGTATTGACAAACTCGCAGATCACTGTAACTCGCAGATCATTGAAACTCGCAAGTGCCTAATCACGCAAGATACTGTTCACAAAGAAACACGCTAAAAGAGACATGCACTTTTATTGAACTCGCTAACCACAGCTTCCGCGTTTTAATAAACTCGCTAGATACTGAACGCGCAGATTTACAAAATGCGCTAAATACTGTTCGCGCAAAATTTAGAAATGCGCTAGAAGCTGAAGGCGCAAAACTTGAAACTCGCTAGCTGAAGCCCGCGCAAATCTTGAAACTCGCTAAACGTTACTAGCGCGAAACACAAACTCGCAAGATGAAGGTAGCGCGTTTCTCAGAACTCGCTAGACGAAGGTAGCGCGTTTCTCAGAACTCGCTAGACGAAGGTAGCGCGTTTCCACACTTAGAATATTTTTCAAGAAATTTAAACTCGCATGGGTTTGCGCGTTTGTCAGATCGCGCAAAAACACTATTTGCGCGTTTGCCTGTTAGCGCGTTCTTCAGATGAACTAGCACGAAACTTAGATCTTGCGCGTTCTTGAACTTTTCTTGCGTGTTCTTGATCTGATCGATCAAAAATCAAGTAAAACTTGATTTCTGAACCTAAAACTTGTACAATTTCTTTAACACTATAAACGAAACACTATTACATCTCTGAATTTTGCTAACAAAAACAAATTGATACAATTTGACTCGATTTACAGTGCATATGAAACTCGTGAACAAAACTTCTACAAATCTCAAAAATTATGGACAATTACAGTGCAATTGAAAATTTTAACTATACAGACTCGATCGATTATACTTAGAAGACAAAACCTAATGGATTACAACTCCAGATTTGCACAAAAACTCGAAAATCGATCTGAACTTTGACGAACATAGTACGAACATTTTCTTGAATTGATTTCACTTTTTGGATCTGCTCTGATACCAATTGTGTGTCCTGAATCTAGTTTCTAATCACAATCAATTAATCGACAAACAAGATTTAATCCAATTACCTGTTTTGATTTCAATTTAATTCAACAAATACAACTTTCCCTCTCTAGAACTCACTCTCTCTCTACAATTCTCTCTCTAGTTCTTGATACGTCCAACTACTTCTCTTCTCAAGATACAACTAACAAAAACAGAAATACAAAGTTTTTATACCAACAAGAAATACAAGGAAAACAAATACAAATACAAGGACTTTGACTTTAATGAGAGTTGACTTTCAGCTTTGACTTCTTGTATCTTTGACCATCAGTATTCTTGATCTTGTATCCAACATATTTATGCTCTAACAGCCAGGTAGCCACATCTGCTACCCAGTCTCATGTGTTGAGATAGGGTATTGAAGGAGCCATCGTGGACCTAGCAACGCAAATGCACGCCCCCCCCTGGCCACTCCACCATCTCTCAACAGATGGTGGTTTCAATTTCACACGGGGATTTAGCACAACCGCTACCAGTCTCTCGCTTGCAGAGTTCTTGTATTGAAACAAGAGGACAACTGCCCCCGTCCTCGACTTCTTTGGGTGCACAACATCTAGAGCCCTTTGATTTTATATCTCCTATTCCTAGGACACAGGTACCTTTCTCGGCTACTGCTGGAGGCCTTAGTGGCCCGGCCGGAACACCCATAGTAATTCCAACTTTGGTCGGTTTACGAGGATTGGGTGGAAGTCCTACCACAGCTATTATTACGCCAGCTGTGAACGTAGGCGGTTCAACTTCAACAGTCGTAACCACAACTGGAAGTCTAAGTGACCCAGGAGTTAGTAACCCCGAGTTCGTCTCAAGGGAATTTATGGACAGCGCTCTAAAGGCTGTCCACACCATCATACGAGCCGAAATGAGGGAGGAGGTAGACGCGCTGAGACGACTGATCAAAGGCAAAGCTCCCACGACTGAGCTTGAAACACTACCTCCTACACCACCACCCTCTACTATTATTACAGATATGTCTATCGATGACCTTAAATCCATACTCCTTGCCAAACTACTTGCCCAATCTCAAGTAGAACCCACCCAAGATGCCGACTTACTTTCCTTACTTCGTGCCCAAGCATCTACTCCAACACCACCCCCAACCCTCTATATCTCCAGAACCCTTCCAGCAACAACAAGCCCTACTTCAGTCTTTGCAGCAAACAATAGTTGTATTGACTAAACGACTATCATCCGTGGAAGACACCTGTCGGAGCCAGGCAGAGAGGCTCAAGCGCCGACTTGATGACCAGGATGATCCTGATCACCATGAGGCGGAGAAGCGCCAAAGATTATCCGAGCCGGAGACACAGTCAGTGGGCACAGTATAGGTGGAAACGGAAAGGGGTTTAGGTTTTGGTACTCGACCGGAAGGGCAAGAACAGACACAGGAGCAGTCGATGGATTTGGTTTCATATGATATTCCAACGGTTGAAATGCCTGAGGAACAAGATGGAGGTTCACCGATAGATCAATAAAATTGGGCTATGATCATCGATCCGTATTCAGTTTCAGACCCGACAGAAGAACAGGCCAATACTAAAAGAGCGTTGGTAGTCCTTCAAGCCGAGATTGATGAGATTATCAATTTCGAGTTTACGGCTCCAGATTATCAGCCAGATGTACAGATTTCTGTTGGGATACCGCTTTTAACCTATACTGCAGATCACCCTGATCTTCCTCAATCAGATATTCCTGTTCGATCTCCTCCTGCATCACCAGTTTTGAGAACAGTTAGTACTCCGCCAGTTCAGCCGTCCAAATGGGAAAGAGTCAGAATTAAAGTTCCATTTCTTGAAGAAAGCCAGAAGTGATCTTTGCCCATTGGATTCGTGAATATGATGAAGTCATGGTTCATGGTCTCCAGTCGATGAAAAGTAGGGAAAAGCAACGCGAAATTTTGTTTGTGTATAACTACTTCATAGACAGGTACAAAAAGATAAAGCTCATAATTACATCTGTCAATCAGATTCATGCTTGCTACTTCAAGGGCGTAAAGTACTCTTTCTTCGTTGTGACAAGAGAAGATGATAAACAGTGGAGTTTTTCTGAAACCGATTTTCCACGTCTTGAACCACAAGATCTGCTATTTCTGCTTAGGGATTTTAAGACCAGAACTTTCAGACCAGGGGAAGTTACAGATGCACTCGAAACTATCAAGAGATACATGAAGTGTGCAATGAAGCTTGCCTAGGTAGATGATTTTCAGATCGGGTTAGAAAGCAACCAACCGAAGATCAATCTGCTTAAACCTGATCTGAGTATTCCATCAGATGCCCAGAATGTACCAGCCTTCACAGTTCTAAAGTTTCCAGAATTAGGCATGACTTACGCAAACAGCAAAGGTGATATGCGTTTTATCCGATTCAGTCAGATTGCTAGATTCTGCGATGGTACTTTGATGTTGCTTAAAAACAAGTTGAAGCGTGCTGTTGATCAAGATGAAAAAGGGGTTCATCCATTGGATCCAAAATACAAGGAACTTGTTCTTCAAGGACTGGGTGTTATCATTGATCGGCGGGAGTATAGAACACAAATGCGCTACTTCGAGAACAGTTTTGGGTTTCGAAAGACATATGTTCCAAACTCGCGTGATTTCGATCTTCTATTTAAAGGGGGATATTGATAGAGTGTTTTATATGTTAAATAGAAGTTCAGGGTACAAAATGTATTTATTCTAAAGTTTTATTAGTTTGTTGGGCCTAAAGCCCATTAGCCCATTTAGCTTTGTAAGCCTAATATATAAAGGCATTTCTAGTTCATTTATTAGTTTAAGATCTCATTCATAATTCTCTAGTCTATAGGTTTACTTTCTTTATCAGATATTCTCTCTGTAAACCTAAACCCTTTATTGAATATTAATCATATAACTAGAGGTTATGGCACGATTTTTCTTCATTGATTATACTGTTCGTGATTGTACTCTACTAGGATCTACAAGAAGATGTGGCCTATCTCTGTCTAATAGCCAAGATTGATGAAGTGAAAGAAGAAGCATCTGAAGCTTTTTCTTCCTCCACTCAATCTTCTATTCCATTTCAAGGATCATTTATATCTAATTCTTCTCTAGCTGGAGCTGATAGACGCATAGCGATCGACTAACTGATGGTTGATCTTTGCAGTGCTCTTAATGGAAAAACAGAACCTGAAAAATTAAATATGGACTTACCTAAACTTCTTGAAAAATGCCATTTAAAAATAAAACAGTTGATTAAGATTGAAGAAAATCTAAAAGATCAAGTCAATGTAAATGAAGTTGTTAGTCTGATTTTATAGTAATCATTGTATTTATAGGGCTTGGTCAAATACTATGTTTAGTGTCTTTCTGTGTTGTATCTGACCAAGGGTATTTAAGTCCCTTTGGTCTTTGTTTCGTGTAAGAAACTCACGCACACATCTATTCAATTCCTACTTTGCGCATACTTGCTCTCTCTCTCTACTTTCTCTCTCTAAAGATTCTTAGATCTTGGACTATCAATTGGTATCAGAGCCATCTGAATCTTGAGAGGATTGAAAGAAATCATTTTTAGTTACTGAATTTGTAGATTAAGCAGAAAGTTTGATTGATTTTCTTGATTTTTCAAGAAAATCTCGTTTTTTTCTTCATTCATCAAATTTGGATATGTTTCTGGTCGAATTGTATTGATTTTGGATTCATTAGCTTCGTTTTTGTTAATAGATCATAATTGTTTCACATAATTTTGCATAAAAACCATGATTTGATCTTTGATTTTGTGATTTTGTGATTTTCTAGAAACTCGAGTTCTCGTACTGTTACATTCACGATTTTGAGTTTTAGTGTTTTTTAATCGAAATTGTTAGTTGAAATTTGTTATAAAGTTGTTTTCGATAATCAGAGTGTGTATTTCTTTCATAAATTTCTTGATTTCATTTGATCTTGCAAGTTCTTTTTGATTTTCTGGGGTTTGCGCAAGTTTATGTAGATTTGTGCAACATTCATGTAGGTTTGCGCATGTTCATGCTGTTTTGCGCAAGTTTCATATCACTTTGCGCAAGATCATTGTGTTCTAGTCCGTGTGTTAGTGCTTTTCAGGTTCTCACATTGGACTAATTACGCAAAGCATAGTTTGCGTATCAAGTGCCATCCGAGAAACAAAGTTCGCGTATCAGGCTACATACGCAAAGTACAGTTTTCGCATCACTCAGCATGCGCAAAGCTCATTGTGCGTATCGCTCAGCATACGCAAAGCTTACTTTACGCATCAGCCTTCGTACGCAAAGCTTAGTTTGCGTATCCTTCTTCTTGCGTAAAGCTCAGTTTGCGCAACCTTCTGCTCTCGCAACCTTCTGAAGTTTGTCAACTATGGATTCTGCCAAGTTTGCTTTCCAAGCTCAGTTCTACAAGAATGATCTAATGATGCAATTGGGGACAGATACTCGTCCACCAGTCTTAATTAATGAAGATGAGTTTACACAGTGGCAAGATAGTTTCATTAATTTCATTGAACGCCAGGCTAACGGAGAAAATATGATGAAGTCGTTTACTGAAGGACCATTCATCAGACCGAAAAATGACACTCCTTTAACAGTTGATGAAATCAAACGTGAAAAAGCCGACAGAGAAGCAAAGTCCAATTTGATGCTAGCACTGCCTAACTCAATTTACAATAGAATTGATTGTTTCAAACATGATCCGAATATGATGTGGACTCAATTAGAAAAGATCATGCTTGGATCATTAGTTTCTACTCAATACGCCAGACACGTTTCATGAATAATTTTGAGGAGTTTAAGGCAAAGGACAATGAATCTCTGAAAGTTATCTTTGACTGATTCTGCATTGTGGTTAATGACCTGAGAAAGATTAAAGTGGAAAAGATTGATCTTGAATTAAATATGAAGTTCCTCAACACATTGCAACCAGAATGGAATAAAACATGCCACAGATTGCGGAACGATGTCAGAATCTCCACTATGCAAATCCAAGAACTATACGAGATTATGATGACTGATGAGAGCTTGGTGATAGAGAAGAAGGCAAAACTTGAGAAAAAGAAGAAATCAGTAGACCCGGTTGCACTCCTCACAAAGCAATTATCTGAACAAGCGTTGTCTGATAACGCTTACGACGGGTCAACTGAAGATGATGGTGAGGCTTTGCAGAAAGCTATGATCCTTCTCTCTCAACATTACCAGAAAAAGTTCCAACCTCGATCGAGTTCCAACACTTCTCGCTTCACTTCTGGTTCAACAGTCAAAGTGCCTAAGCCAAAGTCTACTCCTTGTTATAACTATGGAAGTCGGGCCACTACTCAAAGGAGTGTCGAGTGAAGAAGGTTAGGGACTCAGCTTACTACCGGAAGAAAATGGAATTGGCTGAAAAGAGAGAGAACGGAACTGCTCTGCTGGTTGAAGAAGAATTCTGGATGAATCACTCTGACGACGAAGCTGCAAATGTAGAGATCGCTCATATGTGCTTGGTTGGAGTTGATCAATCAGACGATTCTGAAACTGATGAAGATGAGGTATATTCTGAATTTGATTACAATTTTATTACCTCTTAGTTGAATATCATGATAACTGCTTTATCTGGTTTACGTTTAAAGTTATTATCTGAAAAAAAATTTAAATTCAGAAAAGTTAGATTTGATTGACAAACTGAAAATTTCTTTGAAAGATGAAAAATCAATTTTAGAAAATACTAAAGACATCTTTCAAAAGAAATTGGATGATTTGGAAAATTCAAATAAGACTTATATTGAGTCTTTGACTAAAATGACTTCTTTAAAAGATGAATTTTCAGATAAAATAAATAAGTTAGAAGAAAAGCTTTATCGAAAAACCAATATGAACAAACAATTTTTATGAATAAACCGCGGAGTGAAGAAGCTTTAAAACAAAGGTGGGGACTTGGTTTTGAAAATATTCATTGTTTAAACAATGCGATTGAAAAATCCCCAACTTTATATAAGTACGATTATCTGACTCTTGCTCATTATGCTCCTCAATTTAAAATAGATTGGATGAATGAGAAGCAAGTGTTAGAAATCGAAAATGAGAAAAGGACAAATAACAAGAAAAATGAAATTCCTTTTGTTTATACTTATGAAAATGCCAAATATTTTCCTGATAAATCAAGAAGAGGTAGAATAATTTTAAATGATATATCTCCTATTAAATCTTCAGTAACTGATGATTTTGTTTCTTCTTATGCCCCTGATTCTGATAAGGAAAATATTTCTCCTATCATTTATGATTCGAATAAATATACTCCTCCTTTAGTATTAGAAGGCAAAATCATCGATCTTGAAGACAAGATAGAAGATCAAAATATTTTAAAAGAAATTGAATCTGATATTTTTCTTTCTTTTATGACTTCTAGTCTTGAAGAAAATTTATTTTCTCAAAAATCAGATTCTATTTCTAATCTTTCTTCTGATTATAAGGAAAATAAAAAAAGAAATTTCTAATTTTAAATTTTTTTCTCAAAATAATTCATACTCTGAGGCTCATTCAGATTTATTAGTTGATCAGATTGGTTGCTTAGATAAATTTATTTCTTCTGATTTAAATATTTAGTCTAAAATTATTGATGATTCTTTTACGCTAAATGATCATTATTATAAACTTAAGCGTAAAAGAAGACGGTCAAAGAAGTCAAAGAAACGAGATACAGTTCTTTCTGACTATTCTAATTCTTCAGATTCAATTCTTATAGATAGGACTTTGAGCCGGTCAAAGAAGCAGATCTGGAGAATGAAGCGGACATCTACTGATTCAATGATTGATGAGGATTTATATGTAGACAAATATTATAAAAGTGATTCATTTGCTTCTTGTAATAAGATTTCTAAATACTCTATTAAGCAAATGATTCAGATTTCCAAAAATGTCTCATATTCGTCTTCTGATTCTAGTTCAGATGATTATGCTTTATCTTCTGATGATTGTGCATATTATTCTGATTATCTTTCTCGTGCTTCTAGTTTCAATTCTTTCAATTATTTCCCCATAAGAAATGCAACTAACAAACATGGGCCCAAATTTAAGTGGGTACCCAAATCATTATCTGATTTAAAGTTGCAGGCATCACATGTTAAGGGGGAGTAAGGGAAATTAGCTTCTGAGTACTTCAGCTTAGGACCCGTACTTCATAGTCTATGACTTCTAAACAAATCAGTTTAGAACTCGTTCTTCAATGATTTAAGCTTCTGACTAAATGAGATACTGTGAGTACATCAATTTTATTTCCGCTGCATTTTATCTCTGATTATAATGTGTTCCAGTTTTTTTTTCTCATTATTTTTTAAGAATCTGAGCTTGTTCAACTATTTCTTAATTTTGTATAACCCAAATTTTTAAATTTGAGACACAAATTATTTTTATAATGTGAAAGATGAAATAACTTAATTTTATTTTGTTCCAACTAAATATCAATTTGCCGAATTCTTTACATTTTGTCTTTAATGAAAATTTTTAACATCGGCGTATTGAGTTTAAAAGTTTAAATCTTTACAAATTTTATTCTATAAAGTAAAGTTTTACATTTTTTCTTTCTTTTGAAAAAAATATGTGTCTACGGTAAATTTTCAAGTTCTTTTGTTTATATTAAAGTTTTTATATGATCAAATTTCAAGTCTTACAAAAGTCGAAAAGTCAGCAACATGTTTGAAACTTTTATTACTGCTTTAAAGTTGTGTGATTCGGAATATTTATAGTTTACAATGCTTGGAAAATTCTAAAAAGTCAAAATTTTGATTGTAATGAAAATATGGGCTAAGTACTTTTATGTAAAACTGAGTTATTGAGATGAATATTAAATTCTTAAAATTCAGAAATCTCTGAGTTTAAAAGTTTGTACATGTGACCTTTCTGGTTTGGGAAAGTAAGTTTCGTGGGATGCTTGTCATCTAGTCCCCTAAGGTCAATTGATTTGGTAGTGATCGAACCCAAATCCTTCAATAGAATCAGATCGAAAGTCATGTTCTACTGGTATGAATGGGTTTAGGATATGTCGATGTAGCCTTTCTGATCTGGGAGAGTATGTTCCAGGGGTACTTGACACCTAGTCCCCTAAGGCCAACTGGTCTGGGAGCGGCTGACCCAAATCCTGCAATAGGGTTTGATAGAAAGTTACGTTTACGACATGTTCTTTACTTAATAAACTTTTTGATTAAAAGATGGCAAAGTGCACAAGCTTAAAAGATGCCAAAGAGCACACTCATGTTAAGATGTCAATGTGCACACTGCTAAAAAGATGCCAATGAGCACACATCTCATGATACTTTGTGATATGTTTAAGTTGCGATAAACCTATAAATTTGTGATAATCTTAATTTTTGATGGATTAGTGTGAGTACATGCAAAGTTCTCTATTATATTTTTAGAATTGCATTTTCTTGAAGTTAATCGAAGATTCGTATGTGAGCACACTGAATAGATTGCTGAAAGTTTTTGAAACTGAACATGTTTTAACTTGATATGCAATAAAACTTGTTCTTGTATCCAACAACACACGCTTGATTTCAACCGATTGATAAATCTGTGATATTTTACTGAGTAGACTTTAATTTGTTTAGTGTTTAAAATTTTATATGTTTAGTTGTTTTAAAATTTATATTCAGGATATTTTTCTTTCTACATTAATTTTTTTATCATTGTGTTCTCATAAATATATTTTAATGGGTTTATGCATTATTCAAGGGGAGTGAACAAAGAGAATATTTTTCAAAGAATATATTTGTTTTTGAGGGGGAGTATCTGATTCTTTATATGAATGCTAACTTGAATTGTCAAATTTAGTGCATTTGTGTAAGGGGAGTCAAAGAGCTAATCAGGTAAAAATTTTCGGACTCCAAGTCAGATTTGTGCAATCAGTTGGTCGTGCAAACTGTGCTTTGCGCATCCTTCGTGAAACGCAAACCGTGCTTTGCGCATCCTTCGTGAAACGCAAACCGTGCTTTGCGTATCCTGTGTGAAACGCAAACTGTGCTTTGCGCAACTCACGAGTATCGCAAACCTCAGTTTGCGCAACAAACATGACGCACAAACTTTCCCTGCTTTCTCTGTTTCTTTGATTTTACAGATCTTATGTTGTCTCGTCTCCAATATTTGCATGACCTAGTTGAACCACTTCATCAAGGTCATGAGGGGGAGAAATCATAGAAGTCAAGGAGATTTTAAAGAGACAAAGAGCTCAAAAGTTTATCTGCTGATCAAGATTTGCTCAAAGATTCTATTTTCTCAACTACAACTTCTTCTTTTGTTGTTTCTGCTCCGATCACCACAGTTCATTCAAGGTCATTTAAAAGAGGTGTGTCGTCTAGAGCTCAAGATGATGCAAAAGACAACTTTATCTGAAAGTTGCTGAGAAGATTTTTTTTTCCTTAAAAAGTTAGAAAGCTTCACAAAGTCGCTTTGTTGGTCCGTGCTGACTTAGAAGATGTTTTTTTGAAGACCAAAGCGCCAATGATTACTAAGGGGGAGATTGTTAGGTCTGATTTTATAGTAATCATTGTATTTATAGGGCTTGGTCAAATACTATGTTTAGTGTCTTTCTGTGTTGTATCTGACCAAGGCTATTTAAATCCCTTTGGTCTTTGTTCCGTGTAAGAAACTCACGCACACATCTATTCAATTCCTACTTTGCGCATACTTGCTCTCTCTCTCTCTACTTTCTCTCTCTAAAGATTCTTAAAACTTGGACTATCAGAAGTCATCAATATTGAACGTGAACAAGATATCGTTGAGCAAAAAGCTGATAAAGCCACTGTAAAAGGATGGGATAAATCCTCAGCCAAGATAACTGAGATCATTGGTGCTCAAATAAAGATCTTTTTAGGATATGACTCTGAAAAAAGACAATCTTAGCAGAGATCGTTCAATGTTAAAAATCGGAATGTTCATCTCTTCTATACCTGACACCTCATCTTCTCAGTGCTATTCTTCTACTGCTATACTTGAAGAAACTCCTAAGAGTTCTAGGTGTATGGAAAAAGGCAAGTCCATTTTCATTAAATCTACCACGACCAAAAAGGCCCCAAAGCTGAAAAAAGACTTATTCTAAACCTTCTGTTAGTCAACCATCAATTTATAGAACTAAAATCTCTAGACCTTTTCAGAGACCCACTCCATAGCTAAAAGTTGATCTAAAACCTAAGAAATTAGAAGAACTAAAGGTTCCTCCTAGATCTGAGGAAAAAGTCATTCTTGGTCCGGGTCCTTCTAATCTTAAATCTCTAACTCCCATTCCTTTGGACCAAAAGCCATTATCACCGTCGCAATACTGATCATATTGCTAGTAAGTGTCTAAACACCACTAAAGCTGAAAAATCATCTAGATTGAAGATGATACCCAAAGCTAATAAGTCAACTATGGTTAAAAATGTCACTAAGGCTGAGAAAACTACCAAAGTGAAGAATATCACCAAAGTTAAGGAATTAACAAACGTGAAGGTTGCCATTGAAGTTGAGCCATCAGATGAAGTAAAGAACGTTGAATCCGCCATCTCTACTAACCAAGCTGGACCAATTGGAAAATGGGTACCAATTCAAAATCAATCTTCCTTTTTAGTGCACGATCTGAAGGGTATCCGATATCTTGATAGTGGATTCTCTAGACACATGACCGGAGACAAAACCCTGCTAACTGAATATAAGGAAGAGAAATCTCCATCAGTGACCTTCGGTGGTAATAGTAAAGGCTACACAAGAGGGTTTGGTGTGTTAATCAACGGAGTAAATACCTTCAGAAGAGTTGAGTAAGTTGAAGGACTGAAGCATAATCTTCTCAGCATTAGTCAACTATGTGACACAGACTTTTCAGTGCATTTTCAGAAAGAGCTTGTACTGTCAATGACAAGAATGGAACATTTCCCTCACTGGTTCTCCCATGGAATATATCTACGTAATGAACATGGAATCTTCCAACACTACAAATATTTTTTTCTCTCCAAAGCCTCGCCAGATGTCTACTGGCTATGGCACAAAAGACTCTCTCATATGAACTTCAAAACGTTGAATGAACTTTCAAGTAAGGAACTTGTCACTAGCTTACCTCAACATTTAGACGCTATAGAATATATATGTTCAGCGTGTGAGTGGAAAAAATTAAAAGCTACTTTGAAATCCAAGCAAGTCTCTTTAGTGAGCACCCCTCAGCATCTACTCCATATGATTTTGTTTGGACCAGAGTATACTCTCGTCATTGTTGACAGTTTGTCAAGATATAACTGGGGATGTTTCTTAGATCTAAAAGTGACACTCTAGAAGAGATCATTTCCTTTGTAAGGAAAATGGAAATGTTGAACAATCAGACCCTTCGCTCGAAAAGAAGTGACCATGGTACTGAATTCAAAAATTGTACTCTGGAAAATTTCTTTGGGAGTAACGGAATATCTCTTAAGTTCTCAGCGGTACGAACACCCAGCAAAATGGTGTCGTTGAATGCAGAAACCAAACTATCATTGAAGCTAACGGTCTATGCTCAACGAATCTCATCTACCAACTCAATTTTGAGCTAAATCTGTTATTACTACATGCTCTACTCAAAATCGATCACTGATTGTTAAGTGATTCAAGAAGACAACTTATGAACTTTTCCATGGAAGAAAGATAACTGTTATCTTTCTTCATATCTTTGGTTGTAGGTGTTATATCTCATAAAACAGAGATACCCTAGACACACAAAAAACATTAGAAACTTCCCCAAGTCTTTCTAAGACTGAACTAGAGCCTCGTCTCCTGTTCACACGAAATTGTATGCCCTATCACATGAAGCGCCCTAGACGGCAGATATAAAAAGTCTCAAGTCATCAAAGTACACTGAAGTCATACGTCAACATAAACGAATGCCATAATCGGCATTACACGGTTGAAAATGGCTAAGTGGATCCTCAAATAAAAGATCGCCTTAGTCGACTGATATAAGGCATCCACGATTAAATATTATTAAAAAAGTATAATCAATTATGTACGACCAAAATCGTAAAGTTAATAAATTATCTTAGACTTTTTTACGTTGCCTAATTTTGACAAAGTCTCCCGATTTTGGCATTCATTAAATTCTTGATTTATTATTTACATTCTAAAATATGCACTATACACGACATACGATGTTGTTTGTATAACATATTTGTGAAATAGGGAATAACACTTGAATTAACGTTCAAAAAGTTACAAGTGGAACGACCACTAACGACCGTCCATAAAGAACTACAAAAGAATAAACTAAAAAACTAAGGCTGGAGGGACGGTTGAGCTTCCACGACCATCGGGAACGACTCGTCAGCAGCCACGACCTCAGGTTGGATATTCCTAGCATCAACAGGCATGTCTTAGATTTCTTCCTCATCGTCGGATTTCAGTTTGTCCTTGATCCGAATGTTTCTGAGAAAATATTTAAGTTCCTCTGTTGCATCCTTCAGCGACCTGCATCTTAAGATGCGTGAATGACTCAACGGACTCCACTTGATCTTTCATCTCCGAGACTTATCCTCTCGATTCCTCCAAAGTCGACCTAAGCACCTTGGTCTCTTTTTCATTCGCGACCAGGGATGACTTAGTCTCTTGAACCTCAACCTCAGATGCGGAAGCCCTGTCAAGAGCCTCTTTCATGCGACACTCTATGTTTTCTTTTGCACGACCTTCCTCCTCTAAACAAGAAAGAGTATCGTTCATCCTAGCCTTAGTCTCCCGCTTGGATGACTCAGCATCCTTCAATACTTGTGAGCATCGGCTAATGAGTTCCTCAGTTTGACTAGTTGAGCGTACATAACCGATAAAGTTTAGAACACTTGTCGAATGAAAAATTATAAGTAAAAACAAAAAACTAAGAAAAAGCATACTTGAGCAAATTAAGAAACTTACCATGATGGAAAGACTCACGGATTGAGTATCCATGACACCGAGGGGGCATTCTGGAATCTTTCCTAGTTATGAGGAAGGAAGAAGTTCTCCATTGAAGGGAAAAAAAACCTCCATCTCCAGGGGGTCCAACTTCATGAAATCCACCAGAATTTTTATGTTTAAGGTCATCGAGGACGGTTTCCGTACCTCCTCTGCTGACTTGTCCTTCCCCTTATCTTTAGAGGAAGGAGTCGCAGTTTTCGACACCCCATCAGTTTCGGTTTAGGATGTTGCACTAGTTGGTGCCATCGCTTTTCTACTTCGATGATGGAGGACGGTCTCCAGCAGTAGAAGATGGTTCCCTCAGGGGAACCACCTTTGTTTTCTTTAAACCCAACAATTGAAGTCGCACCCTTCCTCTTTAGATCCTTACCCAAGTAAAAATAACATTCGTCTCTTTCTCAGAAGGACGGGTCTGCCAGCAAATTATCATACAAGCAAACGAAGAGAAGAGGAAAACGTAAGCAAAATAACACTAATCCATGACCTCAGAACTATTTGTGGTTATCAACAACCATTAGGTCCCTAACCTACAACAACCAATTCCCACGAAGAATGGAATTGTCTACCATTGGTCACGGTTATCAATAAACAGAGAAAATTATGACGAAAAGAGAAACAATACTTGTCATATTCTCTTCTCTTTTTTCCCTTCGCACTCTTTCCTCAATCTCTGGACCTTCCCCAACCTCTGGGCTGGAAGCACCAAAGGGGTAACGTCATCGTCCTCTTCATCAATCAAATGACTCCTTGTCGGTTGAATAAAGACTTGATCAGAGATTCGAAGGAATCTTTCGATTTTCTCTTGAATATCCAGCAGAGAAGAAATCATAAAAAAATCAATGGTTGCAAACAATAATATAAAGTCGTTAATAAACTGGTCGAAGAAATAAGAAGCGACGCTCGACGAAAAAAGGCTTAGGCATCGTTTGGCAAAAATATGTTACCTTATAAGCTAGCTTATTTTCTGAGTATATGTTTGGATGGAAATAAGCTAGCTTTTTGATAAGCTACATGGAGTAACTTATGAGGAGTTTTTTTTATTATTCCAAGTATGCCCTCATTAATATTAATTATTATATATTAACTATTAATTATAAATAAATATTAATTATTAAAATTTATTATTATTAATTAATAAATATTATCTGAAAATTATTATTTAAAATTAAATTTAAATTATACATTGATATAAATATTTAATTATTTATATTTATTGATAATTATATCACTTTTTTTTTAATATTGATCAACATATTTTAGTTACCAATTATTATTATTTTTTAATTGTTAATTGATTTTTTTCCATATTATATGTAACGTTTATTTAAAATCATAAGTTAGTGTAGATTTTTTTTTTTAAATTTGGTTTAAGAAATTCAAAATTTTATAATATATAATAATAAATTTTAAATTTCTTTTGATTAACATATTATATTATTTACTACCTTATTTGCATTAATTAATATATTATATTACTATAAATTTTTTAAATTATATTATTAAATATTGTAATTGATTGTTTTTTTTCTAAATGTCCTTTTTGGTAATTTTACATGCTTATAAGCTAGTATTTTTAACAAATGGGACTTTTTCATCAGCTACCTTATCAGCTTGCCAAATTAACATACCCTTACACTCAATATTTCAACTCGTGACAATCCTGTTGATCCAACTCACTCAGTGATTTGATAATGACTCGCTATTATACTTGGTGAAAATTACGTTTAACATCTGTATGTATAAGTGTTTCATCATCAGCGATTAAATACTAAGTGTGTTCAGTATCGCTGATAATCTCTATTGAAAACAGTTAGACGTAATCCCTGTAGACAAGTTTCAGGACAAAAGATGTTCATTGCTGAATCGAAGACAAAGTTGTTGAACAAAGGACAAGTCTACTCATGATCTGATGTGGATATCAGTATAACCAAGACAAGTCCACATACACGCGAAGAAACCTGAGGAAAAGCTTCAGCGATCGCTGAATTTCCTTCTATCTCTGTGAAGGAAGAGATATTCAGCGATTGAAGATCACTTAGCTTATATCTCAAGTCTCTGTTCTCTTACATTTGCACACATAGTACAAATGTCAGAAGAGACATAACTCTGCGACAGATCGTACAAATAACTCTGATATCTACACTGTTCACCACACGACCAAAACCATGTCTCCAAAAGTCAGACGTATGCAACCAACCATCGAGGACACGTGTAAAGTACCCTGCCATGCATTTAATGTATAGGGTATAAATAGAAAGATCAAGACTCTATCTGAGTATTGCCTTCTATCTTTCTATTCATATAGAAACACTTGCTTTCTACATTCTCTCAGTCTCTATTCTTTAAATTTTTGTGCAACAATCTGTGTGATTCTTAAGTTTGTTTAGATTAGGTTTTACTTAATCTTATTCTGCAACAAACATGTAAATTGTATTTTTATTTATCAATAAACAATTTATTAAACCTTTAAAATTTGTGTTTGTATTCAACCCCCCTTCTACAAACTTGTTAAGCAACTTCAGGACCCACAAGTGGTATTAGAGCAGATTGTTTAATCTCATAAACAAGATCTTGCTTTATTCTCTTCCATGCTATTCCAAATGTGGAACTCAACACAAACACTAACTACTATGATAATGGTTCTCTCTCAAAACCTCCTCGATTTTCAGAGATAACTTTGCTCTCTAGAAAAATTGAATGATGCTATTTCTAGAAGGTGTAGATTTCACTATACCTGAATATGTAGAAAATGGCCCTTATGAACCCTTCACAATCATAGTTGCAGTTCCTGCTACTACCACCACTCCTGCTATTCTTAAAAGATATTCTATTAAGGAAATTAGACAATGGAGTGATGAAGATAAAAATAAAGTAGGTTTAGATGCTAAGGCAAAAACCATTATCTCTATGGCTCTGCCTGATGAAGTCTTCCATTCCATCATGCATCTAAAAAATGCAAAAGAAATGTGGGACACTATATGTGTTCAATATGAAGGCACCACTGAAATCCAAGAAACCAGAAAGATTAATTTGGTAAGACAATATGAAAGGTTTATTTGTGGCAAGAATGAATCCCTATGTGATGTTCACCAGAGATTTAACTATCTAATCATTGGTCTAAGGAATGTTGGTAGGACATATTCTAACTCTGAGGTCTTAACTAAATTCTTGGAATGTCTTCCTGAAAGCTAGGACAGTTATTCAATGTGTCTTAAGTTAACAAAAGACTTAAATTCTCTATCCCTCTCTCTCTTAGTACCTTATATGGAATATTGCTCAACTATGAGCAATCAAATCTTCTGATGAAGAATATTGTAAAAGATTCTAAATACTCCAAAAGCACTCTTGTTGTTTTAGTTCTTCAGAGATCATTCTATCTCAGTGATCTACTCTCACTATCACTGAGTTAGATTCTGACTCTATGGAATTATCAAACGCTGATCTTTCAGAGTTTGATGAATCCTTAGCACTCTTGACAACACCTCCAAAAGATTTGCAAGAAAGAGGAATTTCAGAAGAAATAAGCCTCTCTCTATATCTGACAAGCCAAAATCAACCCATGTTTATAAGGCTACTTCTACTTGCTATAACTGTAAAAAAAGTTGGACATTTTGCAAGTGAATGCAGGTCAAAGAAAGTTTTCAAACCTTCTACTTCCCAGAAAACCAGCGATAACAAATACCTTAAGCTGAAAGAAAAATATCAAAAGCTGAAAAGTTTTAAGCTAAAAGGTAAGGGTCTTATTGTTGAAGAGCATGACTAGGCTGAATCAGAAGAATTGAGTTCTGATGAAAAAGAAGTTGCTAATCTCTGTCTTATGGCTGAGATTAAAGAAGAAGTGGAAGAACCAACTTGAACTTCCATGAGTTACATCTCCTCTCAGGTATCAATCTTTACTAATCCCTCTCTTTCTGAAGCTGAAGGAAGTCGCGCAGTCGATGTGTTGACAGTAGACTTGTATAATGCACTAAATGGAAAAACTCTAGCTGAAAACAAGAATATTGATTTAACTGAACAATTAGAGAAATGTCATGAAAGGATCAAAGAACTAACTCTTCTAAAGGAAAGTTTAAAACATCAAGTCATTGTCAATGAAATTATCATAATTGAACACGAACAAGCCATTGCTGCTTTAAAAGCAGAAAAGGCAACTGTTGAGGAATGGTGTAAATCTTCAATCAAGATCACTGAAATCATCCAGGCTCAAATCCCTGCTAATGACAAAACTGGTCTCGGTTATCATCTTGAAAAAGATGAACCTAGCAGAGACATTTCCATGCTTAAGTTTGGAATGTTTGTCTCCTCTATCCCTAACACTTATTCTACTCAGTGCTCTTCGTCTTCCAATCCTATTCTTGAGGACTTATCAAAGAGCTCCATGATCGCTGATAAAGGGAAATCCATTTCCCATCATCCTTAGAAGGCTACCAAGAAAGCAAAACAAGTCTTTTCCAAACCTTCAGTAAATCAATCATCCAGCTCTGGAACAAAAATCATTGATATCCCTCAAAGATCAACTCTAAAGCTGGAAATTGATATCAAGCCTAAGAAATATGAAGAACTGAAAGTTCCTCTGAGATCTTATGCTAAGGGAATTCTTGGAGCTGCCCCTGCTCATCTCTAGTTTTCTAACCTTATTGCTCATGCTCTTAAAGCCACTATCATCTATAGAAAGTGCTATCACTATGAACTTACTGACCATATTGCTAGTAAATGTCCTACTGCTACAATACCTGAACAGACAACTAAGTGAAGATGATTGCCTCCAAGGCTAAGAAGGTTACCAAAGCTGAGAATTTTGCTAAGGTGAAAAATGCCACTAAGGTTAATCAACTAACCAAAGTGAAGGTAACCACTAAAGTTGAATCTTCAAATTCCGTGAAGATTGCTTAACCTTCCATCTCCACTAATCCTACTAGACCCACTGAAAAGTGGGTACCAATCAAAACATAATCTTCCTTATGTTTGCAAGGATCGAAGGGTATCTTGTATTTAGATAGCGGATGCTCTCGACACATGACTGAACAAAAAGACCTGCTTACTGAATACAAGGATGAAAAAGGTCCCTCAGTGACCTTTGGTGGAAATGGAAAAGGCTATACCAGAGGTTTTGGTGTACTCAGCAATGGGACAACTACCTTCCGAAGAGTTGCTTACGTAGATGGACTGAAGCACAATCTTCTCAGCATCAGTCAGCTATGTGATAAAGACTATAAGGTTCGCTTTCGTAAGAAAGCATGTTCAGTGGTGAATGAAAAAGGGTAGCTCGCTCTTAGTGGTTATCGTATGGAAAATGTCTATGTAATAGACATGGACTCTACTACCACTGAAAATGTTTGTTTTCTCTCTAAGGCCTCTTTAGATATCAATTGGTTATGGCACAAAAGGCTATCTCGTCTCAACTTCAAAACACTGAATTCTCTCTCCTCAAAAAGACTAGTCTTCGGTCTTCCTCAGCACTCATATGCCAAGGAATCTCTTTGTTCAGCATGTAAGAAGGGAAAGAAGACTAAAGCTAGTTTCAAATCAAAACAAGTTTCCTCAGTGACAAGTCCTCTTCAACTCTTGCATATGGATTTATTTGGCCCTGTCAATATCCAATCCATAGTTGGAAAGAGATACACACTTGTCATTGTAGATGAATATTCTCGCTACACCTAGGTAATCTTTCTTCGATGTAAAAATTACACTCTAGAAGAACTGATATTTTTTGTTAGAAAGATGGAAGTGGTAAATAATCTAATTGTTCACCCAATAAGAAGTGATCATGGAACTGAATTCAAAAATAGTTCCCTGAACAATTTCTTTGAGAGTAAAGGAATCTCTCACAATTTCTCTTCCGTAAGAACTCCTCAGCAAAACGGTGTCGCTGAAAGAAGAATCTGAACGATCATTGAAGCTGCAAGATCAATGCTCAGCGATTCGCATCTTCCAACTCAGTTTTGGGTAGAAGCTGTCAAAACTGCTTGTTTTACTCAAAACAGGACTCTGATTGTAAAACGTTTCAGCAAAACAACTTATGAACTCTTTCATGGAAGAAAACCTTCTATCAGTTTTCTTCACATCTTTGGTTGTTAGTGTTTCATCTTAAACAACAAAGATGCACTTGGAAAGTTCGACCAGAAAGCTGATGATGGAATCTTTCTTGGTTATTCCTCAATTTCCAAAGCCTACAGAGTCTTCAACAAGAGAAGACAAATAGTAGAAGAAACAATTCATGTCATCTCTGACGAATCCAGATCAACAAACTCTAAACCTATCGTTGACAATTAATGATGAACTGAATGCTTGGATGTTCTCTCATTATAGGGATACCGAACCTCTCTTCAACACTCATCAACATACAAATCCTCCTAATGCTGATGAAGATCCAAACATCATACCTCCTAATGTTGAATCCACCTCTTGGGTTTCAGCTGTTCCACTAAACACCCTTCCTCCATAAGATCTTCTCTCTTCTGAAAACCTCTCAGTATATAATGTTTTGTCTGAACCACAACATATGATAGTTGAAGAACCTTAAGCTTTTTCATCGGTGAACATTCTTATTGATGATCCAACTCCTGAGGTAAGCGATCATGCCCTAGCACAGCGATGGACCAGAGATCACCCCATAGATCAAATTCTTAGTGATCCTGATGCACGTATTCAGATACGACGAACTTCAGGTAACATCTGTCTCTTTGTTAATTTTCTTTCTTTCATAGAGCCAAAGAAGACTAATGATGCCCTTAGAGATCTAAATTGGGTCAGCGCCATGCAAGAAGAGCTGACTGAGTTTGCTAGAAACAAAGTTTGGAATCTCGTTCCCCGACCATCTGAGAAATCTGTTATAAGCAATAAATGGTTGTTTAGAAACAAATTAGATGAACATGGGACTGTAACCCACAACAAAGCTATTCTAGTTGCTCAGGAATACAGACAAAAGGAAGGCATAGACTATGATAAAACCTTTGCCCCGGTGGCTAGGCTCAAAGCAATTCAATTATTCTTATCCTATGCAGTTTACAAAGACTTCAAAGTATATCAAATGGATGTCAAATCAGCATTCCTAAATAGAAAGCTGAATGAAGAAGTTTATGTTGAACAGCCCCTAGGGTTCTATGACCCAAAGAATCCAAATTATGTATATAAATTAGATAAGGCTCTTTATGGGTTAAAACAGGCTCCTCGTGCTTGGTATGACACCCTTTCTTCTTTTCTTATCTCTGAAAATTTTAAGCATGGTAAAATTGAGAATACGTTATTTTTTAGAAAGATAAAAGGTCATATTATTCTTGTACAAATATATGTTGATGACAATATATTTGGTTGTACTAACCCATCTCTGTGTACTCATTTCGCTGAAAGAATGAAGAAAGAATATAAAATGAGTATGATGGGTGAACTAACTTACTTCCTTGGACTTCAGATCAAGCAATCTGACAAAGGTACATTTATTAATCAGGGTAAGTATGTTAAAGATATGCTGAAAAAGTTTGATCTTACTCAAACATCAGCTATGAAAACTCCTATGGCAACCCCCCCCCCCCCCGACATTAAACAAGGATCCAACTGAAAACCAGTTAATGTCACTGCCTACAGAGGAATGATAGGATCCCTGCAGTATCTAACAGTTAGCCGACCTGATATCATGTATTCTACATGTCTTTGTGCTCGCTATCAATCGGAACCCGAGGAATCCCATCTGATCGTTGTCAAGCGTATTTTCAAATATCTTAAGGGAGTTCCTAACCTCGGTTTGGTATCCCAAAGATTCAGAGTTCGATCTAACTGCTATTCAGATAGTGATTTTGCAGGTTGCAAACTTGATAGAAAAAGCACCACTAGCAGTTGTCAACTCCTATGAGGAAAGCTAGTAAGTTGGACAAGTAAAAAGCAAGACTGAGTGTCCACTTCCACCGCTGAAGCTGGGTACGTAATAGCTGGAAGTTGTTGCGCTCAAGTCTTATGGATGAGAAATCAACTATTAGACTATGACCTTCAGCTTTCAAAAATCCCAATCTGTTGCGACAGCACTAGTGCCATCGCTATAGCAAACAATCATGTGCTACACTCAAAGACAAAGCACATAGAGATCAAATATCATTTTATCAGAGATCATGTGATGAATGGTGATATAGAACTCCACTTTCTCCCTACTGACTATCAGGTCGCTGATCTTTTCACCAAACCTCTTGATGATACAAGATTCAACTTTCTCATCAGTGAGCTTGGAATGCTAAATCTTGAGGATTAATTCTTCAGCTTTCATGCATCATGACAATTATAAAAGGTTCTACCTATTCTTATAATCTTTGATTACATATCTCCGACACACATGTATGTTCTCTCATTCTATCTCACTGAATCCTATTCAGTAAGACGTTTTCAAAAACCAAAACCTTAATCACAGAATTTCTTCAGGTGGTTAAAAGCTTTTTGAAAAACAAACCTTATCACTAATATTTCTCATCAGTGATCCTTTGTAAAGAAAATATATCTCTGAATTTCTGTCACTAATACTTTCTAAAAATGAAACTTTTTTCTCTCCTATGACGTCATTCGAACCGAGAATCCATGGCACGACTTTTTATGATACGTTCGTCCGTTGCACTTTTTGTCTAATCAACTTCGTGGGAGGTGTCCGTGTCATGATGACCACCTTTTCCCGCTCCAAATCCTTTCTCTCTCCTCATATAAAAAGGAATGCTATTCACAGTTTTGCCTTTTATGCTCTCTAAAAACTTAAAAGGGAAATAACTTTCTCTCGCCATTCAAGCAAAGAACCTAAGAACAATAAATCTTCAAAAAGCTCCAGGTTTTTCTTCTTATCCTTTATCCTCTAAAAACACTAGTTTAATCTTAAATGTTCTTTACTATTTTGGATTAAGAGTGTTTTTCACTTAAAATAATTTTCTTTATGATTTTATTGTATGCAAAAACCTTATGGTTTTTAAGAATGATCTACTCACTTCCTTTTTCGGAAACTATTTTTCATCTAAAAACAAACTTATTTTTCAAGTTTCTTTCCTTAACAAGAAACTAGTAAAATATTTTGCAATGTTTTTAGACTCTAAACCTTCTATTCTATTCTACTTTTCTCTACTCCAAAAATGTCCCACGCTACTCTCATTCCTTCCAAGACTGTTAAGTTCGCTCTTGCTGACTCTGAAGTTGCTAAGAACAACCACTTGGCACGTTTGGACTTTTCCACTGATAAATATCCTCATCTCGTGCAAGCTGCAAATTTTCTCAAGGATTCATGTCTGGAATATGTGTTAAAGGTTGATCCCAAGCCTTCAAATTCTCTTCTTCAGTAGTTCTGGTTCACCGCTAATAAGGGTGAAGTCACCAGCAAGCAAGGCAAACCAATCCATGCCATTACTTTCCAAACTCAACATGGTCCAGGGAACATCACAGCTCTCGCTATCTGCACTTCTCTTCGTTTTCCTTCGAAGACAACCAAAGGCTTCGACGCTCCACCAACTGATGCTGAACTTATTTAGTTCCTTGACTTCATGGGTTACCAATGGGACTTCAAGGCTCGCACTTTTATCCCCAACAAGAAGCTGACAAAGATCCAAAAGGCAAACATTCCCTCGGAGCTAAACTTTATCTTCAATCATATCATTCAGAGCATGAGTGGAAAGGTTGGATCCCTGGACCAAGCTAGAAAAGTACAGGTCCAGATGGGATATTCAGTAATCGTTGGTCGAATTTCGCCTACGCTAGAGCAATCTTTGAAGATCTCATGTCAAAGATCGAGAAACCTAAAAGAGACATCAGAATTCCCTATGCCCGCTTCATCTCTGCCATCCTCCACTTCTTCCTTGGCAACAAGTACCCTAAGGAAAGTGACTTCAACTTCTCCAAGGTTGGACTTCGAACCCTGGAAGTTTAGCCCACTTACAAAGAGGTAAGTCTTCAAACCTTACGCTTCCGACTTTCCCAAACTTCTTTGTCTTCAGTGCCTACGCTGATGGTTTCTTCATCAGCTATCCCCGCCACTACCACCCTTCAGAAACGCAAATCAACAGCTTTTACATTGTCCTTCTAAGAAGGACAATAAGATTGTGGAGCAAACCCCCTTGACAAAGGTACCTGAGGTAGTCTCTCAACAGGCTACCTTAGATGATTTTGTGGTTCACTCCTCCACAGCTGATCCAACAACAACCGTGTCAGGGATATCCAACGTCGATACACCACCGGTGACTGCCCCAATTCCCTCAGTGACTCTAACCCCATCTGAGGTAACTTCTATCATCAACAGTTTTTCCTCTTCTATCCCTCTTACTTCTCCTTCTATTTCTTTGGTCTCTAATCTTCCAGCCTTACAGCAGCCAATTCTTAATGTTGCACATGTAGGACCAGTTGTGCCACAAACATCGCTTCCTTTCCCTTCCTTTGAAGGCGACTTGAATTTCTTCAATATGTTTGACACTTTAGGTATCACTAAAAACCAATACACTTCTCCCACCTCTCTAAATAATCCTAAGCATCGGTTTGCTCAAACGCTAACTTGTTTTTCAGGTCCTACTTTGGGAACGGTTGATGCTACTGTGACCAAGCTTGTTGACGAGGTGGACACTCTTGCTGCCTCTCTCAACACCAATACCAACGCTGTAAATACAGCAGGTGAGGAGCTAAAGACCCTCTCTGCTGCCACTTCCACCAAAGTTGAGGCTTCTCAGTTTATCTCTGATCAAACAGAGGTCACCGCGCTGAAGGAAAATGTGGCCAACAATTCAACGCAGATCCAATTTCTCAATGGCCACGTTGATAACCTGACTAGTGAAGTTAAGGCCCTCAGCGGCAAGTTGAAGACGGCGAATCAACTGCTCGCTCATATTCTATCAAAAGTGAAAGCACCATCTCCCGCATCTACTCCCTCATTCACTTAGAATGACAGGGTGTCTCTGAATGTTGCAGTGGAATTCATTCATCAGGCCACTTCTGCTTTTCCAGAGATAGAAGGACGTCTAGATAAGTTGGAGGTTGATGCCCGCAAAGAACCTGTTGCTGATGCTGCTGCCGGTACCACTGCTGACCTCCCCCATGATGATGACAAAGAGGGGGAGAAGAATCTCAATGAAGAAAATTCAGAGGAAGCACAGGAAACAACAGATGAACCTCTATCTCATTCTGAGGGGGAGAGGACAACTGATGATCAAGCCCCTTCTACTCATTCTCAAGCGCAGGAACTAGAAGAAGATGAGGAAGAACTTGATCTTCAAGATCAAGAAGGTAACGACGACGTCATCGCTGATGATGATGAAGACGAAGACCCATCTCAGTGGTATTCTGGAATAAACATCTCATCAGCGCCAGCGATGAAAGGCATTGTTATAAATGAAGCAGGGGGGAAGACAGAAGGACAAAGCTTCAGATACCTCATCGCAAGGGAGGCAGAAGGGAATCAATGCCTAGTGAAACCTGAAACTCCTATAACCTTATGAGGGGGAGCTACCTTCTCAAGTATGTCTCTCCACAGTGCCTCTATCATTCTTCTCCTACCATCCACCCTGTCTTTCTAGCCTTTATCTCTCTCTTCTTCAAAAACATACACTAACTTCATTTCTTTTTTATCAGAAAGTTCTCTCCCCTGATTAAGGGAACTTCTCTTCAAATAATCCCAGCTCAAATAGCTGAAGAATCTATAATCCCAATCTATGTCAATGAGATTGTGAAGAAGAAAAAGAGGATGAATCCCTATGTCACCCAAGAAGGCCCTCTCGACCTCTTCAAAGGTCAGAGGATGAAGTACAAAGACGAGAAGAGATGATCTCTAACTTGGAGAGTTTACGGCTAAAGATCCCTCCTCAATCCTTAACTGAAGAGTTTGACCTCCTGTCCAAAGCTGGAATTGAAGAATATGTCAGAGCTGAAAAATTGATTGTTGAATGCCAAAAAGATGTTGATCTAGCTCTTGAGGTACGTTCATCTCTATTCAATGATGACAAGATGAAAGAGAATTCAATGAATGTTCAAGCTACTCTTTTGAAATAGATAGAGGCGGAAAACGATAGAAAAGAGATCAGCGATGCCAGTCTAGCTTGGTGCAAGAAAAATCTCGACCATCGATCTGATCCAATGAAGATCATTGCCGTGAAAATATTAGGAAGGAAAAAGAAGGATCAAACAACTATCACCATGGAGATATTCAGAGAAGATGGAAGTGCAAAAGCAATGTTCTTATCAAAACTAGAACACTTCGGTTATTCAGAATGGATAGAGTTCAGAGAAGCACTGAAGAAATCAAGATCAACGTACAGAGGCCATGTTGAAAACCTTTTGGAAGCTCTCATCAATAGGGTCGCTAACAAAAAAAATATGCCCTCAGCTCCTACATTTCAGCCAAGACCAGTTAAAAGAAAGAATGTCTCTTCTTCTCCAACAAATTCTCCAGGGATGCATTGTTCGGGCCTCCTCCTGATCTCTCAGCTCTAGATCTATCACTGCCTCTTGGTGGACCGTATTTACCAGGGAAAGTGATAAAGAAGTCTTATGGAGTCTTCTTCAGATATGATTAGGAACAACTTAGGTTTCAGAGTGTCTCTGAGATTCCTCTATGCCCTCTAAGCCATCTACAAGATCTTCTATGCTTGTGGTGTGGATACTTTTCAACAGCGGATCCCGTCAAAACTCTTATTCAACAAGAAGTCGTTGATTGAAGAAGAAAAGGAGAAAAGGTACCAGATTATATGATCTCTCTAGAGACCTCCTGAAAACATAGCTGATAGATTCTCTTCTATCTCTTGTAATTCATTAGTTAGTTTACAGTAGTATAGGACTTCTCTTGTACTTACAATTTTCATGATTCTACTTTGTAACCTCTTTTTACAATTTAATGAAAATTTCAGTGAAGTACTTCAACTCATCAGTACTGTAAAAAGATCCCTCAAAATAGTAATTAGGACATGTATGTTACGTTTCCTGACTATCCTTATATTTTGACTTAAAGTAATTTTCTTCATAGTTACTTTGTCATCATCAAATAGGGGAGATTGTTGATCCAATTCTCTCAGTGATTTGATAATGACCCGCTGTTATACTTAGTGAAAATTACGTTTAACATCTGTATGTATAAGTGTTTCATCATCAGCGATCAAATACTGAGTGTGTTCAGTATTGCTGATAATCTCTCTTGTAAACAGTTAGACGTAATCCCTGAAGACAAGTTTCGCGACAAAAGATGTTCACTGCTGAATTGAAGATAAAGTTGCTGAACAAAGGAAAAATCTACTCATGATCTGATGCGGATATTAGTGAAACCAAGACAAGTCTACATATACGTGAAGAATCCTGAGGAAAAGCTTCAGCGATCGCTGAACTTCCTTCTATCTCTGTGCAGGAAGAGATATTCAGCGATTGAAGATCACTTAGCTTATATCTCAAGTCTCTTTTGTCTTACCTTTGCACACATAGTACAAATGTCAGAAGAGACATACCTATGCGACAGATCGTACAAACAACTCTGATATCTACACTGTTCACCATACGGCCAAAAGCATGTATCCAAAAGTCAGGCGCATGCAACCAACCATTGAAGAACACGTGTAAAGTACCCTGCCATGCATTTAATGCATAGGGTATAAATAGAAAGATCAAGACTCTATCTGAGTGTTTCCTTCTATCTTTCTATTCATATAAAAACCCATGTTTTCTATATTCTCTCAATCTTTGTTCTCAAAATTTTTGTGAAACAATCTGTGTGATTCTTAAGTTTGTTTAGATTAGGTTTTACTTAATCTTATTCCGCAACAAACATGTCAATTGTATTTTGATTTATCAATAAACAATTTACTAAACCTTTAAAATTTGTGTTTCTATTCAACCCCCCCCCCCCTTCTACAAACTTGTTAAGCACCTTCGGGACCAACAAATCCATTGGTCTTTTTCATCTAACGAAGACACTTTTCAAAAATCATACATGGTCTTCCACTTTCTATCATTGAAATTAGTGTTTTGGAAGAGGACTCTACCGTCTCTACCACGAGTGTAGAGTCTATACCGGTTATTCGCCTCCGTTTCACTAAGTACACAACCATAAGTTCATTTATAGTTAACACGACTCCCAACCAGATGTCAGATGTTGTACAACACAAACAATTTTCCAAAACTGGGGCATCATCTACTTTGGAGAAGGTCGAAGGTCTCCAAAAACGACAAACGACCTTGACAGGGTGAATAGGGCCACGGAAACCCTGTTTTAAATAGGTATTTGTATTGAATGAAAAACCCATCGGGGCATCCCTCTGGCCTAAGGTTATCGGGGACTTTTAATTGTACACCCACCGAAAACCAGCCTGTCTAAACTCTAACAGTTCCTCCTCTTCCAGTATAGTACTCATGGAATCCACCATTGAAAAAAAATCGAGAAGATTAATTTCTGACCTAAAGAAGGTAAAAGCCTCCCAATGTTTGCTAGGCTTTTTAGCCTGAGTGTTTTCATGTATTCAGAAAGAAGAAGGAGACTCGCACCTTATGAAAAAACTCTAAAACCTTAAATTTGGCAAGGACTCACAGAAGGATTCAAATACATCTCTCTAAAAATTCTCAGAAACATAAAAAGGAAACGATATCAAAGGAAATCCCTGTTTATAAGGGCACACATGTCAGGTCGGCTGACTAAAGTATCACATATGTCTGTGACATTTCATGTCGCACGACGGATGAACAACACATAGCTACTATAGTTATAACCATGCACATGACACCCTCCTGATGTCAAGAATCTTGGAGGATTAGGTTCTTCATGCAATCGATTCGGTTTCCCACGTAACCAATTTAGTTTCCGTGTAACTAACCTAATCTATTGTCGACACGTGTCAAAGAAACCCTTTGAGTGATTGATTTACTTTTAGCGCGAGATTTGAAATTTAAATAAGTATTTAAATTTAAATATTGGGGGAAAACTGTTGTGGTAAAAATTTCTACCCTCGACCGTCGAGGATATTATCATAGATGGCGATATCAATGACCAAGATTCTTCTGACTAAGAAACCATCCACCTATGATCGTGATTACCTACGATCACAAGTTCATCGATCCGTGGTCATGCAACACTTTCCACGATTGTAGTTATTCACGACACATCAAATTAACTACATTTCGTTGTTTATGGTAACCATCACATCCATTACCTTTAGTATTTACTATAGGCCTCAAGTATTTATGATCAAGATTTATCGCATCATGTCATCAAGGTAACCGATGACCAACCGTTAATGATGCTATAAAAGTTGACCGTTATCTTCATAAAAGCACTTGAATGATTCATATAAGAAGGCCGAAAAGATTCAAGAGACGATTATCGACATCCTGTGAGATCTAAGAAACGGAATAACTCAAAAGCCACAAAAATCAAACTACGTAAGCAACCTTTGTTTTATATTATTTTCCACATCCGACGTATTCTTGTCTCGCTGTAATCATTGTTATCAAGTACGACATCCCTATTTTACGTCAATAATGCATCAACGATATTCCATTATCATCTACAATTTTTTCCCTCGGATAGGGGTTTTCATTGTCACCAATTCCCTTATCTATTTTATTTATTATTTAGTTGTGTTTATTTCAAAGGATTTGATCTTTATTGTAAAAGCTCCACAAACCACCCTTAAATTATATTGGGTTTAATTTTTGGCATAAACATTTACTTTATTTTGGTTGCACGTTTTCATTTGCTATTAAAGTAAATTTAGCAGGGTTGAGGACATTGAGATTGAGATTGGATCCGACCTCCACGAATCTGTATGCAGACTACATTGTGGAGAACTGTAGAGGAAAGGTGAATAAGGTGTCATACCAACTTCTAGTAATAAATATTTTGCATATATTCAATTTTTTTCAATATCATTTATTTAATTTGGTGTATTCAGAATGCGTAAGGGAAGTAGTTCTTGGCACATTGAAATTCGATAATGTTT
The DNA here is from genome assembly GCA_023525745.1 of Arctium lappa. Lineage (NCBI taxonomy): Eukaryota > Viridiplantae > Streptophyta > Magnoliopsida > Asterales > Asteraceae > Arctium > Arctium lappa. Next base: position 28,809,776 of record CM042055.1, read on the forward strand.
TTGATCTTTTTTGGTTTGTTTGATCGTATACATACAGATTTTGTGTAATGAAGATGATTTTTTAGAATTTATCAATTCAAAACAATAAATATCAATATTTGTGGGATTGGAATAATAAATAGTTTGGAATTTTTGAAAACTGCAAACTTAAAATTGGTTCGCCGCTGTAGATAAAAAAGAAATATTTTTATACCTATAGCGACGACAAATCGTTGCAGTATGTGAAAATCATTTTTTTTTATCTACAACGACGCAAGTCTTCGCTAGTGACAAACTCTACAACGACGACTGTCGTCGTAATAGATCTATAGCAACGGTAATTAGAGCAACAACGATGTTAGAAGATGAATGTGATTGAAAGAGACGATAAATATGCTGAAGGTTTGAGACTTCGATATGTTGATTGAAAGAATAAACATACAATATGATAAGTAATAATGAGAAAACTTAACCTAAACTAGAAGATACAAGGTATTTATACAGAGACTATATGGGCCTGGGCCTTATACAGACATTGGGCTTGGGCCTTATACATATACATTAACATCCCCCCTCAAACTCAATCGGAAGAAGAATGAGCTAGATGGAGTTCGGAAACTAGATCACGAAACCGTCCTGGTAGATGAGCTTTAGTGAAAATGTCGGCCGGTTGATCAAGAGTTGAAATAGGAAGAAGCTGGATAGTCTTGCGAGTCACGTGTTGACGAACAAAGTGACAGTCAATTTCAATATGCTTCGTTCACTCGTGAAAGACATCATTGTGAGCAATCTGAATCGCACTGTTGTTGTCACACCACAATGGAGTTGGAGACTGTTGAGGAGCCCCCAAGTCAGAGAGTAGCCAGCGTAACCACACAAGTTCTTGAGCCGTGTCAGCTAGTGCTCGATACTCAGCTTCAGTACTGGATCGAGCTATGAGAGATTGTTTCTTGCTTCACAAAGATATGAGAGAGTCTCCAAGAAAGAAACAGTAGCCGGTAGTGGAGCGACGATCAGTCATGTCACTGTCCCAATCAGCATCAGAAAAACCTCGCAAAGTCAATGATGATGTGGATGTAAAATGAAGACCATGAAACATGGTCCCTTTTAAATATCGAAGGATGCGCAAAACAACAGCATAGTGATCAGAACAGGGTGCAGACATGAACTGACTGACGGTATGAAAAGCATAGGCAATGTCAGGTCGAGTCACTATCAGGTAGACAAGTGACCCCACTAATTGTTGATATAAAGTAGGATCACGCAGAGGAGGTCCAGCATTCGGAGCCAAATGAAGGTTGTGCTCAAGGGGAGTGGATGCAGTTTTGTTGTCAGTAGTCCCAGCTTTTGACAAGAGATCTAAAGTGTATTTGGCTTGACAAAGATACATTCCCGATGGATCTGAGAGCACCTCAAGACCAAGAAAATAGTGTAAAGAACCAAGATCCTTCATCTCAAAACAGGAGCTGAGAGATGTCTTGAGATTAGCTATGCATGTAGAGTCACTGTCAGTAATAATCATATCATCCACATACAAAAGAAGTAAGATTGTGTCAGCCTCAGTGGTCCGAGTAAACAGTCCTGAATCATAGTTGCTGGGTGAGAAACCCAGAGAAGTGACTGTGGAACTGAACTTCTCAAACCAAGCTCGCGGAGCTTACTTGAGTCCATAGAGAGCCTTCTGAAGACGACAAACATGACCTTGTGGAAGTTGAACGCCTAGAGGAGGTGTCATGTAGACTTCCTCAAATAAGTCACCATTCAAGAAGGCATTCTTAACATCCATTTGAAAGAGAGGCCATTGTTTTGAAGCTGCGATGGCTAGGAGACTGCGAACAGACGTGACTCGAGCAACAGGTGCAAATATCTCCTCATAATCAATTTCGTACTCTTGATTAAAGCCCTTTGCCACCAGGCGAGCTTTGTATCTATCAATAGAGCCATCATATTTTGTCTTGATTTTAAACACCCATTTGGAACCAATGGGTGACTTACCCGGTGGAAGAGGAACAGAGTCCCATGTCTGATCTTTGTCAAGAGCCTGAAATTCCTCATCCATAGCTTTCTGCCAATCAAGATTAGAGGAGGCTTCCTTGTAGGAAGTAGGTTCATGATTGGATAACAGAGTAGCATAAACATGATAATCACGGAGATGAGAAGGAACTTGTCTTACCCGATCTGATCGTCTAACATTCGGAGATTGAGACGTTCCAAGAGCCAAAGACTCAGCAGGCAGCTCAGATGTTGGTTGTGCGGATGGAGCAGATGATTGATGCTGATCAGGAGGTGTAGGCGGTGTAGAGGTAGGAGACTCTGAAGGAGAGGCTGAGTCAGAAGATGTTTGAACAATAGGCGGAGACGATATGATATCAGATTAGAGTGAGTCCAATGAGACGGAAGTATCAGTAAAGAACGGAGTGGTGAAGGTAGAGGACTCACGAAACTTGGATATAGAAGAAAAAGGAACATGTTCCCAGAAGGTAACGTGACGAGATATATGAAGACGATGGGAGATAGAATCCCAGCAGCGATAACCCTTGTGTTCAATACCATATCCAAGGAAGCAGCAAAGTCTGGAGCGAGGTTCACGTTTGGTATGTTCATGAGATTGTAACTGAGCAAAACAAGCACTACCCCAAACTTTTAGAAGTTCATAGGCAGGGGTGACCTCATGAAGAGCCTCATAAGGAGACTTATTATTAAGGATGGGAGTAGGATGACAATTGATAGTATAAACTGCAGTGAAAGCAGCTTCACCCCAAAAACGTTCTGGACGTTTAGTAGAAATGAGAAGAGTGTGAATCGTATCAAGAATATGACGGTGTTTGCGTTCGGCACGACCATTTTGAGGAGATGTGCCGGGACAGGAGTACTGAGAGAGAGTCCCCTGAGATTGAAGAAAGGAGAGAAGAGATGACTCTTTGTATTCCATAACATTGTCAGCTCTACGAATCTTTATAGGTTTCGAGAATTGGGTGTGAATCATCTGAGCGAAACTAATATAAATTTTAGGTAGTTTTGAACGATGTTTCATGATATATATCCATGTGAAACGTGTAGGATAATCAATAAAAATAACAAAATATCGAGCACCCCCCATGGATGGATGTGGTGCTAGTCCCCATACATCAGAATGAATAAGATCAAAAGAAGAACTAGAATTAAACTCATTCGTTTCAAATGGTAAAGCATGATGTTTGCCAAGTTTGCATGATAAACAAGAAATTTTGTCAGTTGATACACAATTTCCTAACACCCCAAAATTAGCTAATGATTTTATTCTGGCTAGAGATAAGTGACCTAGCCGGGCATGCCACAAATCAAAAGAAGAAGTGCTGGAAACTGAGGCAACAAGACTTGAAGAGGGTAGTGGAAGACTAAGGTAGACCACTTCAATCATCCGTCCAACTTTACGGCCGAGTCCAAGGATCTGCTTGGTCTTTGGATCCGATACAACACAACTAGAAGAATGAAATAAAATGATCAAGTTAGATTCGTGAAGTTGCGCAATCGAAACTAAGCTCAGAGATAGTTTCGGAACATTTAGAACATCCGGTAATTGTATATGAGAAGTGGAGACATTTCCACTAAGAGATACCGGTAGGCCAGTGTTGTCAGCAGTTCGTACTAACGCAAAATGCTGAGGTGGTTTCTAAGAAACAAAACCATCAGTGCAGGGTATCATATGATTGCAACACCCAGAGTCAAAAAGCCATAAGTTACCTGATGAAGTTGAGTGTGGAGAATTCATACCCATAGCACCAGACATGATCTGCTCCATGAGTTCCTGACTGCGACGCATCAGTTCCATTAGGTCAGGTGAGGAGACTGGAGAAACCTCGTTATCAACGAAAGTAGACCCAGCAACAGCGTGAGTCCGGTTCTGAGGGCCAGTGTGCTTTGAGTTCTTTGGACAGTCAGTCTCATAATGGCGCGGATGAGTGATGCGATACCTACGGCACTTGCGAATAGGACAATCAAGGAGAAGATGAGTAGTAGAATTGCAAAAGGCACACTCAGATGTGTTCGTCTTGCCCACAGATTTGAAATGGTTGCTGTTGTTCCATTTACCTTTGGACTTGGGATGAGACGTGTAAAGAACGCTATGAGTAGCGGGCATTGGTGAGAGCATGTGAAGACGAGTTTCTGTTGGTCCCGAAGGTGCTAAACAAGTTTGTAGAAGGGGGGGGGGTGAATACAAACACAGAATTTAAAGTTTAATAAATTGTTTATTGATAAATCAAAATACAATTTACAAGTTTGTTGCGGAATAAGATTAAAACAGACTCAATCTAAACAAACTTAAGAAACACTAAGATAATTGCACAAGAAGTTCAGAGAATGGGGGATTAGAGATATAGAAAACAAGGGTTTCTATCTTGAGTTCAAGGATGAAGCACCCACTTAGATGAAGGGGTGAACTTCCTATTTATACCCTATGCATTAAATGCATGACAGGATACTTTACACGTGGCGTTCACTGATTGGCTTTGGGAGTCTGACTTTTGGGAGACATGCTTTCGGCCGGGTCATGAACAGTGTAGTAGACAGAGTTGTTGTACGAATGGTTGCAGAGACTTGTCCGTTCTAACACATTGTACTAGGTTGTGCAAGGATAGACAAAAGGAAACTTGAGGCATAAGCTTTGTGATCGTTTGATCGCTGAGTATCTCTAAGTTCAGAGATAAAGAGGTTCAGCTATCGCTGAAGCTTTGTCTTATGTTCCTTCGCGTATAAGTAGAGTTGTCTTTGCTTCACTGATATCCGCATCAGGTCACTAGTAGACTTCTCTTTGTTCAGCAGTTTCGTCTTCGATTCAGCTATGAACATATGTTGACGCGAGACTTGTCTTCAGGGATTACGTTGGTTGTTTACTTTAGGAACTATCAGTGACAACTGAACAGACTCAGTTCGATCACTGATAGTGAAACACTAATACATAGAAATGTTTATAAGAAAGACTATCAGCGATAACTGAACAGACTCAGTCTGATCGCTGATGGTGAAACACTAATACATACTAAAACGTAATTTTCACTAAGTATAGAATAGGGTCGTTATCAAATCACTGAGAGAGTTTGGATCAACAATCTCCCCCTATTTGATAATGACAAAGTAACTGAAGAAAATTACTTTATGATTCAAAATGATGGAATAATCAGGACTCGTAACATACATGTCCCAATTACTATTTTGAGGGATCTTTTACAGCACTGATGAAGTTAAGTACTTTACTGAAATTTCATTAATTCAAGAAGAGAATTACAAGGAATGAAAATTACAAGTAAATAACTAACTACTGTAAGTACAACTAATAGATTACAGAAAAGAAAACTAATCTATCAGCTATAAGAAGATTTAGGAGGATTTATCATATACTCAGGTATTTCTTCTCCTTTCTGTCTTCGTTCCAAGGATTCTTGGCTGATAATTTCTTTGATTTTCTCAGCAGCAGGGAAGAAGTCACACCATAAGCATAGTAGATCCTTGAGATGATTCAGAGGACAGATAGGAATCTCAGAGACTCTTTGAAATCTGAGTTCCTTATCATCATCTCTGAAGAATATTCCATAAGGATGGTCAATTACTTGACCAGCTTGGAAAGGACCACCAGGAAGCAGAGATAAATCCAGAACTGAAAGATCAGGAGGAGGACCAAACAGTGCATCTCTTGAAAATTTGACAGAAGTTTCATTCCTGATGATGGCGACATCTTCAGAGGAGGAGGACCCGATTCTTCTTTTGAGTTTCTTGGGATTGGGAGGGATAGGAGATGGCAGGTTCAGTACAGAAGTGACTCTGTTGATGAGAGCTTTAAGAAGTCCTTCAACGTAGCCTCTGTATGTAGATTTCGATTTCTTCAGCGCATCCCAGAATTCTATCCACTCTGTAAACCCGAAACCTTCAAGTTTGGAAACGTACATAGCTTTCTGAGTTCCATCCTCTCTGGTAATCTCCATGGTCACTGAGAGTTGATCCTTCTTCTTGCGACCAGAGATAGTCACGGCTGTTATTGGAAGAAGATCAGAGCGATAATCCATCTTCTGTTTGCACCATTCGATGGACTTATCGTTGATCTCTTGTTCTTTGGAGCGTTCCTCTTCAATTTCTTTCAGCAGTGCAGCTTGAACTTCCACAGGCTTTCTTTTCAGCTTCTTGTCCTTGACTTGAGAAGATTGAATCTTTAAAGCGAGTTGGGCATCTCGTCTGCATTCAGCGATCAGTTTCTCAGCTTTGGCAGATTCTTCTCGTTCAGCTTCAGTGAGGAAGTCGAGCTCTGAGAAGGATGTTTGAAGATGGATTTTCAGCCGTTGACTCTCTAGTTGAGCGATCATTTCAACTCTTTTATTCATCACTTTCTCTGACCATTGAGATGGTTGAGAAGGCCTTCCTGGATGGACCAGGGAATCTTCTTCTTCTTCATCATCAATCTCAGCGATAGAGATTGGGATTATTTGTAGTTCAGAACCCTTAAGCAGGGGTGAGAACTGTCTGGATAGAAAATGAAGGAAAGAAGGGATAAGTGTATATTTTTAGAAAAAGAAAGATAAAGGCAAGAAGGAAATAGGGGTTTGGAAAGAGTAGGAGAGTGGTACAATTGAAAGACATACCTGAGAAGGATGCTCCCCCTCAGATTGTGATCCAGCCCTCAAGCATTCTTCAGTGATTGGTTGCTTGTCTTTGCTCTGCGAAGGAGCGCTTGAAGATGTATCACCTCTCACCCCTGCTTTTACAACCTCTTGCGAAGTTGTCCCTGATGAAACGTTCGGCTTAGAGAACTACATAGATTGGTCTTCTTCATCGTCGTCGTCATCATTTGAGGGTTGATCCTTTTCTTGATCAACAAGATCTAGATCATCTTCCTCTTCATCGTCTTCTTCCTCATCATCTTCAAAGAGAAGAGAATGAATAGATGAGGATTCTTTTGCCTTCTCCCCCTCAGATTGAGAGGGAGGTTTCTTTGGAGTCTTAGCTTCCCCAGCAGCAGCGATAGAAGTTTCTTCAGCTTTCTCCCCCACTTTGTCATTATCAGCGGTAGGGGGTTGCTCAATTGCTGGAGTAGCTGTTGAAGCTTTTAGCACTTGAATGTCAGCCTCCAGACGCGTGACCCGTTCTTCAACTACAGGGATGTCTCATGTGGCATCATGGATGAATTCCACAGCGATGTTGAGATTTGTCCGATCATCTTCAGTGAAGGATGGAGGCAGCGCGGGAGCTGTTTCAGATACCTTTTGGAGAAGTTGCTGTAGAAAGGACGTGCAGAGATCAACCTTAGAAGAGAGATCTCGAACTTCAGTGGTAAGAGACTCAAATCGCCCCTGAAAGAGTTGAGAGGACTCTCTGAGTTGGACGACTTGTTCTTCCACAGCTGAAAGTTTGGAGTTCTCAGCTTTGGATGAGCAGGTGGCTGTCAACCTTTTTAGCTCCTCACCAGCCTGATTTACGGCGCTGGTGGTGTTGTTGATGGTGTTGGTGAGAGCGTCCACCTTTTCTCCCAGACTGTTGACATGTGCGTCAACAGACGCCAAACTAGGACCTGAAAATGATATCAGTTCAGATATGGGCTTATTTGGAGAGGTGGGAAAAGAAGTGTGTAGGATAATAGGTTTACCTGACGTATCAAACATTTTGTAGAACTGCAAAGATTCCTCAAACGTTTGATGTTCAGGTCCTATAGGTAGAGAGGTAGCGGGTTCAGAGACCAAAGAAGGAGAGGGAAGAATTATGGGGACAGAAGTAGGGTTGGGGTGAATCTCAGCGGATGAGATAGTAGGTGGGGTCACTGATGGTGTGACAGCGATTGAAATCGCTGACACGGCAGGTTGAGTGACTGCTGGAGTTGTGGAGGAAAGACCCACAAATGCATCTAAGGTAGCTTGTTGAGAAGCTCCCTCGGGTATAGTACTAGAGGGTGTACTTTCCTTAGTCTTTTTGGCCTTCTTAGAAGGACCAATCGGACCAGCTGATGGTCGTTTTGAAGTAGTGGTAGCGACAGGGATAGCAGACGAAGGAACCGTCTGCGTGGTCGCTGAAAAAGAAGAAGAATGGAGAGAGAGACGAGAACGAAGGAGAGAGATACTTACCTCGTTGGCGAGTGGCTTTACCTCCAGTGATCGTTGACCTATCCTGGCAAAAGTGCCATCATCTTTGGTGGGATAGGTGTTGGGATAGAGGAACTTGATGTACGTACATATGAAACGTACGTACGAGATCTTGGGATCTCGTTCAGGTTTCTCTAATCTCGACCTCAGGTCTTCAAAGATGGCAGTGGCGTAGTCAAAGTTTTGACCAGCGATAACTGAATAGGCCATTTGCAGTTGTGTTTTGCTGGCTTGATCCAGCGAACCACTCTTCCCGCTCATGCACTGAATTATGTGCGAGAAGATGAAGTTCAGTTGTGAAGGCATCTGAGCTTTGAGAATCTTGGTGAGCTTTTTGTTGGGAATAGAAGATCTCGGTTTGTTTTCCCAACAATAACCCATTGCATCCAGAAAGGAAATCAGCTCAGCATCAGTGGGGAGTGCGTCGAACCCACTCTTTGGTTTGTCAGGGAATCTCAAAGATTTCCTGAGGCTAAGAGTGGTCATGCTCCCTGGACCCAAATCCGTGCTGAAGGAGATAGCAGGAACTCGTTCACCCTTTTTGTTGGTGAGTTCAGTGGCATCAGCAGTGAACCAGAACTGCTGGAGTAGAGTCTTTGAAGGCTTAGGATCCACAGTGATCGCGTAAGCTATGCATGATTGTTTAAGAAATTCAGCAGCTTCCACCAGATGTGGGTATTTGTCAGCTTTAAAGTCGAGTCTTCCCAAGTGATTACATTTAGTAATCTCAACTTCTGTGATAGCGAATCGCACATGCTTGGAAGCAACGATCGAAGATTGTGCCATTTCTGTTATGGAAAGAAGCATAATAGAAGAAATGATTATGATTAAAAAATAATATGATTACCAGTTTCTCTAGATGAGGGGAAACTGGAAAAAATATCAAGTTATTTTTAGGAAGAGAAAAATAGTGTTCTGGGTAGAAAGAATGAAGAACACTTTAAAAACCAAAAGGTTTTTATTTAAAAAAACATAAAATCAGAAAGAATGATTTTTAGTTTTAAAAAAATTTAAAAAAATCCATGAAGAACAAGAACGAGTAGGATTTTTTTTAAAAAAAAAGACAAACAATGCACATAAACATGAAATGAACCTGTTTATATCGAAGAAGAAGATTTGCAGATTCAATATTCTGGATTTACTTGCTTGAGTGTTCTTGAGAGAGAGTATTTCTTGCTATGAAAGTTTTGAAAGCGTAAACCGTATAAAGGAGAGAAGAATTCCTTTTATACAAAGAGATAGAGGAAAGAGAAAGAATGAGGCGGGGAAAAAAATCATCATGACATTGACACGTTCCACAAAGTTGATTGGATAGAAGAGCAACGGACGAACGTGTCAGAAAAAGGCGTGTCGTGGATTATCCGCTCAAAATGACGTCATGGGAAAGAGACGTTTCATTTTTCCGTTTTGAAATTATTACTGAAGAAAAATCAGCGATAGAATTTTCTTTTTGAAAGTATCCCTGTTGAAAAGATAGGGATAGATTTTCTTTTAAAAGGATCACTGAATATAAATATCAGTGATAAATTTAATTTCAAAAAGTTTTTAATCATTTGAAGAAAAATTCAGTGATTAAGATTTATATTTTAAGAAAATATCTCTACTGAATGAAGATTCAGTTGTAGGGATAGAGAAAACATACCTGAGAGTCAGAATATTTATCAGAGAGAATGATGAAAGGGGAACTTTTGATTACTGACACAATACATGAATGCTGAAGAATTATTCTTCAAGATTCAGCATTCCAAGCTCACTGATGAGAAAGTTGAACCTTGTCTCATCAAGAGGTTTGGTGAATATATCAGCAAGCTGAAAGTCAGTAGGGATAAAGTGAAGTTCAATATCACCATTCATCACATGATCTCTGATAAAGTGATATCTGATCTCTATGTGTTTTGTCTTTGAATGTAGCACTGGATTATTTGCTATAGCGATAGCACTAGTGCTGTCGCAATAGATAGGAATTTTTGACAGCTGAAGGTCATAATCTAATAGTTGATTTCTCATCCATAAGATTTGAGAACAACAGCTTCCAGCGGCTACGTATTCAGCTTCAGCTGTGGAAGTGGACACAGAATTTTGCTTCTTGCTTGTCCAACTTACCAGCTTTCCTCCCAAGAGTTGACATCCACCAGTGGTACTCTTTCTGTCAAGTTTACATCCTGCAAAATCACTATCAGAATAACCAGTTAGATCGAACCCTGAGTCTTTGGGATACCAAAGACCGAGGTTAGGAGTTCCTTTCAGATATCTGAAAATTCGCTTTACAGCGATCAGATGGGATTCCTTGGGTTCAGATTGATAGCGAGCACATAAACAAGTAGAGTACATGATGTCAGGTCGGCTTGCTGTGAGATACAACAGAGAGCCTATCATTCCTCTGTAAGCGGTGACATTAACAGGTTTTCAGAAGGATCTTTGTTAAGTGTCAGGGGTGGTGCCATAGGAGTTTTCATAGCTGAAGTTTGAGTAAGATCAAACTTTTTCAGCATATCTTTAACATATTTACCTTGGCTGATAAAAGTACCTTTGTCAGATTGTTTAATCTGAAGACCAAGAAAATATGTCAGCTTACCCATCATACTCATTTTATATTCTTTCTTCATTCTTTCAGCGAAGCGAGTACACAGAGATGGGTTAGTAGAACCAAATATTATGTCATCGACATATATTTGTACAAGAATTATATGACCTTTAATCTTTCTGAAAAATAACGTATTATCAATTTTGCCACGTTCAAAATTTTCAGAGATCAGAAAAGATGAGAGAGTGTCATACCAAGCACGAGGGGCTTGTTTTAGACCATAGAGAGCCTTATCCAATTTATAAACATAATTTGGATGCTTAGGGTCAAAGAACCCTGGTGGTTGTTCTACATAGACTTCTTCATTCAGCTTTCCATTTAGAAACGCTGATTTTACGTCCATTTGATACACGATGAAGTCTTTATAGACTGCATAAGCTAAGAATAGTCGAATTGCTTCGAGCCTGGCCACAGGGGCAAAGGTTTCATCATAGTCTATGCCTTCCTCTTGTCTGTATCCCTGAGCAACAAGTCGAGCCTTGTTGCGGGTTACAGTTCCATGTTCATCTAACTTGTTTCTAAACACCCATTTGGTGCCTATTACAGTTTTATCAGATGGTCTAGGAATGAGATTCCAAACTTTGTTTCGAGAAAATTCAGTCAGCTCTTCTTGCATAGCGCTGACCCAGTTTGGATCTCTGAGGGCATCATCAGTCTTCTTTGGTTCTATTAAAGAGAGAAAGTTTACAAAGAGACATATATTACCTGAGTTTCGTCGTGTCTGAATACCTGCATCTGGATCACCAAGAATTTGATCTATTGGGTGATCTTTGGTCCATCGCTGAGCAGGAGCATTATTGCTTAACTCAGAGGTTGGATCAACAATTTGAATGTTTACTGATGAGGACGATTGAGGTTCATCAGCGATTAACTGTTGAGTAGATTCACTGGAGAGGTTTTCAGACGAAGGCAGATTTGATGGTAGGAGTGTGTTTAGAGGTTCAGCTGAAATCCATGAGTTGGATTCAGCGGTAGGATGTATAATGTTTGGATCATCATCAGCAACTGAAGGATCTGAATGCTGATGGTTAGAGAAGAAAGGTTCAGTTTCTCTGTAGTGAGAAAGCATCCAAGCATTTAACTCTTCATTGTCAGCGATTGGTTTGGAGTTCGCTGAGCGAGTTTCATCAAAAGTGACGTGAATTGTTTCTTCTACGGTTTGTCTTCTCTTGTTGAAGACTCTGTAGGCTTTGGAAATGGAGGAATATCCTAGAAATATTCCATCATCAGCTTTTGGGTCGAACTTTCCAAGTTGATCTCTGTTGTTTAAGATAAAGCACTGACAACCAAAGATATGAAGAAAGCTGATAGAAGGCTTCCTTCCAACAAAAAGTTCATAAGCTGTCTTCCCAAATCGCTTTATTATCAGCGATCTGTTTTGAGTAAAACATGCAGTGTTTACAGCTTCAGCCCAAAATTGAGTAGGGAGATGAGAATCGCTGAGCATTGATCTAGCAGCTTCTATGATCGTTCTGTTTCTTCTTTCAGCGACTCCGTTTTGCTGAGGTGTTCTTACTGAAGAGAAGTTGTGAGAGATTCCCTTGTTCTCAAAGAAATTGTTCAGGGAACTATTTTTGAATTCAGTTCCATGATCACTTCTTATTGAACGAACAGTAAGATTGTTCAGCACTTCCATCTTTTTCACAAAAGATATTAGTTCTTCTGGAGTATCACTCTTACAGCGAAGAAAGATAACCCAGGTGTAGCGAGAATATTCATCTACAATGACAAGTGTATATTTCTTTCCAGCTATTGATTGGATGTTGACAGGGCCAAACAGATCCATATGCAAGAGCTGAAGAGGACTTATTACTGAGGAAACTTGTTTCGACTTGAAACTTGCTTTTGTTTGTTTTCCTTTTTCACATGCTGAGCAGAGAGATTCTTTAGCATATGAGTGCTGAGGAAGACCAGAAACCAGTTCCTTAGATGAGAGAGAATTCAGGGTTTTGAAGTTTAGATGAGAGAGCCTTTTATGCCATAGCCAGTTGACATCAGAAGAGGCTTTAGATAGAAAACATAAGTTTTCAGTGATAGTAGAGTCCATATCTATTACATAGACATTTTCTCTGCGATGACCACTGAGAGCAAGTTTTCCTTTCTCATTTAACACTGAACATGCTTTCTTAGTAAAGCGTACTTCATAGTCTTTATCACATAGCTGACTGATGCTTAGAAGATTGTGCTTCAGTCCATCTACATAAGCGACTCTTCGAAAGGTAGTTGTCCCATTGCTGAGGACACCAAACCCTCGGGTAAATCCTTTACCATTTCCACCAAAGGTCACAGAGAGACCTTTCTCTTCCTTGTATTCAGTGAGCAGGTCTCTTTGTCCAGTCATATGACGAGAACATCCACTATCAAGATACCAGATGCCCTTTGATCCCTGCACACATAAGGAAGATTAAGCGTTGTTTGGTACCCACTTTTCAATGGGTCCTTCAGAGTTAGTGGATAAGGTAAGTTCAGTAGTATTCTCAGCTGATGAAGATTCAGCTTCAGTGGTAATCTTCACTTTGGTTAATTTCTTAACCTTAGTGGTATATTTCACTTTGGTTGATTTTTCAACCTTGGTGACCTTCTCAGCTTTAGAAGCATTTTTCTTCACTTTAGCTATTTTATCAGCTTTAGTCGCAGTTGGACATTTGCTTGCAATATGATCAGTAAAACCACAGTGATAACACTTTCTGTATCTAAAAATGGTTTTAGGATCAGAAGTAGAAGGTTTTGCAAGTTTAAGATGAGCAGGGCCAGGTCCAAGAAGACTTTTCTCTTGAGATCTGGGAGGAATTTTCATTTCTTCAGATCTCGAAGGTTTAAGGTCAATCTTCAGTTTTGGAGGACAGAGATCAAAGATTTCTATCACAGAGCTAGAGGATTGCTTAGCTGAAGGTTTAGAAGGAACTTTCAGCTTTGCTTTCCTGTTTGCCTTCTGAGGAAGGAGAATGGACTTTCCTTTATCCGTAGACTTAGTGTCTTTGGATTTTTCCTCAGGGATGGGATTTGAAGAAGAACAGGGATAAAATTGATTGTGAGAAGTGTCAAAGAAGGAGGTGACAAAGGTTCCAAACTTAAGCGAGGAACTCTCTTTCTTAGGATCGTCCTGAGGTGTCCAAAAACCAAGACCATTTTTATCACTATCAGGAGTTTGAGCATTTATTTTCTCAGAGATCTTTGTTGATGATTTGCACCATTTTTCAACATGAGCCTTTTCTGTTTTTAGAGCAGCGATGGCTTGTTCGCGTTCAATACTGATGATTTCATTTATAATGACTTGATCTTTCAACTTTTCTTCTAAAAGATTTAGTTCTTTGATCTTTTCATGACATTTCTCCAGCTCTTGAGTTAAATGAACATTTTTGTTCTCAGCTTGAGTTTTGTCGTTTAGGGCATTATAAAGGTCAATCGTCAGCACATCAACAGCGCGACTTCTCTCAACTTCAGGTAGAGAGGGATTTGTAGAGATAGATACCTGAGATGATATGTAGATCATAGAGGATTCAGATGGTTCTTCCACTTCTTCTTTAATCTCAGCCATGAGGCAAAGATTAGCGACTTCTTCTTCATCAGAAGATGATTCTTCTGATTCAGCCCAGTCGTGTTCTTCAGCGATGAGACCTTTACCTTTTCGCTGATAGCTTTTCAGCTTTTGATATTTGTTCTTCAGCTTGTGGTATTTGTCATCACTGGATCTTCTTGAGGTAGAAGGTTTGAAGACCTTTTTCGACCTACATTCACTAGCGAAATGTCCAATCTTTTCACAGTTATAGCAAGTAGCAGTAGCCTTATCAACCGGAGTTGATTTTGGCTTTTCAGTAAGAGAGAGAGGTTTACTTCTTCGGAAGTTACTCTTTCTTGCAAATCTCTTAAAAGAGTTTGTCAAGAGTGCTAAGGACTCATCAAACTCTGAAAGATCAGGGTCTGATAGATCCTCAGATTCAGAATCTAACTCAGTGATGGTGAGAGTAGATCGCTGAGATGGAATTATCTCTGAAGAGACTAAAGCAACAGGAGTGCTTTTAGAGTCTTTAGAATCTTTTACAAGATTCTTTTTTAGAAGATTTGATTGCTCATAGTTGAGCAATATTCCATACAGAGTGCTTAAGGAGAGAGTATGTAAGTCTTTTGTCAGCTTAAGACATATTGAATAACTGTCCCAGCTTTCAGGAAGACATTCCAAGAATTTTGTTAGGACCTCAGAATTAGAATAGGTCCTACCAACAGTTCTTAGGTCAATTATTAGGCAGTTAAATCGCTGATGAACGTCAGAAAGAGATTCATTCTTACCAGCGATGAAACTTTCATACTGTCTTACCAAGTTAATCTTTCGAGTCTCTTGGATTTCAGTGGTGCCCTCATATTGAACACATATGGTTTCCCACATTTCTTTAGAAATTTTCAGATGCATGATGGAATGGAAAACTTCATCAGGCAGAGCCATTGAAATAATGGTCTTTGCTCTTGCATCTATGCCTACCTTCTTTTTATCTTCATCACTCCACTGTCTTATTTCCTTAACGACATATCGTTCAGGGACAGCTTCAGTGGTGGCAGTAGCGGGAACCGCAACTATA
Organism: Arctium lappa; assembly: GCA_023525745.1. NCBI lineage: Eukaryota > Viridiplantae > Streptophyta > Magnoliopsida > Asterales > Asteraceae > Arctium > Arctium lappa. Next base: position 28,825,015 of record CM042055.1, read on the forward strand.
ATTCTAACAGGTTCATAGGGTCTGTTTTCTATATATTCAGGTATAGTAGGATCCGCACCTTCAAGAAATAGCATCATTCGATTTTTCCATAGAGAAAAGTTATCTCTGCTAAATCGAGGGGGTTTAGAAAGTGAACCATTATCATAGTAGTTTGTGTTTGTGTTTAATGCCATTTTAGAATAGCAAGGAAGAGTATACAGCAAGATCTTGTTTATTAGATTTAAACAAACTGCTCTGATACCACTTGTTGGTCCCGAAGGTGCTAAACAAGTTTGTAGAAGGGGGGGGTTGAATACAGACACAGAATTTAAAGTTTAATAAATTGTTTATTGATAAATCAAAATACAATTTACAAGTTTGTTGCGGAATAAGATTAAGACAGACTCAATCTAAACAAACTTAAGAAACACTAAGATAATTGCACAAAAAGTTCAGAGAATGGGGGATTAGAGATATAGAAAACAAGGGTTTCTATCTTGAGTTCAAGGATGAAGCACCCACTTAGATGAAGGGGTGAACTTCCTATTTATACCCTATGCATTAAATGCATGACAGGATACTTTACACGTGGCGTTCACTGATTGGCTTTGGGAGTCTGACTTTTGGGAGACATGCTTTCGGCCGGGTCATGAACAGTGTAGTAGACAGAGTTGTTGTACGAATGGTTGCAGAGACTTGTCCGTTCTGACACATTGTACTAGGTTGTGCAAGGATAGACAAAAGGAAACTTGAGGCATAAGCTTTGTGATCGTTTGATCGCTGAGTATCTCTAAGTTCAGAGATAAAGAGGTTCAGCTATCGCTGAAGCTTTGTCTTATGTTCCTTCGCGTATAAGTAGAGTTGTCTTTGCTTCACTGATATCCGCATCAGGTCACTAGTAGACTTCTCTTTGTTCAGCAGCTTCGTCTTCGATTCAGCTATGAACATATGTTGACGCGAGACTTGTCTTCAGGGATTACGTTGGTTGTTTACTTTAGGAACTATCAGTGACAACTGAACAGACTCAGTTCGATCACTGATAGTGAAACACTAATACATAGAAATGTTTATAAGAAAGACTATCAGCGATAACTGAACAGACTCAGTCTGATCGCTGATGGTGAAACACTAATACATACTAAAACGTAATTTTCACTAAGTATAGAATAGGGTCGTTATCAAATCACTGAGAGAGTTTGGATCAACAGTTTCTTCACTTAACAATTAAGATATGGCTTCTTCAAGAGTGGGTAGAGGCTGCCTATGAAGAAGAGAAGCATGAACATTCTTAAATTTATCCGTCAGACCCATCAAAATGGTGATCAAATGTAGCTGATTGAAGTAGGCTGTGAACTGTTGAGCCGTTTCATCAAAAATTTGTGGTGCTCCAAGACTTATATGATCTCTGAGAGACTGCATTTCAGAGATATAAGAGTTTACATATTGATCAGGAAACTGACGTTTGTTCTGAAAGGTAGTCCACAATTGATACTGATGAGATAGGCCCGATGACGTGTACCGCTTGGCTAGAAAATCCCAGAGACTTTTGGCGGTGACATAGCCAAGAAACTGTTGGTTGATCTCAGGAGTAGTGGAGACATTAATAAAACCCAGAATACGAGCATTATTGATGTCCCACTCATTCATGCGTTTTGCAAAATCAACAGCATTCTCAGTTGCTGCCTGAACTGGAAGTTTGGATGCACCAGTAACATAGGTATAAATCCCATGGGATTTTAGCAGAATTGTCATATGGTGATGCCACAGGATGTAGTTGCTACCATTGAAAATAACCGGAATAGGATTTGAATGACTGAGATTGGCAGCCATGGATGTGATGAGAAACACTTCACTGAGTGACCGGTATGGACCGGTAGGATGTGCAACCGGTAGTATCGACCGGTAGGCTGTGCGACCGGTATTAGCGATCGGTAGGATGTGCGACCGGTATGAACCGGTGGTAACGACCGGTATGGACCGATAGGGTGTGCGACCGGTATGAAGAGACCAGTGTCGTCGACCGGTATGAGTGGACCGGTATGTAGTGACCGGTGTCCGTCGACCGGTATCTAGGATCGACCGGTATGGAGTTTACGACCGGAATTCTTCCGGTCTGCGACTAGGGTTTTGATTGTCGATTCAAAGATAGGAAACAGAGAGGACGAACCCGTGTGTTTGAAGGCGGCGACGGCGACTGTCGACTAAATCTTTGAAGGCGGCGACGGCAACTGTCGACTAAATTGAATAGTAAATCGATGAACAATGTAAATCGATGGGAAACGGATGATTTACACAGTAAAATCGATGAACAGTAAATCGATGAATAGTGAAATCGATGAATAAACCTACAGCTCTGATACCCTGTTAGAAGATGAATGTGATTGAAAGAGACGATGAATATGCTGAAGGTTTGAGACTTCGATATATTAATTGAGAGAATAAACATACAATATGAAAAGTAATAATGAGAAAAGTTAACCTAAACTAGAAGATACAAGGTATTTATACATAGACTATATGAGCCTGGGCCTTATACAGACATTGGGTTTGGGCCTTACACATATACATTAACAAAAATAGATTTGTTGTAGTGAATTTTATAAAACGTATTTGATTATGATGAAATTTCTAAAATATCTATATATGTGAAGAAAACATGTGAAATAAATACCAAAGTTACTAAATTGTTTTACTTAATGTACTTGATAGAATATTTTTTATATTTTGACTACGTTGAACAACCATAAGTTAATTTAATTCTTAGTTTAATGAAAAATCTCGTTTGATTAACCAAAAACTAGTTATCTTGAAAAACTACTTACTTTAAGTAGCGTTTTAATAAGGTTTAAGGGTTTTTTCCACTTTTTTTTTCTTTCAATTATGCCCCTTATCAATTAATTTTTAAACATGTCTTTCTAGATCATTTTAGTTAATCATATACTCTCTCCGTCCCAAAATAAATGTCCATAATGAAAATAGCACACAGTTTTAGAAGTGTGTAATTATTACACTTTTTAATTAACCAAAATACAATTTTACCCTTAATTATAGAGAGATAAATTTTCTTCATCATATAATCAAGGGTAGAATGGGAAAGTGTAAATTTATTTTTGAAAGTGGACAATTATTTTGGGACAAACAAAAATAGTAATATAGACACTTATTTTGGGACGGAGGGAATACTTTTCTATAGAATATTTTAAGTAAGAAATAGAAGAACAATATACCTTACAATAATTAAACATATTAAAATTCTTGTTCATGTTTCTTTCCTGATAAGAATAGAGCTAGTTATTCTACCATTAAAAATACCAACTTTTGGGAAGTTCGATGAAGCACTAGAGTTTACTATTTCTTGATACCTAGTTACCATTAATGGCAAGTAAGTTTGGTTTGTGGTACAAAAAAACACAATGGAATGGAAGACGCAGTAGTCCCCTTTCTAATTATGTCTTTGATGTTATATAATAATAAACTATTAATAATTAATTAATTATTGGCAATTAATGGTATGACTGGTGGTTGTTTTTTTTTTTGGAAAGGGTATCCTGGCCTATGGCCTATGACCTAGACTAATCCCTGACAATTAGAGCCTTTGGTCCAACAGCTAAAGGGTGCAACCCTGAGTTTATCCTCAGTGGCCACAAGTGCTGCTAGTGGGGTTCGAACCCGGGTTAAGCGCTATGAACTCCCCAAGCCTTTACCACCACACCACAACCCTTGTGGTTTTATGGCTGGTGGTGGTTGGTAGATAAATTATTGTCCTAAAGATTAATTAAAAGAGTGATTAGTCAAATAAGAGATCGAAGTTTTGTGGCTCCTAATGAGAATCCTTTGGAACTTGATATGTTTGTTTAGCAACAACTTTTAATTTGCTTTTCATTAGTTATGTATGTATTGTCGTTTTCATTGTCTTTGTCTCACCACTAAAGTACTTATACCACTAATATTAATTATATATTTCCTTGGTCTATGGGCATGTTGTTTCAAGGAAAAGTCGAGGCCATAGAATTTTCTGTTACTGTTGCTTCTAAATTAAATAATTTGTTGCTCGACTTGAATAATCTATATACATATACATATATACATATGTCCTTCATGTTCTAGCCCAGTGGTTTGATAACATCCTGCGGGGGTCAGTGGATGGTATCACTGACTACCCGGGTTCGAACCCCGTGGTGAGCATCCTGTGACATCTAGATCATGGGTCTGCCACTTAGTGGTACCCTTAATTGGGTTGGGTCGTGGTCGACGGGGATTTGTCGGGTGGCACCCTTAAGTGGGAGCCCGGATACCCCGTTAACGTGTGCGTGTGTTAACTTGTCGTTCAAAATATATATATACATATACACATATATGAGAAATATTGTTAAAAGGTAAAATGAAAGGTTAAGAATATACTCATATGTCAATCATTTTGAAGATACATATATGAACCGCGGTTACTATTCGTATTGGTTTATATATGTGCACATCTTCAAATGGATTTTCTCAATGATTCACATACGAATCTTCATCTAATATTCTTTTCTTACCTTCTCACGATATTTAGCATTCGCATTTGAACTTTCATATATATATATATATATATATATATATATATATACGCGTGTGTGTGAGTGTGAGTGTGTGCACCTTCTTTTGTTAACTACCTAAATAGTACAAACTTTATAAATCCATATGAGTCGTTTCTTTTTTTGATCAATGATTATGGTTAAATTGGATGTTACAAATTGATGAAAAAAGAATGGAGTTAAATGAAGGGAAATATTGTAACAACTTCTGCTTTATTTTTATTTTTGAAGATAATCCTCACCTCCGTTTACCCCTAAAATTTAGCTCCTTTTCCCTGATTTTCTCAAGATTGGTTTCTTTTTCTTGACTTGCAATGACGGTTCACGGGGTAGGGATGGCTCCCTTTTACCGATAATGATGTTGTTGATCGACGGTGATGGCTCAAAGACTACAGATGACTCCTCTCTTTGGGAAATGGTGACCGGCGACGATGGCTGAAGTGTAGGACCAGCGAAGAGAGATATGTGAGGGACCACGGTTTTTTTTTTATCATCTTTCTTAATCTTGTAGAGTGAAGGTTATGCATGAAAGGAGATCTAGACTAGGGTTTCATTTTTTGTTTAAAGATCTGATTTTTATTTGAATTCATTTAGGCTTTTTATTTGTATTTAATTTTTGTTTGAATTCGATTTAGGGTATTCATTTGTATTGATTCTTGTATCACAAAATGATCATGAATTAGATTTATAACCCAAAAATATGCTCCTGTCATGATTATATGGTATTTGTTTAAAGTTCATAGTGTTGTTTCATCTATGAACTTTTATTGTTCGGATATGTTTACCAAAATTAATATGTGAAACCAGAAAGAAAGTTATAAGTGAAACAATGATTTTTGTTTAAAGTTCACTAGTGAAACAATGATTATGCTTAAAGTTTATAATGTTGTTTCGTGTATGAACTTTGCTTGTACCAAAACTTTTACCAAAGTTCATATGTGAAACCGGAATGTAACAATATTAATAGATATTGTTATGCGAAATTTTTAGTAAAGTTTCGTATGTGAAACACTATAAGATACAAAAAAAGTGACAATATTCGGAGATGTTTCATATGTGAAATTTTAGTAAACGTTTTTGTAAATGAAACATGGTAAGAAACCAAAAAGTGACAATTTTTTGTATGTTTTCATGTGTAAATTTTAAATACGGTTTGTATGGTATTCTATTTCAAAATCGCAAGTGAATGAGATAATTAATAAATGTGATATCGATATATGCAAAGGAAGAAACACATTGGTTTGCATAGTTTGTACTAATTAGGCGGTTAACAAAAGAAGATGCCATTATATATATATATACATACACACTACCTTATAAATCGTATTTGCATAAATTTTAAAAACAACTTTTAATGCATATATTACTACAGATTTATGCATAAGTCTTCAAATCTCTTAATTACAAGTTATTTATGCATACTGTACAAGGTTGTTAAGCAGTCATTCTAGCTCCCGATGTATTTCTTCTCCCAATAAGACTCATTGGCTTTTCTCAAGAAGATTTTTCATGCTCTCGACGATTAATTCCAGCTCCCGAAATGGCGTTGCCTTGTAATTCTCCAGGTCCATCTCTCACTTATTCTTCAAAATCCCGGTTCGATTGTCCCCCCCAATCAAGGTCTCGAATTATCATGAAGAGGGTTTGAAGCGATGATCTTTTCTTGTTGCAACGATTATCAATCCTAAAAAGGGTGTTCTCCTTCATTGGATATGGATGTTTTTGTATATGCTTACAGTGAATTCAATTGTATGAGTTTTATGGCTTTCTCCATCTCTAATGGTATGCAAAACTAGGTAGTTTATATTATCTTTGTGTAGATTTTTCTTCTACCTATTCAAAACAGACTCATGCTTTATCACAGAAGCAAGCTATACTAATGCATGAATTGGATTTTTGGAGGCATGAATCAACAAAGGAATTAGATTTTAGGTGTTAATCTTGTCGTACCAATCTTGCAAGTCAACGTTATTTGGGGAGAAGAAAGCTATTGTTTTCTATAAACCCTCTCAATCTTCCATTTTCAATCATGACTTTCAGTTCATATTTTCCATTCTAGATACCTCTTTCATAAAATAAGATTGTTGTAGGCTACTTGTTTGATAAAAATCCTCAATCAAGATTGTTGTTGTCTACATGTTTGATAAAACTCCTCAATCAAGATTGTTGTAGTCTACATGTTTGATAAAACTCCTCAATGAGACTTGGGAACATATTTGAATGAGGGTCTCTCAAGATTGTCGTGTGTAAATCCCAAATTGTTGACCAGTAAGTTAATCTTAATCGAAATTGGAGTGTAGATTTGGGGAAAGAGAGAAGGTTAGTCATTAGAAAATCGGACACAATAAGATGTTACTCTTTTAGTAAAGTTTTTTGTTTGGTTTGTTCTCCATCTCTACATTTTGTTTACTAGATAATAACACAAGTCAATTTCTAGCTATGTTCTATTTCAAAAAGTTTATAGTTTATTATATTTGACTTCGATCCATATGAAGAGAATCCTGGAACTGCCCTTTTAGTGAGTCTGAGGTTCAGCTAAACCAGAAGCTCTCAATGTCATATGAAGCACATAGTTGGGTAGCTCTCAATGTCATATGAACCACATAGTTGGGTTAATGTAAAAACTTCATATAACAGTACATATATGAAGTTTCATAAATTAACTGGGCATATATGCATGAATTTCGTGAAGGTTCACATATGCTTCTGTGCATATGCACATGATTTTCATTTTATAGCATATGTGCGAGCATTTCATAACATTATCATATATGAAGGTTCATGAATGAACTGGACATATATGCATGAATTTCGTGATAATGCGTATGTGCATGAATTTCAGATGTATGTTCATATACGATTCAATCCCATGAATGAATGTTTCATATATGAAGCCATATGAATTTCCAAATATCAACATGGCTATGATATCCACCGATCAATAAAACTAACAACTTATACATCTCCAATATTTTGATTAATCAACAACGGAAAATTACTTACATCTCCATATATCAAATTTGTCTCGATATCGTCTTCTTCAACAATTGCACATATGAAATACACAACACACTTTATAAAAAAAATCTCTTACAATTGTCGTAATTCATGTTGGTTTCGTCCACAACATCATCGTGGAAATCGTCGTTTACAATAACATCTGAGTTAAAAACTGGATCACTAACATCGACTGTGTTATCTTCATCGGTTCATCGATTTCATCCGTTGTGTGTTCAGCCATTGTATGTTTTCCTCTATTGGGTTCATCGATTTCACTACTTTTCGGAATCATTATCCCCACGCCCCTATGAAGGTTGGTTTATTTAAGTAAAAAAATGTTGTTGGTCGATCTTGTTGTTAAGGCTGGACGATCTCTGGAAAGGTACCAAATTTTGTTGAAAAAGATAATGATATATTTTAGGATAAAATAAAGAGATTTGCTATACTTTAGGAATCAAACCCTAATAAGTTTTTCCTCTCTCACTCTTGTGGTCGTCGATCCCCTCTCCCTCTCTTCCAAAATTGTAAACCCTAATAAGGGTTTAAGGTTTAAACCTCTTCTAGATTGTTGGTATTTGGTGTTCTAAAGTATGAGCCACTAGAGGGATTCATACTATTAGTCCTTAACATCCAAGAAGCGAGATCAAAGGTTTGATTTATCATTGTGGTTTTCGACAATCACAATAAACAAGTAAGTAATCTTGATTCATTCTTTTGTAGTTAAACATCTAGAACATATGTATCCTGAAAAGTTGTTAGTTTGTATTGCCATAGATGATAATTTTAAATATGCTTCCGTTGCATATATCATGTGTTAATAAGTTTGCTCAAAACCTTTCAGTGGTATCAGAGTCATAGTTCTTAGATATTAGCTCAAAAGTAGTTTCAATTTCATTTGCAAAACTATTTGTGTTGGTTTAAAGTTTTCGAAAAATAGGGTTTAAGATTACAATTTCGATTTCAAAAAAAAAATTGGTCATTGGATTGCTTAATCCCTAAGTTAGGGTTTCATGGTCATGACCTCAAAACCTAATTTTTAGAAACTAAGGTTTTTAACTTGCATATAAGATTTGTATTATTAGCGATTATGTTTTGTTTAAATCCTGTAAGTTTTATCAAAATCCCTAAAGGGTATAGGGTAGCCGTTTTTTTATGCAATGTTAAACCCTAATTGTTTTTTGGCTAGTTTTCTAACTTCCGTTAAATACACAAATTTGAGTTTTGGCAAATATTGAATAGATAATCTTACATATATATTTAAGTTTGAATAATATTGTAAGATAAATATTAACATTATTTATATAGTGAATATAAATTGTATGTCAAATATTTACATTAATTATCAACATATATCCTTACATGTTTAATTGGAATTAATTATGGAAACGATTATAATAATTATTAAATGTGTCATCACATGGTTAATTAGAATTAACTAGATAATCATAATTTAATATATCTACATTAATTATTAACATGTATCCTTACATGTTTAATTGGAATTAATTATGGAAACGATTATATTAATTATTAAATGTGTCCTCACATGGTTAATTAGAATTAATTAGATAATCATAATTTTAAATTTGTTTAAAATTCCATTCAATTTATATATATAAAATAAACTATACATTGATAGTCAAACCGAGACTAGGCGTACTCACTATAAGCACTCTAAGGGAGTTTAAGGAGGTTGCCTATAATATGGTTGCCGAATGAGTCAATGGTTTTTAAAATGTCATGCGTTACCATACTCACCGCCTCTTGTATGGACTAGTAGAATTACCGAAAAGGTTTGATAGGTCAATGTGACAAGTTAAAAGTATTAACTATGAAGTATAAAACTAAAATCCCGTTTTAGATATACTAAGAAATGTGAATGTCTTATGCTACCCATGAAAAGAACACACATATTCTTATAGTTTGTTAACGGAGCGTGTGCGGTTTGTCGGCACGTTAATGTGAAACTATAGTCGAAAATGAGGGGTCCATGTGTCTTTGCATGGTCGATTCACTATCTAGTTTGTGATCATCGACATCCCAGTCACAAATAGAAGATAAGCATAATCGAGATTAACATGTCATTGACATAAATCAATGAATCTCAAAAGACCTAGGAGTTTCATAGTGAATGAAATTAACAAATAGCATTTGTTTACCTAAATAACTTTGTGATGTGATTACGACATCTCTTTTCGCATCATAGAGTAAAATATGGATCCTAACCTTGTTAAATATTTCCGGGTAAATAAATATCAAACTAACTAAAACTATATCTACATATGGCTGAAAATCTTCCTCCTCCTCGTCCTACTCACTCAACATCCAACCTTACGTTACTCTCTATCCTAAGTAAAGATAAGTTGACTGGGCCAAACTACTTGGATTGGATTTGTTCCTTGAGAATTTCCTTGAGGTACGAAGACAGAGAGTATTAGCTCGATGAGGATCTTCCTATACTTAATGATGATGCAAGCCCTGAAGCAGTAACTAAATATAACAAGCAATTCGCGGAATCCATAAAAGTCATGTGTCTTATGTTGGCGTCCATCTCTGTGTGTCCCTGTGATTCATGATTCAATCAAGAAAAACAATTAAACAATAAGATTAAGCAAACCTGATATTGAATTATCAATCGAATCGAATGGTTACACGATTTGAAACTCGATCAAGCTCTCTCTCGTTTTTCTCTGCTGCAACTCTCTCTCTATTCTCTCTCAATTGTGTACGGCGGCTACAGATTCAACTAACTAAAAACAAAACCTAATAATCTAATATATATATATATATATATATATATATATAAAACATATTTTAAAGTAAAAGGACTAAAAACGAAAATACAAAACAAACTTTGACTATTTATTACAAAGAACCTAGACTATTTGTTGAGAGTCGACTTTTCCAGCTTTGACTTAAGATTACCATCTTCATAAAATGATGATCTTGAATCCAATAAATCTGTGCTCTAACAATCTCCTCGGAACTTCAAAAGAGTTTCGAGAACATGGGGGCGTTTGAACTAAATGAGCAGCTTCGTGAAATGTTTCAGGAGCAAGCGAGGCAAGAAAGGTTCCAAGTCGTAAAATCGCTTGTGGAATATTAGCAACAAGACGGGTGCCCATGTATGTGCGCATGTGCAAAAAATGAAGGCGCACATTGACAGTTTGGGCAATCTAGGTGTCGATTTCCCAAGAGAGCTTGCCATTGACATGGTGCTAAACTCTCTTAGTGGGGCATATAAACAGTTCATAGTGAACTTCAATATGAACAATATGGACAAGACCTTGATGGAGCTCCATGGCATGTTGAGATCTGCTGAAGCAAGTATGGGTAAGACTCAAAGTGCTCACTCAACTGCTTCCGTCCTGGCCATTAGGGAAGGTGGTTGTAAGAAGAATAAAGTTTCTCATCCCAAAGGGAAGGGAAAGGATAAAGTTGTTCCTCGCAACCAAGGCCTTAAAAGAAAAGTTGATTCTTCTGACATACCACCCATAAGTGACCCTAAAGAGACCATATGCTTTTACTGTCAAGAAAAGGGCCATTGGAAGAGAAGTTGCCCAAAATATCTGGAGGACTTGAAAAAGAACAAGGTCAAAGGGTGTGGCACCTCAGGTATTTTTATGATTGAACTCCATAGTACTTCGATTTCTAACTCTTGGGTCCTTGATACGGGATGTGGTACTCACATTTGCTCTAATTTTCAGGGACTAAAGGGAAGTAGGACGTTGAAACATGGGGAGCTAAATCTGATCATGGGAAACAGGATGACTGTCGCTGTTACCAAGATTGGAGATTTTGAGCTCGTGCTTAGTAGTGGTTTTTCAATAAAGTTATTAGATTGTTGCTACTCGCCAGAAATGGCTCGAAATATTATTTCTTTTCATGCATTGTACAAGGATGGTTTTGAATTTCAATTTGATAATGGTTGCATTTTGGTTTATAAACATGGTTGTTTTTATTTTAAAGCCTCTCCTTGTAATGGTGTGTATGAAAGCGTGATTTGTGTTGGTAGAAATAATAATAACTTAAATCTAAATGTTGGTTCCTCCAATAGTGAATTGGATAAGTCGTCGTTATGGCATCATCGTCTTGGCCACATAAACAAGAAACGTATCGCCAAGCTCCAATCGGACGGGATCTTGGAATCATTTGACTTAAAGTCGGATGAAGAATGCGAGTCTTGCTTACTTGGCAAGATGACAAAAGCACCTTTCAAAGGAAAAATGGAAAGGGGTAAGGATCTGTTGGACTTAATCCACACAGATGTATGTGGACCGTTCAGATCTGCCACGAGAAACGGTGAGAGCTACTTTGTTACCTTTACTGACGATTTCAGTAGATATGGATTTATCTATTTGATGAAAAGCAAATCGGACACCTTTGAAGTGTTCAAAGGATTCAAAAACGAAGTAGAAAACCAACTGGGCAAGAAGATCAAGATGCTCCGGTCCGACAAGGGTGGAGAATACTTAAGTCATGAATTCTACGACTATCTAAGGGATTGTGGAATAGTTTCGCAATTATCTCCTCCCAGAACACCGCACCTCAATGGTGTTGCTGAGAGAAGAAATCGAACGCTAGTTGATATGGTTCGGTCCATGATGAGTCGTGCTACACTTCCAATATCATTCTGGGGCTATAGCTTAGAAATTGCAGCTCATATCTTAAACCTTGTTCCAACTAAGAAGGTTGCAAAGACACCCTCTGAAATGTGGACTGGGACTCGTCCCTCGTTAACACATATAAAGGTCTGGGGTTGTGAAGTCTTCATTCGGCGTGAAACTAACGACAAGCTAGAACCTAGAGCAGATAAGTGTCGGTTTATTGGTTATCCCTACAAATCCTTTGGATATATATTTTACAAACCTTCTGAGAACAAAGTATTTGTAGCTAGAAGGGGAGTCTTCCAGGAAAGGGAGCTCATTTCCAAAGAGGATAGTGAGAGAAGCATTGATCTTGAAGAAATTCAAGAAACAACCAATGATGAACCTATAGTTGACACTAGCCCTCAACATGAGGTTGAACCACCTGTTGAGGAAACTAACATACCTCCACCACCTCTTCGCAGAACTAGTAGAGTTAATCGACCTCCTAAGTTTTATTATGGTTTTCATATTACAAAGGAATGAGATACACTAGTCAATGATAAAACATTTGATAGTGCGTATGAGCCATCCAACTATAAGGAAGCGATGGCAGGCCCTGAGGCTGCCAAATGGAAAGAGGCCATGGAGAGCGAGATTCAATCTATGTATGATAACCAAGTTTGGAAATTGGTTGATCATACACCAGGTCGCAAGACAGTTGGGTGTAAGTGGATCTTCAAAAAGAAGACCGACATGGATGGGAATGTGCACACATTCAAGGCTAGACTGGTTGCGAAAGGTTACACTCAAACTCAAGGGATTGGTTATGATGAAACCTTCACACCAGTGGCAAAGATTAAGTCTATCAGGATATTACTTGCCATAGTTGTGTTTCATGACTATGAAGTATGGCAAATGTATGTAAAAACCGCTTTCCTTAATGGGAAACTTGATGAGGATGTGTATATGGCACAACCTGAAGGTTTTGTACATACGGAGCATCCATATATGGTGTGTAAGCTTGAAAGATCCATTTATGGACTTAAACAAGCGTCTCGTAGATGGAATATTTGTTTTCATGAAAAGGTCAAGGAGTTTGGATTTTCTCGAAGCGAAGATGAGTCTTGCGTATATGTTAAGGCTAGTGGGAGTAATGTTGTATTTCTAGTCTTGTATGTTGATGACATACTACTCATAGGAAACAATATTCCAATGTTGCAAGATGTAAAGGTCTGGCTCGGGAAATGTTTTGCCATGAAAGATTTGGGAAATGAAGCATACATACTTGGAATAAGAATTTATCGAGATAGAACCAAGCGTTTAATTGGACTTAGCCAAAGTACATACTTGGATAAGATATTGAATAAATTCAATATGAGTGAATCCAAGAAAGGGTATTTGCCCATGAAACATGTCATAAGATTGAGTAAAGATCAATGTCCCAACACTAGTAAAGAACTGGACAGGATTAGTCGAATTTCATACGCATCTGCTATAGGATCGATCATGTATGCCATGACATGTACTAGACCTGATGTCTCATTTGCCTTAAGCATGGTGAGTAGATATCAAGGGAACCCAGGCGAAAGTCATTGGACGGCTGTAAAGAACATTCTTAAGTATCTTCGGAGGACTAAAGATGTGTTCTTGGTCTACGGTGGAAAAAGATGAATTACGAGTAACAGTTATATTGATGCGAGTTTCCAGACAGATCGGGATGATTCCCGCTCGCAGTCAGGATGGGTGTTCTTGTTGAATGGTGGGTCCGTGACTTGGAAAAGTTCCAAGCAGGACACGGTGGCTAACTCCACGTGTGAATGAGAATATATTGCAGCTAGTGAAGCAGCGAAAGAGGCTGCATGGTTGAAGAATTTCATAGGTGATCTGTGCGTTGTAGCAAGCATCAATGAACCCATTGAAATCTTCTGTGATAACGAAGGTGCAGTCGCATTGACTAAAGAACCTAAAGACCATGGGAAGTCAAAGCACATAGAGAGGAAGTATCACTTTGTGCGACACAGGGTTGCGGAAAATCAGATCGTGGTGAGTAGAGTGCCGACTGAAGAGAATCCGGCGGATCCTTTCACGAAAGCATTAACTCGACCCAAACATGAGTATCATACTGAAGCCATAGGTGTTAGAATTATCAATATACCTTGAATGTTTTAGTTGTTAGTTTGATGTATTAAAACACAATAAATTGTATTTGATTTGGAGATTATTATATGGAGATTATAATATATGCTGGATTGCGTCCATTTTACATTTAATTTATTATCGTGTTTAGTTTTGCATGTTTAGAACCAACTTCCTGAGTATTAATTTACTTAAACCTCCACAATCAGTCATACTCCTCGAAGTAAGTAGTGATTAAAGACTGTCATGGAGTGTTAGAAACATAGAGAATGCAACTAACACTCATGAGTACTTAATAGTGATTTGAGTATTGGAACAGCCTGCACTCGAAAGTTTACTTCATGGATTAAGTCAGAGTAATTTTGAGATAATAATATTTTATGTTCTTCAAACGGAGATACATAGAGTTCTGCTCTAGGATTCTGTTATGCTTTGGTGTGCTCCAACGTTGACTGTAACTGGCAGCTATACAGGGTATGTCCATGTATAATATGATGAGTAGAAATGAACTGTGTAGTCAAAGTTTATTTGTTCCTTCTACCTAAACAGGAGAAGCGATATCCATGGGCCCCTCGATGATTTGGTGTTGACATTAAGTGTTTGGCCAAACCCTGACTAGAATTGATGTGTTCGATTGAGTAGTCTGAAGAATTCAACACATATCGAAAATAGGGAAACATAATCTTGATCCATGAGATAGACATTTATCCATGTCTCAGGTTCATATGATATCTTGTAGAACAAAGGAACATTAAATCACTTATTTAGGACCGGATCTTTATTAGAGTTCGGCAGCTGCATTGGATGGTTTGCTCTCTGCTGATTATTTGAAAGTATTGAACCAAATAAAGTTAATAACTTGTCCAAGTGGGAGACTGTTGGATATAGTGTACAGAGACATTAACTATTGGTCATATTTCTAATAATAGCAGGGTCCTTTTGGGTTGCCCTTAAGACCCAAATAAACAATCAGAAGGATAAAGGGAAACAATTAGTTTATTAATTTGTCATTTGATGATAAATTAATAATAAGCTAAAATATAATTAATTAGATTAATTATATATAAAATACAGGGGATAAATGATAATTAGTTCAAATAGTTTTAACGAGTCTATCAGTTCAAGGGGGCTAAGTGTAAAATAGAGGAGCAGGAAAGTGGTTATAAATAAACTGCTAGGGATCAAACCCTAATAAGTTTTTCCTCTCTCTCTCTTGTGGCTGTCGATTCCCTCTCCCTCTCTTCCAAAATCGTAAATCCTAATAAGGGTTTAAGGTTTAAACCTCTTCTAAATTGTTGGTATTTGGTGTTCTTAAGTGTGAGCCACTAGAGGGATTCATACTATTGGTCCTTAACATCCAAGAAGCGAGATCAAAGGTTTGATTTATCATTGTGGTTTTCGACAATCATAATAAACAAGTAAGTAATCTTGATTCATTCTTTTGTAGTTAAACATCTAGAACATATGTATCCTGGAAAGTTGTTAGTTTGTATTGCCATAAATGATAATTTTAAATATGTTTCCGCTGTCCATATCATGTGGTAGTATGTTTGCTCAAAATATTTCATTTCCATTAGACCTCCGTATTAAAGATCCATTTGGTGTAAAGGTCAATTTGGCAATTCACAAGCTCTACTTATGTAGAGTTGGGTTTCAGCCAAAATTAGACATAAGGATGACGAAAATAAGGCTATTCAAAATTCTTCTCCTTAACTAACATTAGATACATTACATCTACTTGATTGATTATTATCAAAAAGCATATCTTTTGTTTAATTTTACATTATGCCATGCATGCTAGTATTAGATGTATTTCCGCTTGTATCTACCAAAAATCTCTTTGTATTACCCTAGGTTCATTTAGACGTATATATACATCTATAAAGAAGCAAACCAATCAAGGACAATCAGGGTGTTGTATAAAGTAGCAAGCTTTCTACAAACATTTATATTTATTGTGACTTTTTGGCACGAGAGTTCTAACTTCTTATTGACTTCTACTTGCAATCCACTTGATTTTGATATTCATATTTTGCTTTTGTTTGACATTTCATCAGTATTCCATAATTGCATAAATGGTCATGGATTTTGGAATCTTGCGCTTTATATCTTCTTAGCACCAACCTCCCACCCCACAAACACATATACATGTGTCTTTAATGGCAAAGCATACAAGTTTTAAATTGTGTTCATCATAACAACATATTAATATTGTTTTGGTTTTATTAATGTTTGTGGGATAAGTTTTGTTATTCTTTTTACACCAAAGTTATCAAAATTTATCTTAAAACATTATTAACATCACAAGTTTCTTAAGATTTTAAAAGGCATGAGATATAATGTGACAATATATAGCCGACAAGCAAGAGTGGATCTACCGTTAAGGATGGCATAGGCTACCACTAATTTATACCTTACAACGGTATAAATTTAAAATTTAAATAAATGTTTTTTGACATATAGAGTTTTACAAAAAGAAAAAAAAAAGTTTATTGGAAGCCATGGCACGCCTCACATTAAACAACCCCGATAAGACTTTGGAGACGCGCTTTATCACCAATGACACACCTTCTATAACACTACAATTTCTAGACTTTTTCCATTTGAATTTAATCGGATTTATGTAAATTAAAAGAAGTTCTAATAATAAGATCATGAATTCCAACCATACAAGTCAGTATCTTATGGGTAATCGTCTCATATTTACATCTTATGTATGCATATATATCTTTATGAAAAACTTAAGAATGTCCTATACTCCAACAAAGAAAAAACTTGTAATTATATTGGATCAACGAGATCTTTCATGTGATCGTTGTTTGAACCAACCAAGACCTAAAATTGTTTTGTTTTCTAATATTGCAAAATGATCGCAAACTTCTTGCTCCCATTGGCTTCCCGATGGAAATGGTCCTACTACCGATTATATTCAATTCATGCTACTTTATATACGAATGCGTACCTTTATTTTTTTCTACAACGTTTTATTTATTATTTCATTATATGTATACAGTATAAACCAACTTTTTGGCGGTCGAAGCTCCAAGAAATATCAAAAAGCATAATAAGCAAAGTCATCTCAAATAATGATAATTAAAGTTTAAATTATACGTTAAATTTCTAATAGAAGCCAATATTTTTGAACCCTTAAAATCAAAGTGTAATTGTTAGGGATATATGGGAAATTAATTAAAATGACCGTATTTGAAACCCATATTACCAAAATGCCCTAAATCTCGTTGGGTTTGCCAAAATACCCTTTTTCTCCGGGATTCATTGTTCATCCCCGGAATTCACTGTTCATCCCGGGATTCACTGTTCATCAAAAAATGTCCTAACCCCGGGATTTCACTGTACATCCCAGCCATAACCCCGGGATCGATCCTTTTTTGGTCCGAATCACCCTAACCTTGGGATGGGTCTCATCCCGGCCCTATATCCCGGTCAAAAGGGGTATTTCGCCAAAGTTATCGAGATTTAGGGCATTTTGGTAATACGGGTTTCAAATACGATCATTTTAATTAATTTCCCTAATTGTTATCATTGTATTTCCTTTTATTTTTCTAGGGGATAAAAACATGGTCCTATTTTATTGGATGGTCATCATTTTTGGATTAAAAACTAATGAGATAATTAAATGTTTAAAAATAAAAAAGTAAATAGAAAAAAAAAAAAAAAAAAGAAGAAGAAAAGGGTATCCACCACAAATCTAATGTAGGTAATGTTAAGCACATATTCAAGAATCTTTGGCTTTCCATAATCTGCCTACTTGAATAAAAATACTTAAAGAATGAAGAGAATAACATGTACGGACTAATGTTTAAGGTTCATGAATATATTTTAGTTTAAGATTAAAATTGTTTATTTAGGTGTCGTTTGTTTTTTAAGAGGTCTAAAGTCTGAAATCTTATTTTAGTTATGATTAATAAGAGGTGGTGTGTAAAAATGTCTGAACGATTCAGACTTCAGAGCCATTAAGAGGTTTTTTTCAAAAAACAAACAACCCCTTAATTTCTATTTTGCTTCGAAACAAATATCATGGTTTTCATTATCTATAAATAATTACCTAAGAAAGAACACCTAATCACGATCGTCGCATGCAGAGCAAACCGCCGTCTTCGTTGCTAACGAAAAAATTCCCACAGCGTTGAAACGAAAAATGGGTCGAGTTTTAGCGGAGCTCAACAGCCTCCTTGACCATCTACATAGCATAAATCAAATATAGTAGTTGCAAATATTCTATCTTTTTGTAAGTGTAATATTTTTCTACAATGATTATAACTTTGCATCACTCTTTAATTTAATGTACTTCATAATTTTGTCAGGATATTCATCTACCTTTACCTGCTATGTTAAAACCGTAAATGACACTATATGAAATATGTTATTGTGGTCAGCAATATCAAGTACAGTAACTTGTTTTGTCATTATACTCGTTTTTGGAACCGCGTATAAGGCCGGTGTTTGTATAAAAGTTTTGGACTTTTATACACGGTTCCAAAACCGTGTATAAAACTCAACTTTTATACACGGTTTCAAAACCGTTTAGAAAAGGAATATTACTGTGTATAAAAGTCACAATCTTACACGGTTTTTAGATGAAACCGTTTAAACAAGCTTTATAACCGTTTATAAAAGTGTCTATATTACACGGTTTTTAGATGAAACTGTTTTAAAAAGTTCTACTAACCGTTTATAAAAGTGTCTGTCTTACACGGTTTTTTGTTAAAAACGTTTACAATTGTAATAATTTTTCACGGTTTTCATAACAAAACCGTATATAAATGTAACCATTTATAAAAAAAATTGCAGACATTTGTACACGGTTTTTTAGTAGAACCATGTATAATGAGTTATATTTATATTTTTAATATTTTCCTCGATAGGGGTTACTTTTATACGCGGTTGTGTTTAAAAATCCGCGTCCAACAGGGTTACTTTTATATGCGGTTTCTTACTAAAAATGTATGTAAAGGTACTTTTTACACACGGTTTTGTAGCAATAACCGCGTATAAAAATAACAAATACACAACCGCGTATAAAAATAACCCTTTTGTAAGCGGTTTCATCGATGCAACCGTTTATAATTGTTGAGTACCCTTTCTACACGGTTTTTAATCCAGAACCGTGTATAAAACCTTATTTTTAGCAACGGTTCAACTTTAACCGTGTAAAAAGGGTTGAGATCCGTCCGTTATACACGGCTTTTTTAAAAACGACAAAAACCGTGTATAATTAGACACGTATAAAAGTCATATTTGTAGTAGTGCATGGTACGATAGTCGTTATTAGGTAGATATACATACATCCTGTTGCAACCATTTTTTTCCTAATCCCACTTTCAGACAAAAAATAAAGTGATATGACTGATTCGTCTTGTTTTTATCAAATTTGGGTGAAAAGATGCGCGTAATACTTTAATCCTAATGCGAGTATTAACTACTATTCGACTTCTTTTCATTGTATATTTCAACATAAAGGATTCTTTGATTAACTATGTCGTGATTTTTTTTATAAAAAGTTGACATAACAAGTAGTATCTTGTGCCTTTTAGTTTCATATTTTAAATACATATATACTTGTTTACATGGAAGAATATGTTCTTCAAAGTATGTATACCATTACAAGTCATTCTTCCTTCATTTTTCTTCCAAATGATTGGAGTATGTATGCAAGTCAAAAGTCTGATCAATGTGATGGAATCACAAGTCGCCGATTAATTGTTTTACCACATAAACTGAACCAGAAAAACCCAGTATATCACACTCAAACATAGGGTTAATTCAGGAAGAGATGTAGGCAAACCCGTCCTTTAACCCAAAGCCAAAAGATAGAGCGATTTAGTCCATGAAGACACCTGTCATGCAAAATTGTTTTACGAAATGTAAGCAACAAAATTCCTAAAATTAAAGAGTAGCTCATGTATACCTATTGAACTTGTAAGGTAAAATTGTGCCTCACAAATACAAAGCTAGCAAATGATTTCTAAGGTCCCAAACAAGTAAAAATCCAAGTGCATAATTAACCCAACAACAAATGCAGATAACAATAATTTAGATGTTGTACAATAATTTTCTAATGTAGAAAAATAAACCCACGAAATATAGATAATAATAAATACGTTATTATCTATAATTATAGCAAGTTCAAAATAAATAACACTAGGATTTAACGTGGTTCCACTATCAGTGTGATAGCTAGTGTACATCCACCAAAGAGAGATAGCAAGAATATTATTACCAACCAAGGAGATTACAAAGTGCTTGTACAAGGATCTTGAGATCCACGATCGCCTAACAAAAACTTCACGAACACCATCGAATATCAAGAATACTCTCGACCTCACATAAACTAAGTATATGGAAAGAATATACTAGGGAGTGTATTTGGTGTTTCAACTAGAGGAAGTTTAAGAGGAAGGGATGATCAAAAAAGGTTGGAGTTCAAGGGGTATTTATAACCATAAGAGGAATAGGGACCAAGTATTATGGATGGGAGTAAGTTGGCAAGCTTGGGGAGTAAGTATCTTGGAGGCCAAGTTTTGGCTTATAATTCATCACATGTATCATCTCCTAAAAACAAAAATAATATAATTAAATATTATAACACTCCACCATAATGCATGTGATCCTCGATAGCGAAACGAAACCCAATCCAACCAATATGAGTTCTTCCAACGGTTGATCATAGCAAGTAGATAGCAAAGTAAATTGGCATGAGGTAGCAAAATGCATTCTAACCGTGACGAGCTTCGGCATGGCCATCACCCGTCAAAGTTACAAGCAAACAAATAACCTCAAATGCACAATCTACTAAATAAGGTAGAGCATAAGCAAAGCTATAAGCATTTAACAAAGTAATTCCTTCAAAGATGTCATTTTGTCACATGTAGTAATTTCTTCTCTCTCTCGAGCAAAGTGCCCAACGGCACTAACATAAACGGAGCTGGATTAAGTTTGAGCAATGCTCAAACTTAGCTGGCGGTAGCGACTTAGTGAACATATCAACGGCATTGTCGTCTGTCAGGACTTTCTTCAAATTGAAAATCTCCGCTTCATGTAATCTCACAAGATATGCATCATGCACATTTATGTGCTTTGTCCGGGAACTGAAATCCAAATTAGTTGCTGAATGGATGACACTCTGATTATCACAGAAAATGCACATGGAAGGTTGCTCGAAGCCTAAGCCATTCATCAATTCTTTTAAATGGAACGCTTCCTTTGCAGACTCAACCGCCGCAACATGTTCGGCTTCTGTGGTTGACAATGCAACAATGGACTGTAAACGTGATCTCCAACTCATGGTTGTTCCACCTAACCAACTCGATCACCTGCATAGTCTGAATCACAAAATCCAAAATTTTCACAATTATTGTGCAAACCAAATATAAGACCATGTGTCTCGGTTCCCTTCAAATATCATAATGTCGTTTTCACGGTTACCCAATGTGATCGACCCAGATTCGCGAGAAGCCGACTCCGACATAATGTGCGAGATCGAGACAAGTACACACCATGGAGTACATAAGACTTCCGACCGCACTAGTGTATGGAACCTTTGACATTTCGGCCTTTCCCTTGTCATCCTTCGGACAATCTTCACTTGTAATCTTGATATGCTTCGGTAGTGGAGTGCTAGACGTCTTGGCACCATCAAGATTGAACCGCTTCAATATCTTTTGGATATACGCCCGTTGTGTCAATATAAGTGTTCAGGACTTTCTGTCCCACACGATTTCCATGCCCAAAATCTTCTGCCCCGCGCCAAGATCTTTCATTTCAAATTCTGACTTTAATTTATCTTTCAGACGTTCAATCTTCGATCGATCCCTGCAGGTTATAAGCATGTTATCTACATAAATAAGTAAGTAAGTAAAAACACCACCGCTTTGTCTATGATAAACGCAAGCGTCCTTTTCACTTCGCTCAAATCCCAGATTGAGCATAAACAAGTCAAACTTCTTATACCACTGACGAGGCGATTGTCTAAGTCCATAAAGGGGCTTCTTGAGTTTACATACATATTCTAGTTTTCTTTCGGAAACGAAACCATCAGGTTGCTTCATATAGATAGTTTCCTCCAAGTCTCCGTGTAGGAGGGTGGTCTTCACATCTAACTGTTCTAGCTCCAAATCTTGAATAGCCATGATCGCCAAAAGAACACGAATAGATGTATGACGTACAACGGGAGCAAAAATATCGTCATACTCGATACCTTTCCGTTGTGCAAAGCCTTTAGCAATGAGATGAGGCTTGTACCGATTGTCATCTTTGACTTTGAAAACCCACTTGCAACCAATAGCACGGTTGCCATTCGGCAATGGACATAAGTCCCAAGTGTTGTTCTTTGAGAGAGATTCCATCTCTTCTTGCATGGCTCCAAGCCATTTAGAACTGTAAGTTGAGGCCAACGCCTCCTTTATATCAAGCGGCTCATCTTGCCCTACATGCAAAGCAAACCCCAGTTGATTTGTAAAACTCATGTTAGCAAAATCTCAATGTCCATACCTGTTGGGCGGACGAATAGTCCTTTCACTATGCCTGGTAGGTGCAATAACTGGGATTGTATCGTCATCGTCTCCACCACCATTCAAAATCACTTCTTCAGAATCACTAGTAGAAGTTACTAGCGGAATGACTTCTTCAACATTAACGAGTGATTCTAGGCTAATATCAGGAGTGGATGAACTGGAAATATAAGGATTGTCTATTGTCTCCATATCATCGGGAGTAGGAGCAACAGTAGTAATGCCTTCCGGATCTTGAAAGGACTCTGAGGATCCTATGACTTCAACAGGACTGATTCATCAAATGTGACATGTCGAGAATGAATCACTTTACGAGTCAAGGGGTTCCAGATTCAATAACCCTTGATACCATCTATATAGCCGAACAAGAATCCTTTGGTGGCTTTAGGATTCAACTTGTCATGGCCTGAAACATAAAAATAAATAGGACAACCAAATACACGTATGTATTTCAGACCGATATTTCTTTTACCTCTCCAAACCTCTTCCGGAATCTTTCCCCCGATGGCCGAACAAGGTAACTTATTAATAATATGCATTGCAATATAAAGTGCTTTGGCCCAGAAATATTTGGGGAATCCCAATGTCGACAACATACATCAGACCTTTTCAAGCAAAGTCTTATTCATCCGCTCGGCAACTCCATTAGATTGAGGGCCGCCAGGTATGGTGTAGATTTGGTGGATGCCTTTACGCGAACAAAAGTCTTTGAAGTTACCACTAGTACATTCTCCACCGTTGTCAGATCTCAGCACTTTCAACTTCTTGCCAGTCTCGACCTCTACTTATGCCAACCAATTATTGAACGTATCGAAGACATATGACTTTAACTTCAACACATACACCCAAAGCTTATGTGAGAAATCATAAATAAACAAAACGAAGTATTTACCTCCACTGAGAGATGGAGTATTGGATGATCCCCATACGTCAGTATGAACACAATCGAGGACTCCTTTAGTGTTGTGTTTTCCAACACCAAAAGAAACACGCGTCTGCTTTCCTTTGACACATCCCGAACAAAACTCCATGCTGGCAGGTACAACAACTTTTATGAGTTTTCATTTGCACAAAATCTCCAAGTTCTTCTCGGATGTATGGCCCAAACGAAGATGCCATAAGCAAGCAACATCGAGATTCATTGAGCTTTCGGCCACACACGATTCAGAAGAAATAGTTTCACCAATCAAGTGGAAAAAGGTTATTTTCTGCCTGTTCGCCTTTCATTACGATAATACTCCCCCGGGAGATGCGCAAACTCCCGTCGTCAATCCGAATCTTGCAACCCAATTTGGACAGTTGTCCAACAGAGATCAAGGAACGAGTCATGGATGGAACAAATTTGACATTATTCAATATCCGAATACACCCGTCAAACATCTTGATCTGCACAGTACCGATACCCTTAGTAACACATGAAGTATTGTTTCCCATATAATTATTGTTACCTTCAACTTTTTCGAAGGTAGAGAAACAGTCCCGGAATGGTGTCATATGGCAAGATGCACCGCTATCTAACACTCATCTCCTGTCACCTTGTTGTGGTGTAACTGTGGCAGAGAATCCATCTTGCTCCTCTTCGGCTACAACAGCTGATGATTCGGTGTTGTCTTTGTCTTTATTTTTAAGACTCGGACAATCTTTCACCCAATAACCTGGCTTGTGGCAATAGTTACAGTTGCCACGTGTCTTTGATTTCCCACGAGAACCAGGCCGACGGGACTGAGAGCACCCATGATTTTTTCCTCTTGAAGACTGTTGATCGTCTCGGCCTCTATCAGCAAATAGGCCTTGATTGTAATTGTTCTCCCTACGATTGTTACCGATCCTCATTTGAATTCTTTGATCTTCAGAAATCATTCATGTTTTCACATCAGACAAAGAAAGAGTTTCTCTTCCATAAATAAAACTGTTAGTGAATTGGGAATATTTCTCGGGAAGTGAATACAACAAGATCATATCAAGTGCTTCTTCATCTTTAGCAAGAAGCGCATCCGTTGCCTTCAACTTCATAATGATATATTCAAATTCCGTCATGTGAGCTTTAATGGTTGTGCCTTCCTTCATTTTGAAGAAGAGACACGACCGTATCAGTAACAATCTGTTGGTCAAAGTTTTCTTGAGATATAAATTCTCAAGCTTGCTCCAAATACCTGCAGTTGTCTTTTCAGACACAATCTCAGATATAACATTTTCTCCCATGGCCATCTGCAAAGTAGTAAATGCCCATGCTTCCATTTCTTTAGCATTAAGTTCAGACATGTTAGGGTCTAACTCGTCTTTAGCAAATACTACGGGATGGACTCCATTTTTCCTAAGTGCAGCAGATGTTGTGAACTGCCATTTACCAAAGTCACCGTCCCCATTCCAAGTTTGGATACGAATCCAAGCCCCGGACAAATTAAATGTACCTTCTTGGTACGGTTTTTGGGTCTGGTTTGAGGAACCAACACCAAATGGGTTTTCTACATAGGCCATAGAGAAAAAAAAATGTGCAAACTAGTTTATGCATATTTTCTACACAAACCCAAATCTAGATCCGAAGCTCTGATACCAATTGTTAGGTAAAAATTGTGCCTCACAAATACAAAGCTAGCAAATGATTTCTAATGTCCCAAACAAGTAGAAATCCAAGTGCACAATTAACCCAACAACAAATGCGGATAACAATAATCTAGATGTTGCACAATAATTTTCTAATGTAGAAAAATAAACCCACGAAATATAGATAATAATAAATACGTTATTATCTATAATTATAGCAAGTTCAAAACAAATAACACCGGGATTTAACGTGGTTCCACTATCGGTGTAATAGTGTACATCCACCAAAGAGAGAGAGCAAAAATTATTACCAACCAAGGAGATTACAAAGTGCTTCTACAGGGATCTTGAGATCCACGATCGCCTAATAAAAACTTCACGAACACCACCGAATATCAAAAACACTCTCGACCTCACATAAACTAAGTATATTGAAAGAATATACTAGGGATAGTATTTGGTGTTTCAACTAGAGGAAGTTTAAGAGGAAGGGGTGATCAAAAAAGGTTGGAGTTCAAGGGTTAATTATAACCATAAGAGGAATAAGGACCAAGTATTATGGATGGGAGTAAGTTGGCAAGCTTGGGGAGTAAGTATCTTGGAGGCCAAGCTTTGGCTTCTAATTCATCACATGTATCATCTCCCAAAAACAAAAATAATATAATTAAACATTATAACAGAACTCATGTGTCTTAAACATGTTATTTTGTAACTGGGCCTTCAAAAATATGTAATCCAATTTATTAGAGTCTCACATCAGCTACACTATATGTTGAAACCTCCTTTTTCTCTTTGGTTATTCTTTTAAAGAGTAATCTAATTGGTTCCAC
Source organism: Arctium lappa (assembly GCA_023525745.1). NCBI lineage: Eukaryota > Viridiplantae > Streptophyta > Magnoliopsida > Asterales > Asteraceae > Arctium > Arctium lappa. The sequence continues at coordinate 28,851,198 of CM042055.1, forward strand.
ATATTCTCACACAAGTCATGCATGTTTAATGTTTTGGTGTCAATATAGGTTTTTAATGTAAGATGTCATAATCTAAAGAGTGAATTAAATGTATTTCATTTTTAAATATAAGATGTCATAATCTAGGAGTGAATAAAATGTATTTCATTCTATATCTATGGTTCTTGTCTTTAAAATTGAACTTTCTGACCTTGGTTTGCTTAAAAATCATGCATATCTAAACGTTTGTGTTTTGCGACATGCCTTTGGGCGTACACTATCTCGATAACACATGTTAGCAGGTCGTGGTTTGATTGTTTACTTTTGGTACATGATCAACTTGTATGATGCACGATGAAAGCACAAAATCGAATACACTTTTTGTATGACGCATGACGCCTTTGGGTAGATCTCACTATCTCAATAACACACGCTAACGACTTGCTTATTAGCAAACAATTACTTTTTGAATTAACAGCCAACAGCTAGTTTAGGTTGACAAACCTACCTAAAAGAAGCGCTTTGTAGTCGTTTGACGTTTGGCTCACACTACTAAACAACACCTTTTTTTTCCGGCGGATCGATTATGACGGATTTGCCTGCGGGAATTATCTGCCGGTGAAAGTCAAATTTTTAGTGGTGTCAGTTGGCAAAGGGGTGGGACGACTTTGCCTAAATACAAGACGGGTACCGGGTTTGAACCCGCCCCCTCCCCCTAGCCTCAACCGTTGGGTGAGCCAAAAATATGTCCCTCACATTAGTGTCCTCAGAGGCAGGTTCCGTATAAAACCCATTGGAATTGCAGGTAATCAATTTTTTTACCAAAAAGAAGCCTTTCGCATAGGTATATGCTAAAGAAACCCTCCTACAAATTTCCTCTTACACATGTCAAAATTAAACCCATATTTTTTACATATTTAAGGCATTGATTTTACTTAAAAATAGTTTTGTCTTGAAGTACCTTAAAAGTAGTTTGTTTCGTAACATACTTATGAATAAAATAAACCGGTATTATTTATTTGTTGTTTTTTTCCAATTTAATATCTACGAATTAATTTATTGTTGTTCACAACATAAAGTCTATCATTGATTGTACATTTTAAATATGAAAATCATTATATTTTCAGAAATGACGAATATGAGAAATTGGCACAAATAGCTATATTACACCTTCATTTTCACTTCTTAGCCATGTCTCTCCCGTATTTGCAGATTTGGCCCTAGGTCCGCAATGGAGGACCTAGGTATGATTATGGACTTGCATTAATGTTTATTATGAGGATGACACGTGTCGAGATATACCCTAGGTCTGCAATGGAGGACCTAGGTGTGATTGTTGACTTACATTAATGTTTGTTATGGGGATGACACGTGTTGGGATATTGTGGACCTAAGTCCAAATCTGTAAATACGGGAGAGACATGGCTAGGAGGTGAAAATGGAGATGTAATATGGCTATTTGTGCCAATTTCCCTAAGAATATTAATGCATTGTCGTCTTTTTTTATCATATTTAGTTAATTCTATCTTTTGTCGGAAATTAAAAAAGTTAAAATCTATAAACTTGTTGAAAGATGATTACAAGACAAAACACAAAGGAAAACAAACTAGCAGGATGGTTGCATAAACCTACTAGTAAACCATAATATGATCTGATTTTAATGTTGAAACCTTACATTACAGTATACATATCAAAACATTAGATATTTTTGGTCCCTTATTAAAATACATATACAATGAGAGAACTTCAACCTTTCAGCTAATTTTTCCGAATCTTAAATCTTCTCTGTCTTTTGAACTTTCTGGGATATATATCTGATGCTAAGATAGATACATATTTTTTTTTAAATAAAAACAATCAACTAAAGACCTAGTATTTTTTTTTGTACGGCAATTTGGGCTTCGCCCACACACACACGCACCCGCGGTATCCGGGCATCCAATTGGGCAGCACCGACTAATCCGCGGCAACCCGGTCCAGCCCAAATCGACTGGACCCGCCCAGGTACGACTAAGTCCGGTCAAGACCGCATACCCATAGACTGGTATGCCCGTAAACCTAGACCCGAAAGCCGACCCAAGGTCTGGGTATCGCCGAAGTGCATCCCCCAGGATTCGAACCCTGGTAGATAGGCATACCATGCACTATCCCCCCAGGGCCTTACCACTAGGCTAGCACCTCTTTGATAACTAAAGACGTAGTATGCTTATGAGTTTTTAAAGAATGCAAAACATAATTATTACGATTCAAGTGGAGGAACAAAATGCAAACAAAACCCTTTTATTTATTACAGTTTTCTACCCTTTAACTTTGAGCCCGATGCCCCAAGCATTTCTACAGACGGACAACAAAACATTTCATACATATCATTTAAAAATTGTATGCATACACATTTCATAACTTTCCATAAACTATGTATTTGTTTGAAAGATTATGTCAATAATGGCAATAGATAACACCAAAAAACCAAATCCTTCAAGACAAACAAAGTTAAGGGGCTTTTTAGTGTTGTACTTATCAAGTCTTGTGTATGGATTAAATTGAAATGTAGTATTTTACTCATTATGCCGAATAAACCGACCAAATGATTTATAAAACCATTTTACCCTTATTATTAGGGTTTGTTTTGTTTGCTCGATTTGTGGAATATAAATTTGGATTTTTATCCAATCCACATTTTTTTTACGGCAACTTGGGCTAAGCCCACACACACACACGCACCCGCGGTATCCGGGCCTCCAATTGGGCAGCACCGACTAATCCGCGGCGACCCGGCCCAACCCAAATCGACTGGACCCGCCCAGGTACGACTAAGCCTGGTCAAGACCGAACTCGCATACCCATAGACTGGTATGCCCGTAAACCTGGACCCGAAGGCTGACCCAACGTCTGGGTATCGCCGAAGTGCATCCCCCAAGATTCGAACCCTGGTAGATAGGCATACCATGCACTATCCCCCCAGGGCCTTATCACTAGGCTAGCACCTCTTTGATTATCCAATCCACATTTGGTTAAAAAAATTGGAATTAAAAGCTTGGGATATCAATTAAGGGGGTGTTTGGGATTGCTTATTTAAAACAACTAATCTTTTTTTTTTTTTGTAAAAGTGTTTATCAACTTATGTGATGTTAAACCAAAGTTTTATAAAAAGTGTTTCGATTGGTTTATGTAGTACCAAAACGTAATAAGCTAATAAATTGTTTTTAGAGGGTGTTTAGGATTGCTTATACATGTAAAATGACCGAAAAACACTGATAAGTTATTTCAAATAAGTTAATAAATTAGAATGAAATGACTTATCAAAATCTCCTTATCACTGGTGCCAAACTGGTATAAGCATTTTTTTCCCATCCAAACACGAAATATTGCTTATTACCGGTACCACACTATAATAAGTTAATAAGAAATTTAAATAAGCAATCCCTTAATCTCACAAACATTAGATTTAGAAATCACACGAGGTATTCAATATTTTACAAGATTTCATTATTTTTTATTGATATTAGAAATATTAGGTTGAAATAATCAATTAATAGAAGGTAATTAAATTATTTTTATAAATTATCTGTAAATAATAGAATTCAATTTCATTCCAAATTCTACAAACAAAAAGTATCAAAGACTCAAAAACATTCCGTCAAACTAATCGGGCTCTTAGTTTTTTTCCTAGAGAATTACAAATCTTGTCATTCATGAACATAAAGATCTTCCATTCATCCTTCAAAGACATCCAAAAACATGAAATTGAACTGTAACTTCCTAAAGTATGCTTCTAAAATTACATTGTGTACAACCTCCAATTGATTCATTGAACCTTCAAAGCAAACAACCCTTAAATGAATCTAATTTTCAAGTCCTCCCATTTCAAAAAAAAGGAAAAAAGAAAAACAAGATTTGAGTAGTATACAATCCTTTTCCTTCCACATCATAAGTCCAAGTCAGATAACTCTTGGTGATGTAGAATGCCACATCAGCCAGTCGGCTAAGTAAATGGATGAACTACTTGACTATGATAAAATCCACCCAAAATGGTAAAAATCTATTCATGGGATTTTGAAGGAATTCAATTCCTTGTATTACACAAACCAAACAAAAGAATAAAATGTGAGATTCCACTGAATTTTGTTAACCATACGGGGCTTGAATTCAACAACCAAATGGCTACCACTTATAACAAAATGATATTGCCAAATCCTTCCTCCATGATGATCACAATCCAGCATTACATGTGGTGTAACCAGTGAATATGAACATGAGCTATCCTGCAAAACGATTGCGGATTCAGTGGTGTAGATGTAAGAGATCACTGTGACATGAAGACATTAATAGCAATCCCAGCTAAGCTAAGGATCTTGCTCTAAAACCAAACCAAATGAGCCCAATATATCCCACACAGGAGTAAGGTCTAGGGAGGATAGGATGTATACCGTTACCCCAAGGGGTAGAGAGATTGTTTTCATGAAAGAGCCTGGTTCTAAACTTATGGTTTTTCACTATAGTAAACAATACCTCAACGTGAAAAAAGGCAAGGCTGGTTTGAATGCATGAGGCTTTCTCTATGCCTTTCAGGTTGGTGGAAAATGTAACACACTTCTGTAATGGAACTATAAAATCTACAAGAGTGAGAATTTAATAGATAAACCAAAATATGGAAAGAAGATGGCACCGTTTTGACTTAGCTCCAAGGATCATCCCAGCCATTAGGACCCCCACTCTTCACAAACTGCATTATTGCCTGGACAGCTTCGTCAACTCTATTGGATAAAGAATGGTTTCCCCATTCTATTTCAACTTTTTCTGCACCCCCCAATGCTTTACACAATCTGTATTTAGAAGAATATAGAAGAGATCAGTCATCAATCCTACACATTTATTATACTAAAAAAGGGTAGACACTACATTCTAGATGCCCCTACTGTACTAGTCACATGGCCAATATGGGGAGGTAAATCACCACCAGTATATCCATCCTACCAGGGACATCGAATCCATCCTACCAAACCAAACCATACAAACCCAGTATATCTCAGGCATTTCTTATATATAAACCAAACAAACCCCAGTATATCTTGCCCAAAAGCGGGGTCTGGGAGGGGAGGGATGTACGCAGCTCTGACCTCTACCCTTAAAGGGAAGAGCGGTTGTTTCCGTGAAGACCCCCGGTATTTGTTATATATGGGTAAGATAAATGGATAGGTCCTTGCACTTGCCTCTGTACCAAAGCTTTCTTGTCAACATAATCTGGTACATATTCATCTGCCATAGAAAATATGACCTGCAAGATGCAAATTTTATTCAATTCTTTTAAGATATAATCGCATAATGAATTGATTGGGATTCCTGAAATGCCTCAAAGAGGTGCACTCATACCTGGCAAGGTGTATTACTCATGTGACCAAGTCTCTGTTTCAGTTGGTCATCACTGAGATCAGAACTGAACATGTCATCATCACCCATATATGCACAAAGGGAGTGAAATCTGCAGGGCAACATAAAAACTCCATTAAAATAATAAATTCTTCAATCACTGACCGGATGTTCAAGAGTAGACGGAGGCAAAACATCTCAGGTACCACCATAACAAGGTTTCTTATTAGTACATGTGTGCTTTAATCATTGTTTGTTGTCAAAGTTTAGATGTAGAAATTTTTTGTTTTTAATAAACAAAAAAGTTGCATTTCAAAATATATTCATTAAGATAATGCCCAAGTACAATAATATTCATATCAACACTCAAAAAACAAACAAGAATGTAACATGTTGTGGCAAGGTTATATGGTTTTTAGGTCCATGACAACGTTTTTGGCTGTTAACAAGTCATTTACAATTTACTTTGCATCATGACAAATTCATGTGTTTTTTGTTAGTTTCAGCATCCACCTCCTCAATAAATATCTTTTAATTGTAACATCATTGGGCTTCATGAACGATGAACACTAATCCTAAGGATCATTAATATTGAGTAAATCAGTTTTATTTTTATTAGGAAATAGAAGTTTATAATTTAGGATTGTTATCGGGCAGGCTTAGAATTACTTTAATAGAGTGATTCGTATATTACAGTTTAAGAGCTGTAGCCATATATCTGATTTCCTATTGGATGAAAAAGAGAATGGCATAGAGCCCCGAGTTACCTGCGAGGAACCCCTATGCCGTAGCCATCATAGACGTAGCTTCAAACTAATTCCACCGGTTATGTGGTTCGGACACCACCATCCATATCTTTTCAATTCCCCTGCCGCCCTCGATGCCCACTATTAGGGTATTATAGTATCCAAGATTTAAGTGTAAAAGTCAAAGCTAGTCAAAGTCTTGTAAAGTCAAGGTTAGTTTACTTGTTGATGTTTGTACATGGTCATTGACCATATAAATACCTTATTTGCCTTGTTAGATAGGGTGTGTAGAAATATTGTGAGACATATGATTGTAACACTTGTGATATCAATACATTGAATATTTCTCTCTCTACACTCTCTCTCTAGATCAAAGCTTAATTGTCATATTTGGATCCATCTTGTTTGTTTTCTTGAAATCTTGGACTAACATTTGGTATCAGAGCAAACCATTGAATTCAGATCATGGATTAGAGTAATTTTTGGGTTAAATTCGTTGGAATTCTTTCTAAATTAGGAAGAACTCGCAAGTCGTATTGAATTGTTGTTGTGGAAGATCGAAGTCACTGAGTTGTCGAAATTGGAGTGAAAGTTTGGTTGTAGTGTGTTCGTTGGATTGATTGGAACACTTTTCATTTGATTTGCATAATCAAATTCGCATTAAATCCTTGTGAATTTTGATTTTTGATGTTTTCTTGAAACTTTTCTAGTCGAACACTGTATTTGATTCAGTCTGTAATTGTGTTGTTTGTTTGTACAATTCTTGTTAGAAAGATTGTTTCTGTGTATTTCAGATTGTAATTGCAGGAATTGAATCGAAAATGGCCAAAATTGCAAGTTCAGTCGGACAACTCGCAAGATCCATAGTTGTCACAAGCATCATATAGAACTCGCAGGGGTGAAGAACTCGCAAGCCAAAAGGATTTTTATGTTTTTTTATTTTTGACTTAGTGTAGAACTCGCAAGACGTTATCTGCGACAAGTCAGAACTCGCAAGCCTTTGTCTGCGACTTCTAGGAATTCGCAAGCCTTTATCTGCGACAAGTGTGTATTCTGCGACAAGTTTTGTTGGACATTTTTGGCCAAGTGTAGAACTCGCAAAGGGATATTTTTGGCTAAGTGTGATTTTTGGTGAGAAATATTCCAAGTATAGAACTCGTAAGTCTTTGAGACAAGTGACTGATTTCTTCAAGGACAAAACTTGTACGCAACTATCTGCGATTTCTCAAGAACTCGCAAGCTTCGATCTGCGACAACTAGGAACTCGCAGACCACTATTTGCGACTTCTTGGTATCGCAACAAGTTTATTGTTTGCGACTTCCACACTTAGAATTTTTTTGAAGTTTTTCAAGTTTGACCAAGTGTTGACTTTTTGAGTCAAGTGTTATCTTTTTTAGAAGTGTTATCTGAATTCTTTGGACGATCATTTTCTAGCAATTATTTCAAGATGACTACAATGATGTCAAAGAGAGATTGTGTTATAGCATACATGCCTCAGATACGTTCTATGGAAGCTGAACGAGATAAATTAAAGATTCAGAATTCAAATCTTCTAGATCAGATTCAAGATTGAAAGAAAAATCTGTGTTTTCACAAAAAGATTTTAAGTGTTCAAAATGTACTAATGATACTAAATATGATTTTGCAGGTATTAATGAGACAAGAGAGAAAGAAATTAAATCAAAAGAGAGAGAGAGATTACAAATCTTCAAAGCAAGTTGAAGATATCTGGAAAAAAAATCAACAGCAATGAAAGCTAAATGAGTTGATCTTCAGATGAAATTCAAGATATTTGAAGAGAAAATATCCGCACCGGAAACTACAAATGTTGATCTAAAGAAGAGTTTTCATGCAAATAAAAATAAATTTGAGAATGTTCTCCCAAAAACAATCTGATTTTTCTAAAAAAGCATTTCAAGAGAAGAAAGACCTTGAGATTAGATGCATAAAACTTTCTAAACAAGTCTTTGAATTTGAAAAGATTTTAATCACTGAAAGAGACGTATGTTTGCCAATGAGAAAAAAGTTCTTGTAGAAAAATCCATTGAACATCCCAAACAGATTTCTATTTTACAAGATTTACTTGAAAATGAAAGAAAAGTTTTTCAAGAAAAGAAAATTTCTTTTGAAGCTGAAAAGAAAAGCTCTGAAAAGAGAAATGTTGGGATTTTCAAGGAAATTTTCGACAAAAACAAGAACTTGGAAAAAGACTTTGAACAAGAGCGTCAAATCTTTGGAAGTGAAATATCTAAGCTCACCAGAAAGTTATCTGTTCTATCCTCATAGACATTTTGAAAGAACAGATGGTCAAGTCTGATTTGAAAAAGAATATTGACACAATTTTTGAAGAAAGAAACATTTTGTCTGAAAAGATAAAACAACTTGAAGTTGCAAATGTTGAATTATCTACTAAAATTTCCGCTGATGTGATTAATCAATCACCTTATGATAATTCAACTGAATTAGTTTGTTCTTTCAAAACTGCTTCAAGTTCTATTCATGAAAATGTTTCCAAAAAGAACAGTGTCAAATCAAAGATTGTTAATTCAAATCAAATTCGTCCTTCTAATCTGTTTCATATTAAATCTGTTGATAGTTCAAATAACTATAATTCTAAAGGAAAATATGTTTCTAAGAAAGAGCAGATGGTCCGGAGAGTGAAGGATTCTTCTAAAGAAAAGAAGATTGATAAATCATCTGCATCCACATTAAACGCCAAGAAGAATAGTGTACATAAAGGTAAATCTTTTGGCAAACCTGATACGCTTTATTCTGCTAATCATCTTATCAGGCTAGCTCAAAAGAAGATTTGTTGTTCTTACTGTGGAGCAAATGATTTCGTAAGTAAAATTTTTGTTAATTACTGGTATGGCTATGGACCTAAATACCAGTGGGTACCAAAAGCAACTCAAATTGTTTTGCAGGCACCTCAAGTATAAAGGGAGTAAGAGCAATGGCTTTTGAACAAAGCAATTTAAGACCCGGTCTTCAATGATAAAGAATAATGGCTTCGTACTTCAAAGAAGAGTTTGTTCAGATAAGGATATTATGCAAATATCAAGGGGGAGCTTATCTAAATCTAACTTTGATTATCATGATTTGAGGGGGAGCTAAATTGTTTGTAAGTATCTTCTGATCTAGATCTCTGATTATTTGAAAGAAGAACAACTTTCGAACATGAAAAATGTTTTCTTAAATGTTCAAACCACTTCTGGTTCTCAAAAGATTTCATGAATTTAGAAGTGTGCTTTTAAATTTTTTTTCATAATTGATGTTAGACAATTAAGTGTGATATATGTACATATTTATATTAGAGGGTTTAGAGTGCAAATGTTTCTCTTATATATACCCTTGATTGTAATCGTGTTTCACAATTACCAAGTTTATCTTGGTATCAGAGCCGCCGCTCCTAAAACCCTAATAGCCGTCGCTCCCAAAACCCTAATAGCAGCCATCCCACTTTCTGCTATCACAAGGCAACCTTTCAACCTCGGCGTGAATAGTAACTCCGGTGCGAATAGTAACTTCCGACTCTAAACACCGATGACAACCATGGCAGCCTTTACTCCAACCGAGAAAACCACCCAAAACTCCCACAAGTTTGGCTTCACTTTATCGCCAAACAACTATGGCTATTGGAAGGCAATGGTTCAACCATTCCTTGTCACAAACAATCTATTCGGCTATGTTGATGGCACCATTCCCTGTCCACCGACGATTATCCCCTGTCCACCGATGATTATCCCAGCATCGTCATCATCTAGAAAAGAATTCGTAGCCACCACAGTACTGCCACCACAACCAAACCCTAACTACACAGCATGGGTTTCCAATGATGCACACGTACGGATGTTGATTACTTCTACAATCTCCGAGGCGTCATTCCAACACGTTCAAGGACTTGCCTCTCGTGATCTCTGGTTGTCCCTCGAACTTGCCTACGCTCCTCACACGTCATCCAGGGAATACACCCTAAAAACTCAGCTTCTTAAACTAGAGATGAAGCCTGATGAAACCTCCTCCGCATACCTGACTATGACTATGACTATGACTATGACTATGACTATGACTATGACTATGACTATGACTATGACTATGACTATGACTATGACTATGACTATGACTATGACTATGACTATGACTATGACTATGACTATGACTATGACTATGACTATGACTATGACTATGACTATGACTATGACTATGACTATGGCTCAGGAATATGCTGATGCTCTCACCAATATAGGCGAACCCATGAAAGAAAAAGATCTGGTGATGCTAGTTATCTTAGGACTTATAGAAGAATACGAGTTGAAGTCAACACTCCTTGGTCGCCAGTTTCCAATTGCCTTTGCAGAACTCCATGGCTTGCTTTCCGACCATGACTACATGATTAAGAAGTTTCCGACTGACCTCTCTCCGCCTCAAGCATTCATGACTGTCACGAACAACCGCAACTCGGTGGTTCCTGGTGCCATCTCGTCTACTCCTCAACCGGATGAGCTTCAAGCGATTCAACAGCTTCTGTCACAACTTGGTCTTCAAGTTCAGCCTGTTAATGCACAGCCTGCACGGCCTTTTACACCAACAGATCTGGGAATAACCGTGGCTATAGACGTGATTCTAGACGTGGACGCGGAAACTACAATAACAAAAGTCAAGGAGGAGGTAATCGTGATCAATTTAGTTGGGCTTCTAATCAAAACACTGTTTTTGGCACATGCAACAGGTGTGGGATTGGTCATATCCCGTCTCTTTGCCCTAATCACGACCCTGCCACTATGAGGACAAGACAACCACCTTCTGCCAACTTTACAGAGTACCGGTCACAAGCTTGGCTTCCAGACACTGGCTCTAGCCATCATGTTGCACCGGACCTATCTAGCTTCAATAACTCTGAGGCCTACTACGGTGAGGACAACCTTCACGTTGGCAATGGTAAGGGTTTACCCATCCTATGCATTGGTTCCTCACATCTTTCTTCACCAAACAAAACCCTTTCCCTAAAAGACATACTACACGTACCTAACATAAAACAAAACCTACTTTCTGTCCAAAAATTGTCTTGATAATCATGTGTATTTTGAATTTCATTCTACTTTCTTTGCTATGAAGGACAAGTTTACACACACTATCCTCCTCACGGGTCCAAGTAATGGTAGTCTCTACTCCTTCCGTCTTTCTCAGACTCGACCTGTTCAGAAAAGGTCCTTTTCCACCGCTCATGCTTCTTCCACTACTCGGCACCAAAGACTTCGATATCCACATCCACAGCTTTTGAACTCCATGTTGTCTAAATACAGTTTACCTTTACAAAATAAAGGGTTGTTTGTTTTTTTAAAAAAACCTCTTAATGGCTCTTAAGTCTGAATCGTTCAGACCTTTTTACACACCACCTCTTATTAATCATAACTAAAATAAGACTTCAGACTTTAGACCTCTTAAAAAACAAACTACACCTAAGTGTGCTACTTTTGAACGACGACATCGACATGTTGTTGAAACCGGCCTTTGCTCGCTCAATCCCATGTTTAACAACGGTTTTGGCATTTTGCTTTCGACACCGCAGTCTATCTCATTAATCGAATGCCATCCAGAACCAACTCAAACACCTCACCCTTTAAACATGTGTTCAAGCACAGACCCGATTTTTCCTTTCTTCGGGTTTTTGGATGCCAATGCTACCCTCATCTCCGTCCATACAATAAACACAAAATGGACTTTTGTTCTACACTATGTGTGTTCCTTGGTTACAGCACCACTCATCATGGCTATCGGTGTTATGACCCACAGTCTGATCGTATTTACGTGGCCCGTCATGTTCGATTCAATGAACAATCCTTTCCTTTCCAAACATCTCCTACACTCACCTCTACTCCTACCACCCCAAATCCATACGTCTCCACCTATCCCAATTCTGACCTACCACCTACCGATCCACCCTCCACTGAACCTAATACACATCCTACTCCACCAGAACCAACACCCTCAACAATACCCACCGTGCAATCTGTCCCACACGAAACACCACCTACCACCACTCTTCCCAATGCCCACCCCACGACCCAACCACCCATCATTCAGACCTATCACCGTCGTTCCAGTCACCGAACCACCACCTCAGCCTACCCCTACCCCCCCTCCCTCCTCTACCACCGAACAACCCATCCGTACTCGACCACCCAACCTACGCCCCAATCCCAAACCGACCAAACCCTACAATGCCTCCTCATACCATACCCAACTTCCTTCACCTGATACCGAACCAGCCACCTTTACTATTGCTAACACGTATCCTCACTGGCGTAGTGCGATGGCTGACGAGTATTCGGCACTGATGCGGAATGGTACATGGACACTAGTGCCACGTGTTCCGAATTCCAACGTCGTTGATTGCAAGTGGGTATTCAAATTGAAAAGGGATCAAACAGGGGCAATAAAACGTTACAAGGCACGACTAGTCGCCAAAGGGTTTCGGCAGCAACCAGGCATTGATTATCAGAAGACATTCAGTCTGTGGTCAAATCGACCACCATCCGTGTTGTTCTATCCCTGGCCGTAACACAGAAATGGTCCCTAAGGCAACTTGATGTGCAAAATGCCTTCCTACATAGTGATCTCAACGAGACAGTTTATCTGCAACAACCACCAGAGTTCGTGGACCCGGCCAAACCCGATCATGTTTGCCTACTTCACAAATCCTTATATGGATTAAAGCAGGCCCCTAGAGTGTGGTTTCATCACCTTTCTACGGTCCTTCATTCTCTTGGCTTTCAGGGCTCCAAGATGGACCCTTCCTTGTTTATTTACTCCCACAGGGGCACCATTTTGTACATGCTAGTCTATGTTGATGACATTCTTTTGACAGGAAACAATCCGGAGGCTATTGACAAAGTGGTACATCTTAGCCAATCCTTTGTTGTTCAGGATATGGGTCGCTTGTCTTATTTTCTCGGTATTGAAGTAACCAGTCGGATCATGATATGCTTCTGTCACAAAGGAAATACATCATTGAACTCTTGCAACGCGCAGGCCTGTCTAATGCTAAACCGGTTTCATCTCCTATGACCACTACTGCTAATCTTGCTCTTGGTGATAGTGCTACGTTTGTTGATCCGGTCAAATACTGCCAAATTGTAGGTGCCCTTCAGTATGTCACATTGTCTCGTCCGGATATCACTTTCACGGTCAACAAAGTCTGCCAATTTATGCACTCCCCCACTGAAAATCATTGGACTGCAGTCAAACGAATTCTTCGTTACTTGCAGGGCACTGCTGACTATGGTTTACGAATCATGCATGATTCCGGCACAATCCTTCATGCCTACACTGATTCTGCTTACAACTCCTTGTCTGGCTTCTCAGATGCTAACTGGGTTGGTTGCCCCGACGACCGTCCATCCACCGGGGGATATGTTATCTATCTTGGTTCAAACCTAGTATCATGGTTCGCACGAAAACAACGGACTGTCTCTCGGTCGTCAACAGAGTCTGAATACAAGGCTCTAGTCGATACTGTTGTTGAGCTCACGTGGCTCTAAACACTGCTGCGCGAACTTCGGGTTCCTATGAAGTCTGTTCCTACCTTATGGTGTGATAATCTTGGAGTTGCGTATCTTTCAGCTAACCCTGTATTTCATGCTCGTACCAAGCATGTAGAAGTGGACTTTCACTTTGTTCGAGAAATGGTTGCCCAACAGAAGCTTTCAGTTCAATTTATATCTACAGAAGATCAGATTGCAGACGTGTTCACTAAGCCGCTACCTTCACAACGGTTTCTCCTATTACGGTCCAAGCTACAGGTTGCTCCCAGGCCTTCGCTTGCAAGGGAATGTTATACAATTAAGTGTGATATATATACATATTTATATGAGAGGGTTTAAAGTGCAAATGTTTCTCTTATATATACCCTTGATTGTAATTGTGTTTCACAATAATACAATACACAATTACCAAGTTTAACTATTGAGCATTAATGTTTAACTGACCGTGTGTTTCCAAAGAGTAATACTTGTGTATTATCTTGTCTATATACTGTCAAGTATTCATACACACCGGTTCAGTAATTCATTTGAAATTGTTATTACCATGTCTCAAAGTGAAACAATTTTTCGATGGTAATACTCTCGATTGTATTTCAATGTTGTTGAGTATCAGTCATCATTTCTAACTTTGTGCGTTCATTGCAAAAAATGTTTATATTTGTTCATATAAACAATCTATCAAGTTCTTTGATACCCCAACCTTAAATGTTCACATTCATGGTATTTGATCTGCTTATACAATGTCAGATTCTCAAAACAATTCTCTTGATTTCATTTCGTTCATTCATTATTCTTGTTTCGAGAGATCTTCAATGTTCAATGGCTCATACATAAATGCTATTTCTTTTGAGCTTACATCCATTTGACATTGTTATCTTGTTTTGGATGCTTATCTGTTAAAGATAAATTATTGAGCAACATCATTTTTTTAGGACAAAATTACATGGGATTCGTGTGAGAACTTAAACAGAACTTCCATGGATTCACGTTAACCAGTGTTTCCTACCCCGGAAGTAATCCTAAGAGTGATTGAGGGGTGAGGGGTCTATATCAAAGAGTGGGGGAGATAACTCATACGGTTGAGTTTTTCTCATTGTGCGGAGCGGAAAAATGGAAATGAGAGTTTGGTTAGAAGTGAGCTTAAATGTTCAAAAGAAAGAGGGTGTAAGATCAGAGTCAAAAAAATATAAAAACTTTGCACCAACTACTTTTTGAGTCGGGCAACAACATCTTCTCATTGGTTCACATTCTTTGGTGACCATCATTGAAAAAGGCAATGAGCCCATGCCAACTCTTGCTATCACCCCACCGGCCACTCATTTATTTCTTGACAAAGAAACATTTCAATTTCTTTGGGGAGGCATCATATATGCTATTCGTTCTTCACTTGGAAATTCTGGATATTGAAAAAGAAGGAAATTTGCCCCACAGTCGACCTTCAATCATGCACATTGAGTCCATGTAATATTGTTGTTGTCTCAATGGTTTACATATTTTTGAGCCTGATAAAGCAATCTTTATGCTTAATTCTTTCATACACAAGCACATTCACACAGAAAAATTCGTTTTTCTGTCAGAACGTTCATAGAATAACCTCGTGTTATTCAATGATTGAATGGAAGACATGGGGAGTGAACATCAATAAAACTCCTTGTACAGTACATCTGTTGTACCTAAGTAGCTTTGTGCTACTTACACGCATTTTAACTGTATCATTTGTTGATTCAGGGTTCTCACTCTTATTATATCTGAATTTGAAAAGATTCGGGTATATACATTTTATGAATTGACGGATACTCACATCAAAAGGACGGAGATTGTCATTTTATCATAAAGGGGAAAGATAGTGATGACTTGAAAAGGTTTTGATGATTTTGTTGCTCACAACTCATCAAAAAGGGGGAAATATACTGGAATTTTCAAGTGAGAATATATGTCAGTTTTTCAGAGATGATTCAAAAAAGTTCGTTTTTTAAAGATTGTTCAGAGATCACAGAGATGAAGATATAAACTATGCAAAGATCCATCAAAGATGCAAAGTTTAAAGGCGTTCAAGATTTCAAATTCTTGTTAAAGACTTGATGACTTTTTAAAGTAAAAGTGAATGACTTTTCAAAGAGAATGTGAAAGACTTTTCAAATTTATCTGAGGATTCTTTAAAAGCCAAATGATTGAAGATTGTCAAAGTTTCAAAGTTTAAAGCTGTCAGGGTTAAAGTTTTGAAGAATCAAGAGCTGAAGACTGCTGTCAATTTTTTTTAAATCTTGAATACAAAGCGGGAGAATGTTAGGTATTATTGTATCCAAGATTTAAGTGTAAAAGTCAAAGCTAGTAAAGTCAAAGTCTTATAAAGTCAAGGTTAGTTTACTTGTTGTTTGTACATGGTCGTTGACCATATAAATACCTTATTTGCCTTGTTAGATAGGGTGTGTAGATATATTGGGAGACATATGATTGTAACACTTGTGATATCTGTTAGGGTTAAACGTTACACACACAATCACACAAACCGAAAGCAAGAGAAGAACACAAGAATTTACGTGGTTCACACGATCAAGGTGATCGTGCTAATCCACGGGGGCAACTAGGGTTTTCTTTATATTAGGTGCTACAATGTTTACAAGTACAATGAGATTAATATATAGAGAAACATAATTAGGGTAATCTCCTAATTAAAGAAACTAGGGTAGAGGGCCGACTCCCATCTGCGCCTCCCCCTTATTCTGATCAATGGGCCGAAGCCCACATCCCAACAAGGCCAAAGCCTACATCCCATATCAATACATTGAATATTTCTCTCTCTACACTCTCTCTCTAGATCAAAGCTTAATTGTCATATTTGGATCTATCTTGTTTGAGTGTGCTTGAAAACTGGAACTAACACCCACTATTTCCAGACTACCTCATATAATCCAATCTAATTCTCCTTGACCCTCCTGAACTCCAACAAAACCACCAACTTCATATCAGTTCTAACGTTTCCATCCAGGAATCCTTCTGAAAAATTCTCTCAGTTCAATAACCATTCCAATTTCTAATTTCTGAAGTTCTGAAATTTCATAAGGTCCAGGTCAGCTTTTGAAGTTTCCATAAAGTATGGGAGTTGGCTGTCTCCACAAAAATCAGTATCTTCTGAAATTTCTAATAGTTCCAATTTCCAGAAAGGCCATGGCCTCCGGCCTATGCATATCCAGAACTCTACAGAAATTTTGTCCAGTAATTAAAAACAGTTCTGAAAATCTTATTGGGGACTACTAAAAACCAGAAAAACTGGACTTTTACAAAGTCAAAGGACTGCTTTGCAAACCTGGAATGTTGTCCTGTTCAGTCATACGGTTCAGTTTCATTGTACTCTCAACACCCATTTATTCTTCTCAAGACTCCACCCAATTTGTTTTTGTCTCGGCAACGCCATGTGTTAGCTTCAATTGTTTAGACATAGTTTTGCAGTCCAATTTTATCGACATTGATGTCATTCGTAAGCCTGCAGTGTCTTACAAGTAATTCTTCAATCCCAACGTTCCTTAATTTCTATCAGCGAAAATCCCAGAGAGGAGAAAACAAGGGAGCTAGCAAATACCTATGCCATGTTGTGCTAAAGGAGCACATATTGTGTGATTAGAACAGAAAACTGTAACCTGTCCTGCAGTGATTAGATTAGACCTGTTGTACTTTCTGGCTACGGACCATATCTCCATGCCTGTTCCCAACCCACTACCCACCCCGGCCCCTGTTCCCCTCCTACACTATGTTGTTAATATCGGATATCGGCCTGACCGATACACGATATATCGGAAATATCTGTGATATGTCGGTCGAAAATATCGGTTCATATAATATTTCTTAGAATTATATATATATAATATATATATATATATATTTATATCAGTATGCATCCATAAACATATCATATGCATTAACTAAAAACATAGTTTCAACATCAAACATCAACTTAAAATAATTTCAACATCAACTTAAACAAGTTTCACAAAACAAAATATAGGAAAAGTGTTCATAAACGAGCTAATCGCAAGCAA
This sequence comes from Arctium lappa, assembly GCA_023525745.1. Lineage (NCBI taxonomy): Eukaryota > Viridiplantae > Streptophyta > Magnoliopsida > Asterales > Asteraceae > Arctium > Arctium lappa. The sequence goes on from CM042055.1 coordinate 28,868,872, forward strand.
TAGGTTCGGCATCCGAATCAACATCATCTAAAACATTCACTTTTTCGTTTACGTTAGCTTCCCAGTCTTCTTCTTCTTCCCCTTCCTCTCGAATTTGATCATCATCCCTATAACGCTCCCTTTACTTCTTGTACTTGGCCCAACTTGTTCATTACCTCCCATTGCTTCTCGTACATCCGACCAAAGGAGGTAATCACTTGCATCCACAAACTCTTGGAGCTCAACTTCGGTTGGAACCACTCAATCATCATTTTCTTCCACCTCTCGGATCGAAAGATTTGTTATTCTTGAGAGATTTGTAGCGCCTCTCTAGTCTTTTGTTATATTGAATGAATACAAGATCATTCAACTTCTTTTGCACAAGACAATTTCTCTTCTTGCCCATCATCTTCATCAATCGAACATTGTCGAAGAATTTGTGTTCCTAGCCTTTTCTTTCTTTTTCTTAGCTTGTTCATTCATTGATGCAAGAACCTTTTTTTGGATGTCGATAGTCACTTTAGGACAACGAATCACGTTACCCCCGGTGTGAGTAAGATGTTCTTTCAACCTACTAATCCCTCCACTCATTTTTTTATCGCACAAAACACACCACACATAATTTTTTTGATGGATCTTTCGATACCCCCCATTCCCTAGCCATGTCGCGCCCGGCCATATTTTTTGTCCCCGCATCTGATGAAGTAGTATTAGTCGGGGTCGCAGATGCTCTTGATGATTGACCCCCTTCTCTATTTTCCATTGCTTTCTTTACTTAAGCTAACAACAGACTGTTAATAGAATGCATCTAAGTTAATAGAATGCAAAAAAACAGATTATAACTCTCACAAATTATAACCCTCACAAATTTATAACTCTAATCAAGTAATCATTACTAAAAACATATTATAATCTATAACTAAAAACAAATTAATATAATGCATCTAAGTTAATAGAATGCAAAAAAACAAATTATAACTCTAATCAAGTAATCAGTACCTTATGTGTTGGAAGAGAAGAAACAGCAGATGAGCAGAAGAAGTCGAATAGAGAAGAAATACCAGAAGAAATCGATGAAGAAACAACAGAAAAAACAGCAGCAGGAAAGAAGAGAAGAAGTCGACCACTGTTGAAGAAGAGAAGAAGAAGTCGACCACTGTTGTCTGTTGAAGGAAGTCGATGATGAAAGAACTAAGAAGAAGAAGTCGTATATGGAAAAACCTAACTTAGATAGTTAGATTTCTCACGAATTAAAAAAAAAGGCCCATATAACTAACAAAAAAATATTACAAAAAAAAGCCCAGTCCACCGGTAATAGTATTACAAAAAAAATAGGCCCAAAACAGGATCACAAAAATATCGGTATTATCGGCCGATATTTTGTATCGGTCAATATCGCCAATATATCGGTTGTCGATATAGAGAGCGATATTTTAACACCGAGATTATGTATAGGAGAGATACACGATATATCGGCGATATATCGCTGAGCTCCTACCCCATACCAACCCCATCCTCGCCTTTACCTCATATGTGCCCCCACTGTTACATTTTTTCACCAGATGAATCTTACGTTCGAAACTATAAAATAAAGTTTTTATATTATATTAATCAAAATCATGACAAAAAAAAATTATGAATAAAAGAATGCATCATAAGAGATTTGAATATATACAAGGTCTTCTCTTAAATGATAAATATACAGGGCAAGGAGCTTTTAGTATATGCTTCATGCCTACCCTACATATTTCTGTTTTTACACCATATCAGCCCACAAATTGGGAGGGTCCTACGAGAACATTCCTCGTTCAGTTACCAAAGAGCCTTTGGCCTAGTGGAACATAGTAACCCAACCTTCTGAGAGGTCAAGGGTTCAAGCATCACCAAAGGTGAGGAGTGTGTGTGAGTTCAATTTGCCATATATTAATATTATTGACTTCAAACATGCCACATTCAAAGTTGTTAAAGGCTCAATGCGCACTTAGGCGCAAAGGGGTTATGCGGCCTAGGCGCAAAGGGGTTATGCGGCCTAGGCGCAAGCCTGAGGCATGGGCCTCAGAAATGTGAGATGCATCTTATCAACATATATATGTGTATATATATGTATATGTGTATATATATGTATATGTGTATATATATGTATAGGGTCAGGTTCACGTGAGACCAAGTTGTTTCCGTGAGACCGCGTGAGAGCAAGCCTTAAAACATGAAACTTCACACCGAAACACTGTGAAGGTAAAAAACATTCGAACCTTCATAATGTAATCACACTATGAAGGTAAAAAACCTAAACCAAGTTAAAAAAAAATCAACTCTTCACAGATAAAAGACTGTGAAGGTATATCCGAACCTTCACAGTGAAGACGCTGTGAAGGTAAAAAAAAACGAACATTCACAGCGAAAAGCACCGTGAACGTAACATTTACGGTGTTTTCCCTATGAAAAGTTCGATTTTTTTTACATTCACAGTTTTTTGGTGTGAAGTTTCATACTTTAAAGTTTGGTCTCACCGGTCTCACAGAAACTGTTTGGTCTCACGCGAACTTAAGTCTATATGTATATGTATATGTATATATAAGAACGGAAACGAGCCTCGAGGCATTTTCCCCTTAGGTATGTGAGGCGTAAGCCTCGTGGCGGTCGAGACGTAAGCCCCAAAAAATAAAACAACAAAATTCATAAATGCTTAACACTTAACAAAACAAACATAATTCCATATATGCACTATTATGTGGCAGCATAATACATCAAAAGAAAAATAAATAAAATAATTATATATAAGTAATACATATATGATAATAATACTAGAAGCGTATTCGCGCAATGCAGCGAGATACATCACAATTTTAATGTTTCATTTTATTTTTTTGTCGATTTACAGTACGATTTTGGATGGTTTTGAGAAAATGATAATGTTTTTTTTATAAATTTGTTTAATTTAGGCTTAATAATATAATGTTTTTATATAAAAAAATTAAGTATTTTGTTAGAATTCAATGATTATCTTATATATTTTAATGACATCTAGAAAAAATAACCAATTATATATTTAATAATATAATTAAAACAAAATTATAGTAATATAATATACTAGTAATTAAAAGTGATACATGGAAAGGTCTGCATAAAAGAAAGGCCTACACATACCAAATTGGTGGGTGTTAGAAACCTGCAGTAGTAATATGTATCTTATGCTTTGATACTTGTAAATTAAGAGATTTTTAAAATCTTGCATAAAATGATGGTACCTTGTGCCTAATAATTTGTACTTAAGATTTTTTTATCCGTGCTTTATAATATAGTATAGATTTAGAATCACAATGTTGTTAATAAAGTCTTTAAATATTTTAATTTATGTAATTAACATTTAAAGATTTTATTTTTTTTACTAAAACCATATTAAATTTACACACAAAGAGAGAATAAACGTCTCACATATAAAGAGGAACATTAAGTCTCCCACACTAAAAGAACCAGTAAAAGTAAAGTGACGACAGATGTCAAGAGAAGAAGAAAAGTCACTCCTACATAAAATCTAAGGGGCTTTTTGTTTACCTCTTAATAGTCACATTAAGAGGCAACCTCTGAATCGCTAAGGGGTGAATCTTGTTTAGTCTGCATCTTAATGGTTTCAAAACCCTCTGAATAATTTTGTATCTTGAGCCTCCCTTAACTATTCAGCACCCTAATTTTATTCTGAACAATTACCTAACAACCATATTCATTTTCCACTATCTCACAAGAACCTCTTAATCATTCTGACCACTTAATCATTCTGCACCAAATCATTCAGCAACTGCCAAACAGCCCCTAAGAGTCCTACCGCTCCTCCTAAATCTCATCCCTAATATGCAGCCTTACCGTGTCAAAACGAAAAATCACACATGACTGTAAGTTGAACCTTCTTCAATGGCCAAGGCACGAGGACAAAGCAATTCACTTGAATGGGTCTTCAATTCAGTAATGACGGTAAGTATATTTACTTTGATTGGGCATACTTTTTAACCCTAAAGCCTTATTCCAGCCTCAGACCCGCCTCTGTGGTTCGAGGCTTACAACCCAACCAACCCAGCAGAGGCGTTGTCTCAAATGCGTTTCCTCATTGTCTCGCTTCGAGGCGCACGCCTTGACCGAGTCATATATACGTACAGTTACAAACAACTTAAATAGGTTTTAGCAGTATGCACAAGCCTCCAATGTAGCAACCCGTAGTACTTCGATAGAGGCAGAAGGAAGAAGGGTTTAAAGGAGTGATCCGTGAGGAAGAAGTTTTAAGGTTGGGGTATTTATAAATGAAGTTCTAAGGATTGGGTATTCAATATTAGGGTTTTGACTTATGTCATCTATTTAATAACTCTTTTTTAAGAAGTCTAGGAGATGAGAAGATGAGAAAACTTACTTAATATTAGGGTTTGAGTTTGTATTTAATAACTCATTAATGGGTGCGCCTAGGGCCAAAAGGCACCCAAGCCCAAGCGGGTCACAATAGCATTTCCGAGTCACAGCCCGCCACAATAGTTAGGTTTTAGTAACGTTCCTTGCAGTAGCATTTTATAAGGTTTTTTATATGAAGCATTGGCCTTCTTTAATTTTACATTAAAATTCATGGTGCACTATCCCCGATGCTATTGCGATAATTTTTAGCTTCAAAGGAAAAAGGCATTGAAGAGAAGTGTTTCTTAAAACAAATTGTCATATACAATCTTCCCGTAATGTTTGCTCCTCCTTCCGTCCAAGGATCTCATGATATCAATTTCTAGTGCCCTTCCTCTACATTTTGTGTTGAGGTAATCTTTTTAACTAAAAGAAAGTTAACATTTTATTCTTACAACTGTGGCCATTAACAGTGTCAGTGTAATCATAAAATCCTAGTAGTATATTTCACAGCTTAAAATAAGACAGACATGAGCACTGACACAAGCAGTTGGTTCTAGTTACACCACCAAAGCAAAAGCCAAATTGATTCATCAAACAGGCTAGTATAATCAAGGTCAAGCCAAATAAAAGAAAGGGCATATAGTTTAGCAAAATTCCTGCAAGGATGCAATAAATAAAACATTACAGACCATGCAGAAAATCCAGCAGAGCAAAGTAAGGTTGCGTCTGTATTCTCAGATAAAAACAGGTTTTAGAATTCTCACCTATATGCAGTTATTGGGGAATCTGGATTTGCTTCCCTGGGCATCAACTCTGATCCTTGACCTTCACTTATTAGTTTTGAAGCCAAATCTATCATTCCAGCAGTTTCAGGGAGAGTTGCTCTGAATTCCCGATCACTAACTGGAGCCTAAACAATTCAACCATCAGTATGATCAGAGTTGCACATATTCGAAACCGCTCATTTAATACATAAGTTGTTTGAATGATAATTGAGAATATACATGTAAAGTGGTGAAGTAACAAAGTGACATGTGAAATTTTAGTTGTTTCTATCATTGTGATACACTCGTATGATTTATATATCAACATTCCCTGTGTTAAGACAAACAATTCAATAACAAACTACTTTGTTAGATTCACCATTGTCTCTTATACATATCGGCTTGTGCTGCCTCATACAGAAATATGATACACACACCATGATTCAAAGCATAGTTTTAATTGATAAAGTATGATTATAGAAGGTTTCCTCAGCTTTCGAGAGACTGAGGTCTCTCCCAAAACAAAAGACTTCAGTAAACTGATCAATCCTTCCACACCTTCACAGTCACCTTATTTATAGTAATACCACCCAAATTAGTACCCCTGCATCACCTACTCGTACTGATGCACTAATGTTTTGTATTTTCCAACCACAGCCTACCAATATGACCATTTGACTACCACACTACCCAGGGTATAGCAATACCCACCTCGAAACTCTAACCTTGTCGTTAAGGTGGGAACAAATATAAAAATAATTCCAACTCTTTCCATCAACCAAAGACTAGTGGTGGTGGTGGTGGTAAGTGGTGACCAATGATACCAATTGATATAATGATTCTTTCCAACCACAGCCTACCAATATGACCATTTGACTACCACACTACCCAGGGTATAGCAATACCCACCTCGAAACTCTAACCTTGTCGTTAAGGTGGGAACAAATATAAAAATAATTCCAACTCTTTCCATCAACCAAAGACTAGTGGTGGTGGTGGTGGAAAGTGGTGACCAATGATACCAATTGATATAATGATTCTTTAAAGCGCAAAATAATTCAAAGAAGCACCTTCGAGTTCCACCATTGCTTTCTCAATCACAGGCTTAAACTTGCCATGTGTCCTCTCCACATCCATTAAAGATGTCAGTGCCGTCCTGCCTACTGTCCAGTCTTCAACCGGAGCTCCAAAATTACCAACTGAGGAAATCAATTCTAGCTTCCGAGAATGAAGCAGAGCTACAGCACCATAACCCAAAGCATAGCCGTAGTTTGAGTTGACGTTGGATGGCGAGCCACATCTACCCTCATAACCAATATAGTGTAGCTGCCCTCTCAATTACTTCTTATATTTCCCTCCTTTTTCCTGGACTCTAGTTCAGCTTCCATCATTTTATTGACCATCTTTTCAGTTTCGATTTTGGCAACCTAAAGATTTCCATGAGAATCTCTTTCTAACAGTAACTGTTCCTGAATTGCTTTTGGTAATATCTCGAACAGATAGTGAGATTGGCTCTAAAGTTTCTTTTTCCATGCTCCTTTATCTCAAATTGCCGGGAAGTTTATTATGTCCCTCATTGTGCTAGGATTCTAAGTTAGTTGTTGCACTTGTTCATATATAGAAAATCCAGAACCAAATAAACCAGATGCCCCAGCCTATCACCATTGGTTTACTTCAAGGAAACAAAGGACCCTGTGCTCTGAACTTTCACCATTCAAGGATGGAATGAGAAACAGGGAAACCTTTGAAGTGTTTTTATTGGACAATGGAAAATAACACTTGAAAGAAATTTGACACGTTGTACAGAACAGCATACAGCACGAGAAGAACATGGTCTTAAGACCCAAACACAAGTGCCTCATAGGAATGAGACAACAGTACAAAGAAAATCAGATGCATTCTCAGAATGGCAAAGCTACCAAAAAAGTCTTCCAGTGGTGGTTATCCGACTACAAAATCATTGAAGTAAATGATGGAAGAAAGTGTGCTGAAACCTCATAGGCTCATCCTCTATCAGAAACTTTCACAACCATTTCCACAATATACATCATGGATATAAATTGATCTAGGAAAACAACTTCAATGTGGGAGCAAAAGAGAAATGTGTCTAGATTGAACAAAATAATAGGGTCCCATAAAATCCGTAGGATCTCTTGCTAAGCACTCCCAAGATGGTTGCGCATATTTGAAGTAATAATTGAGTATTTAATAATCTCAATACTAAGAATATAATCTGAATCAACCTTAGTAAGGCTGAATCCTATTTAGGGCCAGGCAAGCGGTTTATAATTTACATAATGATGTGGTCCCAAGCTTAACATCTACAATATCTCTCCGCTCAACGAACTCCAAAATAGATAAAAAGGCAAAATTTCACGATGATTTATTTCTATCTGAGCATACTGTTCTAAGAAAGGCCTTTCATTTTCATGCTTCAGATTTGCATAGACAACAGATTATCCGGCATCTAAAGGTTACCCATGTTAGGTGAAGTTGATCTTAGTGACTCCAGCAAGAAGATTTTTCAAAAAGTTGGGCGATGAAATCTCCCATACTGAAGGCTGGTCTATTTCGTACATATAATTATCAATCGGAGAAGAGAAGACCTTAAAAGGATGATAGAAATTGGAGTATCAAGGGTGAACCGTATTTGTCTGAAGTAGTAGATTCGAATGGTTACAGATAATTCCAGCAATTTGAGAAGCTGTTGTCTACCAGGCTCACGTCTTAACTCAGGTATACAAATCAGATTCTTGGTTATGCGCTCCCCTATTTTTATTTATACCTAGCATTACAAAGGGCTAATATCTACTAACAGAAACTCTCGTCCAAACTCTATGTGCGGGCCCTTCTAGAATACGTGAATCTAATTGGTGGCCTATCAAAAGAAAATAATCAAGCGGAAATAAAGGAATTTACAATTATGTTCAAGAAACATAGAAAGTGGATTTAGGGAAGTGTAAAGTAGATTCATATAAACTGTGGATGACATACTTAAGGAAATAACTCGAACAAATTTCAAGCTCACTCACATTCCACACAAAGAACCATTCAAGCATACAATGTCCAGACAATTCACACAAAAACCCAGTTGCATGGAGGAACTGATACCTGTAAAATAGCAGCACGAACAGCTCTGGAGCATGCTGCATTGGTACGCATGTAATGAACGATATCCTATTAAAGAAATCATGCAAGTAATTTATTATAAGTGCTTCTATCTGAGTTCCGATAATACGCTTCATATATGAAAAAGTTCAAGAGAGAGAATGCAAAAGCACTTACTTGACAGCCTGTACTATGCCCAAGTAGCACGACACCCTCTGAATCTTCTTTGTTTATCAAGTGATTGATTAACTGATCAAGCTCAAGGGCATCCTGCAATGCAAGTATAAGACAGAAGCAAAAACAGGATTTGATGGAGTTAATAGAGAAAAAAACAAATGATTGACCTATAAAATCCTTAAATATAGTATAAAAAAAATACCACAACTTCACAGACTAGAGAGGTAATGAAAAAAATAGCTGATATAACACACATAAAGACACACAGATTTATAGTTCTCCATCTAAGAGATTATATAAATTACTCAAAAGGTGAAAATTAGATTTATTGTGACGAGGTGTAAATCATCACAGGTCGTGATTAATGTATTCTCCACATGAATAGAAATACAAATTTTGTTACCGCCGATACCACAGAATTGAATCTGAATAGCGTTTATGAAATATCAGTTAAGATACAAAATTTCACTTGCATTCCAAATTTTGATGATTATGAGAAGAAATTTTCCAGGAAAAGAAGTGCAGAATTACAGTTGGGTTTCTATTAGGATCTTAACGTCTTAATTCTTTTCCAAACCATGTTCAGCTCATGTTAATTTGAAGTGGAGCATTTTATGTGCATCACAGAGCATGCTGTGTTTGGTTGCATTGAATGAAACGAAATGGTAATAGCCCATGTAAGGTAATGGACAGGAAGGATAGAGGAACGGTCCATTACCATTCCATTATATTACCTTTATTATGTTTGGAATTAAGTACACTAAATCAAGAAAATGACTATATTGATATCTAGATTTGTCAACTTCTCCAAGTTATAAGTTACTGATTTGTTCCCAAAATCATCAACATTTTTTATGTTTGATTCTCAAAATAATATTTTTCAACTTCAAATCTTAAAAATATTGTTTTGAAGGTAGAATAACAAATATTTTATTCCTACAAAGCCAAAAATAAACATCAATGATGAATTTGAACAGCATACTCGTGAACTTCATAAAACATAAAGTGAGGACATATGAGGTATTTAAGAGGTTGAGTATCAGATGATACATAAACAAATTCAAAATCATTTTCACATAAAAATATTAACAAATATAATCCAATAAACTTTGACAAGCCACTATTAAAAAATCAGGAACATGAAGATCCAAATGGAAGGCAACATGGATTAAATTTTCAAAAGCTTAAAAAGTAAGCGAAGTGGGTTGTCTTGAACATAGTGTATTTGTAATTATCATTCCATTTCTTGACGGAATGAAAAGAAAGAACACATCATCCCTAAAGAATTAATAAAATAGGCGATTTGAGAGAATAAGATTCCTTTAAGAATGACCTTTTTCATTGTAGATGGTCACCCAATCACATTTTTATCAATCATTCCTTTGGAATGACTCATTCCATTGTGTGAAATGCAGTATAAGGATGGCCCATGTAAGATTTTATACAAGTGATGTGCAAACACAAACTTCAACTCAATGACAAGTGGCAGGAGAAACCAGACTCTCTCATTTGTGCAGCAGATCATGAGTTTATTCTGCCTACATTTGTTAGGTTCTTTGATTCTGTAAGTTTAAACTAAATGAAGTGTTAAGTGATCAAAAAGTCTCTACAATTCAGCTCGATATAGAATTTGTGCCAAAATAAAAAAATTATTGTCTAACAAGTGTCTTGTATCAGATATTCCAAATGACAGGACAATACCATTAACCCTCATGAAGCATTTTTAACACTCCCCAAACCTCAGCACCCTTGCGTCAATACAGTTTCTTCTTTTTCTGATATATATGCATATGAGGAACCTTCTACTAGGCAGCATATACTTGTCAACACCTATGACTTTCAGAACTGATTTTAGCTTGTAATTTGAGTACCTTCCTTTCTTGGCAGTCTTCCAGCCCCAAATGATCATTGAAGAAAGAAATACTGAAGGTAGTTAAATCTATTAATAAGTAGAGGATGTAACAAGAGTCGAGACTACATGATTGTTGATGATTAGATTTTTACATAAAGAATCTAATAGTAAAGAGAAACTGATTGAAACATTAATCAAACTGACTCTATCAATTGAAGCAATAATTAGAATGATCTAGACACCAGAAGAATTCCTAAGTTAAAAAGACAGGAAAACCAAAGACGAACTCAAAAAAATGAAAAAAGTCAAGAAACCTCTACTAGTTAGCTATGTGCACTTGAAGAAAATGAAGGAAAAGATGAATGAAGATCAAGTGGTTGCCTATAGTAGTAGTAGATGAACCAAGAAGATGAATGCCTGGAAATTTTGACAAGACGTGCCGAGCAAACCCTCTTAATGATTAAGGGAAGTATCTCTCTTAACCAATCAGCCTTGCAAGAAGTTATTTTTATAAGAAACAGCTTTACATCTGACAGATTGAGATGTCTGTTCTCATTAAGCCTATATAGATGCAAATAAATACCACCGCTCAAAATTTATATGGGTACACATCCGAGCTGGTGAAAGGAAAGAGCGAGATGTCCTTTCCTGTAGGCTTCTCCTGTGCCCAGTTCACCTAGCATGGAAAGAAGCTGAGCCGACTAGAATTAAAATTGGCTAATCTTTAATTGGATATAGAAAACAATAATTGGCTACTCCTTTAACTTGAGGAAAGGATGGCTAATGAACTATAAACTATGGAACACATAATGCAATGATGAATGTCTTAGCAAACACCAATCATTAATTAAAATCACGGAGTTCAGAAGGTGTATGATCAACATTAATTGATTGTTATGTGCCACGCCAAATATGGTATTGGATCTTACCACCAACAGATGATGCTCTTTCACTTCCTATTTCCATAACCTTAGACAGGCTGAGATTGGAACGATGGCTCCTTAGAGGTTCTTGTGCCAATTGCTCTTGTATTTGAACTTTATTTCAAGCTTTTAACCACATTGTGCATATAAAAATGTACACAAAAAAATGATTTTATCAAGTATCAAAATACATAAGCTATTAGCTGTATCCAAATTATATTCCTAACACTCCTATGTAAAGTCATGTACTTGCTTCTAAACCTTTATGATTTGACATGCAAGCCTATTTCTCACCTACCATATCTGCTTATGCACCAAGCCATAATAAACCATTGTGTCATTTATTATTGCCACTATCTTGTCTTTTTTTTCTAAAGAAAAATATTGATCCCAGCCATCCTCGTGTGACAGCACACCAACTTAACGTTGCAGATAAGTTACATTTTCGTTTGTACAGATCAAACTTTATGACAGAACTCGGATCATGAAATACTAACATTAGTCCTCAAACAAGTTTAAAAGAGCCTGGAACAAAAAACAAGTAAGATAAGTAGAAAATGAGGAGTTACCTCTTTCAAGCTCGAGATGCCATACCCACTGTAAGAAGACGAAAGCAAAAACTGAACCAGTGACCATTTTTCTTTGTCCAAAGCAATTGCCAGAGGTTCCAAATATCTGCGCAAAAATTACTTAATACTTGCAAACTTCATCGATGATCCATGTGAAATCAACTTAATGAAATGCATGTCTGAGAATAGGTTTTAATGAGTAAATATTCATCTGAATTTGAAAGTAGAAGATGTCCACCTTCACATTTTTTATTATTGTCAAAAAGAATTTAAAAAAAAAAAGAATGCAACTACCATATGAGCAGCAGTCCATAAATTCGATTATGTTTGATTTATGCCATTTCCTTGTATTCTCCCATGATGTACTCTATATAATCAGGTTTTCACGCATAAACAAAATACAGCATTACAACCCTAATCGCTATATGTTATTGAGAACCTAGGCTTTTATATACAAAGACCCCCCATTCTAGAATCACCTTCCAGGGCAGAAGAGCTGATATTGGCAGGCACCACCTATGGCAACCAGTAGTAGTCAACCGCCAGTATCGTGTTGCCTCTTGCCACCACCGGTTGCCTCTCCCCACTCAACCCCTACTATTGGCCAGACCTTCAGAAAAAAGAATACCATGCCTTGGAAGCATTTTCTTAAATGCAAGTGGGTGTTCACCATCAAATTTCCTGCACGAATCTTTTCATCACAACGGTAACATAACCCCTGTGATCTTATTAACTGCAATTTTTTGCCAGCGATTCTTCAGAACTCAGTGCTACCTTTGGTCCCTGAAGCCTGCAATCTTCCCATGTCTTCTTGACTTATATCTCCTATCCTTTCAAATGGTATATTTGATTTATACAATTTACTCTTATTCCGTCCTATTGCATTCTTCAACAATTGCATCCTCCATGGGCTTGTTCAACCCAACGAGGGCTAATAGTTGCACCTCAGCCCTAATTTCTAGGGAAAGTTCGTTGACGAACTGACTAACATAGACCTCTTGTAAAATTCCTTTAGTGGCACTGCCATAGACACAAATTTTCTTTTGTACTCCAACACCATCGCATCCAGATTGACTTCAAAAAATTATTTGCACAAACTTCCCTCCCCCTAAGGTGTGAAAGTGTAACAATAGAAGATTCTACAATTCTTCCCAAGAGAAGTCACAGCTGCCTCTATCTTTTCTTTATTGGATAACCAATTCGACCAGAAATCGGCCCACAAAATACAAGTGCCAAGGGTCCGATCCGCTGAAAACTGGCATTTTCAATAGGCACCCTTTATGACCAAAGACGGTCCATTTTCTAATAATCGCTCTTCATTTCGAACTCGCCTTTAACCGAATTTTCCTCACTGCTCATGGCTCGTCCTACCGCTTTGCAATTGAATCAAGGTGTTTAGTTGCTGTGACATTATTCGCATTCTCGTCTATCAACACAAATCTCGCTTCCATTTCATCCACTCAAGAAGCTACAGTCCTCGACATCTCTCATGAACAAAGCTCGTATACCAGTTAATGCAATTGGATAGTAAATTGCAGCCAAAGAAGACCCCTGTCAAATAATTGTTATTAAAAATTCTACTTTCTAGAGATGGAAATTCTCCCAACATATTTCACGATCATCAATGTCCCCTATTCCGCTCTTGTCTCCTTATCTATACCCCCATCAGCTCTCTCCCTAACTACCAAATTGTTACAATCTGTTATTACAACTCACAAACTCCCTAATCCCTTGTAAGGACTAAACTACCCTTTTACTGCCTTCCACTTCCTTCTTCTAGAGAGGCAAATTGCACATCCCTTGCATCATAGTACCCTATAGTCGATTTCCTGGAAATAGGACAACAACCCAATCTACAACCAAGAAACCAGATCTCCTACCATCTCCTTCATTGGATGATCCCATTCAGTTGTGGCCCCGATCTTAATAGAGTATCACTAGGCCTCGTGTGACCTTAAGATAGCTCAAAACACAAAGTTTTGCATTCCAATGACCTATGTAAGAAGCAGATATGAACTAGCTCGAGACACTAATCAGGAATGATACATCTGGTTGAGTAATTGGGAATAATTTAGCTATTGAATAGTTTAATTTTCTATCTAGTCTCGTCTGTCTCTGTGGATCTTCTTACAATTCCATCGTCTAGAAGAACTGTTTTTTGTAGTGAGCATCGGGTCATCCACTAGTATGCATCCTAATGGACCAGATTTGGTAAGCATATGAAAAACATAGTTTTGGTGAGATAAATGAATCCCTATGGAGACCAAGATACTTCCATAGTTCCATCCCAAAATTAGTAACTTGAATGAGAAAAGGTTTAATATGTTCTCATTACAACTTTTTATCCAAGGAATAGAATGAGATAAAGCAATAATGCACACATCTTGTTAAAATCATTACAAAGGAATGATACACACGGGGAGTGATACTATGAAGGCACCAATGGAGCCCCAAGAACAGAAGTCGAGAAGGGAATATTTATTGGGTCAATTCAACATGATTATGGAGATCAATTGTTTAAAATTGGAGTCTCTGATTCATATTGTAATATTACAAAAAAATCCTTGTTTGAAATTGGTATGCATATCTCTTTTCCATAACAATTTAACAAATTTTTTTATTTAACTAGTATATATACTTACTTTGTAGCCAAAAACCCATCGGTCAATCCGCCAATAAAAACGACTTGTTGTTTATAATCCCCGGTTTTGAATGCAACCTGCATCGAAGGTAAAACATATTGATTTCCATGTTAGGGGAGGTAAATAGTTAAATGAAAGGGTCAACATGAAAATATACAAAAACTAAACTAAAAGTGAATGGTTTTCGTAAAGTAATATTTCACTAGTGAGCAAAAGGTTCACATGATACTTCATTTAAAATTTAAACAGTCATGTTTAATCTCTCAACCTTAAAGGTGGCCAGAAAGATACAAAGTGAGATATCATTAACAGCCCAGCAAAGCTAAAAACTTTGGGCCTCTTTTACCACATTTTTTGGACTACTACTCTATACTAATTAAAAACTTTGGGCCCAGGGTAGATGCCCGCTTCACCCCACCCCCCGAGGGAACGACCCTGAATCCTAGAGGACAATGACACACGACTATTGCAATTGCAACCACATCATAAATCTTCCACCAACAATAAGCTAGTAGAAAATTAAATTCTTGGAAACGTTCATTTAAGTACTATCTACCTCATCCGATACCCAATCTCAAGGTAAAACCCAAAGCCTTGTTCGCCAAATCATAGTCCAGCTGCAGTCATCAGCTTTCACTTATTGAATGTCTTTCATTGCTTGCTCTAAGTGAAAACTTTTATTCTAAAGATTCACAAAAAATGTATGTTAACCAAGACAAGTAGACTTTTCGTCACTCGTTCTAATGGTATATAAGGACAACAGTCACTCGATGTTGGAACACGACACTAGCAAATTAAGGTCCTTCAGAAAGTAATTGTCCATTTCCATCTTGAAGTAGATTGATAGAAAAAATGATAGGTTGACTTACAAGTGCACCAGAAAATTGAGTAGAAGACAACAATATAATTATCTAATTCACTATTTGTATATGCTGCCAGCATAAACATCAATTCATTGGCATATCCATAATTTTTCCCAAGCAGGGAAAGACCAAATAAATATTGATATCACTTGCTATATCTTTTAATTGGTGGCAATTGGTCCAAGTTTTAGAATGTATAGACGAAGTCGGGTTTTCAGAACATGAAAGTAAAAAACTCATGCAACTGTCTGGAATTCCAATCCTTGCATACATTCTCCCATGTATCAATCAAACCTATAGTTCTCGAACAGTATCTTCCCACAAGATCAAGTATACATCTGTATAAATTGTAGTTAAAAATCAGAAAACTTGTTTTTTCAGCAAGACCTCACTCCTATAATTACTATAACTCTAAATAACATTCTGAAATAGATTTTCCAACACCTAGATAAACTTTCAACCTAAATATTCCATTCATAAACGAACGAACTTACAAAAGTGTAGTTGTTTCAATATCATTGCATGATTCTAATCATTTAGGTTTACCAAATAATAACAATAGAAAGTACTTCCTATCACAAAAGGATGCTATAACAATAACAGCACACAATATCTTGCACCAATATTATTCAAGTTTGATCAACAACGATAAGAGGGTTTAAGCACCTACCTCAATGGGCAAGGAATTCAAGTAGTCAATTATATTGGCAGAGCTTGCATAATAATCTACTTTTAACAGCAGGGAAAACTCTAAAATGATACTCAGATCACACCATACGAATCAGTTTCCCTATCCAATAGATTATTTGGGTAAAAAAGATATCAAATCGCAATAATAAATTTTTATAATCATCAAAAGTCTTTTGAAATGCATCAAATTGAATTCCTCTCACCACCATTCTAATTGTAAACTATTAATAGATTATTAACATGTCATGTATCTTTTCAAATCATCAAAATCCCTATAAAGGCGATTGAAATCTGAAGATCAAAAAGATTTTTTTGAGATTGGAAACGAGGAAAAACGAATATATATCTATGCTCAATAACACGCATTTCCAAATCCCAAAAACCCCCAAAGAAACGAAATTTAAATTAAACCATACCAACCAAAGTTCCGATCCTAACAACTCAAATTGGATAAAGGAGTGGTAATTTTTAATTTAATTCGCCCAGACCTGAGCAGGCTTAGAGCCGTACTTGAACATGACACCACGGAACTGATTCTTCCGATTGATAGGGCCAACAGTGTCACCGCCGCCGTTCCCAACGCCAGCAACGGCGGATTTGTTGGTCATCGATTGACTGTTTGACTTGCGACCACGTACAATACCGGAAAACCAAGAAGCTGATCCTGATGTAGAAGAAGATGCAAGAGGAGACGAAGATGGGCAGCTGGGATTCATATTAACATCGATGCTCCATCCAAAGTCGATGACGATTATACAGAAGACAGAACATATACCCACTTGTACTCAGTTCGAAATGTTTGAAGGTCCAGCTTTAGCAACCGGGATCTCAAGCGTAATTTAAAATGGTGAAATGATATATAATTTGAAATCAAATTACAAATCAAACCAAAACAATCTGATTGTTAGTTGTTGAATGGTTTGGTGCAGAATGATTAAGTGGTCTGAATGACTAAGAGACTCTTATGATAAAGTGCAAAATGAAATACCATTGTTTTTTAATTGTACAAAATGAAATCAGGACTCTTAATGGTTAAGGAGGGTCAGGATACAAAATTATTCAGAGAGTTTTAGAACCATTAAGAGACATAAATTTTTTTTTGCCAAACAAGAATTACCTCTTAACGATTCAGAGGTTGCCTCTTAAGGGTGCGTTTGGTTTGCAGACTGGGTGGGACAGGACGGGACAAAAATTCACTGTCCCATGTTTGGCGTGACATGGGACAGGACAAAAGTTCACTGTCCCATGTTTGGCGCGACATGGGACAAGGACAAAGACTGGACAGGGTGGGACAAGATGGGACAAAAAGGGGTATTTTCTTGTTCCACCAAAATAGGTGGAACAACATGGGACAGAAATGAGACATAAACTAAAAATCACCGATTTACCGTCATTTGATGTATAATCTTAATATGGTATTAGTCTTAAGGGTCACCACTACCCATCATCGCTACTACCACCATTGGCGGCCACTAGTAGCCACCGTCAACCACCGTCGGCTACCTCTACCTATTTCTCCACCATAACAACCTCCTCCACCGCCTCCACAACCATTGGTCATCGCCACCACCACTACCATCTTCGACCACCTCCACTAACACCGATCACCACCACCTATTGTCACCACCACCATCGACGGCCACCGGTAGCTACCACCAACCATCGACGACCACTTCCACCTCTTCCTTCACTACTACAACAACTTCCTCCACCACCTCCACAACCACCGCCCATCGCCACCAATCACCACCACCTATTGCCGCCGCCGTCACCGACGCTCACCGCCAACCACCGTCGCTGGCTGCCACCACTGTCGCTCGCCGCCAACGATCGTTGGTAACCTCCGTCTCTTCATCCACTACAATAATCTTTATTACCACTGTGCACCGCCACCACCACTACCTCTATTACTATCTTTCACCTTCTTCACAACTATCGTCTTTCACCGGCCACCCATCGTCTTTTATCTTTACTCGTCCCTGCAACTATGCATCCGTCAATTCATTAAAATCTTCAAAATTGAATCAACTATTATATTTTTTTTTATATGAATCGGATTTTTTCGAACTACCATCAATTATTTCAGATTTTTCATTCAAATTTCCTACTATTGTTTTTGTATGTATTTATATGTATGAAAATTGTGTAAAAAAATTAATAATGTTTTTTAATTAAATTATTTAAAGATATATACTTTATTTGTGTTATTTATAACTATTATATGACATATAAAATTATCAAACAACTTTTAGGGAAACTTGTCCAGTTCTATCCTATCCAGTCCTAGTCGTACCAAACACAAGACAGTCATTTGTCTTGTCCAGTCCAGTCCTGTCCAGTCCTATCCTAGCCTCTTGTCATGTCCAGTCCAGTCCTGTCCTGTTCCGTCCCGTCCAATCTTGTCTGCGTACCAAACGCTACCTAATGGAACCATTAAGAGGTAAACAAACAGCCCCAAATTTAATAAACCAAAGCTATCTCATGTAATATTATATGGTACTGTTGTTGGTTTTGCATTTAAACTTCTATGAATAAAATTGATTGTATAGATTGAAAGGGTTTTTGTCTGATGGGAGTAACGTGTTTTTTAATTGGGTGGAGTAGGTTTGGAAAAAACTTACTATATGTATAAAGCTCCTCCTAGAATCTTGTCGACTAAGCAACTGTTATATATCATTAAACCATTACCAAAACAGTCATATGACTAAATAATCTATGAGTCATATTAAGCTCATTAAGTTACTAACAAACAGACCTGAAAATGGTTTTAAAAGATGTACATTGTAATGCAGGTATTTCTTTTACCTAATAGTACCTTGGTTGTTTTCATTAAAACCTAACTATTGTGAAAAACGAGGTGGGATTAATGCCCGCGCGTTGCTGCGGATGGAAAGAAATATTAAGACCATAAATTTGAGCATCACCAATTATGAGAACAAAACATTTTGTGTCTGTTAGCAGCATCACTATAATTTACAAAATACCCTATGAGGATGATGTGTGTGTATGATAGGAACCGAAAATAAATTGGCAAATGGTACATTACATCATTAAACTTAAAAAAAAGTTACATTGTTATTAAACCTAAATTAAATTATAATAAAAATATGAATTAAACAAATTTTACATAGGTTTTGGGTTGGAGAAGACACAGTGATTGAGATGCGATGCATGTTAAGGGATCTTTATTTTATGCTTATATAATAAAAATAATTTTTATAATATAACTTTTATTTATTTAAATTAGAAAATGAAAAAGTTATAAATGATCGAAATGTCATTTACTTAACGGTCAGGAGCTAACAACTTTTAGTTTCGAGGACCAAAACGTTACGCAAATGCAAAATCGAAAGTCTATTTTTGAATCAACAAATTATGGGGACTAAATCCAAGAGGAAAATAAAACTATAGGGACCAAATCTGTAACTCTACAAACATAGAAAAAAAAAAATTAAAAGCTCAAGGACCAAATCTGTAGGTTACTAAAAACCTAAAGGACCAAAGCTGTAAATTAATGTATTGAAGGGTATTTTTGTAATTTAACTTTCCTGGTAAATGTTAGTACTATAATGAGTTGTTGGGTTTGATTATTAATAGATATGTTTGTTATACGTGTAATATTAGCAAGATTAATGATACGGGCTCACAATGCCCAATGACATCCCATTCTACTAGGCCTAATGGGAAGCCCAAACGTCTCACCTAGATGACAGACTATATCACGTAATAAGAGAGAAGAAAGTGCATAACGATGTCGTTAGTTTGTTAGAGCTTCCCCAAAATACAGATTTTAGGGATTTTTTGCTTCAACAAATTCCTCAAAAACCTTCTCCAAAATGGAGAAAATATGAGAGAGTTGATGAAGATCTCCAAATTTGGAGATATCTCCAAAAATAATTACATATGAAAGAGAAATGATTTTTTATTCATTCTACTGTAACACCCTAGAAATAGGGATAACAAAAATCCGAAGAACGGACATGAGGTATACTAAAAATTGCCATAGCAAGAGCCTCCCAAAAGTGGGGAATATATATATCGAATAACCTGTTTAATCACAATTTGTAATTTAACGGCGATAAACAACAACCAACTAATCTAATTTCTACAACTAGAAAAAAGATTACAAAAAGGGTTGTCATCTATAACCCAAGGAGTCTATGTCCAAAAGAATAACGCGTCCATGAGCACTTCCCCAAGCTCTTACCCCCAAGCGACTAAACTTGCTTAAGACCGCCGCCGCTAGAACCTGAGATACACATCGACACCAAACAAGTGTTAGGCCAAAAAGCCTAGTGAGTCGAATAATAATAAGCATGCAGGAACAAATACCATTCTTATCAGTAGTTAACCAGTGTTCAACAAATGTGGAGTCATTAGGGGAGACCCAAAGCACCAATCAAGTCCCACCCAAGAGTCGATATACCTTGATGCCCTTAACAAGGAACACCCCAAAGGCCCGGCCCACCCGAAGACTATCGCTCAGAAAATTCCCCGAGTGGCGGAGGTCTAGGCACATACCATCACAGTGGCGCCCAAGACTATATCCTCCTAGTGTACTGACTTGGTTCGTCCACATAACCTTTACAAGGGGTCCTTTAGATATATTTCAATCCGCATATTTCAATACCAACTACTGGTGTAATATTACCACCTTGTCCTCATAATGTCCAACAAAAGACTTAATGTAAATCATGCTCATTATGCATATAAACATATCACCAACATAATATTCCAACTAGGATTATCACCATGCCCACATAAGCATACATATTAACATATCAAGGTACCCACATTATGTATCTATGAGACAAATCCCAAATGATGATACATATAACAATAATCATGGCACATCACCAATATACACATTTCCAACTATTTTCACCAAGAAAACCCAAATACTTGAACACATAGAGATAGGATAACAAATAAAAGATTATGATGTGTATCTAGTTTTAACAAAGGTTTAGTAAACTCACAATCTAGGTTTTGACCCCAAAACCTAGAAAATATGGAAACCCTAGAAGTTTGGAGAAGATGAGTCTTGGAAGTGAGGAGTGAGAATCTTGAATAACACTTCAATAAGGACACTTGAATGAAGCTTGATGACCACTTAATGATCCCAACAACCCAACACCTTAGAGATTAATGAGGTGGGTGAAGAAACCCTAAAAATCGCCTCTAGGAAGAACTCTCCCGTTTTTTGTAAAGTGATAATATGAGAAATGAGACTGCCAAGGAAATTTAAACACCTCAGATGCCGCGGGCGATAGTGCCCGGCGATAGTGCCAAAGGGCACTATCGCGAGTCACAATCGCGAGCACACATGCACCCGCGGTACGCCTTCCGCGAGTATGCCCGGCGATAGTGACTAGTGTCACTATCGCGTGTCACTATCGCGAGTCACACCCCCCTCTCGGTACAACTTGGGCGATAGTGCCCTCCGCGATAGTGCCAGGGCACAATCGCGGGGCACAATCGCGAGTCACCCAAAAATGGCCCAAAACTCAACCAAAAACTATAACGAGCACAAAGTTTGAACGATTAACGAAGGTAACTTAATTATATGTCGTTTAGATCTAAACATGATAATAAGACGTACACAAGGACACATATTCTCACAAAAACGGGTTAAATGTATTTAAGACCACAAAATACTTACCTTAAGAATTTACGGGTGTTACAATCCTCCCCACCTAACGGAGATTTCGTCCCCGAAATCTTACCCTAAGCAAACAAGTGAGGATAACGCTTCTTCATATCATCTTCCGATTCCCAAGTAATGTTGGCACCCCGATGGTGCTTCCATTGGACTTTAACCATGATCACCTCTTTATGCCTCAACTTCTTCACTTTCGATTCTAAAATCGACTCCGGCTCTTCTACACAACGATTCCCATTGTCCACTCGAATTTCCGACAAAGGGATCACGCTTTCCTCTTCGGCTAGACATTTCCGAAGATAACAAACGTGAAATGTAGGATGTATCCCATCCATTTCCGGTGGTAATTCCAAACGATAGGCCTGCAAGCCAATCTTTTCCAAAACGACAAACGGTCCAAGGAAACGAGGACTAAGCTTCCCACGCTTCCCGAAACGTATGATCCCCTTCCACGGAGACACCTTCAACATAACCCGATCACCCACTTGAAATTCCACCGGTCTTCTCTTCTTGTCCGCATAACTCTTTTGTCGATCTTGTGCCGCCTTCAGTCTTTCCCGGATTTCTTTCACCTTGTCGGCCGTCTCTTGAACTATTTCCGGTCCGGCGAATTGCTTTTCGCCCGCTTCTAACCAACAAACCGGGGTTCGACACTTCCGTCCATACAAGGCCTCGAACGGTGCCATTCCGATACTAGAATGGTAACTGTTGTTGTACGCGAATTCCACTAACGGTAGATGTGAATCCCAACTTCCCCCGAAGTCTATCACACACGACCTTAACATATCTTCTAATGTCTGGATTGTCCTCTCGCTTTGGCCATCCGTTTGAGGATGGTAAGCCGTGCTCAAGTTTAGTCGAGTACCCAACTCCTTTTGCAGACAAGCCCAAAAGTTCGAAGTAAATCAACTGTCCCGATCCGACACAATAGATTGCGGAACCCCGTGCCTCGATACCACCTCATCAATATAAAGCTTGGCCAATTTCTCCATTGGCAAGGTCTCCCGCATTGCAAGAAAATGCGCGCTCTTGGTCAACCGGTCAACGACTACCCAAATGGTGTCGTGGCCACGCAAGGTCTTTGGCAACTTGGTCACGAAATCCATAGTGATATTGTCCCATTTCCACTCGGGAATGGACAACGGTTGTAAACTTCCATACGGTCTTTGATGTTCCGCCTTTACTTGAAGGCACGTGACACATTTCTCCACATAGCTAGCTACATCTATCTTCATCACCGGCCACCAATACATTAACTTTAAATCTCTATACATCTTGGTGCTACCGGGATGTATAGAGTATTTCGACTTATGCGCTTCTTCGAGTAACAACTTCCGGTTTCCTCCCAACTTCGGCACCCAAATCCGTCCTTGAAAGAGCTTGAGTCCACGACCGTCTTCCGATAAGAGTTCCTTTTGCTTCACCATGACCTCGTCTTTGAGGTTCTCTTCCTTAAGTGCTTCCTCTTGGCTTGCTTTAATGTTTTCCAACAAACTTGACACCACATCGATCCTTGCAAGGGACACTTTGACACCATCACCATGACTCCTCCGGCTCAATGCATCCGCCACCACATTGGCCTTACCGGGGTGATAGAGTAGGTCACAATCGTAATCCTTCAAAAGCTCTAGCCATCTCCTTTGCCGCATGTTGAGCTCCTTTTGGTCGAAGATGTACTTGAGACTTTTGTGATCCGTGAAAAGAGTACACTTGGTCCCATACAAGTAGTGTCGCCACAACTTTAGCGCGAAAACCACCGCCGCCAACTCCAAATCATGAGTCGGATAGTTCTTCTCATGATCCTTTAATTGTCGCGACGCGTAGGCTATTACTTTCCCTCTTTGCATTAGCACGCACCCAAGTCCCATCTTGGAAGCGTCGCTATACACCACAAAGTCTTCCGATCCTTCGGGTAAGGACAAGATCGGAGCTTCACACAACTTCCTCTTGAGCGTCTGAAACGCTTGTTCTTGTGCATCGGTCCAAAGAAACTTGACGTTCTTCCTTGTAAGAGAAGTGAGCGGTGTAGCCGTCTTTGAGAAATCTTGAATGAAACGCCGGTAGTAACCCGCTAAACCCAAGAAGCTTCGGATCTCCGTCGGACTTGTTGGGGGTTCCCAACTCAACATTGCCTCGACCTTTGCCGGGTCCACCTTTACCCCTTCCTTTGATACGACGTGCCCCAAGAATTGTACCTCTTGGAGCCAAAATTCGCACTTTGAGAATTTCGCGAACAACTTCTCCTTCCTTAGAACTTCCAATACTTCCCGTAAGTGTCTCCCATGCTCAGACTCATCCTTTGAATATATTAAAATATCGTCGATGAAGACGATCACGGATTTATCCAAAAATGGGCGACACACGCGGTTCATTAGATCCATGAATACGACCGGAGCATTGGTTAAGCCGAAAGGCATCACCAAAAACTCGTAGTGACCGTATCTCGTCCGGAAAGCCGTCTTCGGGATATCTTCGTTCTTCACTCTCACTTGGTGATAACCGGACCGAAGATCAATTTTCGAGAAGCATCCCGCTCCTTGGAGTTGATCAAAAAGATCGTCGATACGAGGTAGAGGATACTTATTCTTCACCGTGACTTTATTTAGCTCCCGATAATCTGTGCACATCCGCATAGATCCATCCTTCTTCTTTACGAACAGTACTGGTGATCCCCAAGGTGACGAACTCGGTCGAATGAAGCCCTTCTCCAACAACTCTTGAAGTTGCGTCATCATCTCCTTCATTTCTGTCGGTGCCAAACGATAAGGAGCACGTGCTATTGGAGCCGCTCCCGGTGTGAGATCAATCTGAAACTCCACTTGCCGCTCCGGCGGTAATCCGGGTAAGTCTTCCGGAAAGACGTCCGGATAATCTTGTACCACTTCCACATTTTCTACCGACTTCTTTTCTTTCTTCGCGTCCACAATGTAGGCCAAGTACGAAGGGTAACCCTTCGCTAAGAATTTGCGAGCTTTAAGAGAGGAGATGATAGGATTATTCCTCCTTCCTTTCTCTCCATAAATGATAGCCACTCCATTTTCCGGCAATGGGACTCGGATCATCTTTTTGGAGCAAAAGATGTCCGCTTTATGTCTTACTAACCAATCCATGCCTATGACTACATCGAACCCTCCTATAGTCATAGGTAATAAATCTAATCCAAAAGAATTTCCATCGATCTCTAGAGTGCAATCATGAAAACGGTCACGAATGATCACTTGATCTCCATTAGCTATTTCTACTACTAACGCATCGGGAAGAACACTAACAGGAGTGGAGAATTGTTTACAGAAGGTATCAGACACAAAGGAACAGGTAGCACCCGAATCAAACAAGACGCGAGCAGGCATGGAGTTTACTAGGAACGTACCCGAAACGACATCTGCGGTCTCCTTCGCCTCCTCGGTAGTCATCCGGAAAGCTCGACTCGGTGCTCTTGGTGGTTGCTCGACTCTAGCCGTCGAACCCACAGAATTTCCACCATTTCCTCTAACTAGTCTCGGGCACTCCCGCTTCATGTGCCCCGGCTCTCCGCATTCATAACATACTGACCCACGGAGGGAACATTCTCGGGTCGTGTGGTTTTTCTTACCACACTTGACACACCCGGCTGGACCGAAGTGAGTTCTTGTAGCGCAGGGTCCCGAGTGCTTTGACCTGCACCTGTGGCACCACCGTTCTTCACGGCGTTGATCACCCGACCTCCCGCTCACAAAGGGTCTTGATTGACGAACGGGCCCAGATGGCCCCTCCCACTTCCGTTTCTCCCCAACGTACCTCTTCTCATCCCTCTCCGAATTGATGTCGTCCTCCACAAGTAAGGACTCTTCGATAACTTCTTGCAAAGTCGAACACTTTGCATTTCTCACCGCCGTTCGCATCTCCGCCGGTAATCCTTGATGATAAGCTTTAATCTTTGACCTTTCGTCGGGAACTAGATGTCCCACCAAGTTTAATTTCTCCAAAAAGAGTTTGGAGTAGGCAACAATCGACGTATTCCCTTTCTTCAGATTCCGGAACTCTCGCTCCAACTTGTCCAACGAACGCTCACTGCAGTACTTATCCATCACCTTTTCCTTGAACACCGTCCAAGTTAACTTAGCCAGAACTTCCGGGGTGAGGGCGGATCGAGTGAGATTCCACCAAATCAGAGCCTCTCCCCGAAGTAATTGAGAAGCAAATTTGACCCGCTGAGAGGGATCACACTCACTTGCCTCGAAGGCCATTTCCATCTCCTTGAGCCAGTACATACAAGCAACTGGACTATCAGAACCTGCAAACTCCTTAGGATGACACCCCAGAAACGTCTTGTAGGTGCACCCCTTTGTCTTTGTTCTGACCCCCTCGACAGATGGCTCTTCGACCGTCACCACATTCGGTCCTCCCGACCCCACAATAACGTTTTCAGCCATAGTCTCGGGCTGACGGTTACTGACGTCACGATCTTCTAGGAGCTTCATGAAAAACTCTTGTTGTTGGGTCATAGCCGAGGTCATAGCCAACTGTTGTTGAGCCAAAGCCGCATTCATAGCCAACATCATGCTGTCCCGAAGCCGGGTCTCCATGGTAACTCCCTCCAAGATGGCGTTACCTGTGTTGAGGTTCTGACGCGGAATTTGCTCAGGCCCTCCTCCCAACATTCTGGGTATGGGAATGTCGTCAGAGGTTGCTCCCACCGGAGGTCGTGCCGCTGCAGATTCCACCTCGGGTTGCCCTTCTGGCATGTCCGGTAATCTACTACGAGTGTTCACCATTAAAATCTGCCATGAACGTACGAGAAATAGATTGAGAAAAGACTACACGAGTTGAACTCATTGTACGTACTAATACCGTCATCAATTATCATAATAATAGTAAACCAAGTATGCTCACGTAACAATGCATTCATAATAGCAGTAGCTAAGTGAAATTATGAACGAACCATACACAAGAATTCTTGTCACCATCATCACAACTTTTAATTAAAGTAATTCCGAAATCCTATCGCTCTCCCCACCTAGGATTTCTACCCCAATTGGACAGTGAGGTCAAAAGTCTAAAGCTTAAGTCTAGATATGCTAAACAATATCTAGTTCACTTAAACTAAAGCTCTGATACCAACTTGTAACACCCTAGAAATAGGGATAACAAAAATCCGAAGAACGGACATGAGGTATACTAAAAATTGCCATAGCAAGAGCCTCCCAAAAGTGGGGAATATATATATCGAATAACCTGTTTAATCACAATTTGTAATTTAACGGCGATAAACAACAACCAACTAATCTAATTTCTACAACTAGAAAAAAGATTACAAAAAGGGTTGTCATCTATAACCCAAGGAGTCTATGTCCAAAAGAATAACGCGTCCATGAGCACTTCCCCAAGCTCTTACCCCCAAGCGACTAAACTTGCTTAAGACCGCCGCCGCTAGAACCTGAGATACACATCGACACCAAACAAGTGTTAGGCCAAAAAGCCTAGTGAGTCGAATAATAATAAGCATGCAGGAACAAATACCATTCTTATCAGTAGTTAACCAGTGTTCAACAAATGTGGAGTCATTAGGGGAGACCCAAAGCACCAATCAAGTCCCACCCAAGAGTCGATATACCTTGATGCCCTTAACAAGGAACACCCCAAAGGCCCGGCCCACCCGAAGACTATCGCTCAGAAAATTCCCCGAGTGGCGGAGGTCTAGGCACATACCATCACAGTGGCGCCCAAGACTATATCCTCCTAGTGTACTGACTTGGTTCGTCCACATAACCTTTACAAGGGGTCCTTTAGATATATTTCAATCCGCATATTTCAATACCAACTACTGGTGTAATATTACCACCTTGTCCTCATAATGTCCAACAAAAGACTTAATGTAAATCATGCTCATTATGCATATAAACATATCACCAACATAATATTCCAACTAGGATTATCACCATGCCCACATAAGCATACATATTAACATATCAAGGTACCCACATTATGTATCTATGAGACAAATCCCAAATGATGATACATATAACAATAATCATGGCACATCACCAATATACACATTTCCAACTATTTTCACCAAGAAAACCCAAATACTTGAACACATAGAGATAGGATAACAAATAAAAGATTATGATGTGTATCTAGTTTTAACAAAGGTTTAGTAAACTCACAATCTAGGTTTTGACCCCAAAACCTAGAAAATATGGAAACCCTAGAAGTTTGGAGAAGATGAGTCTTGGAAGTGAGGAGTGAGAATCTTGAATAACACTTCAATAAGGACACTTGAATGAAGCTTGATGACCACTTAATGATCCCAACAACCCAACACCTTAGAGATTAATGAGGTGGGTGAAGAAACCCTAAAAATCGCCTCTAGGAAGAACTCTCCCGTTTTTTGTAAAGTGATAATATGAGAAATGAGACTGCCAAGGAAATTTAAACACCTCAGATGCCGCGGGCGATAGTGCTCGGCGATAGTGCCAAAGGGCACTATCGCGAGTCACAATCGCGAGCACACATGCACCCGCGGTACGCCTTCCGCGAGTATGCCCGGCGATAGTGACTAGTGTCACTATCGCGTGTCACTATCGCGAGTCACACCCCCCTCTCGGTACAACTTGGGCGATAGTGCCCTCCGCGATAGTGCCAGGGCACAATCGCGGGGCACAATCGCGAGTCACCCAAAAATGGCCCAAAACTCAACCAAAAACTATAACGAGCACAAAGTTTGAACGATTAACGAAGGTAACTTAATTATATGTCGTTTAGATCTAAACATGATAATAAGACGTACACAAGGACACATATTCTCACAAAAACGGGTTAAATGTATTTAAGACCACAAAATACTTACCTTAAGAATTTACGGGTGTTACAATCCTCCCCACCTAACGGAGATTTCGTCCCCGAAATCTTACCCTAAGCAAACAAGTGAGGATAACGCTTCTTCATATCATCTTCCGATTCCCAAGTAATGTTGGCACCCCGATGGTGCTTCCATTGGACTTTAACCATGATCACCTCCTTATGCCTCAACTTCTTCACTTTCGATTCTAAAATCGACTCCGGCTCTTCTACACAACGATTCCCATTGTCCACTCGAATTTCCGACAAAGGGATCACGCTTTCCTCTTCGGCTAGACATTTCCGAAGATAACAAACGTGAAATGTAGGATGTATCCCATCCATTTCCGGTGGTAATTCCAAACGATAGGCCTGCAAGCCAATCTTTTCCAAAACGACAAACGGTCCAAGGAAACGAGGACTAAGCTTCCCACGCTTCCCGAAACGTATGATCCCCTTCCACGGAGACACCTTCAACATAACCCGATCACCCACTTGAAATTCCACCGGTCTTCTCTTCTTGTCCGCATAACTCTTTTGTCGATCTTGTGCCGCCTTCAGTCTTTCCCGGATTTCTTTCACCTTGTCGGCCGTCTCTTGAACTATTTCCGGTCCGGCGAATTGCTTTTCGCCCGCTTCTAACCAACAAACCGGGGTTCGACACTTCCGTCCATACAAGGCCTCGAACGGTGCCATTCCGATACTAGAATGGTAACTGTTGTTGTACGCGAATTCCACTAACGGTAGATGTGAATCCCAACTTCCCCCGAAGTCTATCACACACGACCTTAACATATCTTCTAATGTCTGGATTGTCCTCTCGCTTTGGCCATCCGTTTGAGGATGGTAAGCCGTGCTCAAGTTTAGTCGAGTACCCAACTCCTTTTGCAGACAAGCCCAAAAGTTCGAAGTAAATCAACTGTCCCGATCCGACACAATAGATTGCGGAACCCCGTGCCTCGATACCACCTCATCAATATAAAGCTTGGCCAATTTCTCCATTGGCAAGGTCTCCCGCATTGCAAGAAAATGCGCGCTCTTGGTCAACCGGTCAACGACTACCCAAATGGTGTCGTGGCCACGCAAGGTCTTTGGCAACTTGGTCACGAAATCCATAGTGATATTGTCCCATTTCCACTCGGGAATGGACAACGGTTGTAAACTTCCATACGGTCTTTGATGTTCCGCCTTTACTTGAAGGCACGTGACACATTTCTCCACATAGCTAGCTACATCTATCTTCATCACCGGCCACCAATACATTAACTTTAAATCTCTATACATCTTGGTGCTACCGGGATGTATAGAGTATTTCGACTTATGCGCTTCTTCGAGTAACAACTTCCGGTTTCCTCCCAACTTCGGCACCCAAATCCGTCCTTGAAAGAGCTTGAGTCCACGACCGTCTTCCGATAAGAGTTCCTTTTGCTTCACCATGACCTCGTCTTTGAGGTTCTCTTCCTTAAGTGCTTCCTCTTGGCTTGCTTTAATGTTTTCCAACAAACTTGACACCACATCGATCCTTGCAAGGGACACTTTGACACCATCACCATGACTCCTCCGGCTCAATGCATCCGCCACCACATTGGCCTTACCGGGGTGATAGAGTAGGTCACAATCGTAATCCTTCAAAAGCTCTAGCCATCTCCTTTGCCGCATGTTGAGCTCCTTTTGGTCGAAGATGTACTTGAGACTTTTGTGATCCGTGAAAAGAGTACACTTGGTCCCATACAAGTAGTGTCGCCACAACTTTAGCGCGAAAACCACCGCCGCCAACTCCAAATCATGAGTCGGATAGTTCTTCTCATGATCCTTTAATTGTCGCGACGCGTAGGCTATTACTTTCCCTCTTTGCATTAGCACGCACCCAAGTCCCATCTTGGAAGCGTCGCTATACACCACAAAGTCTTCCGATCCTTCGGGTAAGGACAAGATCGGAGCTTCACACAACTTCCTCTTGAGCGTCTGAAACGCTTGTTCTTGTGCATCGGTCCAAAGAAACTTGACGTTCTTCCTTGTAAGAGAAGTGAGCGGTGTAGCCGTCTTTGAGAAATCTTGAATGAAACGCCGGTAGTAACCCGCTAAACCCAAGAAGCTTCGGATCTCCGTCGGACTTGTTGGGGGTTCCCAACTCAACATTGCCTCGACCTTTGCCGGGTCCACCTTTACCCCTTCCTTTGATACGACGTGCCCCAAGAATTGTACCTCTTGGAGCCAAAATTCGCACTTTGAGAATTTCGCGAACAACTTCTCCTTCCTTAGAACTTCCAATACTTCCCGTAAGTGTCTCCCATGCTCAGACTCATCCTTTGAATATATTAAAATATCGTCGATGAAGACGATCACGGATTTATCCAAAAATGGGCGACACACGCGGTTCATTAGATCCATGAATACGGCCGGAGCATTGGTTAAGCCGAAAGGCATCACCAAAAACTCGTAGTGACCGTATCTCGTCCGGAAAGCCGTCTTCGGGATATCTTCGTTCTTCACTCTCACTTGGTGATAACCGGACCGAAGATCAATTTTCGAGAAGCATCCCGCTCCTTGGAGTTGATCAAAAAGATCGTCGATACGAGGTAGAGGATACTTATTCTTCACCGTGACTTTATTTAGCTCCCGATAATCTGTGCACATCCGCATAGATCCATCCTTCTTCTTTACGAACAGTACTGGTGATCCCCAAGGTGACGAACTCGGTCGAATGAAGCCCTTCTCCAACAACTCTTGAAGTTGCGTCATCATCTCCTTCATTTCTGTCGGTGCCAAACGATAAGGAGCACGTGCTATTGGAGCCGCTCCCGGTGTGAGATCAATCTGAAACTCCACTTGCCGCTCCGGCGGTAATCCGGGTAAGTCTTCCGGAAAGACGTCCGGATAATCTTGTACCACTTCCACATTTTCTACCGACTTCTTTTCTTTCTTCGCGTCCACAATGTAGGCCAAGTACGAAGGGTAACCCTTCGCTAAGAATTTGCGAGCTTTAAGAGAGGAGATGATAGGATTATTCCTCCTTCCTTTCTCTCCATAAATGATAGCCACTCCATTTTCCGGCAATGGGACTCGGATCATCTTTTTGGAGCAAAAGATGTCCGCTTTATGTCTTACTAACCAATCCATGCCTATGACTACATCGAACCCTCCTATAGTCATAGGTAATAAATCTAATCCAAAAGAATTTCCATCGATCTCTAGAGTGCAATCATGAAAACGGTCACGAATGATCACTTGATCTCCATTAGCTATTTCTACTACTAACGCATCGGGAAGAACACTAACAGGAGTGGAGAATTGTTTACAGAAGGTATCAGACACAAAGGAACAGGTAGCACCCGAATCAAACAAGACGCGAGCAGGCATGGAGTTTACTAGGAACGTACCCGAAACGACATCTGCGGTCTCCTTCGCCTCCTCGGTAGTCATCCGGAAAGCTCGACTCGGTGCTCTTGGTGGTTGCTCGACTCTAGCCGTCGAACCCACAGAATTTCCACCATTTCCTCTAACTAGTCTCGGGCACTCCCGCTTCATGTGCCCCGGCTCTCCGCATTCATAACATACTGACCCACGGAGGGAACATTCTCGGGTCGTGTGGTTTTTCTTACCACACTTGACACACCCGGCTGGACCGAAGTGAGTTCTTGTAGCGCAGGGTCCCGAGTGCTTTGACCTGCACCTGTGGCACCACCGTTCTTCACGGCGTTGATCACCCGACCTCCCGCTCACAAAGGGTCTTGATTGACGAACGGGCCCAGATGGCCCCTCCCACTTCCGTTTCTCCCCAACGTACCTCTTCTCATCCCTCTCCGAATTGATGTCGTCCTCCACAAGTAAGGACTCTTCGATAACTTCTTGCAAAGTCGAACACTTTGCATTTCTCACCGCCGTTCGCATCTCCGCCGGTAATCCTTGATGATAAGCTTTAATCTTTGACCTTTCGTCGGGAACTAGATGTCCCACCAAGTTTAATTTCTCCAAAAAGAGTTTGGAGTAGGCAACAATCGACGTATTCCCTTTCTTCAGATTCCGGAACTCTCGCTCCAACTTGTCCAACGAACGCTCACTGCAGTACTTATCCATCACCTTTTCCTTGAACACCGTCCAAGTTAACTTAGCCAGAACTTCCGGGGTGAGGGCGGATCGAGTGAGATTCCACCAAATCAGAGCCTCTCCCCGAAGTAATTGAGAAGCAAATTTGACCCGCTGAGAGGGATCACACTCACTTGCCTCGAAGGCCATTTCCATCTCCTTGAGCCAGTACATACAAGCAACTGGACTATCAGAACCTGCAAACTCCTTAGGATGACACCCCAGAAACGTCTTGTAGGTGCACCCCTTTGTCTTTGTTCTGACCCCCTCGACAGATGGCTCTTCGACCGTCACCACATTCGGTCCTCCCGACCCCACAATAACGTTTTCAGCCATAGTCTCGGGCTGACGGTTACTGACGTCACGATCTTCTAGGAGCTTCATGAAAAACTCTTGTTGTTGGGTCATAGCCGAGGTCATAGCCAACTGTTGTTGAGCCAAAGCCGCATTCATAGCCAACATCATGCTGTCCCGAAGCCGGGTCTCCATGGTAACTCCCTCCAAGATGGCGTTACCTGTGTTGAGGTTCTGACGCGGAATTTGCTCAGGCCCTCCTCCCAACATTCTGGGTATGGGAATGTCGTCAGAGGTTGCTCCCACCGGAGGTCGTGCCGCTGCAGATTCCACCTCGGGTTGCCCTTCTGGCATGTCCGGTAATCTACTACGAGTGTTCACCATTAAAATCTGCCATGAACGTACGAGAAATAGATTGAGAAAAGACTACACGAGTTGAACTCATTGTACGTACTAATACCGTCATCAATTATCATAATAATAGTAAACCAAGTATGCTCACGTAACAATGCATTCATAATAGCAGTAGCTAAGTGAAATTATGAACGAACCATACACAAGAATTCTTGTCACCATCATCACAACTTTTAATTAAAGTAATTCCGAAATCCTATCGCTCTCCCCACCTAGGATTTCTACCCCAATTGGACAGTGAGGTCAAAAGTCTAAAGCTTAAGTCTAGATATGCTAAACAATATCTAGTTCACTTAAACTAAAGCTCTGATACCAACTTGTAACACCCTAGAAATAGGGATAACAAAAATCCGAAGAACGGACATGAGGTATACTAAAAATTGCCATAGCAAGAGCCTCCCAAAAGTGGGGAATATATATATCGAATAACCTGTTTAATCACAATTTGTAATTTAACGGCGATAAACAACAACCAACTAATCTAATTTCTACAACTAGAAAAAAGATTACAAAAAGGGTTGTCATCTATAACCCAAGGAGTCTATGTCCAAAAGAATAACGCGTCCATGAGCACTTCCCCAAGCTCTTACCCCCAAGCGACTAAACTTGCTTAAGACCGCCGCCGCTAGAACCTGAGATACACATCGACACCAAACAAGTGTTAGGCCAAAAAGCCTAGTGAGTCGAATAATAATAAGCATGCAGGAACAAATACCATTCTTATCAGTAGTTAACCAGTGTTCAACAAATGTGGAGTCATTAGGGGAGACCCAAAGCACCAATCAAGTCCCACCCAAGAGTCGATATACCTTGATGCCCTTAACAAGGAACACCCCAAAGGCCCGGCCCACCCGAAGACTATCGCTCAGAAAATTCCCCGAGTGGCGGAGGTCTAGGCACATACCATCACAGTGGCGCCCAAGACTATATCCTCCTAGTGTACTGACTTGGTTCGTCCACATAACCTTTACAAGGGGTCCTTTAGATATATTTCAATCCGCATATTTCAATACCAACTACTGGTGTAATATTACCACCTTGTCCTCATAATGTCCAACAAAAGACTTAATGTAAATCATGCTCATTATGCATATAAACATATCACCAACATAATATTCCAACTAGGATTATCACCATGCCCACATAAGCATACATATTAACATATCAAGGTACCCACATTATGTATCTATGAGACAAATCCCAAATGATGATACATATAACAATAATCATGGCACATCACCAATATACACATTTCCAACTATTTTCACCAAGAAAACCCAAATACTTGAACACATAGAGATAGGATAACAAATAAAAGATTATGATGTGTATCTAGTTTTAACAAAGGTTTAGTAAACTCACAATCTAGGTTTTGACCCCAAAACCTAGAAAATATGGAAACCCTAGAAGTTTGGAGAAGATGAGTCTTGGAAGTGAGGAGTGAGAATCTTGAATAACACTTCAATAAGGACACTTGAATGAAGCTTGATGACCACTTAATGATCCCAACAACCCAACACCTTAGAGATTAATGAGGTGGGTGAAGAAACCCTAAAAATCGCCTCTAGGAAGAACTCTCCCGTTTTTTGTAAAGTGATAATATGAGAAATGAGACTGCCAAGGAAATTTAAACACCTCAGATGCCACGGGCGATAGTGCCCGGCGATAGTGCCAAAGGGCACTATCGCGAGTCACAATCGCGAGCACACATGCACCCGCGGTACGCCTTCCGCGAGTATGCCCGGCGATAGTGACTAGTGTCACTATCGCGTGTCACTATCGCGAGTCACACCCCCCTCTTGGTACAACTTGGGCGATAGTGCCCTCCGCGATAGTGCCAGGGCACAATCGCGGGGCACAATCGCGAGTCACCCAAAAATGGCCCAAAACTCAACCAAAAACTATAACGAGCACAAAGTTTGAACGATTAACGAAGGTAACTTAATTATATGTCGTTTAGATCTAAACATGATAATAAGACGTACACAAGGACACATATTCTCACAAAAACGGGTTAAATGTATTTAAGACCACAAAATACTTACCTTAAGAATTTACGGGTGTTACATCTACCAATAAAATTGCTTTAAGTTAAATGTTGACGAGAGAGAAATAATATTTTATTAGTTGTTTTGAATATTTTAATAATATATTAATTATGTAATCTCCAAAATAGAGGACCTGTTGGAGATGAAGGTGATTTCTTAGTGACTTTCACTTTTTACTTCTCCATTTTGGACAAGTTGTTAGAGATGCTCTGATATTGTTATTTCTGGATTTCTGCTACTTATCAGCAGATCCACAAGCTTCTTCCATTACATGTTGAACAAAGTTGTGAATGAGCAAAAAGGTTTTTTTATGCAATCCATGAATAGTTTAATAGTAATTTCCTCTCTTGAAAACTCTCTTTAATTTCTGGAGATTGATTCCATCTCCAATTTGGAATCATTTGTGCTTTGTCCTCATCAATTGGTGCTTTCATTTCGATCCCATCTTCTTTTTTCCTTTCTTCCCAAATGCCCCAAACTAGATCTAATTCCATGGAAGACCTGCAAAAAACAATCTTTGAACTTATAAATCAATTGGGTATTTTCTCTACTATATAACATCAACAAAAACAGAGCAACTACGTGCTTTGACTACGATTCAAAAGAAACAAGTCGTTGAAATCACCACTACAAACTTCATCCAAGAGTAATAATCCCAAAAATTAGACCTAATATCCACTCAACTTCATTGCCTCTCAGGTCCACCTCTATCTTCTTTAAATCAGTCCCCTACACCACCTAAACCTAACCCACCACCTTTCCTGCCTCACCGATCCAATCAACCCAAACTCAAAATGCCTATTTTTAATGGATCCAAACCACTAGAATGGATTTTTCAAGTCACCCAATATTTTGATTTTTACCAAATTTCCCCAGATCATCGAATGAAGATGTTAACCTTTTTCATGTGTAAAGATGCTCTTAGTTGATTTCAATGGATGCATAAAAGTAAACAACTCTCTTCTTGGGAAAACTTTATTCTTGGGATTGAGCAACGAGTTAGTCCATCGGGCTACGATAATCATGAAGCAACCCTTTTCAAATTGCACCAAATGGGAAATATTCAAGACTATCAAGCAACTTTTGAGAAGTTATGTAATTAGGTATCATCCTTATCTGTTGACTCTATACTAAATTGTTTTTATCTTGGATGAAACTTGAAATTCATCGTGAGTTGAAAGTTCTCAAGCCAAGAACAATTTCTGAAACAATAGGCATGGCTAAACTGGTTGAGGATAAACTCGGAGACTTGAAAATACCTTATTCTCAATCTTGACCAACACCTTTTTTGAACCACAAATCACTCTTTAGTACCCCCCTGGTGTCTCAAACCTCGTTGTTACCATCTCCTAAACCACCCTTACTCCTCAAACCACCTCCTCTTAATGTCCCTATTCGTCGTTTGTCCTATTGTTAGTCCCAATTCTGTAATATAAAAGTATTGAAAATATTTCAAGTCTTCCTCTGAAGACGTTCAGAGACTGCTGCAAAGAAAGCCAAGTCTACCTCTGAAGTCAGTTCAGAGATAGACTCTTCAGCCAAGAAGATAGCAGAGATAGCTTCATCAGAGATCTAAGTCAGAGCTCTGAAGACATTCTCTCTGAAGATCAAGCTGAAGAAATTCTACAAGTGTTGACAGAAGAATAGAAGACACGTCACCTATTGATTAGCTTACTTTTTAGAGTAGGTTATTGTTCAAGAATGTCTTGAGTTTACCTTTTAGGTAAAACACTGTTCAAGCATGCTTCTTATGTCAGGATAGTACACTGTTCACTTTATGGTCCTATAAATAGGACTATCACCCCATTACTAGGAGTGTGTTTTTCCTTATATCTTGTATTTAAATTATCTTTAATATACTGAAAAAAGTATTCTAAGAAGATCTTGTAAGATTTATCCACCTTTTTGGTGTTCTTATTAATCTACCTGATTTATCCAGTGAATATTAAGCTTGTTCTTATAGTTACGTTATTGGATATCTTCTTATTAACTGTGAGTTGAATCTACTTTGATATTAAACTGTATTGCTTCCGCTGTCTTTATTATTATCTGTTTATATCATTGTTATAAGAATGAATCTTGGATCCAACAATTGGTATTAGAGCAAGATTTGTTTTAAACAAACAAGATCATATCTGCATACTCGGATAGATTTATATCTTATTGATTCAAGCTTTCATAATATGTGCGTGTTCATATAAAATTTAGTTTATTTAAAAAGAACTTCATATGTTCCAGGTTTGAAAGTCACTCACAATATTACTTGTTGGTAAAAGCATCAATTCTTCAAATATTCATCTTTTCTTTACAAAAATGGCAAATTCCAGTATCAATGCCATTTATACAATTGGTTCATTAACAAAACCTCCTACACTTCTAAGGGATGAATATCCCCAATGGAAAATAAGGATGGTAAATGTTTTAGAAGGTATGGACAGGGATCTTTTAAGATCAGTGAATGATGGACCTCACCAATCAATGGTGTTGGTACCAAGAGTTCTAGCAACAACTGATACTGCTGAAATACCTGCATACTATGAAAATAAAACTTCAAACTTCACTAAGGAAGAAACCAAAATGATGGAAAATGATTCCAAAGCTGTTAGATTATTGATTATGGTCATTCCCAATGATATCTTCCAAGAACTTGATTCTTGTATAACTGCTAAAGAGATATGGGATCAGTTGTTAAACCAACTTGAAGGTGGCCTACAAACTCAGAAAAACTGGAGAACTTAATGCATTAATTAGTACCATGACTTTCATGCACTATCTGAAGAAACCCTGCACCAAACTTATTCCAGACTTAACATTCTCATAAATAAATGCAAAAAGTTTGGAGTTATAAGGACAAAAGAGGAATATAATGTTCTTTTCCTTAAAAGCTTAAATAAAGAATGGTCACAACTGTCCATGTCTATTCAAGCCAATCAAAATCTTGAATCTTGGTCATTAACTGATATTTATGGCACCCTAGTTGCCCAGGAAAAAGAAGTTGTTAAACAAAAGAAAAAAACCTATTTAGGTGGACCACTTGCCTTCATTTCAAAACTAAAAGGTGTTTCAAAAGAAAGTCATGATAAAGATTCAAAGAACTCAAAAGAAAAGTCTTTAAAAAGAGAGTCCAAAAGAAAATCCAAAAAGGCCATGCTAGCGGAAGAAGATGATCATTCAGACTCAAACTCAGATGAAGACATTAATACTTTTGCCAAATCTCTTGCTTTAATTACCCATCAATTCAACAAGAAATTTGGTAAGAAAGTTTTTGAAGGAAGAAGACATGATGAAGAAAGGAGAGGAAATCCAGAAAGAAGATTTCAGAAAATTGAATATCAACAAGAACCCAGATCAACTCTGCAAAGTGATCAAAAGGGTGTTCATTTCAACAATCATGAAGTTGTTCAACAATCAAAAACTTAACCATTTCAACCAAAGTATCCTCAACCTCAAAGGTACTTCCAACCCCAACCTCAACCTCAGAAGACTGAAACAGTTGTTGCTCTTCCACCAAATCAAAATGATGGGAGATGCTTTAGATGTGGAAAACCAGGCCATTTTTCTGGAAACTTCAAAGGTAGACTGATCAAGGATCAGAACTACTACAAAAACAAGTACAAGTACAATGTCAGAGAAAGAGTACTTGTTGCAAAAATGGAAGACTGGATGTCAGACTCAACAAGTGAGGGAGAGGAAGAGCCTACCAACCTCTGTGGTATGGCTATTGCAGATGGTGATTAGACTGATGGATCATCAGAGGACTACTCTGAAAAGGTAAATTCTCCATCCACCTCTGAAAGTGAACTTGAAATGGATGTTCATAAATTAACAGATAAGTTTCAGAGTTTAAAGCAAAAACTCATTGAAGAAAATAAAAAGAGAAAGCAAATGACAAAAGACCTAAACTTTTATAAAAGAGAAAAATATCTTCTTGAATCAGAAAATAAAATTTTTAATGAAAAATCTGAGCTTGAAAAATCTCAGAGACTAAAAAAAAATTCTTTTTCTGCAAAATTCAAAGAACTTGAAAAGGTTTTAAAGGCAAAAGAAAAGGAAGTAAAGAAATATGAATATGAAAGGCTCAATTATGTTGCTCTAACC
Organism: Arctium lappa; assembly: GCA_023525745.1. Classification (NCBI taxonomy): domain Eukaryota; kingdom Viridiplantae; phylum Streptophyta; class Magnoliopsida; order Asterales; family Asteraceae; genus Arctium; species Arctium lappa. Next base: position 28,908,237 of record CM042055.1, read on the forward strand.
AACTTCTTTCAAAAGGAAAGAGAAGTCTTACATCAATCTCTGGAAAGAAAGGAACTTCAGATCAAGAGTTATCAAGATGCACAAGATGTGCACATTAAAATCAATTCTCAGATGGATACTCAAGGGCTGGGATTCAATGAATTGGATCCATTCACTGGATTGAAGAAAACTTCACTTTTTTCCACTTTCTGTATAAGAAAGGTCCAGAGGCCTGACTTTCCATCTTTGGTTAATTCTAACATTTTCAAAAGGATAAGAACCTCAGATGGATCAAGAATCAGAGCTCTAAATTTCAAAAATACCTCATACTCTGAAGTAAAAACAATTTCAGAACCTATCTTAAAGATAGAAAAAGAATCTTCAGAGGTTCATTTTTCAAAATCTCAGAGCAATGATCCCAAATAGATTTTCAGATTTGACTCATTCATCACTAAAAAACCAGAGATCTCTGAAGCAAGTACCCCTGAAGTAAAACCTCAGAGCTTACTTGATCCAGAAGCACCTCTGTATTCTCCCAAAACAGATGAATGCATCAGAACTACTTTTAAAGATCACATTAGAAGAGTTTATAAGGAAAATGTCATATCTGATTTTATCAAAGAATCATACAAGAAAAAGATAATCAAAGTCTCCAGACCTAAAAACATCATGAAAAGTTCAGAGGTAGTCATATCTGACAAGGTTAAAAGAGACTTTCTTGATTCTGATTCTGAATCTGATCCAGAGGTAGATGAATAGATATTCTACACACCAGAGAAGGTAATTCATAAAACCAAACAAACTGTTGGTTATGGAATTTTGAACATCCCTGTTCCCATTTCAAAAGATAAATCCAGAATTCCAATATGTCCTGATTTTGTAGACATGTGTCTACAAGCAAAAACCTATCTGGAGTTAAAAAAACGATTTAAAGGAAAAGGCTAAGAATAAAACTAACACTTCTCAATTCTACACCTACAAACCTATCAAATTCACTCCTAAACAAAAAAGCAAATGACAAGAATTTAACCATTCTGATCCTGTTTGTGCAGTGAGCAAGAAAGAGAAGAAGATGTTTTGGGCCAAGAAAAAGCAAGTTGAAAAGAAGACCATTTCTCAAGCTAAAAAGAAAGAAGTAGTTAGAAATACTTGTAATATTCCTAGTACTAGTTTCAAGAAGGTTCAAAAGAAACATGTACCAAATGCTTTAAATGAAATGAAAAACTTTACTCCTTCTTCATCTTGCTCTGTTAATTGCAATTGCATTCAACTCATGATTAAGCTGAAAAATCATTTCAGAGGTTCTCATTGCTTTCTGAATCAGTCTCTGAACAAGACCTTAGAGACAAAATCTCAGAAGCAAAAGAAAAACCATTTTGGCAAAGCATCAAAAGATGGAATGCCAAATGTTGATAAAAAAACCCTCCAAAACCTAACAAGAAAGGACCCATAATGAGATGGGTACCTAAAACTCTCTAATCTGTCTCGCAGAAACAATATATGCCTATCTGGTACTTAGATTCTGGATGATCAAGGCATATGACTGGAGATAAGAAGTTGTTATCCTTTTTCAAAGCAAAATATGGAGGAGCAGTAACTTTTGGGTACAATATGCAAGGTCAGATTAAAGGTTATGGTGAGTTAACAAGAGGTAATGTATCCGTCTCCAAAGTTGCTTATGTTGATGGACTCAAGCACAACTCAATAAGCATAAGTCAACTTTGTGACCATGGTTTTGATGTGAAATTTCAAGAAAAACATTATTCACTTATTCACTCAAAAAGAGGTCAAGAAATGCTAAGAGCAGACAGAAAAGGTAATTTATATAGAATGAATTTTACCAAACATATAGACATTGGTTCAGAGAAGCTCTGTCTAGTATCTCTAAACAGTGAAGAGGTCTGGCTCTGGCATAAGAAGTTCTCTCATTTGAACTTTTCATCACTTGATAAGTTAGTCAAGCTTAATCTGGTTAAGGGATTACCATCTCTAAAGTTTAATAAAGATCATCTTTGTTCTGCATGAAAGATGGAAAAAATGAAAAGATCTTCCCACAAAACCAAGAGTGATAATAATTGTCCTAGACCTTGTATATGCTTCATGTGGACCTCTGTGGTCCTATCTCTGTGCAGAGTCTGTCAGGTAAAAAATATATTATTGTTTTAATTGATGAATACTCCAGATATACTTGGATAGAATTCATCAGAGCCAAGTCTGATGTACCTGAAATTTTGATAAAGTTGTTAAGAAGATTGCAGGTTCTGTTCAATAGCAAATTTCAGAAGCTGAGAAGTGATAATAGAACGGAGTTCAGAAATGCGAAAATCAATTCATATCTTTCAGAGGAAGGCAAAACTCTTGATAGTCCCTGATTCAAGTTCTTATCAAACAAATCAAAACAAATAAGATGAATTCAAACCTGTTTTTCAATTTCAAAATCAAAGTATCTTGATTACAATTCTCTCAGGACACTTTCTCTCTCTAGCTTTCTCTCTCTGTATACAACGTATCTCTTAGAAATTGTTACAAGCTTACAACACAAAAACTAACAAGCCATCTATCTAACAAAACTAAAACAACACGCTTAAAACAAAATAATACACTAAGACTTTGACTTTGACTTTTCATGAGAGTTGACTTTCAGTTTTGACTTGCTTGACTTTCACCTTCTGTCTTCTATGATCTTGTATCCAACATATTTCTGCTATAACAATCTCCCCCTTTGGATTCAAGATCATCTCAAAAAGATTTTGCAGTATAATATTCTCTCTTTAAACTCAGTAAAAATGATCTCCTCCTTTGATCAACTTTAGCAAACTTCAGTAATCTCTCCAAAAACTTTCTTTAATCAAAATAACAATCTCTCCCAAAAATGGTAGATATGCTCTTCAACAGTCTTTTCAAAGTCATCTCAAACCTCTTTCAGTCTTCATAAAGAAATTATCATCAGAATTTGCTCAGGTTGCTTTAGCAAATAACCTTCAAAGAAAACTACAGTAAACTTCAGCTCACATTCATAAATCTTTACACTTTGCTCTCAGCTTTCAACAATCTTTCTTCAACTTTGCTGAAATTATCATAAACTCTTCTTTAAGCTCTAAACTTTCTCTATTAAAACTTCATTAATTGAATATCTCTCCCATGAGTAACATTTCTTGATTACCATCTCCCCCTTTTTGATGAAGGAATCATTGAAATCATCAAACTTTCTCCAAGAAATGTCATCTTCAATTCTGACCACTGATCTTTTGAACTGAGCCTCTGATTCACCAGCGATCCAAAATAAGGTATTCATCCAGATCTTTTCAAATCCAGACAAATTAGGAATGTAACACCTGAATCAACAAATGAATCAATTAATATGTCTGTCAGTAACACAAAGTTACTGTGTGTAACGGATACACATTGGAAAGGAGCTTTTGTGATGTTCACTCCCCCAGGGTTTCCATTCAATCATCGAAACACCACAAAGATATTTCTATGAACGTTATGACAAAAAAAACAAATTCCTTGTGTGTTCGTGCAAGTGTTAGAAAGAATTAACACATGATGATTGATTTTTATAAGGCTCAACATTGTGTAAACCACTGAGACAACAGTAATTAAACACAGACTCAATTGTGCATGATCGAAGTGCGAAGGTGGGGTATACTTCCTTCTTTTTTAATATCCAGATTTTCCAAATGAAAATCAGATAGATAATGTGCTGCATCCCCAGATAATTAAACACACTCATTTCTTTTTGACTCCTCACACTCGATCACTAAGGATTAACTTCTTGGGTAGGAAACACTGGTTAACGTGTGTTATATCTGTTTTTATAGTAATCATTGTATTTATTTTCTAGCCTAGACTGTTCTTAATTGTGTAATCAGTATTGTTAAGGCTAGGGGTATTTAAGTCCCCTTGGCTCTTTGTTTTTGTAACTTTGGCACTCTAATTGAATAGACCAGAATACATTTGACGCTCCTACTTTCTCTCTCTAAAGATTTAGAGATTTTTGGACTTTCAATTGGTATCAGAGCATACTAGATCTTGAGAGGATTGAGAGAAATTGATTTTAGATACTGAATTGGTAGAATAAGCAGAGAATTCGATTGATTTTCTTGATTTTTCAAGAAAAATCTCGTTTTTTGCTTGATTCATAAAATTTGGATAGGTTTCTAATTGAATTTGTGCGTTTTTTATTTCTTTAGTTGCGTTTGTGATAGTCGATCATATTTGATTCACATTATTTTGGATAAAAACCATGATCTAATCTTTAATTTTGTGTTTTTGTGATTTTCTGGAAACACGAGTTCACGTACTGGTTCTTTCACGTTTTTGAGTTTTTGTTGTTTTTAATCGAAATTGTTAGTTGAATTGTGTAAGAAAGTTGTTTTAGATAATCATAGTGTGGATTTCTTGCTTTATTTTCATTGCTTGAATCGATCTTACACGTTATATTTGATTTTCTGTGGTTTGCGCATCATTCTTGTATGTTTGCGCATCATTCATATAGATTTGCGCATCATTCATTTTGATTTGTGCAAGTTCACTGTTCTTCTATATTTGGTGTTAGTTTATTACAGGTTTACGCATCAAGATTCATACGCAAGACTTATTTTGCACACCAAGTGGCTTCCGAAAAGTTCACCTCTTCAGTTTGCGGCTCAAGCTTAATACGCAAATCTTAATTTGCGTATTCTGTTAGACACGCAAACCTCAGATCGTGCACCCTTGGTGGTCCAAAAACCTCATCTTGCGTATCCTCAGTGGTCCGAAAACCTCATCTTGCGTATCCTTCGTTATCTGAAGTCTGGTACTCGTATCACTCAGTTTGCGTACCTCCCTGATTACGCAAAGCCAAGTTTGTGTACCTCTATGCATACGCAAAGTACACTTTGCGTATCTCACTGAATACGCAAACCTTCTGTTTGCACAAGCTCTAGACTTAGAATCTTTGTCTGAAATTTCCGTTTTTTCTCAAAAGATGTCTTTGCAAGCACAACTCTACAAGAATGACCTCATGATGTCTTTGGGGTCTGATACTCGTCCACCAGTACTCATAAATGAGAACAAATTCGAATAGTGGCAGGATCGGTTTATCAACTTCATTGAAAGACAACCGAATGGGGACAATATGATGAAGTCTTTGACTAAAGGTCCAATGGTAAGGCCAATGAAGGTTATTCCTGCTACTGCAACATCTGATGCTTCAACAGTAGAAAAAGCATTAATAGAATATGATGTTTATGAGCTCCTTCGTTATCAAGCTGACAGTCAAGCTAAGTCAAATCTGATTCTTGCTCTTCCCAACTCCATTTATAACAGAATCGATTGCTTCAAACATAATCCAATGCTGATGTGGACTCAACTTGAGAAGATTATGCTTGGTACTGCAATGTGTACTCAGTTGCGACAGACTAGGTACATGAACAACTTTGAAAAGTTCAAGGCTAAGGATGGGGAAAGTTTGAAGAGTATTTTTGATCGATTCTGGGCTGTCATCAATGATCTTTATAAGATTAAAGTTATAAAGACTGAGTTGGAGGCTAACTTGAAATTCCTGAACGCGTTACAACCAGAGTGGAACAAGTCATGCCACAGAATGAGAAACGATGTCAGAATCTCAACCATGCCAATTCAGGAGTTATATGAAATCTTGATGACAGATGAATCTATGGTAATGGAGAAGAAGGCGAAAATGGATAAGAAGAACAAGCCTCTGTCAGTAGATCCCATTGCTCTTATAGCTAGCCAACTGGCTGAGCAAGCTTTGACCGAATCGAATTATGATGGATCTACAGATGATGATGGCGAAGCTCTTGAAAAGGCCATGATTCTTTTAACTCAGCATTATTAGAAACAATTCAAGCACATATCTGGGTCAAACAACCTGAGGTTTACTTCTGGTTCTAAGAAGATAGAATCTGTTGCTCCTTCAAAGACATACACTCCAAAGTATGAACCGGCTAAGGTAGTTGACCAAAAGAAAGATGACAAAAGGGTGATGAACTGTTTTAACTGTAGGAAGCCAGGACATATGGTTAAGGATTGTAGAGTCAAAGTGGTAAAAGATGCTGCTTTTTACAGAAAGAAGTTGGCTCTAGCTGAAAAGAAGGAAAGTGGAACTATCTTGTTGGCCAAAGAAGAATACTGGTTGGATCATTCGGACAACGAGGCTGAAAATGAGGAGACTGCAGCTATGTGCTTTATTGGTGACGATAAAAGTGATGATGAGGAAGAGGATACCTTATCTGATGGTTCTGAGGTAATATATGCGTTTAACTATAATTTCTTCTTATCTCAAATGAATGTTTTTATCACTGCTTTGCATGATTTGCGCTCAACAAAAGATTTTAAATATCAAATCTTCCAATAAATCTTCATTATCAACAGATTTTGTTGATATATTTGCTAACACTGATAAGGAAAATGTATCTCCGGTGTCTTATGATATTAAGAAATACATTCCCCCATTAGTGTTAGAAGAAAAAATTGTTGATCTTGAAGATCGATTGGAAGAACAAAATCTTCAAACTTGTTTAGAAAACGATATATTTCTTTTAATAATAAAAACAAGTTTTGAAGACAAAATTTCTACTGAATTTTCAAAAGATTCAAAGGAAAATGCTAAAGTTTTGAAAAACAATGAGCATTTGCGTTCCATGTTGGAAACGCAAACTGAAAGTTTGCGCATGCAGTTGGACGCGCAAACCTCCTCCTGACTTATGCTTTTTTGAATATTTTCACTCCGAGACTAGTTCTTCAATATCAAATGCTAAGACTGATTTCTTTGATAAAGTTTCTTCTTCTGATTCAATTATTGATGAGTTCTTTACTACTAAATGCTCAATTTTATAAAAAAAAGCGTAAAAGAAGAAGATCAAAGAAGTCAAAGAAAGATGATACTGTCTTATCTGAAAATTCTAATGTTTCTGATTTTTCTTCTTCAGATCGGATTGTGAGGAAGTCACCAAGGCAGATTTGGAAGATTAAACATCAATCACCAGAATCTAAACTGTTAGGAGTTAAATGTGTAGACACTCTTTGTGATACTGATACATTTGCTTCATGTAATAAAAACCCAAAATATTCTTTTCAGCAAATGATTGATATATCAAAGAATATCTCATATGCTTCTTCTAGTTCTGATTCTGATGATTGTGTTTTATCTTCTATTGATAATTACTTTCATTCTTGCATGAAAAATATATCTGTGAAAAATAAAAGACATAAATCTAACAAGGGACCCATAAGCATATGGGTACCTAAAAAGGTGTAGTTTCTGTGTGTGCAGCTAAGTCGATTATGGTATCTGGACTCGGGTTGTTCAAAACACATGACTGGCAATAAATCACTTCTGTCTAATTTTAAAGATAAATGTTGCGGTCGTGTGAAATTTGGCAACAGTGAGACAGCTCCGATTCTTGGTTATGGCGATCTAGTTCAAGGAAACATAACGGTCAAAAGAGTAAGCTATGTCGAGGGTCTAAGTCACAACCTGTTCAGTATCGGCCAATTCTGCGATAAAGATCTTGAAGTCAGCTTAAAATCAAAAAGGGTTGCTGTAAAGAACGATAGTGGCAAAGACTTAATGGTTGGAAATAGAAGATCTAATTTGTATACAATTGATCTTTCCAAAGTTAAGATCTCATCAGATATGTGTTTACTATCCAAAGCCTCTATCAATGAAAGTTGGATTTGGCATCGTCGACTGGCTCATCTTAACTTCAAGTATATGGATCGCCTGGTCAAGAATGATTCAGTGAGAGGTCTTCCAGTTCTTCGTTTCCAGAAAGACCATCTATGCCAGGATTGTGAGAAAGGAAAAATGAGGAAAGCTCTTCACAAACCTAAACCTGAACACTGCACGTCGGCTATTCTTGATCTTTTGCATGTTGATTTGTGTGGTCCTATGAAGACGAAGAGTTTAGGACATAAGAAATATGTTTTGGTGATTGTTTATGACTACTCCAGATATACTTGTGTAAAATTTCTGAATTCAAAAGACGAGACTCCTGAAGTACTCATCAACCTCATCAAGACAACTCAGACAAATAAGCAGAAGCAAGTGAAAGTGGTAAGATCTGACAATGGCACTGAATTCAAAAACAGTACTATTCAAGCATACTATGAATCTCAAGGAATACAACAACAATTTTCTGCGGCATGTACTCCGCAATAGAACGGCGTTGTTGAAAGAAGAAACAAAATGCTTGTTGAGTCCGCCAGATCAATGCTCGCTTATTCAGGTCTACCTTTGTCTTACTGGGCTGAAGCAGTGTCAACTGCCTATCATACTCAGAACAGATCAATTCTGCATCGTCGCTTTAACAAAACACCGTATGAACTTATGAATGGGATCAAACCGAACATCAAGTATTTCAAGTCATTTGGGTGTAAATGCTACGTTTTGAATGACAGGGAGAATCTCAACAAGTTTAGTCCGAAGGCAGACGAGGGTGTATTCTTGGGTTATTCTTCAAACTCTGCTGCTTGTAGAGTTTTTCTGTTCTCTGCAAGAAAGGTTATAGAGAGTGTCAATGTAAAATTTGACGAAGCTGCTGATTTGGTTTCTAGTCACTCAGACTCAGAACCCGCTATTACTGAAAATTTAGTTTCTGAACAAATCAGTTCAAAACCTTCTCTTTCACCGGATAACCAGGATTCTTCTACTCCCTCTCCTAATCTTTCTGATCTTGATTTTCTGTTTGAAAATTTTTATGATGATGTGCCTAGATCTAATTCTGAAAATGTTTCTAATGTTTTGAATCAGGAAACTGAGAGCTCATCTATTCCAAATTCCGCTGCATCTATCTCTGACAATGATGCGGCTCCAGTCTCTCTTGTTCAACAAGAACCGGCACAACAAGAATTTGTTCAATCAGACAATGTTCAATCAGAAACTGAGCCTATTCTTGAAGAACCTATTCAAGAAGAGTCTATTCAAGATCAACCTGTTCAAGAGGAATCACTTCAAGAAGAAGTACAGAATGATGTTATTCAACAAACTGTTCCCGAATCTGATTCAGAGATTGTTGAGATATCTTCTCCTCAAGTTGAAACTATTTCTATCTCTTCATCTGATGTAGAAGTTTCTGAACCTCCCTCTCATCAATTAGAAGTGGTTCAAGATGTAATTGATCCTCTCCCTCATACAACAAAATGGACAATATCTCATCCAATTCATCAAATTATTGGAGATCCTCAAGCCAGTGTTTCTACATGCTCCAAGTCGGCTACTTCCAACGAATGTCTCTTCACTTGCTTCCTAAGCAAGATTGAACCTACAAAAGTTTCTGAAGCGTTGGAGGACCCGGATTGGATTATTGCTATGCAAGAGGAGCTTAATCAATTTGATGCGCTCAAAGTGTGAAGACTTGTACCAAGGCCGAAAGGAAAAAGCGTTATTGGCACTAAGTGGATTTTCAAGAACTGAAATATACTTGGTTTTGCATCCAAAAACATATGCTTGATTTCAACTGATTGATAAATCTGGGATATTTTACTGAGTAGACTTTAATTTGTTTTGTGTTTAAAAGTTTATATATTCAGTTGTTACAAAATTTATATTCAATATGATCATCTTTCATACTGATGTCTTTATGTTTGAGTATCAGTGTTTTTGTATATGGTCTATGCATTTTAGAGGGGGAGAGATCATCTGCTTGTCAAATCTGACAACATTCTGTTTTTGAGGGGGAGTGATCATAGCTGATAAAATTTTTCACGTTCTAATCAAAAATTTATCAGGTAAGTTTTCTGATATTCCTACACATTTGTTATACTGATATGTTAATTTTTTATGCATTTGTGTAGGGAGAGTAAAGGAACCTGGTAAAATTTTCAATTAGCTGTACTTTTTTTAAGAATTTTTTTTAGGAATATTATTTTTTTAAGTGTATTTAAAAAAAAAAGTTTAGTATAAATAGAGGTTAGTATGTGACTATTCACTTTTATTGCTTCCTTTGTCATTTTGAATCTTGAGAACTGTTCATCTTCTCCCTCCTACTCTCTGTGCGCCGAACTTATATTTTTCCATTGCTTTTAGATTGTTGTTCATTTTGATCAGATATGTGTTCTCCTTTTATTTTGTTATTATGATTAGCTTAGCATTGTTCTTTTTCGTGTTCGATTTCTTACAGAATATTTCTCGTTTTTACTGTTCATCTGTTCTAAATCTTCAGATTCGATCTTTATTAGTTCGAATTAGGTATTGGGTTGTGTTTAGAATCGAATTTCGTTCCTCAGGTATGTTTCCTTTTACTCTAATTTCTTGTTTTTTAGCTTTATTTTTGTCTATTTTGTTTTTCGGTTCGAACACCCGAAAACTAGGGTTTTTCGCATCAAGTATGATTGTTACGCAAAGTATACTTTGCGCATCTAGTTAGAAACGCAAACTGTGATTTGAGCATCTAACTAGAAACGCAAAGTGTGCTTTGCGCATCTAACTGGAAACGCAAAGTGTGGTTTGCGCATCCCGTTGGATACGCAAAGTATACTTTGTGCATCATCCTTGATACGCAAACCTATTTTTGTTGTGTTTCTTTCAAGTATAGTTTACGTATCAACTAGGACATGCAAAATCTACTTTGCATATCCTCTTTGATACGCAAACCCTCTTTCTGTTTGTGTTTGTTTGTTTTCGTATCATGTTGTACGCAACCAACAGGAAACACAAAGTTAAGTTTGCGTATCCCGTTGGACACGCAAAGTATACTTTGCGTATCTCACTTGATACGCAAACCCCTTGTTTCCTGTGTTTTCTTGTCTTGTTTTCGGACCTAGTTAGATACGCAAACCTCCCTTTGTGTATCTAACTAGATGCGCAAACCAGACTTAGAAATTTTTTTCAATTTTTCAGTTTTCTTACTTTGATTATTTTTTTTTCTTCGTTTTTGTTCTTCAGGTCTTCAAATGTCTTCTCATACCCATACTGATCCCATGGTTCAAGATGAGAATGTCATTCTCGAGGATCCATCTGATCAAGCATCTCATGATACGCCGATGCCATCTGTGCCATCTGTTGGAGCAAATCTATCTGCATCAAGACGTTCACCAAATGATGTTTTTCCAACAATCATGTATATGCCATACAAACCGAACAACTACCACGTGGACTTTGACAGAATCAAGATACATCCGGTGATACGAGCAATTCTCAGAGGTCATCCACTTGCCCCTGCTCTTTCTTACTGCGCAGATGTTTCTGAAGTTTATCTACAGCAGGCATGGCATACAATTACAAAGAATGAACTGGCTCGTCCGCACCGCTTTGAGCTTCAAATAGATCAGTATGATTCTTATCTTTCATCCAAGCGTCTCAGACTTATACTGGAGCTTCCTGAGCCTAATTCCAGACCTGGCCGAACTACATATGACAGCTTTCCATCTGAAGAGGAAGTATTTGAAGGGATAAGGAATCTTGGATATGTTGGTACTTTGAACAAAGTTCGTGATTTTGATAAGTCTAATCTTCCTCCGGTTTGGTACGCTCTATTCTCTGTCATTATCAGGTGCCTTTCATCGAAACATTCTTGCACAGACAGTGCAAGTCTTCTTTATCTCCGATTGTTCCATGCAGTCGTCTATGATTTGCATGTCGACTTCACATTTATTTTCTGGACCGAACTCTCAGAGGTGGTGCATGACAAGCTTACCAACAAGAAGCGCAAGTTTATTCCATTCATCAGATTCATGAAGCTGATTGTCAGAAGTGTGCTTAGAAGCAATCCATCTATTCCACGAAGATTATCTTGGCCTCAGGTTCCAGACACCGAAATGACTTATATTCAGAAGCTGAAGAGATCTTTCAACTATTCCATGCCTATTCCTGCTGATTTTATGACAAAGTATGCAGATCCATCTGATGATAGTATCATTGAGTATTGTCTGGACAATGATATATTTTTGGAAGCTGATCAAGATGAACCAGCTAGTGCTGATAGAACAGAACCGTCGCATGCAGAACATGAGGTTGAAATTGTCACAACTGCTGAACAAGAGATTGAAACAGTTGCTGAAAAAGAGGTTGACATTGCTGTAGCACAAGAAGATGAGACCATTGTTGCATCTCAACAAATTGGTGTTGTTCTAGCTGATATTGGTTCTAAAGTTAGTGATACTGCTGCTGATATTGATATTTCTAGTGATAAAGATGGGGAAAATGATGATGAAGATGCAACTGATGATTCTGATAGTGATGATGGTGATGATGTTGATCAACCGAGTATTCGGATTTATGATAGATAGATCAGGACACCGGAAGTGGTTGTTTTAACAGAAGTTGTCTCTGAAGATGATTCTGTTCCTGTTAATCCTTCTGTTCCACATCTTCAAGTAGATGAATTGGATACAACATTTGATCAAGCCTCAGCTTCGGTACAAAGTCAAGCTCCAGCAACTTCGCTTGCGGCTATTCAGTCTTCAACAATTCCAGCTGTAGAGCTTTCTCCTGATCAAGCTCGTGTATCTTCCGACAAATTCTCTACTTTGAATGATGTCATTCGTCAGTTATCAGAGAAAATGGATGCAAAAAAGGAAGCACAAATTCTGAAGTTGAAGACTTTCTTCAAAGGCAAGATGCCTGAGATTGATACGTCTGTCATTCCTCCAGAGATTCCTTTCAGACGACCAACTGGGGTAGTTCTTCGTGAACCTTCTTTTACTGTGACTTCAACTACTTCTCCGATTGTTTCTCTTCCGTTTCCTTCGGTGGTTTCTATGTCTGTGGGAATTTCTATGTCTGCTCCTTCTGGTACATCTTCAAGGTCTTCTCTTCATGAACTTCCTATTTCTGAGTTGACTCATCTACTATATGCGTGTCTACTATCTATGTCACCGCCACGACATCAGGATCAAGATCTTCTTTCTTTGCTACGGAACTTCCAACCTACGCCGCCTCCAGTTCCTTCTTCTGAATCTGACCGTATTACTGCTTTATCTGATGAGTTTCATGCATTCAGATCAGAAGTTCAATCAAGTTTTGCTGATCTTAAATCTTTTTTGACTCAAGCCTTTTCTGATATCTCTAACAAGGTTGAATGTCTGGAACAAAGCTATAGAACTGAGGCTGGCCCGTCTCTTAAGCGCCGAAATGACCAAGATGATCCTGATCATCAAGGCCATGAGGGGGAGATGGCAAAGAGACCGAGAGTTGAAGGATCTTCTGAAGTTAGAGAAGATATTCAAGAAGAAATGGCTGGTGATAAAGGAAAGAGTGATGAAACTATTCAAGACTGCAACATTCAGGATTTAGTGAATGTTATGATTGAAAATGCTGATTTGTCTTCCTTGCATAATGAACTGAATATTTCTGAGAGTAATATTAACAATAATTTGCAAATTTTGTTTATATGGATCCAGATGTTTCTGCAAATATTCATGAAGTTGAAGAATCTGAAGCTGCAAATGACATGAGGACATTCTTTGCTAATTTCATAGAGATTAATTCTGATGATGATGAAGATGTCAGATTTGAAAAGATATGTCAAGTCAAAGAAGAAGACTGTGATGACATCGTTGTCATATCAGATATAGAAGATGACTCAGTGTTCATGGATGCGAAAGATGAAGAAGAAGCAGATTTGTTATACAGTGATCTTCCTGCTCATGATGAGGTTCCTGAAACTGCTAAAGCTACATCTACTCCTATTGCTAGTTCAGCTCCGACTACCACTATTCCTTCAAGATCATTTGAAGTTGGTCAGTCGTCAAGAGCAGAAGCTGATGTTCCACCTTCTGATCCTGTGATTCCACCGTCTATTCTAGAAGAAGGACCAGCTTTATCTAGACATCAAAGACAAAGAAATTTGCAATGTAGATATTTGGCATCAAGGCAAAGATCTGCCTTTCTAGAAGACACACAGAGAAACATCTTTGTCTCTAGAAGAAGGCCGATTAACATCTATGCAATCCTTGGAGTAGGGAAAGAGTCAGATGCCTATCAATATGAGTACTTAATGTTTATTAAGTGCCAGCGCAAAAGGAACAATACCTTTCTTCTCCTCATTTGATTGTTCGAGTCATCAGTGTCACAATCAATAAGTTTGTGAATATCTGGTATCTTGACTTTGAAGTTGAAAGAAGAGACTGCAGGCCGTATATCTTTTCAGAGGCAGATTTCGCTGACCTTTATATAGATGACATGGAGTTCTTATATGACCATTTCAGGAATCTCTATCATAGATCACAGGATGTTTCACAAGCTTTGTTCGTCATCAAAAGATTCATTCGACGACAAATCCGATTCTTCAGAGTTTTTGATTTTCAGATGGCCGTTGAAAACTTCCAACCAGTTGTAAATCTTCTGAGGTCTAACCGAAGCTTACCAAACTTAGAGTCTTCTGAGGTCAAACCAGTTGATAATCAATGTTTACAAAATAAAGTTATATTATACCTTTTTCAACATTGTCTTTTATAAAATGATACCGTACGTCTATGTACCAAGCCCTGAGGATACCTTCTGCTCGGAGGGCACAATCCAACATTTCTTACAATCCAGCATTTCAGAGGCTTGGTGCATAGTGTCCAACTACAACAGAACCTGATCTACCTGCAATTCAGGATGAATTTGACAATTCAAATGATAAGACAGAGATTGATGTGTTTCCAAGCACTCATAAATGGACAAAGAGTCACCCTCCGGAAAATATTATTGGTGATCCGAATGCAAAGGTGTCAATAAGATCTGCCACTGCATCTGCGTCTGCAAACTTCTGTATGTTTGTGAATTTCTTAAGCAGCATGGAGCCAAAGAAGCCGTCTGAAGCACTTCAAGATCCGGACTGGATTAACGCAGTGCAAGACGAGCTCAATGAATTCAAAAGAAATGAAGTGTGGCGATTAGTACCAAGACCTAAAGACAAAACAATCGTCGGTACTAAGTGGGTTTTTCGGAATAAGAAAGACGAAGCGGGAATAATTGTTAGGAACAAAGCTCGGTTAGTCGTGAAGGGTTACAATCAACAAGAAGGTATTGATTATGACGAACCTACGCACCCATAACACGGATTGAAGCAATCAGGATCTTTCTTGCATATGTTGCATACAAGAACATAAAAGTCTACCAGATGGATGTAAAGTCTGCATTCCTGAATGGTATTCTACAAGAAGAAGTCTATGTGAGTCCTCCTGAAGGCTTTGTTGATCCAAAATTTCCAGACCATGTGTACGTCCTGGACAAAGCGCTTTACGGATTGAAGCAAGTACCCCGCACATGGTATGGGACTTTTTCAATATAACTGACTAAGTCTAGTTTCCGGAAAGGTATAATCGATACAACCTTGTTCATAAAGGAAAAAGGTGAGGATTTAATACTAGTACAAATATATGTAGACGATATTATATTTGGATCTACGAATCCTGCACTTTGTGATGAGTTTCAAGACATCATGAAGAGTAGGTTTCAAATGTCAATGACGGGTGAGATAAACTTTTTTCTAGGCTTGCAAGTTAAACAAACCTCGAAAGGGATTTTCATTAATCAAGCCAAATATATAAGAGACATGTTGAAGAAATTTTACATGAACTCTTCTACACCCATGAAGGCTCCCACGCAGTCTGGAAGTCTGTTAGATGTTGATATTTCTGGAAAATCAGTTGACCAACGGACCTACAGAAGCATGATAGGATCTCTTCTCAATTTGACATCAAGTAGACCTGATATAATGTTTGCTACCTGTTTTTGTGCTCGGTATCAGGCTAATCCTAAGGAATCTCACGTAGATGCTGTCAAAAGAATCTTCAGATACCTTAAAGGCACACCAAATCTGGGCCTTTGGTATCCGAAGGATTCTAGTTTTGAGCTAATTGTGTATACAGATGCAGACCATGCACGTAATAAACTTGACAGAAAAAGCACCTCCGAAGCTTGCCAGTTTTTTGGAGATAAGTTGGTGAGTTGGTCTTCCAAGAAATAGAATTGTGTGTCAACCTCTACAGCTGAAGCAGAGTATGTTGCAGCTGCTAGTTGTTGCTCACAAGTTCTGTGGATGAAGACTCAGCTGAAAGATTATGGATACACTCTCAACAAGGTCCCCATCTACTGTGACTCAAAGAGCACAATTGCAATAACTTCAAATCCGGTACAACATTCGAAAACCAAACATATCGACATCAGGTATCATTTTATTAAAGATCATATAGAGAAAGGGAATATAGAAATGCATTTTGTATCAACTGATTTTGAGGTTGCTAACTTATTTACTAAACCTTTTAATGAAAATAGATTCAATTTTTTGGTCAGTAAACTTGGGATGTTGAATCTTAATACATAGTTATATTCCTATGCCTGATGTTGAGGGAGAATTGATTCTGTGCTTATTTGAATATGTGTTTTGGATCATACATGATTTCAATGTCTGATACTTCTAACAATAGTGGATCTATTTGTAATAAGTCAATGTATTTTGTATTTGTATTTTCCGTGTAATTAGTAGTTAGTATAAATAGTTTGTTTTCTTTGTATTTTGTAAAATACGATTTAGAGAGAACTGAAGTGTGAGAAGTCAGATTGTAGAGAGAGAAAGAGAGAGTTCTAGAGAGAGAAAGTGTAAAGATTGAATTTGAAAGAAATCAAGCAGGTAATTGATTTGTTTATCTTGTTTGTTTGATTGTTTGATTAGAAACTAGATTCTGGAACACACAATTGGTATCAGAGCAGATCTAAATCAAGAAAAATCAAGAAATACGTTCGTTCGTACTGTTCATCAAAGTCCAGAATCGATTTCGAGTTTAATTGAGTTTTTGGTGTTGTAATTGATTAGGTAATGTTAGGAATGTGAATTCGATCGAGTTTGTATAGATAGATTTGAGAATTGCACTGTATTGAATTCGAATTTTCGAATTTTGTGGTTTTGAGTTTACACGAGTTCTTGACACTGTTCTTATTCAGAATTGTAATTTTTGTGTTTTTATCGAAAAATCAGTGTTAGTTTTGTGTTCGAGTTGTTTAGAAGGTCAAATTGTCGAAGTTTTGAGTCTGAATTCAAGGTGTAAATGAATTTTTAGAGTGATTCTGTTCGATTCAGAGGAATGCGGGTGTTCATCGAGGAATGCGTCTGATTCATCAAGAATTGAGGGTCTATCATCAAGGAATGCGGGTCATTCATAGCTGAATGTTGCGGGTTTAATAACAAACGCATAGTTTGATATGCGGGTGCTTCTTGACACGCATTTTGAGTAATGCGTTTGCTTAGTGACATGCATAACAGAAAGTTACAACTCCTTGTAACACGCATAGTAGAGACTTGATATTCCTTTGTGACACGCAAAGTAAAGGAATGCGGTTCCTACATGGCACGCATAATTGTGAAATGCGTTTCTAGTATGACACGCATATTGAGAAATGTGGTTCAAGTATGACACGCATAGTTGAGGAATGCGTTTCAAGTTTAACACGCATTGTTGAGGAATGTGTTTCAAGTGTGACACGCTTTGCTGATGAATGCGTTTCCTGAGTGACGCGCATAGTATAAAAGACTTGAATTTTTTTTATTTTTCAAAATTGCAATATGCCCTTTAATAACCGGGTAGCGGGACCCCCGTGCTAAGTCTGCCTAGGGGGACATAGTTCTTTTAGTGATTAAAATTTCTGATTTTATATTTCAAGTTTTCTGTATTTTCTTGATTGTTTCATTTGGACTAACGATCAGTTCTAGTTTCTTATTGATATATTTTTCAAACAGGGTTATACAAGATGACTTCCAAAGATGCACTTTCAATTGGAACTGATGTGAAACCTCCAGTTTTATTCAAAGGCGAATATGAGCAATGGAAAGACAGATTCCTGGATTTCATAGATCGGCATTCAAATGGAGAGAATATTCTACTGTCTATCACCGAAGGTCCAATGGTTCCAATAACAGTTCAAGTACCTGATGTTGACTCTTCTGATAGTGAAGATGGAACTGAAGAAAGAGAGCAAAAGATGAAAACAGTGACAGTAGATATTTCTCAATATTCTGAAGAGGAGAAAAGCCGATACAAAGCAGATAAACAAGCGAGATCTTTACTTCTTCAAAGCATCCCAAACGAGATCTACATCAAGATTGACAGTTATAAAGCCAATGCAAAGAAGATGTGGGATCAATTACAAAAGATGATGATGGGATCAAAGGTCGGAAACCAGATGAAAGTGGCAAACTGCATAAATAGCAATGAGGAGTTCAAAGCCAAGGAGAATGAGAGTCTGGAAGATACTTATGAGAGGTTTGTGTTGCTTCTGAACGAGTTAACAAAGAACAAAGTTAAGAAGAAGCAACTGGAAAAGAATGTCAAATTCTTGAGTATCTTACGTCCAGAATGGAAGAAGCATACAAGAAGAATGAAGCAGATGAAAGATTTAAATGAAATTCCACTACATGAGGTATTTGAAACCTTAAAGCAGAATGAAGAAGAGGTTGAAGAGAAAAGAGCTGAAAAGAAGAAAGCAGTACAAGCTTCTGATCCTATTGCCTTAGTAGCTGGAGAGAAGTTGAAAGAAAAGAAAGAAAAGAAAGAAAAGAAATAGAAGATAGTTCTTACAACTTCTGAGTCAGATTCTGTTTCAGATAGTGATGATGGCGAGAGTCTGAAACAAGCTATGATTTTGCTGACCCGTGCCTTTCAGAAGAAATTTTATAAGAAGCCGGGATCAAATTCTCAACGGTATTCTTCTTCGAGTTCAAAGAACCATGAACACCGGGAAAGGGTGGAAGGAAAAAGGTATGAAGAGCAAAGATATGTGGAAAAGAAACCGGATGAGAAGAAAAAGTTTGCAAATGACTACACCGCTGTTGAAAAGACAACAACTGACTCAATCAAATGCTACAATTGCGGGAAGATGGGTCATTATGCCAAAGATTGTCGGAAGCCGAAAGTACGCAACTCTCAGTATTATCAAAACAAGTTGCTTTTGGCAAGACAACAAGAAGCTGGTGTATCTTTGATGGCCGAGGATGAGTTTTGGTTGGATCATTCCGAGGATGAAGGTGAAGAGAAAGAAGAAAATGCTCATATCTGTCTAATGGGCAAAGAAGAAAAAGATGACGAGTCAGATGATGAAGCAGTTAATGAGGTATTAAACTTAACTCCAAAAGATTTCATTACCAAGTTGGAAACCATGGTGGTTGAGCTTCATAATTTACAAAATAATCTGAAAAAGGAAAAGGAAAGGGTTGCTAAAAAGAACAAAAAGATCTTTGAACTTAATACGTCTATTATTTCAAACAAAGATCTGATTGATTCTTTACGCAAATCTGATTCTGATTCTAAATCTAAAGTAGATGATTTTGAAAAGAAGATTTCTGAGTTTGAAGTTAAGGTTTCTAAATATGAGTTTGAGAAAAATGAATCTGCACTAACTGTTTATAAATTGCAGGTTGAAAACAAGAATTTGAAAAAGAAGGTAAATGATCTGGAAGTTAAACTTTATAAAAGAGGTCAAACAGATCAAACCATTTTTCTTAATGCTCCTGATGAAGAGGCTGATGTTAAGCAAAGATGGGGACTTGGTTTTAACAACCCCCATTATCTTAAGAAAGCCATCAGAAAACAGCCAGCACTTTATAACTATGATTTTCTTGCATGTGCTGGTAAACATACTCATTTAAAACCCAAATTCGTTACCAAATTGCCAGACGAAGTAGAGGCCAAAGAAACAGAAAACAGAAAGAATAAAAAGAAAATGCAACTACCATTTAACTATGTAAAGTTAAATGATAGTTATCTTTCCGAAACACCAAAAGTATTTTCAAACGACTATTTTGTTAGTTATTCCGCATCTGAGATGAAGGCAAAACCTGAAATTGCAAAGGTTTATGTTCTTACATCTATCCTTGAAAACAAAATAGTCGAGCTTGAAAATGTTTTATTTGATGAAAAGATTTTGGTGGATATTCAACAAAATGTATTTTCTACCGTATTAAAGAACACTGTTTTTCAAATTAATTCAACAAAGTGTTCTACAGTTTCAATGGCATCTCAATTTTTTTCTGACAATTCTGATGACTTATTTGAATCTGCAAATGATTCTTTTAAAGAATCTGATATGTTTGACATTCATTCTAAACTTCCTGATCATTCTACTTGTCTTGAAAATGACAAAGTGTTACCAAGTGGTGTAAATACTGTTGAATCATCAACTAAGGTTGGTAAATCAGTTTCTGTAACTGCTGATTACTATGCTCATGGTAAGAAACATAAGAAACAGCGATTACAGAAACAGAAATACACTGGTACACAAAAGAAAACTCAATCTTGGAAATCTACTTTTCCTAATACATCTACATCTTGTGTTTCAGATTTAAAGAAGAAAAAGTTGAAAGCTCAATCTTAATGGAGACCAAAAAGGAAGGATGATGAGATAGTAGAATCAGTTTCTGATAATATTTGTAATAGAACAGTTAGTAGTGATACTGATGTGATTGATCAAATTGCTTTTAATAATCAAAACCTTGTAACTTCTTACAAGAGATATTCAATACAACAATTGATTCAATTGTCTCCTATTACTACTACATATTATTCTTATCGAAAAACTGATTTTGCTTATTCTCATAATTCTTTTGATTGGTATGGATCTTATCATGTTTATTCTTCAAAGTCAAATGTTTTTCAAAGATTTCAAAAGAATAGAGGGTCCATTTTTAAGTGGATACCAAAATCTTGTACTAAACTGTTAGGTCCCGTTTTTAAATGGGTACCTAAGTCTATTATTGCCTGATTTCTCTTGCAGACCCGACATATGTTGTACTTGGACAGTGGATGTTCCAAGCATATGACTGGGCAAAAAGCTTTATTGTCTAACTATACAGAGAAATCCAGTGGCAATGTCAGATTTGGAAACGATCAGCTTTCACCTATTCTAGGATATGGTGACATCATTCAAGACAAGATAACGATCAGTAAAGTGAGCTATGTCGAAGGCTTGGGGCACAATTTATTCAGCATAGGTCAATTCTGCGATAAAGGGTTAGAGGTTAATTTCAAGTCCAAGAGTTGCTCGGTTTGTACTGAAGACGACACGGAACTCTTGGGTGGACATCGAAAGACAAACCTCTACACCATCAACTTGTCCAAAGTTCAGATTGACAATCAGGTATGCTTGATGACAAAAGCTTCATTGCAGCAAAGTTGGCTCTGGCACAGACGTTTATCTCACTTGAACTTTCGTTACATCAACAAGCTGGTTCGTGGGAAATTAGTAAAGGGACTTCCTGAGCTGAAATATGAGAAAGAACACTTATGCGCAGCTTGTGAGAAGGGTAAGATGAAGAGAGCCGTTCACAAACCGAAGCCTGAACCAAGCACTAGTTCTCCGTTAGAACTGATACACATGGATTTATGTGGTCCAATGAGAACTCAGAGTTTGGGTGGTAAGAAATACGTGTTGGTCATTGTGGACGATTACTCAAGATACACGTGGGTCAAATTTCTTCGATCAAAAGATGAGACACCTGAAGTTCTCATTTCTTTCTTAAAGACGACTCAAGTGAAAATGCAGCGACCAGTCAAGTTTCTTCGTACTGATAATGGCACAGAATTCAAGAACAAGATTGTTGAAGAATATCTCGAATCGGTCGGGATATCACATCAGTATTCTGCTGCTAGAACGCCTCAACAAAATGGAGTAGTAGAAAGACGTAATCGAACGCTAGTCGAGGCCGCTCGGACTATGCTTAGTCAATCGGATCTACCTCTATTCTTGTGGGCGGAAGCTGTGTCAACTGCATGTCATACGCAAAATCGTTCCATGATACACCGCCGGTTTCAGAAGACTCCATATGAGTTGATCAACAACAGAACACCGACTATCAAATATTTTCACGTATTTTGGTGTAAATGTTTTGTGCTTAACGACAGAGAGAGTTTGAATAAATTCAGTGCTAAGGCGGACGAAAGCATCTTTATCGGTTATTCTTCAACATCTGCTGCATATCGTGTTTATCTAAAGAAGTCAAAGACAGTTGTGGAGAGCGTCAATGTCACATTTGATGAAGAGATGGCTTCTGATCATATCAGTTCAGAACCCGTTATCACAGGAGTATTAGCTTCTGGGTAGATCAGTCCAGAACCTGTTTCTACAGCGAAAAAATTTGGATAACGCTTCTACATCTACTTCACATTTAACTGATTTAGATTTGTTATTTGAATTCTTTTATGATGAGTTTCTTGGAACTAATGTATCTAAATCTACTGTGACTGATAGGTCTGAAGATACAAGTTGTTATCATCCAGTCACTTCAGAAGTTATTATTGAACAAGCATCCCCAGTTCAGACAGAAACTCATATTCCTCTTGTTACTCCTACAGTTGAAGATACACAAGTTAATGCTGAGCCAGAAGTAAATGTTTCAGTTGGGTGTACTACATTGTCTACTCAACAGCCTGAATTTGTTGTTCCCACTGATACTTCTGCACATGAAACTTCAACTGACAACCCCCTCCTGTAATTCAAACTGAAGATTTTGAAAGTGGATTTCAAGATGATGATCATATTCAATCAGTATCTATTCCACTCCCACATGAGCATCGCTGGACCAAAGACCATCCATTACATCAAGTAATTGGAGATTTTGACAAGCCTGTTCAGACAAGGTCAGCGACTCTTAATCAGTGTATGCATGACTCATTCCTCAGCAAGATTGATCCAACTCGAGTATCTAAGGCTGTTGCTGATTCGGACTGGGTATCTGCCATGCAAGAAGAGATCAATCAGTTTGAAGCCCTAAAAGTTTGGAGACTGGTTTCTAAACCGGAAGGTAAAACCGTGATCGACACTAAGTGGGTATTCAAAAACAAAAAGGATGAAGATGGTGTCGTCATCAGAAACAAAGCTAGACTTGTTGCCAAAGGCTACCGGCAAGAGGAAGGCATTGATTATGACGAGACGTATGCTCTAGTAGCGCGCATAGAGGCAATCAGAATGTTTCTCGCCTACGCTGCTCATAAGAACTTCACAGTTTTTCAGATGGATGTGAAAACAGCCTTTCTGAACGACATTCTTAAAGAAGAAGTGTACGTGTCTCAACCTGAAGGGTTCGTCAATCAAGACAAGCCAGATCATGTATATATCTTGGACAAAGCCCTCTATGGATTAAAGCAAGCCCCTCGAGCCTGGTATGATGTCTTATCCAAATTCTTGGTCAAGTCTGGTTTCTCTAAAGGTAAGATCGATACCACTTTATTCATAAAGAAGGAAAAAGCTGATATTATTCTTATTCAGATTTATGTTGATGATATAATATTTGGTTCTACTAATCCAAAATATTGCAAAAACTTTTCTAATCTCATGGTGTCACGTTTTCAAATGAGTATGATGGGAGAGATGAATTTCTTTCTTGGATTACAAGTTAAACAACTTTCTACGGGGATTTTTATAAATCAATCTAAGTACATTTTGGACATTCTTCGGAAGTACAAAATGGAAAATTGTAAATCAATTGGAACCCCGATGGCACCTGGTACTAAGATCCACACTGATCCTTCGGGTAAAAGTGTTGATGTTAGAACTTACAGAGGTATGATAGGATCGTTAATGTATCTTACGTCTAGTAGACCAGATATTATGTTCTCAACATGTTTATGTTCTAGATATCAAGCTGCTCCCAAAGAATCCCATTTGGCCGCTGTCAGACGGATTTTTAGATATCTGAAGGGGACTGCAGACCTTGGTTTGTGGTATCCTAAAGATACTGGGTTTCAACTGACTGCATATTCAGATGCAGATCATGCAGGTTGTATGTTGGATAGAAAGAGTACTTCTGGTTACGTTCAATTTCTTGGAGACAAGCTCGTAAGCTGGGCTTCAAAGAAACAGTTATGCGTTTCCACATCGACTGCTGAAGCTGAGTATGTAGCTGCTGCTAGTTGCTGCTCTCAAGTCTTGTGGATGCGCACACAGCTACGTGACTATGGCTTTAAGTTTGACAAAATTCTGATATACTGTGACTCGAAGAGTGCGGTTGCCATATCTGCTAATCCTGTCCAACACACTAAAACCAAACACATTGATGTAAGGTATCACTTTATCAAAGATAATGTTGAAAAAGGAACAATTGAACTTTATTTTGTAAAAACAGATTATCAACTTGCAGATTTATTTACCAAACCCTTAGATGAAAAGAGATTTAAATTTCTTGTCTCTAAGCTTGGTATGTTAAATCTTAAGACGTAATCGATTATTACCTACTAAAGTTTCAAATTGTTATTTTTCATCATTTTCTTTATTTTTATTTCTGAAAGATACCTGCACTTTAATGGTTTGCTCATCATCTCAGGGGGAGTATGAGAAGATTGTTAGATGAACTACATTCATTTGAAGGGGAGTAAAACTAATTTCTGCATTTTGCTTAACTGACAAAATTTTTGCAATGCATGATTTTAGGGGGAGCTTATAAGTAACAAGGAGTAAGACAATGATTTATGATTACTTCTGATTAGAACTCGTTCTATAATTGTTTTACTGTTTTCCATCGTTTATTTTCGAATAAATTTTGTGAATAAATTTTTGACTAGACTTTGAGATTTACAGGATGAGAGAAGCTGACACGATCATATCTACATGACTACAGCTGACTTTCTGAGATTTAAGATTGAGCGACAAGGTAAATTTCTTATCTTAATCTCACATATATCTGAAAGAAGGACAACTTTCAGGTATAGAAAACTTGTTTTTTAAATGTTCAAACCACTTCCCAATTCTTAAACAGATTTTATAATTTGGAAGTGTGATTTTAAATGTTTTCATTTTATTTTTATGCTTCATTGATAAACAAACCGTGTGTTTCCAAAGATAAATACTTGCGTATTGTCTTTTCTATATACTTTCAAGTATTCACACACACTGGTTTGAATTTTTCTTCAAAATGTTCTTACCACATCTCTAAATTGAAACTATTTTTCTTCGATGGTAAGACACCCCGTTTGTATTTCAAATAATTTTGAGCGATATTTCATTTCAAAGCATTTCATTCAAGAATGTCTGTATATTGTTTCATATAGACAAATATCCATTATTCTTGACCATAAGCCTTAATTGTTATATCATTCATTTCTGATCATTTTATACAATGTCAGATTTTCAAACAAGTTTCTTGCATTCATGTTCATTCATTCAATGTCTTTGTTTGAAAATACTTCAATGGTTTAAAATGATCATATCTTCATGATTATATCACTGAGCATACTTATATCTGACATTTGTATATGAGCTTTAACTGATATAGTTAAACCATTTGAGCAACACATGTTTTATAGGATTATATGGGTTCTTTGTGCTAGGAGTTCATTGAAACTTCTATGGATTCACGTTAACCAGTGTTTCCTACCCAAGAAGTTAATCCTTTAGTGTTTGAGTGTGAGGAGTCAAAAAGAAATGAGTGTGGGTGTGATAAGGTAAAATGGAAAAGAGAGTTTGGTTAGTAGTGAGCTTATTGATTAAAAAGAAAGAGGGTGTGAGATCAGAGTAAAAGAATATCAAACTCTGCACCAACTACTTTCTGAGCCGGGCAACCACATTACTAATGTTTCACAAATTTTTTGGTGAATGTTATTGAATCAGGCAAATAGCCCATGCCAACTCTTGCTTAATACCCCACCAACTACTCATTTTCTTCTCAAAAAGAAGATGTTTCACATTTTCAAGGGGACGCAGCATATAATCTATCTGGTTTTCATTTGGAAAATCTGGATATTGAAAGAGAAGAAAGTCTGCCCCACCTTTGCACTTCAATCATGCACAATTGAGTCTGTGTTTATCTACTGTTGTCTCAGTGGTTTACATAACTTTGAGCCTTATTAAAAAACAATCATCGTGCTTAATTCTTTCTACACTTGCACGAGCACACAAAGAATTCGTTTCTTTGTCATAACATTCATAGAAATTGCCTTTGTGGTATTTCGATGATTGGATGGAAGCCCTGGGGGAGTGAACATCAAAAAGCTCCTTTATATTGTGTATTCGTTACACACAGTGACTTTTTGTTACTGACAGGCATATTAACTGATTCATATGTTGATTCAGGAGTTACATGTTTTTATTTTGTCTAGATTTGAAAAGATCTGGATGAATACATTGTTTGGATTGACGGTGACTCAGAGGCTCTTGAACAAATCAGAGTGATCAAAGACATTTCTTGGAAGCAAAGTTTTGATGATATAGATGCTCAAATCATCAAAAAGGGGGAGATGATATGAAGAAATGTTAAAGTTTTGAAGTTTGGAAGAGATGATATCAAGATCTGATAAAATTTTGTGAAGTTGATTTTCTGAAATGTTCAAGTCAGAAAGTTCAAAGGGAAGATTTGAAGACAATCAAAGAATTTCTGAAGTTTTGAGGAAATTTTCTTTGAAGATTATTTGCTGAAAAGCAATTCAAGCTGATTCTGAAGATAATTTCTTTCCAAAGTCTGAAAGCGTTCTATGAGAGCTTTGGGGAGATTGTTCATCATTTGAAGATAACTGTGGAAAGAAGACTGTTAAAGGAAAAGGGGAGATTGTTCAGACAGAGCTTAAAGTGAAGATTTAATTGCTAAATCTTTCAACAATGATCTTGAATCCAAAGGGGGAGATTGTTAGAGCATAAATCTGTTGGATACAAGATCAAGAATACTGAAGGTCAAAGTTGAGAAAGTCAAAGCTGCTAAAGTCAAATCTCATTAAAAGTCAAAGTCTATTTGTAATAAGTCAATGTATTTTGTATTTGTATTTTCCTTGTAATTAGTAGTTAGTATAAATAGTTTGTTTTCTTTGTATTTTGTAAGATACGATTTAGAGAGAACTGAAGTGTGAGAAGTCAGATTATAGAGAGAGAAAGAGAGAGTTCTAGAGAGAGAAAGTGTAAAGATTGAATTTGAAAGAAATCAAACAGGTAATTGATTTGTTTATCTTGTTTGTTTGATTGGTTTATTAGAAACTAGATTCTGGAACACACATTCATGTTCTGTGAGTACCAAATTTTTATCTGTTTTGCTGAACAACAGTTTCTTGCAGTGCTTAAAAAGAACACATCATGGACATTGACTTCTGATCAAATCAGATCAGGACTCATGCTTCAGTATCTTGAGCTGAATGCATATATCAAGGGGGAGTTGTTAGATCAATGCATACTTCAAGGGGGAGCTTAATTGAAAAGTCTGTAAGCGTGTGTGTGAGTCTGTGTTAAAAAGGTTTTTGAAATCTGAAAGATTTTTTTCAAGAGAAAACGATGTTATTTTGTGCTTAAAAGTGTTTTAAGAGAACTTACTATTTTTGGAAAGTTGGAAAATTTATTTTTGGAAAGTTTCCATTTTTGGAAAATCCCAAATTTTTTCTAAGTGTCAAATGCGCTCAAGTGTTATGCGAGTTTCAAGTTCGTGCACATTATTGCTTGCGCAAGGTGTAGAACGCGCACCTTTCGGTATGCAAGTTCTCACTTCGCGCATAGCAAAGGATGTGCGAAGTATGATACGCGCTAACAACGTCGTGCGAGTTTTCACTTCCCACATGACCCTTCATGCGAGTTTTTCATCTTTTCACCACTTCGCGCAAATCGCTTCTTGCGCGAAGTGCACACACCACTTGTCCTTTGTTGTGCGACAAGTTCTGTTTCTTTGGTTTGCGCGAAGTGAGCAAACACTCAGATCGTGCCACATTTCAAATTTTATCCTGAGTATAAATTCAAGTTTTTCCCTCTTTCAAGCTCACTTCTCTCAGACTATTCTAGCGAGTTCTTACACTTAGTGGTTTTTCTCTCGATATATCATCTGCGACTTTCAGTGTGTTCGAACCTCAAGACTTTGATTCAGTGTAGGTTTTGCTTATGATTGCTTGTTTTTGTTTCTTTGTACTTCTTTGCATCGTGTGTATCGATTATTGCAGGTTTTTGAAGCTTAATTTTAGGGTTTTTGTCGATATTTTTTTATGTGTCTGTTCATTTTCTGTGTCGACCGTATACTTGTAATTTTTGGTCTTGTTCTCAAAAATGTTGTTTGTTTCTTGTTTATAACTCGATAGGTCATCTGGGGTTTTGGATTTCGAATTGTTTATCATCTTTTTGCAGGATTCCTTGACTTGGATTTGGGATTTTAAATCGAACCTTGGACTCTTTGAACTGTTGGACTGAATCGATCTATAAAAGATGGAATTTTTGTTTAATTCTCATTGATAAAACTGAAATTAAACATAAATCGAATCCATTAAAGGCATAAAATTTCAGATTAAAAGTCATTTCTTGGATTAAAAAGTTTGAAATTTCAAATTTTTGGATGAATAGTTGATAAACCAAGATCTCTAAATCCTTAGAGAGAGAAAGTAGAGAGAGAGTAACAATGGAGCGCAAAGTATTAAATCTCAATAATGTGCGTGTGAAACTTACAAAGAACAAAGACCAAAGGGACTTAAATACCCTTGGTCAGATACAACACTGATAAGACACTAAACACAGTATTTGACCAAGCTCTATAAATACAATGATTACTATAAAATCAGACCTAACAATCTCCCCCTTAGTAATCATTGGCGCTTTGGTCTTCAAAAATTATCTTCAATAACAGCACGGACCAACAAAGCGACTTTCAGAAGCTTTCTGACTTTTAAGAAAAAAATTCTTCTCAGCATCTTGCACATTGAAAATTTTCTTTGCTACATAAGCTCAAGATGATACACCTCTTTTGAATGATCTTGAATGAACTGTGGTGTTCGGAGCAGGAACAACAAAAGAATTTGTTGTAGTTGAGAAAATAGAATTTTTGAGCGAATCTTGATCAGCAGATAATCTTTTGAGCTCTTTGTCTCTTAAACTTTTCCTTGACTTCTCCCCCTCATGACCTTGATGATCTTGATCAACTTGGTCATGTAAATATTGGAGACGAGACAGCGTAAGATCTGCAAAATCAAAGAAACAGAGAAAACAGAGGAGGTTTGCGTTCCATGCAGGAAGCGCAAAGCAAGGTTTGCGGTTCACATGTGACGCGCAAAGCAAGGTTTGCGGTTCATGAAGGAAACGCAAAACAAGCTTTGCGTGTCATGCCTGAAGCACAAAGTAGACTTAGAAAAAATTTACCTTGTTAAGCTCTTTGACTCCCCCTACACAAATGCATTAGATAAGACAATTCGAGATAGCATTCATGTAAAGAAAATCAGACACTCCCCCTCAAAAACAGATATAATCTTTGAAATACATCTTTTGTTCACTCCCCCTTGAATAATGCATAAACCCATTAAAATATATTTATGAGAACACAATGATCAGAAATTAATGTAGAAAGAAAAATATACTGAATGTAAATTTTGAAACAACTAAACATATAAAATTTTAAACACTAAACAAATTAAATTCTACAGAGTAAAATATCACAAATTTATCAATCATTTGAAATCAAACATATGTTATAAGATAAAAGAACGAGTTTAATTGCCTATCAAGTTAAAACATGTTCAGTTTCAAAACTTCCAACAATCTATTAGTGTGCTCACATGCGAATCTTCGATTAGCTTCAAGAAAATGCAATTCTAAAAATATTATAGAGAACTTTGCATGTACTAACACTAAGCCATCAAGAATTAAGATATTCATAAATTTACAGATTTATCGCAACTCAAACATATCACCAAGTATCATGAGATGTGTGCTCATTGGCATCTTTTAGCATTGTGCTCATTGGGATCTTAACATGAGTGAGCTCTTTGGCATCTTTTAAGCTCGTGCACTTTGGCATCTTTTTAATCAAGAAGTTTATTAAGTAAAGAACATGCCGTAAACGTAACTTTCTATCTGACCCTATTGCAGGATTCGGGTCAGCCGCTCCCAGACCAGTTGGCCTTAGGGGACTAGGTGTCAAACACCCCTTGGAACTTACTCTTCCAGATCAGAAAGGCTACACCGACATATCCTAAACCCATTCATACCAGTAGAACATGACTTTCGATCTGGTTCTATTGCAGGATTTCTGTTCGATCACTCCCAGACCAAATGACCTTAGGGGACCAGATGACAAGCATCCCACGGAACGTACTTTCCCAAACCAGAAAGGTCACAAGTACAAACTTTTAAACTTAGAGATTTCTGTATTTTAAGAATTTAAAATTCATCTCAATCACTCAGATCAACGTCTAAATGCTTAGCCCATATTTTCATTCCAATCTATAATTCTGATCATTTAGGTAGTCTAAGCAAAGTAAACTATAAAAATTCCGACTCACATATCTTTAAAGCATTAATAAAAGTTTCAAACATGTTGCTGACTTTTCGACTTTTATAAGACTTGAAATTTGACCATATAAAAACTTTAATATAAACAAAAAAACTTGAAAATTTATCCTAGACACATATTTTATTAAAATAAAAGAAAAAAATGTAAAAACTTTACTTTATAGAATAAAATTTGTAAAAATTTAAACTTTTAATAGATATTTAGTTGGAACAAAATAAAATTCAACTATTTCATCTTTTACATTGAAGAAAATAAATTTGTGTCTCATATTAAAAGAAAAATTTGGGTAATACAAATTCATGAGATAGATAAACAAGCTGAGATTCTTGAAACATTGAGAAAAACTGGAACACATCATAATCAGAGATATATGCAGCGGAAATAAAATTGATGTACTCACAATATCTCATTAAGTCAGAAGCTTAATCATTGAAGAACGAGTTCTAAACTGTTGTGTTTAGAAGTCGAAGTCGTTGAAGCACAGGTTCTAAGCTGAAATACTTAGAAGCCATAATCCTATTACTCCCCCTTAACATGTGATGCCTGCAACTTTGAATCAGATAAATATTTGGGTACCCACTTGAATTTGGGCCCGTGTTTGTTAGTTGCAGTTCTTGTGGGGAAATAAGAAGCAGATTTAACAGATAAAGCACGAGGAACAGGATCAGAAAAATAATCACAATCAGAAGAGAAAGCATAATCATCAGAATTCGAATATGAGGAAGAACATGAGACATATTTTGAAATTCGAAACATTTGCTTCCTAGAATATTTTGAAATTTTATTACATGAAGCAAATGAATCACTGTTATAAAGTTTGTCTACACATTTATACTCATCAACAATATATTCTTCAGATATCCGCTTCTTTCTCCAGATTTGCTTCTTTGACAAGCTCACAGTCCTATATGAAATACTAGTATCGGAAGAATTAGAATAGTCAGAAAGAACTGCATCTCGTTTCTTCGACTTCTTTGACCGTCTTCTTTTACGCTTAGGTTTATAATATTGATCATTTTGCGTAAAAGAATCATCAAGAATTTTAGACTTAATATTTAAATCAGAAGAAATAAATTTATCTAAGCAACCAATCTGATCAACTAATAAATTTGAATTCACCTCGGAGTCTGAATTATTTTGAGAAAGGATTTTAAAATTTGAAACTTTCTTTTTATTTTCCTTAGAATCAAAAGATAGGCTAGAAATAGAATCTGATTTTTGAGAAAATAAATTTTCTTCAAGACTAGAAGTCATAAAAGAAAGAATAATGTCAGATTCAATTTTCTTCAAAGTATTTTGATCTTCTATCTGATCTTCAAGATCTATGATTTTTCCTTCTAATATTAACGGAGGAGTATATTTCTTCGAATAATAAATGATTGGAGAAATATTTTCCTTATCAGAATCAGGGGCATAAGAAGGAATAAAATCATTAGACACTGAAGATTTAACAGAAGATATATCATTTAAAACTCTTCTTCCTCTACTTGATTTTTTCGGAAAATATTTGGCATTTTCGGACGTATAAACAAAAGGAATTTCATTTTTCTTTTTTATATATCCTTTTCTCATTTTCTAGATCTAACACTTCTTTTTCACTAGTCCAATGAAATTTAAACTGAGGAGCATAATGAGCAAGTGTCAGATAATCGTATTTATATAAGGTGGGAACTTCGTCTATTACTCTGTTTAAAAATTGAGGATTATCAAAACCAAGTCCCCATCTCTGTTTTAAAGCCTCTTCACTCCTCGGCTTGTTCATATAGATTGTTTGTTCAGATTGGTCTCTTCGATAAAGTTTTTCTTCTAATTTATTTATTTTATTTGAGAACTCATCTTTTAATTTGGTCATGTCAGTCAAGGATTCAAGATAAGTTTTGTTTGAAATTTCCAAAGCATCCAATTTCTTTTGAAAGATGTCTTTAGTATTTTCTAAAATAGATTTTTCATCCTTCAAAGAAATTTTCAGCTTTTCAATTAAATCTGACTTTTCAGAATTTAAAACTTTTTCAGATAAAAATCTAGAGCGCAAATCAGATAAAGCATTAATCATGATATTAAACTGAGAGGTAATAAATTTGTAGTCAAATTCAGAATATACCTCATCCTCATCCGTATCAGAATCAGAATCGTCTGACTGGTCATCTCCAACTAAGCACATGTGAGCGATCTCGACGTTTGATGCTTCATCATCGGAATAATCCAACCAGAATTAATCTTCTGCCAGCAAAGCTGTTCCATTCTCTCTTTTCTCAGCCAGCTCCAATTTCCTTCGGTAATAAGCTGAGTCCTTAACCCTCTTTGCTCTACACTCCTTTGATATATGACCCGTCTTTCCACAGTTATAGCAAGCAGCAGTCTTTGGCTCGGGTACTTTGGCTTTAGACCCAGAAGTGAAGCGAGAAGAGTTGGAATCAGATCTTGGTTGGAACTTCTTCTGATAATGCTGAGAGAGAAGAATCATAGCTTTCTGTAAGGCCTCTCCATCATCATCAGTTGACCCGGTATAAGCATTATCAGACAACGCTTTTTCAGCCATTTGTTTAGTGAGGAGAGCTACTGGATCAACTGACTTCTTGTTCCTTTTCTCCAGTTTGGCCTTCTTTTCAAGCACCAAGCTCTCATCAGTCATCGGAATCTCATATAGTTCCTGAATCTGCATTGTGGAGATCCGAACATCGTTCCTCAGTCTGTGACACGTTTTGTTCCATTCAGGCTGAAGAGCATTAAGGAATTTCAGATTCGTCTCAAGCTCTGTCTTGATCACATTTATCTTTCGGAGATCATTCAGCACTGCGCAGAATATGTCGAAAACACTCTTTATAGACTCGCTGTCTTTTGCCTTAAACTCCTCAAAGTTGTTCATGAATCGAGTATGTCGGAGCTGAGTTGCGACTGAAGAACCAAGCATTATCTTTTCAAATTGTGCCCACAACAGATTTGGATAATCCTTGCAGTGATCAACCCGGTTGTAGACAGAGTTTGGTAAAGCCAACATCAGATTGGCTTTCAGCTCTCGATCAACTTTCATTCGTGAAGCCTCTTCAGGTGTTGGAGGAGTCTCTTTATTAGGCTTTATGAAAGGTCCTTCAGATAAAGACTTCATCATGTTTTCTCCATTGGCTTGACGCTCGATGAAGTTCAGGAACCTATCTTGCCATTGAGTGAATTCATTTTTGTCAACTAGGACCGGAGGACGAGTTTCTGTGCCCAATGACATCATGAGGTTACTTGTGTAGAACTGAGCTTGAAAAGCAAATTTTGCAGAATTCATTGCTGATGTATCTGAAAAACAAAAATCAGATTGAATTAAAAAAAATTCGAAAATATTAAAAAATGTAAATTTGAAAAACACTTGTGAAGACACAATGTAGTAAAAAAAATATAGATGACACACTAAAAAAAATTTTCCAGACTTTTTTTTTTATTCAACTAAGACAGGGAGACCAGTAAAGTGGAGCTTTGCGGGTGAAGACTGAAACGCAAACTAAGATTTGCGGGTGCAGAGAGAAACGCAAAGTGAAGCTTTGTGGGTGCCTTGAGGAACGCAAGATGGAACTTTGCGGGTCACACTAGAAACGCAAAGTGAAGCTTTGCGGGTCTAACTACAAACGCAAAGTGAAGCTTTGCGGGTGTAGTAAGATCCGAGAACCTGACTTTGCGTGTGTCACTTGAGACGCACAATGAGCTTTGCGGGTCTAATATGAACCGAAAACCTGAAACAAACAAACAAAGATTAGTAGAAAATGCAAATCAATATGAATGACCCGCAAAGTAACATGATAGAAACGCAAACTTGGATGAATGAAACGCAAAGTTCATAAACTCGTAAGATTTCGCAAAAACAGATCAAACCAAGAAATTTAACCAAGAAAATCATACACTGAACTTCGAAAACACAATTCTAACAACAAATAATATCCAATTTCAATTAAAAACAACACAATCTTAAAATTTGACAATGAACAGAACAAGAACGGTGTTTTTCAGAAAAACCGTTTTTCTCAAAATCGATGAACTAAATCCGGTTTTCTTGCAAAATAGTATGAATCAACAACGATCTTCTATCAAAAACGAAACTAAAGACACAAAAATCAAAGCAATTCAATCACAAACACATCCGAATTTGATGAGAAATCAAGAAAACGAGATTTTCTTGAAAAATTCAAGAAAATCGATCAAATTTTCGATTTCGATCAGTAATTCAGATTCAGTAAAACAATCTCTCAATTCTCTCAAGATCTAGCAAGCTCTGATACCAATTGATAAACCAAGATCTCTAAATCCTTAGAGAGAGAAAGTAGAGAGAAAGTAGAGAGTAACAAAGTATTAAATCTCAATAATGTGCGTGTGAAACTTACAAAGAACAAAGACCAAAGGGACTTAAATACCCTTGGTCAGATACAACACTGATAAGACACTAAACACAGTATTTGACCAAGCTCTATAAATACAATGATTACTATAAAATCATACCTAACAATAGTGACTTAAGTATTCTTGGTATGAACACAAGTGTCATGCGTGTTCTTGGTATGAACACAGATGCTATGCGAGTTCTTCACTTGGACTCAGTCTCTTGCGAGTTCTTGGTTTGTGTTAGAGCATATATTTGTTGGATACAAGATCATGAAATCTGAAGCTGAAAGTCAAGACAAGTCAAAGCTCAAAGTCAACTCTCAAGCATGAAAGTCAAAGTCTTTTGTAATAAAATGTCAAAGTCAAAGTATGTGTTGTAAGAGTTTTGTAGTATGAGCGTTTCTGTTGTTTGCGTGTTTTGTGGTGTGAGAGTTTTGTTCTTAGTATATATAGCTAGTGGTGTGCGTGTTGTCATAAGTAGAGATTGAGACATAGTGTTGTGCGCATATCAGTGTTAGAGAGAGAAGTGTCAGAGAGCTATATTGTAAGCAATTCTTTGATTGTGAAATACAAATGGAAATTGATTGAAATTATGAATTGTCATCTTGTTTACATTGTTATCTGGGATAACAATTGGTATCAGAGCAGGTTAAAATTCAGAAAAACAAGGATCAATTTGAGAATTTTTTGATTCGACAAATTCACGAACTCGCAAGTTAACTTGGGCAGATTTAGATTGTAGTGTTAGTGATTGTTTTGACTTGAAATTGATACTGTGATAATCGATTTGATGAATAGAACATTTTTTATGTGTATCGTTTAGACTAATTCACATTGATTTAGTACAAATTTTGGATTGTATTGAATTTTTGTTCGAGTCTAGAAAAGTGCACTGTAGTAGATTCAAATTGTACGTTTTAGTGTTTTAAACTGAAGTTCATTTGTTGTAATGTGTTCGTGAGATGTTTTAGAAGATCCTTGCAGAGTTTCAGATCAATTGGAGAAGATTTGAACCGAAATCAGAGAGAAAAATGGAGTTTTTGTTCGTAAAGTCAAGAACTCGCTAGATCTCAAGAACTCGCTATGGAAGAACTCGCAGATCAAGAACGCGCAAAGGCTTAAAACTTGTGTTGAAGTGAAGAACTCGCTAAAATCTTTGTACGAGAAGTATAAACTCGCACATCTCTAGGTGCGAGTTTACACTATTCACTCCCAGTGTTGTGCGCGAAAGAAGAGTCTGTGCGAAATTGTCTTTTGCAAGTTTCCATTTAGCGAGAAGTAAATTTGTCAAATTTGCAAGCCCCTGCATTTGCGAGTTTGCTTTTAGCGCAAACTTATTTTCTGAAAATTTTTCTAAGTCCCAAACTCGCAAGCATTTGCGAGAAGTGACAGAACTCGCACATAGTATCATGCGAGAACCTGAAACTCGCATAAGTCTGCTTGCGCGAACCCTAGTTTTCGCATTCCTGCTTGTACGCGAAGCTCAAACTCGCACAACTCTGTGTGCGAGAAGTGAGTTCTCGTTGTCTTCTTTGTGCGTGAAGTACAAACTCGCATAAAGAGCTTTGTGAGAAGTGGTCTTTTTCTTTGTTATGCGCTTTCCATACTTAGAATATTTTTTCTGATTTTTCTGGAATTTGACAAAGTTTGATTTTTGTAGATCCAATTTTATTTCTGGATTTTGAAGATCATAACAAGCAGTGTAAAAGCAAGATGACTTCCAAAGACGCACTCTCGATTGGTACATATGTCAAGCCCCCGGTTCTGTTTAAAGGGGAATATGAGCAGTGGAAGGACCGATTCCTTGACTTTATTGACCAACATGCAAACGGAGAGAACATTCTCTTGTCAATCACAGAAGGTCCAATGATACCTCCTACCATGGAGATACCAGACGAAGAATCCTCGGACAGTGAATATGGTGATGAAGATAGAGTTAGAAAGACTAAGATTGTTCCGAAAGATTTTTCACAGTATACTGATGAGCAAAATAGTCGTTACAAAGCTGACAAGCAAGCCAGATCTCTACTTTTACAGGGTATTCCCAATGAGATCTACATAAAGAATGACAACTACAAAGCCAATGCCAAAAAGATGTGGGATCAACTCCAGAAGATGATGACGAGGTCAAAGGTTGGCAACTAGATGAAAGTAGCAAACTGCATCAACAACTACGAAGAGTTTAAGGCTAAAGAGAATGAGAGCCTTGAGGATACTTATGAAAGATTTGTTCTTCTTCTAAATGAGTTGTCTAAGAACAAAGTTAAAAAGAAGCAAATTGAGAACAACGTTAAATTCCTCAGTATTCTCCAGCCTAAGTGGAAAAAGCATACGAGACGAATGAAGCAAATGAAAGACCTCAGTGATATCCCACTTCACGAGGTATATGAGATATTGAGGCAAAATGAGGAAGAGGTTGAGGAGAAAAGGAGTGAGAAGAAGAAAGCTGAAAAACTAGCTGATCCAATTGCTTTGGTAGCTGGTCAGAAGGAGAAGGAGAAAGAAAGAAAATAATAATAAGAAGAAGATAGTACTTCCCAGTTCTGATGATTCTGTAAATTCTGAGTCTGATAGTGATGATGGGGAAAACCTGAAGCAGGCAATGCTACTGCTCACCCGTGCATTTCAAAAGATTCTATAAGAAGTCAGGGTCAAACTCCCAAAGGTACTCGTCTGGATCAAAGAATCATGAACATAGGGAGAGAGTGGAAGGAAGAAAATTTGAGGAGAAGAGGTTTGGAGAAAGAAAGTCTGAAGAGAAGAAGAGGTATGTGAATGACTATGGTAGTGCTGAGAAGAAGACTGAAGACTTAATCAAGTGCTACAACTGCGGGAAGGTTGGTCACTATTCCAAGGACTGTCGGAAGCCAACAGTCAGAAATTTTGATTAATATAAGCAGAAGATGTTGTTAGCTAAACAGAAGGAAGCGGGGAAAGCCCTAATGGTGGAAAATGAGTTATGGCTAGACCAATCTGACGAGGATGAAAAAGAAGAGACAACACATATGTGTCTGATGGGCGATATTGTGAAGTTTGATGAATCTGATGAAGAGACAGTTGATGAGGTACTTAACTTTTCTAAAAATGATTTTATAACCAAAATGGAAGCCATGATGGTAGAACTTCAAGATCTTCAATCTAAAATGAAAAAGGAAAAGAGCAGAGTTGCAAAGAAAAGTCAAAAGATTTTTGAACTTAAAAAGGAACTTTTTGGGAACAAAGATCTGATTGACTCTCTAAACAAATCTGCTTCTGATTTTAAATTGCAAAAAGATTATTTTGAAGGTAAGATTTCTGAATTTGTTTCCAAGCTTTCAAAGTATGATATTGAGAAACAAGAATTTATACTAAAAGCTCATAAATTGCAGGTTGAAAATAAGGGCTTAGAGAAAAAGGTAAATGGTTTGGAAGCCAAACTATATGCAAGAGGACAAACAGATCAAACAATTTTCTTCAATACACCCAATGAGGAAGCTGATTTTAAAGAGAAGTGGGGACTTGGTTATGATAACCCCCACTACTTAAAAAAAGCCATCAGAAAACAACCAGCTTTATATAACTTTGATTTTCTATTTGCGGCTGGTAAATATCCTCATTTAAAACCCAAGTTTGTTACCAAGTCACCTGAAGAGGTAGAGGCTAAAGAAGATGTAAATAGAAAGAATACAAAGAAAATGCAACTACCATTCTACTATCAAAAGCTGAATGATAGTTATCTTTCAGAAAAACCAAAATTTCTTTCAAATGATTATTTTGCTAGCTATTCTACTACAGAGATGGAGGCAAAACCGGTTAAAGCTAAGATTTACAATCCTCCACTCGTGTTAGAAAGCAAAATAATGGAACTTGAAAATGTTTTATCTGATGAAAGAATTTTGGGTGATATTGAACAAAATGTATTTTCTACTGTAATAAAGAACACCATTTTTAAAACTAAATTCAATGAGTGTTCAACATCTTCAAAGGCACCTCAAACTTCAGAAGTTGATTTTGATGACTTATTTGCATCTGCAAATGATTTTCTAAATTCTGATGATGGGTGTGTTGAGGAAAGTATTGATATGTTTTACTTTAACGCTAAACATCCAGATCATTCTATTATTATAATAAACTCTGAAGCTTTACCAAGTGTATATGAAGTTGGTGAATCATCGACTAAGGTTGGTGAATCAGTTTCTGTGAGTACTGATTACTATGAGAAAGGTAAGAAACAAAAGAAATGGTGCTCACAGAAACGAAACAACACTGGTAAGCCTAAGGAAAGACAATCTCAGAAATCTGATTTTCCTAACAAATCTAAATCTTTTATTTCAGATTTGAAAAAGACAAGGTCAGAATGGCGACCAAAACGGAAGATTGATGAGAGTTCAGAATCATGTCCTGATAGTTCTTGTAATAGATCGACTGATAGTAGTTCTGAGGTAGTTGGTACAGTTGCATCCAATAAAAAAAACTTGTAATTCCTTACAAGAAATATACAATAAAGCAATTACTCCAATTATCTCGGTCTACTACTATGTCTTCTACATATAGACGGAATGATTTTGTTTCTCACCGATATTCTGATGATTGGTTTGGTACTTATCATGTCTATTCTTATAAATCATATGCTTCAAAAGTATTTCAAAAGTTCAGATGGTCCATATACAAATGGATGCCAAAATCTTGCACTAATCCGATAGGACCCACTTTTAAATGGGTACCTAAAGTTATTGTCCCCTTATTTCTTCTGTGCAAACCCGTCATACGTGGTACTTGGATTCTGGTTGCTCCAAGCATATGACCGGGCAGAAAGATATTTTGTCTAATTATACAGAGAAATTTTGCGGGAACGTGCGGTTTGGAAATGACCAATTTTCACCGATTTTGGGCTATGGTTACGTGATTCAAGACAATGTGATGATTACGAAGGTGAGCTACGTGGAAGGATTAGGACATAACCTGTTTAGTATTGGACAATTCTGTGACAAAGACTTAGAGGTATATTTCAAGGCCAAGAGATGTTCTGTGCGTACTGAAGATGGTAAGGAACTCTTGGTCGGCACGAGAAAGTCTAACCTTGTTAGGGCTATTTTGTTAGTTAAATAGAAGTTCAGGGTATAAAATGTCAATTATTCAAAGTTGTAAGCTTGTTGGGCCTAAAAGCCCATAAGCCTGTCAGGCCTGCGTGCCTAAGTATTTAAAGTTGTTTTCTATTTCATTTGTAGGGTTAGAAGTTCATAATTTCATCATTCAGTTTTCTAGTCATTAGGTTTACAAACCCTTATCAGAAATTCTCTCTGTAAACCTAAACCCTTTGAAGTAATATCAATCATATGACTAGTTGCTGTGGCCTATAATCTATTCATCTTTGATTGCTGATTATTCTGTTTTGCACTGCACTGGGATCTATAATTGGTATCAGAGCATCAGTTAAAAGATATTATCATTGATGTGCGTTACCATTTTATAAAAGATCACGTCGAAAAAGGTACTATCGAACTCTATTTTGTAAATTCAGATCATCAGTTAGCAGACCTGTTTACCAAAGCCTTGGATGAAAAACAATTTAATTACCTTGTGACCAAGCTAGGTATGCTAAATCTGAAAGTTTGATCCGTTCGCAGCTCTCTACGAGTCTCTTCAATAACGAATGACTGTGACAACTGCACCAGTGACTTGTCTCTGGTTGCTATTATCCACACTCCTTGGTTATTGCATTTTACTCGTTCAGTTCTGTGTCAGTTACGAACTTCTGTATCAACAAAGTAGATTTCGTGTGTTTCTCGTTTTTCTTGTTTTCGTGGTGTTTCTTCGTGAGTTTTGTGCAGTACATACGGATGTTCCCGGTAAGGAGTCCGTGGTTTGTGATGGATCTTCACAGCGGTAATGTGTTCAGGGGGAGCACTCTCGTCAGATGGTTGGTAAGTCTCACGAGTCCTCTGTTCGAGGGGGAGCAGGTAAGTGGATAATGTGGTTTGCTCTCCTCATGGTAATCATTCGAGGGGGAGTTAAGTCTCGTGCGTATTTCAATTTTTTTTGAGGGGGACCTTTTATTTTCTGTGCCTTCGTTTTTTTATTCCATAGGTTTATTAAGTTTTTTTTTCTCCCTTAGTTTTTTTTAAAAGTTTATTTTATTATCGAAAATACAAAAATATTTTAAAGTTTTGGTTTGTTTAAGTTTGTTTTGTTTGGTCCCGGCCCAATGTAACCTCGGCCCACTATCGCCCGGACCCGGCCCAGGCCCAAGCAAGTTTCGGGGGTTTAAAAACCCCGATCGAACCCATCATTCCTCATTCGATCGATTCCCTCATTTCTCATCGTCTTTCTCTCTCTCTCTCGCCCGGAGCTCTATTCGACCGAACTCCCAATCGACCGAACACCATTGTTGCACTTCATCTTTGATCGAACAGGTAGGTTTAATCGATCCTTAGTTGTTTACATCATGTATCGATCGTTTTTCCATTGTTATCGTCGACTATGTGTCCGTCGGCGTCGTCTCCGCCTCTAAGTGTCCCCGGGGTCTGCACTGTTGATGACTCGTCTTCTCCGGGGGTTTCCTCCGATCTAGGGTTACGCCCCGGTCGCACGCACCTCCGGTTGAATGTTTCCTCCGGTCGTTGGTTAACCCCGGTCGAAACTCCTTCGGTCGAATGTAAGCACCGATCATTGTATGCACCGGTCGAATGCAATCCCCGGTCCTTCTTATCCTCCGGTCGAACTTTATCCGGTGGTTTAGCCACCGGTCGAATAAATGCCCCGGTCGAATGTGATATCCGGTCTTAGATGATCCCCGGTCTAAGACCTATCCGGTCGAAGCCCATAACCGGTCGAACTCTTATCCGGTGGTTTAACCACCGGTCGAATACTTCACCCGGTCGAAGACCACATCCGGTCTTTGGAGACCCCCGGTGGAAACCATATCTGGTCTAATATCTTATCCGGTCGAATCCTCTTTTATGGTTCTAATGAGCTTATAGTTATACCTTTTCATATGTGTGTCTATGAGGTGAATTTGGTGGTTTTCTGTGCTGGTTTTTCACTAACTTAAATGGGTGCAGTTCTATGCGCCTTGGTGACTGACCCGAATTCACGAATGAGGGCTTGTTCTTCCATTTTTTTGGAGTTAGTATCCGTTGTGGTTTAAATCATGACTGTATAACTCCAACGGCTATCATATTTTCCCAAACCTACGTACTAATCGACTATTTCTTCACAGGTACAATGGCACAAAACCAACCACCAGCGATTGATCCAATCGCCGATGCGGAACTGATTCCCGAGGATCAGTTCCTCCCACTTACAACCAATAACTACCATCTCGATGTAACCCAACCTGCTATTCAATATTAGGTCATTATCGAGATACTTATGGGGCATCCAATCTCTTATGCTCTTACGGAAACTGCGACCGTTCCAGTCCTATACTTACAGCAGTTTTGGCACTCTCTCCGTGCTTTAGAGGCCGATGGCGAATTACACCTTGAAGGTCGGATAGATCATACACCAGTACTTCTCACGTGTGATCTCTTCCGACAATTCCTTCGTTTACCGACCGCCGGATCCATTCCAGGCAGGAATAGATTCGACCCGATGGTTTCTGATGCTACACTGTGCACCGACCTTCTCTCCTTAGGGTACGGCGCAGAACTTCGCATTCCATCAACCTTTAACCGCAAGTACCTCTCGACGATCTGGTACACGATGTTCACCTACATAAATCGGTGCCTTTCGGCTATAATGAAAGGCGTTGATCAGACGAGTGCCCCGATTCTTTGCATATTTAACGCGGTGGCCTTCAATCGCCACATGGACTTTGTCGACTTTCTTTGGTTTGAACTCGTTCAGAGAGTTCGGTCTACAACATCTCGCCGACCGAACTTCATTACATTCATGCGGTTCTTACAGGTTGTCATCTGAAATTTCATGAACCTGTATCCCGAGATACAGCGCCGTTCTACGCACCCGACATGCCCACATCATCCGACACGCAAGATACCTTCCCGCGCTGATCCAAAAGGTGTTATCGCCCGACAAATCCCAGTCGGGGTACTAGACTATGCTCGTCCTACGACACTGAGTGTGATAGCTTATAGGCACACACACAACATTCCAGCTCCTATGGTTCGGCCAGGACCGGCAGGACCTGCCCAGGGAGCACGACCTGAGCGACGTGAGGGTCCGCGTCCACGAACGAGAGGCGGAAGCGTCCGGATAGCTGGGGCTTCCGGACAGGGTGTGTCGAGAGAAATAATCGTGAGGGGAACTGGCGTGGGCAGTGCCGTTGGAACGAGCCAGCCTAATTCTTCTAGACAACCATCTTCGCCGACGCAAATAGAGACTCAAACGGCAGAAGAGACAACTGATTCTGAAGCCCTTCATGTTCATTCCTCTTCTGTCGCTGCTACTGAGGAGACAACAGAGCATTCCGCCTCGGAGGAAGCTTCGGGCCAATCCGAGTCTGCAGCGGAATCAGGTTCACCCGACTCTTAGTCGGAAGCTGCAACCGACTCTGAGGAGGCAGCCGATAAATCCGACAGTGAGTCGGACCCAGCCACTAACGTATGGGCATCAAATGAAGAGTCTTCTGACTCCGATGGTGATGATAATCAACCCTCACCTGGAGAGATAAGGAGAGCGGAGAGAGAAACAGTCGAAAAAGTTGTAGTGAGCAGAGTGTGGGAAGGACGAATGAAGACTCGTCATGAGCGTACACGAGTGACGGGACAATCATCAACGGTTGTATCCCCCGTAGCCACAACTAGCCAGGTAGCCACATCTACTATCCAGTCTCATGTGTTGGGACAGGGTATTGAAGGAGCCGCTGTGGACCTAGCGGCGCATTTGCACACCCCACCAAGCCACTCCACCATCTCTCAACAGATGGTGGTTTCACATTCTCACGGGGATTTAGCACCTTCGCTATCGGGCTCTCACTTGGAGGGTGCCGATATTGAAACAAGAGAACAGCTGCCCCCGTTCTCGACATCTTTGCATGCATGGAGTCTAGAGCCTTTTGCTATACCTGCCATTCCTAGGACACAGATTCCATTTTCGGCTATCGCCGGTCGCCTGAGTGGCCCGGCCGGAACACCCATAGTAATTCCGCCTTCGGGTAGTTTATGAGGATTGGGTGGAAGTCCTACAACGGCTATCATCACGCCAATCGTGAACGTAGGCGGCTCGACTCCTATAGTCGTAGCTACAACGGGACGTCTAAGTGACCCCGGAGTTACCCCAACTGAGTTCGTCTCAAGGGAATACATGGACGACGCCCTAAAGGCTGTCCAATCTATGATGAGGGAAGAGGTGGACAACCTCAAACGCATGATCAAAGGCAAAGGTCCTGCGACTGAGCCTGAGCCCACACCTATTCCACCTTCCCTACCCGCTACGGATCTTTCTATCTCTGAGCTTAAATCCATTCTTGCCAAACTACTAGCCCAGTCTCTAACCGAACCCACCCAGGATGTCGATTTTTTATCACTGCTTCGTTCTCAAGCATCCACACCTACCCCACCAACCCCCCAGCCTATTGTCTCTACTGAAGCCTTCCAGATCCAACAAGCCATGCTTCAGTCACTTCAGCAAATCGTAGCTGTTTTGACTGAACGCCTATCAGTAGTGGAGGATACCT
Organism: Arctium lappa; assembly: GCA_023525745.1. Classification (NCBI taxonomy): domain Eukaryota; kingdom Viridiplantae; phylum Streptophyta; class Magnoliopsida; order Asterales; family Asteraceae; genus Arctium; species Arctium lappa. The sequence continues at coordinate 28,952,349 of CM042055.1, forward strand.
GCCGTAGCCAGGCAGAACGGCTCAAGCGCCGACATGATGATCAGGATGATCCTGATCACCATGAGGGGGAGAAGTGCCAACGTCTAACTGAGCCGGAGACACATATGGTGGAATCAGATCAGATTGAACAGGGTTCGGGTTCCGGTACAAGAACAGAGGGACAAAGACAGGAACAGGAACAGGAACGGGAACAGGTGACAGACTTGGTACTATACGACTATCCGACGGTTGAAAAGCCTGAGGAATTTGAAGATGGTTCTCCGATAGTTCCTGAAGATTGGGCAATAATACTAGATCCGTATGAAGTGGCGGACACGACAGAAGAATGTGCTAATACTGAAAGAGCTCTGGTGGTTATGCAAGAAGAAATTGATGAAATCCTGCATCCAGATGATCAGTCTTATGCCGTAGTTCCATTGTTGACTTATCCGGCTAATCACCCTGACTTCTCTTCTATAGTTTTTCCCGAGAGATCTCCTCCAACTTCACCTGTTAGAGAACCAGTACGTACTCCTCTAGTTCGTCCATCCAAGTGGGAAAGAATCAGAATAAAAGTTCCTTTTCTCGAAGAAAGCCAGAAGAAGATCTTTGCCCACTGGATCAGAAAGTATGATGAAGTTGTTCTCCATGGTCTACAGTCAGTGAAAAACATAGAAAAACAGCGTGAGCTTGTGTTCGTGTACAGAAAGTTCCAGAGCAAGTACTCCAAGACGAAGCTCAGGATTGTATCAGTTGATAGGATTATACCTGCCTACTTCATGAAGGTTAAGTATACTTACTTCATGGTTACAAGAGAAGATAGTCAACAATACTGCTTTTCTGATGCTGATTTTCCATGTCTGGAGCCACAAGATCTGCTGTTCATACTACGTGACCTAAAGACCAGAACCGTCAGACCCGGGGAAGTCATTGATGCACTGGAAACCGTGAAGAGATACATGAAGTGTGCAATGAAACTTTCTTCGGTGGAAGATTTTCAGATTGGGTTAGAAAGCGATTAGCCGAAGATTAATCTGCTTAAGCCTGATCTAAGTGTTCCTTCTGATGCTCTAAGCGTACCTACATTCACAGTTATAAAGATTCCAGAGTTTGGTATGTCATACGTGAAGAACAAAGGTATTCTACGATTTATCCGATTTGATCAGATTGCCAGATTCTGTGATGGTACATTGATGCTGCTGAAAGACAAGTTGAAGCGTGCGCTAAGTCATGATGAAAAAAGAGTTCAGGTACTGGATTCTGCATACAAATCTCTTGTTCTTAAAGCACTGAGAGTTATCGAAGAACGACTGGAGTACAGAACGCAAATCAGATATTTCGAGATCAGTTTTGGGTTTCGAAAGATATATGTCCCTAACTGGCACGAGTTTCAACTTCTATTTTAAGGGGGAGATTGTTAGGGCTATTTTGTTAGTTAAATAGAAGTTCAGGGTATAAAATGTCAATTATTCAAAGTTGTAAGCTTGTTGGGCCTAAAAGCCCATAAGCCTGTCAGGCCTGCGTGCCTAAGTATTTAAAGTTGTTTTCTATTTCATTTGTAGGGTTAGAAGTTCATAATTTCATCATTCAGTTTTCTAGTCATTAGGTTTACAAACCCTTATCAGAAATTCTCTCTGTAAACCTAAACCCTTTGAAGTAATATCAATCATATGACTAGTTGTTGTGGCCTATAATCTGTTCATCTTTGATTGCTGATTATTCTGTTTTGCACTGCACTGGGATCTACAAACCTCTACACGATTAATCTGTCAAAAGTCCAAACTGACAATGAGGTTTGTCTATTGTCAAAAGCCTCGCTGCAACAAAGCTGGTTATGGCATCGAAGGCTTTCTTACCGAATTTTTGTTACATAAACAAACTGGTCACCGGAAAGTTAGTCAAAGGACTTCCTGAGCTTAAATACTAGAAAGAACATCTATGCGTAGCATGCGAGAAAGGTAAAATGAAGAGAGTTGCTCATAAGCCGAAGCCTGAACCAAGTACAAGTTCTCCACTTGAAATGTTGCATATGGATCTCTGCGGTCCTATGCGTACACAAAGCATTAACGACAAGAAATACGTCTTAGTTATTGTGGACGATTATTCGCGATATACTTGGGTCAAATTTTTGAGATCAAAGGATGAGACGCCCGAAGTCATCATCAATTTCTTAAAGACTACCCAAGTGAATCTGAAAAATCCAGTCAAGCTTCTACGAACAGACAACGGCACAAATTCAAGAATAGCATTGTAGAAGATTATCTCGAATCGGTCGGGATAACACATCAATATTCTGCTTCCAGAACGCTAGAACAGAACGGAGTAGTAGAAAGACGAAACTGAATGCTAGTCGAGGCCGCTCGAACTATACTGAGTCAATCGGATCTACTTCTGTTTCTATGGGCCGAAGCTGTATCGACTGCGTGCTACACTCTGAACCGTTCCATAATACCCCGCCGGTTTGGTAAAACACCTTATGCTTTGATAAATAATCGTACACCTAGCATTAAACATTTTCATATTTTTGGATGCAGGTGCTTTGTACTAAATGACCGAGAGAGCTTGAACAAGTTCGGACCAGAGGCTGACGAAGGCATCTTCATTGGATATTCTCAAACATCTGCTGCATACAGAGTCTATTTGAAGAAGTCAAAGACTGCCATTGAGAGTGTTAACGTCACATTTGATGAAGAGTTGGCTTCTGAACAAAATAGTTCAGAACCCGTACTTACAGGAGTTCTAGCTTATGGACAAATCAGTCCAGAACCTGTGGCTAATGCTAATGATTCTGATAAAGCATCTACATCTACATCTTATTTATCTGAATTAGATTTATTGTTTGAAATATTTTATTATCAGTTTCTTGGATCTAAACTGCTTAAATTTGTTGTGATTGATAGACCTGAAGAGTCAAGCGGTCATCATCCAGTCACTTCAGATGTATCTACTGAATTCGTACCCCCGATTTAGCAAGAAATTCTAGTTCAAGCAACTACTCCTTCAGTTGAAGTTGTACCTGAAAATGTCGAGACAGAAGTTGCTGACTCAGTTGGTTGCACGGTAACGTCTACTCAATAGCTAGAAATTGCTGTACCAACTGAAACTTCAGGACCAAATACTTCAACTGAACCACTCCCTGAACAAGAAGACACTGAAAGTGGATATTTAGATGATAATCATGATCAATCTACATCAAATCCAATCCCTCATGAACATAAGTGGACCAAAGAACACCCGATAAGCCAGATCATTGGAGATCCATCTAAACCGGTGCAAACTAGGTCTGCTACTTTGAACATGTGTATGCATGACTCATTTCTGAGTAAGATAGAGCCAACATGTGTATCAGAAGCTCTAGCCGACTCAGATTGGGTAACTGCGATGCAAGAAGAGCTGAATCAGTTCGAAGCATTAAAAGTCTGGAGACTTGTGCCTAAGACTGAAGGAAAGACTATCATCGGCACGAAATGGGTGTTCAAGAATAAAAAGGACGAAGATGGTATCGTAATCAGAAACAAAGCAAGACTTGTCGCTAAGGGATACCGGCAAGAGGAAGGTATTGACTATGACGAGACTTATGCTCCAGTGGCGCGCATCGAAGCTATCAGAATGTTTCTCGCTTATGCCGCTCACAAGAACTTCACTGTCTACCAGATGGACGTGAGGACTGCCTTTCTAAAAGGCATTCTCAAGGAGGAAGTCTACGTTTCTCAGCCTGAAGGCTTTGTCAATTCAGAGAAACCGAACCATGTTTATATTCTGGACAAAGCTCTTTATGGATTGAAGCAAGCCCCTCGTGCCTGGTACGAAGTATTATCTAAATTCCTAGTCAAGTCAATTTGGCTCAACAAATTTAAAATACTGTAAGAATTTTTCTAACCTCATGGTGTCAAGATTTCAGATGAGTATGATGTGAGAGATGAATTTCTTTCTCGGATTACAAGTCAAACAATTTTCAACAGAGATCTTTATTAATCAATCAAAGTACATTTTCGATATTCTTAGTAAATTCAAATTGGAAAATTGTACACCTATTGGAACCCCGATGGCACTAGGAACTAAGATTGGCATTGATCCTTTGGGAAAAGTTGTCGATGTTAGAACCTACAGAGGGATGATTGGTTCTTTGATGTATTTAACTTCTAATAGGCCAGATATAATGTTCTCTACATGTCTATGTGCCCGATATCAGGCTAATCCAAAAGAATCACATTTGTCTGCGATCAAAAGGATTATTAGATATCTAAAGGGCATTGCAGATCTTGGTATGTGGTATCCTAAAGATACAGGTTTTGAACTGACAATATATTCAGATGTAGACCATGCAGGTTGTATGCTTGACAGGAAAAGTATGTTGGGGCACATATAATTTATGGGCGATAAACTCGTGAGTTGGGCTTCAAAGAAACAATCTTTGTATCCACATCAACAGCTGAGGCAGAGTACGTCGCTGCGGCGAGCTGCTGTTCTCAAGTGTTGTGGATGAGAACACAACTCCGAGATTATGGCTTTCAGTATAACAAGATCCCGATATACTGTGATTCGAAGAGCGCCATTGCTATATATGCGAACCCTGTTCAACATACGTAGACCAAACACATAGATGTCCGATATCATTTTATCAAATATAATGTCAAAAAAAGTACAATTGAACTTTATTTTGTAAACACTGATTACCAACTTGCTGATTTATTTACCAAGCCTCTCGATGATAAGAGATTTAATTTTCTCGTTTCAAAACTTGGTATGCTAAATCTCAAGACATAATCCGTGATTACCTACTAAAGTTTTTGTTATTGTTATTTTTCTTCATTTCTTTATTTTTAATCTGAAAGATATCTGCACTTTAATTTTTTTTCATGATCTCAAGGGGAGTGTGAGAAGATGAAAAGATGATCTACATACATTTGAGGGGGAGTTCATATTTCTGCATATATTCTTAACTGATATATTTTCTGATGCATAAATGCAAGGGGAGTTAAAGATAAGGAGTATTGAATATGACTTATGATTACATCTAATCAGAACTCGTAAATTCAAAGTTTTATTGCTTTATGTCATTTACTTTTTAATAAAATGTTGTGAATAAAGCTTTGTACTTTGACGATTTTGTGATTTTTTGCAGAATTGAGAGAGAGCTTAAACGATCATATCTATTATGACTTAGAGTTGACTTGGCGAGATTTAAGACTGCACGAAAAGGTCTATTTCTAATCTTAATCTCCTAACGTGTCTGAAAGACGGACAACTTTCAGATATGAAAACATGTTTTTTAAATGTTCAAACCACTTCTGATTCTTAAAAAGATTTCATGAATATAGAAGTGTGTTTTTAAATGTTTTCATTTTTCATGAGCTTTAATGATTAATAAAACGTATGTGTACAAAGATTAATACTTGTGTATTATCTTTTCCATGTACTATCAAGTATTCACACACACCGGTTTAATTTTTGTTGAATATGTTATCACCATGTCTCAAATTGTACAAATTTTTCGATGGTGATACACCCCGCTTGATATTCAATGTTTTGAGTGTGATTTCATTTCAAAACGTTCTTTCAAGACTCGTCTATATTTTGATTCATATGGACAATATCCAATTTTTGCTGACCTAAGCCCTAATTGATAAATCATTCAGATATTGATCTTTTTCATACAATGTCAGATTTTCAAACAAGTTTCTTGTATTCATTTCATTTATTCAATATACTTGTTTTGAAATATCTTCAATGTCTAAAATGCTCAAATCTTCATGATTACATCTGTGAGCATACAAAATCTGACTTGTATCTTATGTGTTTTAACTGCAAAGTTAAACCATTTTTGAGCAACATTGTACTTATAGGATTACATGGGTTCATTGTATGAGGAATTAACTGAAACTTCTATGGATTCACGTTTGTTAGCGCACAGATCTATTGGATTCAAGATCATCCAATCTGAAGATCCAATCTGAAGCTAATGTTGGAAAGTCGGCTCTTAATATAAGTCTAATGTCGTTTGTAATAAAATGTCAAAGTTTAGTTTTTAGTATTTTATTATTATTTCTAAATATCTAAGTTATTAGATATTAGTTAGATATTATTTAGATATTAGTTTTGTTATCAAGTTGATGTTAGTGTGTTAGAGAAGCTAACTTAGATATCAGATCAAACACACACACTTTACTGTTCACAGAGAGAAAACATCGAGAGCTTCAAGAACAAACATCGACCTTGTAATCCATTGATTATTAATCAAAGAGGTTGGTAATCTCATATGTGTTTGAGTCTATAAAAACTTGATAATATTGTGGACCGACAATTGGTATCAAAGCCTAAAAAACAGATTCAAATCAAGTTTTAAAACTCGACTCTGTGTTCTTCATCTCAAAATCTTTTTCGAGTTTTAGTGTGTTTTAGGTGTTGAAATCGATCAGGTTGTGATCGATAAGTGTATTAGATCGTTGTGGTATTGTTTAAATTCAGAATAGAACTTAAATCGAGTTCAATTTTGTGATTTTTGTGTCTGAAAGTCGACTTTGAGAACGTCACTGTTCCATCGTTTTAAACTTCAAAAAGTGTTTGTTTTCTAGATCAAGTGTTTATAATCTGTTCTAGAAATGTTAGTGGTCATTTTGCCAAAGTTGGGACTGCTAAATCGAAGTCTAGATAGATTTATTGTGGATTTTAGTCGTGTTTTCGAAGCTGCAGGGACGAACTCGCGCAAAGTTCAAATTCGTGCCAGTTCATAGTCAGTTTTGCGCCATCAACATCTTGCGCAAACTTGACTTTTGTGACATCAACATCTCGCACAAAAGTACTTTCGCGCGAGCAACGAATCAAGCATAACCCATTTCGCGCGACCTTCGACTAGCGCAAACCTCAGCTTGCGCCAACTTTGTCTCGCGCAATTCTCAGATCTTAAGTTCACGCAAAGTTCATAACGCAAAGTTGATCTCAAGTTCACATTTGCGCCAACACATCATAATGGAAAATTGATCTTTTGCGCCAACCACTTCTCGCACAAAGTTCTGTTTCACGCCACCTTCTCTTCACGCAAAACACTTTTGCGCCAGCTTCTTCTAGCGCAAAGTGTTACTTCGCGCCACAGACACCTCACATAAAACTCTTTTGCGCCAGCCACCTTTAGCGCAAAGTTTGCCTTTTACTCCAGTACTAAACTTAAGTCTTTTTCAATCAGAATGACTTCAAGAGAAGCTCTAGCAATCGGAACTGACTCAAAGCCACCAGTACTCTTCAGGGGAGAGTATGAACAGTGGAAAGATCGGTTCATGGACTTCATTGAAAGACATGATTTGGGAGTATTCATCAGGAAATCAATAGAAGAGGGAGTTATGGCACCAGTTTATGAGTCTCGTACGGAAGGAACTGTGGCAACAGAGTTTCAACTTAAGTATGAGGAACTAGAAGGTGATAACCTAAGAAGAGCAAAAGGTGATAGATTAGCAAAGTCTTATATTCTTCAAGGCATTCCAAATGAAATATACGTGAAGATAGACAACTATAAGGCCTCAGGCAAACAGATGTGGGATCGACTAGAGAAGATGATGCTAGGTTCAAAGGTTGGTAACCAACTCAAGATATCCAACTGCCTAAACAACTATGAAGAATTCAAAGGCAGAGTTGGAGAGTCTCTAGAAGTAACATACAACAGGTTTGTGACCTTGCTGAATGAATTAAGCAAGAACAAGGTCACTAAATCATAGATAGAGCTGAATGTCAAATTCCTCAGCATTTTCCAGCCTGAATGGAAGAGGTTTGCCAGACAAATGATGAAAATCAAGGATCTAAACGAGATTCCACTTCATGAGGTGTATGAAACCCTCAAGCAGAATGAGGAAGAGGTGGATGAAATTCTGGATGAAAAGAGACAAGGTGAGAAGACAGTTGCTGGCTCAGTTGCTCTTGTTGTGAAAAAGAAGAAAAAGAAGATGCTTATGTCTGAATCAGATGAGGTTAAAAATGAAGAGAACTCTGACTCGGACGACTGTGAACAACTGAAGCAGGCTATGCTTATGTTGACAAAGGCTTTTTAGAAGAAGTTCTACAAGAAGCCAAGTTCAAACAGTCAGAGGTATTCTTCTGGTCCAAGCAACTATGTTCACAAGGAGAGGGTTGAAGGAAAGAGATTTGAAGGAAAGAGAGTAGAGGAAAGGAAGCCGGAAGAGAGGAGGTATCAAGCTAAAGGATACAGTCAGAACCTCAACGTGCTACAGTTGTGGCAAAATAGGTCACTTTGCCAGAGACTGCCGAAGACGCAAAGTCAGAAACTCAGACTACTACAAGAATAAAATGCTTCTAGCCAAGCAACAGGAGGCTGGAAAGGCATTGATGGCAGAAGATGAGTACTGGCTTGATCAATCAGAAGATGAGAATGAAGAGAAGGATGAAACAGCTCACATGTGTTTAATGGGCAAGCAGGAATCAGAAGCTGAAACTGATTCTGATGATGAGGAAAATGAGGTATGTGATTTAACTCAATCAGATTTCTTAAATCAAATGCATGCCATGTTGACTAAACTCGAAGAGTTAGAGTCAAAGCTTAAGCGAGAAAAAGGTGTTATCAATGACAAAAACCAATCAATACAGAAACTTAGCGAGGATATTGCTGAGAAGAAAGTATTGATTGAGACAATGCATAAAAACTTTGATAACTGCGCTAAAGAAAAGACAATAATTCTCAAAGAAATAACTAAAACAAATTCTAAATTGAGAAAGAGTGAGTTTGATTTCAAAGAGCTTATGAAAATGTTTTCTTCGCGTACCAAAGAAAACGAATCTTTACTTGCAAAATTAAAAGCTTTGGAAGAGAAGTTATACAAAATGGGTCAAACAAAACAAACCATTCATCTGAACAAACCCAAAGAGAAAATAGAGAGTTGGGGACTCGGATACGAGAATCCTCATTACCTTAAAAATGCTAAATCTGAAGTGCCTGCACTTTATGATTTTACATTTATGAAACTAGCTCGACGAATCCCTGAGCTTAAAGTTTTTTGGACTGGACTGTCTAAAGAGGATGAAGCCAAGGAAACAGAAAAATGAAAGAACATATCTAATGTTCAACTTCCATTTCGTTATGCGAAGCTGAATAATAGTTATAATGATGATCCAATATATCAAAAGAAATCTCTTTCAAATGACTTCTTTCAGAGTTATTCTGTCAAAGAAATGGAGGCGAAGCCTATTAAAGGTAAACTATATGTCCCTTCTCTCGTTTTGGAAAGTAAAATTTATGAACTTGAGACTTCTTTAACAGATGAAAGACTTTTGATTGATATTGAACAAAAAGTTTTTTCAACTGTGCTTAAGAGTACTGTTCTTTCTAAATCATCAAAGGCTTCAAAATCTGATGACATGTTTGGTTCAACTGATGAAGGGTATGATTTTCTAAACTCTGACGGTGGTTTGGATGATTGTTTTGATCAATTTGATTTTCATGCCAAACTTCCTAACCATTCATCTTTTGTTGTGAAATCCTTGGGAAAAACCAGTATGTTTGTAAAAGGTGCAAAATCAACGAAAGTTGATAAATCAGTTTATGTGAAAACTAAGAATGCAAAAGGTATGAATACGAAATATCAGCATTCATAGAAACCGATCACTACTGGTAAGCCTAAGACGAAGCATTCAGTTGTTGCTCAAAAGTCTAACTCACAAGTTTCAAATGTTTTAGATCTGAACAAGAAAAGGATAGGAGTTAAATCTCAATGGCAACCAAAACCGGAGATTGACAAGACTGATAAATCTTTTTGTAGTGTTGATTGTAATAAGACTATGCCTAGTAAAGATGTTATGAATGGGAATGTTGCTACTATTTTGAAACCAAAACTTGTCGTTTATCGCAAGAAATTCTCTATGAAGCAATTATTCGAGTTATCTTTATCTGCTAGAAAGTCTTCATATTATGATAAACATGTTTATGCTTCTTGTCAAGATTCTGATATTTGGTATGGCACATATCATGTTCACTCTTATCATACTAATTCTTCATTTCATTCTCAAAAGAAAAGAGAACCCAATTTCAAATGGGTACCAAAAACATGTGCTAACACAGTTGGACCCAAATACCAGTGGGTACCAAAAGCTAAATCTGTGTTGTAGGAACCCAAAGTTTAAGAGGGAGCATAGAACATAGGCTTTTGAACAAATCAATTCAAAACCCGGACTTAAATGTCAAGATGGATGCTTCTAAGAAATTCATCTTAGAACCCGTACTTCAACGAAGTATGACTTCTAGACAAAACAGTCTAGGACTCGTACCTCAAAGAACAATGGCTCTTGAATACATCAGTTCAAGACCCACACTTTAATGCTCAAAAGTCTTTACTCCAATTTTGTTTTACGGATATATAAATCTCTTGTTTCGTAATTTCTCTTGTGCAGATCCGTCATATGTGGTACTTGGATAATGGATGTTCCAAGCATATGACTGGACAAAAAGGTATGTTGACCAACTTTACAGAGAAGTATTGCAGAACAGTTAGATTCGACAACGACCAGTTTTCACCAATACTAGGATATGGTGATATGGTACATGACAAAGTCACGATCAAGAGTGTGAGCTATGTTGAAGGCTTAGGACACAACCTGTTCAGTATAGGCCAGTTCTGTGACAAAGGCTTAGAGGTCAATTTCAAAGCCAAGAGGTGTTCTGTTCGCACTGAAGAAGGCAACCAACTCTTGGTTGGCACTCGAAAGTCCGACCTATACACAATTACTTTGTCAAACGTCCAGACTAACAAGAAGGTTTGTCTACTCTTTAAAGCCTCGATGCAACAAAGCTGGCTATGGAATCGACGACTCTCTCACCTCAACTTTAGGTACATCAACAAGCTGGTCAGTGGAAAGTTAGTAAAAGGACTTCCAGAGCTGAAGTATGAAAAAGAACACCTTTGTGCAGCGTGTGAAAAGGGAAATATGAAGAGAGCTCCACATAAACCAAAGCCTCAACCGAGTACAAGCTCTCCGTTAGAGTTGTTGCATATGGACTTATGTGGTCAGATGCGAACGCAAATTCTAGGCGGAAAGAAGTACATACTAGTTATCGTGGACGATTACTCACGATACACTTGGGTCAAATTTCTACGTTCAAAAGATGAGACACCAGATGTTCTCATTACATTCCTGAAGACGACCCAGGTAAATCTGTAGAAACTGGTCAAGCTTCTAAGAACAGACAATGGAACAGAGTTCAAGAACAAAACAGTTCAAGAATATCTCGAATCGGTTGGGATATCACATCAATACTCTGCTGCTCGTACGCCTATACAGAATGGAGTGGTCGAAAGAAGAAATCGTACGCTAGTCGAGGCTGCTCGTACTATGCTAAGTCAATCTGACTTACCTCTATTTCTGTGGGCTGAAGCTCTATCGATTGCGTGCTACACTCAGAATCGCTCCATGATACACCACAGATTCAAGAAGACTGCTTATGCGTTGATCAACAACCGAACACCGACAATCAAATATTTCCATATATTTGGGTGTACGTGTTTTGTTCTAAACGATAGAGAGAGTCTGAACAAGTTCAGTGCCAAGGCGGACGAAGGCATCTTTATTGGTTATTCATCTACATCAACTGCATACCTTGTATATCTGAAGAAGTCAAAGACAGTTATTGAAAGCGTCAACGTTACGTTTGATGAAGAAATGGCTTCTGAACAACACAGTTCAGAACCTGTGATAACCGGAGTACTAGCTTCTGGGCAAATCAGTCCAGGACCTACGTCTCAAGCGATCAAATCAGATGAAGCATCAACGTCTACTAATCATTTATCTGATTTAGATTTATTATTTGAATTGTTTTATGATGAATTTCTTGGATCTAATGTAAAGAAATCTGTTGTGTGTAACACCCCGAATTTTCGTTTAGCCGTTTAGTGAAGTTGTATTGAGGAAAAAGGAAGATTTTGGGGCTGTCTACAGGACGCACGGGTCGTGCGTCCTTCTTCAGAGAAAACGCACGGGTCGTGCGTAGGATCTAGGGCCGAGGCACAGTGCTAGCGCACGGGTCGTGCGCATTTCCTTTTTTGAGGGCGCACGACTGTCAGAATGCTTTTTGAGTTTTGCCTTAAATATCTTTTTGAGAGATATTTTCATAAATATCTCTCAAATCTCATTTCTCTCTCTCTCTTCTTTTCTTTTCTCTCTCTTTTCTTCTTTCAATCTTCAAGGCTTCGTTGGTAGCTAGTTTGCGGTGTTTCTAGCAAGGGGTCGGTGTTTTAAGCTTCACCTCTTCGTCGTGATCGTTATCTGGTTTTCCGGGTTTTATTCTGAAAACCTACCGGTGAGTTCCTACTATCATTTTACAAACTTTATACATGTCAAAACTCTTATTTGCGAAATCTGAAGTATTTCTACGGTATGATTTCAAGTTCTCTACATTTTGATATAAATGAAGTTTTTGGTGATTTTCGGGGTTCCCGATCAGTTTTGACTAAAATAACGGGTTCCGCCTTATCAGAAGTAAAAGGTTGTTTTACTTTCCCATGTTGGTGGCTTATTGAAAGAATGTATATAAACTGATTTTATGATTATCTTTCTTACCAGCAGTTGGTCTGGAAAATGGCATTTTGAAATATAAATGTGTTGATAGATATTTATCTAGCTTTGTTGGTCACATGAAATATTGTGACAGGTCCTGACTGTACTAGTGGATCCCTAGGTATCGAGTCGACTTATGGCTGGGAAGGATATGCCCCTTCCGTTCTTATGGCTGGGAAGGATATGCCCCTTCCGTTGTTATGGCTGGGAAGGATATGCCCCTTCCGTTGTAGTTAGCTACATTTGATCCTCGGGGGAAACTTAGGTACGGTTATGTGAGACCCGATCCTAGCCATGGTTCAGATGTAGTCTAATGAACGAGTATGACATGGTTCCTTGGGGGCCCTCCCTCACATCGTAGTATGGACTGAAGAGTTCGTGGCCATGGTTCCATGTATTTAGCTCATAACTCGGATTTGGTGGTCTACTTTGTGTTACACCACAATCCTTGGTAAAATGGTCCTTTTGTCATCGTTTAACGAGTTTTGGACCGAAAAGGCCCGGTTGTGGCGAAATGTTATCTTTTATAAATTAAACCTTTATGAAAAGATTTTCTTATGATAGTGATGTTTATATCTCTGATTTTGAATAAACTGTATGTTCTCACTAGGCTTTAAGCCTAACACTTTTTCTCAAATGATATGTATAACAGGTTTCCCTTAGCGGTGGGTTGCCAGGGTTTTGAGAGACGGGCTTGGTCTCGAGGTTTCTTGAGATGACTAGTATTGTATCTGGGCAATTGTTAAGTCCCATTCTTTTGGTGAATTATGGAGGGACATCTGATGTAATCCAGATAGATGTGTCTAGATTAGTTTGTTGTTGAATTCTATATCTGTGCAGGTTTTGTAAAGTCTTAAGGACTGATCCCCTTTATGGAAGGTCTATATCAATGCAAGTGTCATGTTGCCATAATTCCAGGTTTTAATTTACTCTGATTTTTAGAGTGTTACAAGTTGGTATCAGAGCTCTAGTTTAAGCGAACTAGGTATGAATGTAAGATGTCTAGACTTAGACTGAGTTTGATAGGCATTGATTGTGAGATTTGGGTAGAACTTCTAAGATGAGTTAGTCTTAGAATAGACGGAGGTTATGTTAATCAAGCGTGGTGATGATGGTAACAAGAACCCTTATGTGTTATATGTTCATAATCTCACTTAGCTAATGTGATTATGAGGATATTTTACGTGAGTGTAATTGGTTTGCTAATGTTATGACAATTGGTAGACATAACGGTACGTTTCTTTCGTGCATGTTTCAGTTAAACTCTTCCTTACCCTTTCTCGTGCTTGTGTTTATCTACTCTACCTTAGTATGTTGACCGTTAGAGTAGTGCGAAAGTTTCTAAGCGAGTAAGCTAAGGAATGATTGTTGTTTATAGCAATGTCTCTTTGGAATTATAGTAAGTGCGTGGAACGCATTAAGTTAATCATCTTGAGCCAGATTTGTTGGTGGAATTAGAATTATATCTCGTTAGATCGATTCTATTTCAAGGAGTTTTGTAAGTTAATTAATGGGATGGTTGCCCTATTATGCTTGAGGTATCCGGTTGATTATAGTACGTCAGAATGTTGGGAAGCGTAGTATTAAGATGTGAGTGCCGACCGAATTCATGCATTTAGTTTATTTCTAAAATAAGGTTGCCTGAATTGCTTTTGATGAGCGTCAACCATGAAGTAAATTACATTATAACGTTTTAGCAAGACATTTAGCGCTCATCATATTTTAAACTATGAGCATAAGCATGCTTAAATTGGTTTTGTTGCACCTGATTTCAAATTATTATCAAAACTCTCTTTATTCAAGTCTAGTGTTTAAATGCTATTTGTGAATGTCGAAATAATTGTGTTTTAACGCTTGTTGAGTTAATGGGCAAATAGCCGTGGAATTTTGACCTTGACATTGGATCTCTTCCACGTATGTCAATGGTTTTAACGGAAAAGTTATTCCCATACTTTTGAGTAGGAGTTTCTTAGGAATTTTTAGTCGTGTGAGTTTTGTTGAATTCTTGAAGCTTTGTTTTACGAATTCTTTTGTCGCATGTGTATATTTTGTGATGCGTAAGTTTAATTTCATTGCATGCAAGTTATGAGTTCTTTGGGCGTCGTGTCTCATCAAAAATCTTGTCAAAATGGTCGCCTTATCTTGTGTTGCAAAATGGAAATTTGGACACCACTTGATTTTAGCATTAAGGAGCTTTATGAAAATCCAGTTGAATTATGGTGCCACATTTTACGACTTTGGTGTCACGTAAATAATTTCAGGAACATGCGCATATGCATCATTGTGTGCGTTAATTTCGGGGTTTTGTTAACAAATGTCAATCGTCGTGTACTATGTGCATTGAATTTAAGTATAACGTTGGTGTGAATGATTGCATAAACGATTTAAGTTATTTAAAAAAAAAAAGGGACTTTCGTTCTGATCGTATTTCCATCATTAACTCTTACTGTTAAAATTTCCGCAAAGCATTTAGCGAGTTAGCGGCATTTTGTCGTGGTAGTTTCTATCTTGGTCAGATGTGTTTGTCTTTTCAACGTGAAGCTTCAAACTCGATTTGAAATTTTATTTGCATCCCCGTTATTTTACCGCCATTTGGGGAATAGATTGTTGCATATGTTGAAGTGCAAGAACCTATTTTCACGTTTATAGTATAAAATATTGCGTATGTTTTACTCGGTATTTCTCAAGGTGCGAGTATTTTGTTAAGTTTACGTATTCGGTAACTTGGGTTGTTTTAACATCATAAATTGCTCATGTCGAGCTTGAATATTTCAACAAGTAAATAGCGTGGTTTACATGTTCTGGGTGATTTTGTACACGTAAAATCTACATTATGATTTATACATCTTAGAATATTTGCATTCATGAAACCTTTGGAAAATCCTTGGTCTCAATACGTGTTGAGTTTTGAGAAATCATGTCCTGGTGGTGTGTGTTTTCATAAACATTGTTTAAAGACATTTCATTATTTGGGGAACGTTAAATTTCGGTTAAATGTGTTTTAAGGTATATGAGGCTTTCGTTGGAAATTTATGTAAAGTGTCGAGCCTTTGGCTCGGGTTTTGACTGAATGAGTCGTGTGGACATTTGTCCGGATTTATAACCGCAATGAAAGATTTTCGTATGATGGAGTTTATTCGTGTTTTTGGTGAGTTAAAGTTGATTTGTGAAAAAGGAGTTCCTGCCAAAATATTTATTTTAAAGTGTTGGTGTTTTACACTAAATTGCTAACTGCTG
This sequence comes from Arctium lappa, assembly GCA_023525745.1. Lineage (NCBI taxonomy): Eukaryota > Viridiplantae > Streptophyta > Magnoliopsida > Asterales > Asteraceae > Arctium > Arctium lappa. The sequence goes on from CM042055.1 coordinate 28,968,114, forward strand.
ATAAGTTTTGGTCATTTTGAAATGTTAGTTTTATGAACATGTGAGACACCCATTTCGGGATCTTTGGTTATTTTGGTAAATAAATCATGTTGAAGTGTTTCCCTGATGATTTTACATATATAATTGGAGTTCAGTTGACGTAAATGTCATTTGGTGTATCTAATCTTATAAACCTTTTTCAGAAAATGCATATTATTGTGTTATGAGGCCTTTTGAAAACATAAGGGTATGAGTTCATTTGGAAAACGGTTTGTTCCAACCAACGATGAGATTTGAGTTAATTATACTTTTGGTCATGTTTGCATAATAGTTGGTAAAACGTGTTTTCATATTTATATCGACTTTCATTTGGGTATTTACGTACACTGTTGGGTCGTTGGCTCAGTTTTGACTAAATGGAGACTTGAGGACATTTGTACGGTTTAAAAACAGTGGTGGGATTTTGGAGTATGATGGCGATTATTCTATGCCATTAGGAGTCACATGTTTTGGAAGCTTTGGTTTTTCATTTAGAGTCGTGTAGCGTTGTAGACTGTAAAGCTGTAGATCCTTAGACAGTCTGTCTGTTTTGTAAAGCCTGAGGTTTTGGGTTGCACTTAATGACCGCTCGGGTTGGCTAGAGAGTAGACAATCGGTGGCACGAGCTGCTGAGTTGGAACTCGTCTGGATTGGATAGGCACCCGTGTCCGTAAGCCCTTGGAGTGGAACTCGACGGAGTATGGCTAGAGGCAATAAACGGTTAGAAGTTGTGATGTCTGGTATGGCATGGGAACTAAGATCGGGATACGTGGTGGAATCCAAAAACATCACGGGTGGCCCCATTCATTTGTTCTCGCCACCCAAGATGGAAACGTTTAGAGGTCATGCGAGGAAGTTGTATGGGCTGCCTACTTGCGTGTCCTTCTATTCTCTTTGTGTACGGGTCTCTCTGTCGTAGACCCGGGGTATTTTAAAAACTAATGTCATATTTTTACATGCTTTGGTTATGTGGAGTCGACGGTAAATAATGGCTTTAATATTGGGTTCTCCCCACGTATATTAAGGTTTGAATGAAATGTGTTATTCCTGCATGGTGATATTTAGTTTTCTTTTGTTTTTGGTCGTGTGAATGTTGGGCCTAGTGTCCATGTTTTCGGACGTACGATTTGAATAGTGTTACTAATATTTCATACTTCGAGTTATACAAATTGTGTCAATTTATAAAACGTATTTGTAATGAAGTATCCGTCTCTGAAAGTGCATGACTTTGAAAAGGAGTTGTTTCTATGTTTTAAGGTTCATCATTTGAAAGGTTCTGATTTAAAGAGAAGTTCATCAATTTAAATGCTTTTACTTATGTAAAACTCTTGAACTCTCTAGGCGTTAAGCTTAAATTTTTATTTATTTATTTATCTTCATGTGCATCATTTCCTGTCGGGGGTTCGGTTCTAGCAGTGCTTTGAGGAGTTGGGCCTTAGCCTTGAGCTAGAGTAAGTTGTTGGTAAAGTCTCCCGCAGGTTGGAGTTAGTCTACGCATGGGTTTCCGTAGCGCCCGTCCTTTATAAGTCCGAATGTATAGATTGGTGGTATGTTTAGAAGTTAATCTTTATAATGTGGTTGTAGACAGGGTATTTATAGAAGTATTAAGTAATTCGAATAAGGGCTATTTCCAGATTTGGGGTCGGATCGGAGTTGAGTGATAGCAGAATCTGTGTTAACTGATTTCCGGAAAGACGCTTTAGTGCGCCTTGTAAGAATATCTTTAGCGATATTAAGAATGAATCAGTGAAATCTGAGAGTTTTGGGAAGATTAGCGTCGACCGTTGGCTTTGAGTTCGGAACCGTGCAGTTTGAAAGAATTGGTAGATGGAAAGTTAAGGTCGCTAATTTCCTAGAGATAGTAATTGTCACCTAAGGTTGGGAGGCAACTGTAACCTTGAGAGTAAAAGGTTACTTTGAAGTGTTTAGTATTCGCTCGGTTAGGAGTGGTTTATGCCCAAGAAGGGTAGCTAATGTGGATGTCGGTATTAGGATCTCGTTAATGTTTCTGGTTTTTAGGTTTGAGACGATATTTTCTGCGATCAATATTCCATTGAGAAGATTTGATTTCTAGGACGAAATCATTCTAAGGTTGGGAGAATTGTAACACCCCGAATTTTCGTTTAGCCGTTTAGTGAAGTCTTAAGGACTGATCCCCTTTATGGGAGGTCTATATCAATGCAAGTGTCATGTTGCCATAATTCCAGGTTTTAATTTACTCTGATTTTTAGAGTGTTACATTGTGGTTGACAGGATGGAAGACTCAACGACTACTCATCTAACCAGTTCAAATATCTCTACTGAATCCAACTCCTCGATTCAGCAAGAAATTCCAGTTCAAATGCCGACTCCAACAGTTGAAGCTGTGACAAATAATGAAGAGACAGAAGTTGCTGTATCAGTAGGATGTTCTGTACAGACTAATCTACAGCCGGACCAAGCTGCACCTGCTGAGATTTCTGCACCTACTAGTTCAACTGCAACCATATTTCCTCCTGAACAACCTGAAGATGGTATTGAACATAAATGGACCAAAGAGCACCCGATAAGCCAGATCATTGGCGATCCAACAAAACCGGTGCAAACTAGGTCAGCGTCAATGAATATGTGTATGCATGAATCCTTTCTGAGCAAGATCGAGCCTACTCGCGTATCAGAGGCTCTTGCCGATTCAGACTAGGTGACTGCAATGCAAGAAGAGCTGAATCAGTTCGACGCACTTAAAGTCTGGAGACTCGTACCCAAACCTCAAGGTAAAACCATTATAGGTACGAAATGGGTTTTCAAGATCAAGAAAGATGAAGATGGTACCGTTATCAGAAACAAAGCAAGACTTGTAGCCAAGGGATATAGGCAAGAGAAAGGTGTTAGGTCCCAAGGCTTGAGCTTCCCAAGAGGTCACCCATCCTAGGATTGCTCTCGCCCGAGCACGCTTAACTTGTTAAGATCAAGCGTTTACCACTACACCAAAAGCAATTGCTTATGGTGAAGGCGCTACTTTATTTCTTTAAACCATGGTAGCGCAAAGCCCCGTACTAAGCGACAAGCGGACATGAGGGGCTGCACCACTTTCGTGGAGCCAGCGGGTCGGGCTGTTAGTCCCGGCCAGTTACGTACTCCCTAGTCGAAGGTGAGGGCGCTAGATGCTTGCGGCATTCCCAGCAAATGTTGGGATTTCTCCTCAACAATCCCCCCAGCATTTGCACACTGGGAGACTCAAACCCGCGACCTCGCTCTGATACCAATTGTTAGGTCCCAAGGCTTGAGCTTCCCAGGAGGTCACCCATCCTAGGATTGCTCTCGCTCGAGCACGCTTAACTTGTTAGGATCAAGCGCTTACCACTACACCAAAAGCAATTGCTTATGGTGAAGGCGCTACTTTATTTCCTTAAACCATGGTAGCGCAAAGCCCCGTACTAAGCGACAGGTGGACATGAGGGGCTGCACCACTTTCGTGGAGCCAGATGGTCGGACTGTTAGTCCCGGCCAGTTACGTACTCCCGAGTCGAAGGTGAAGGCGCTAGATGCTTGCGGCATTCCCAGCAAATGTTGGGATTTCTCCTCAACAGAAGGAATAGACTATGACGAGACTTATGCTCATGTGGCGCGTTTAGAGGCAATTCGAATGTTTCTAGCCTACGTTGCTCACAAGAACTTCACTGTCTTTCAAATGGACGTGAAGACCGCCTTTCTGAATGGCATTCTAAAGGAAGAAGTCTACGTCTCGCAGCCAGAAGGCTTTGTCAATCAAGAGAAACCGAATCATGTCTACATTCTCGACAAAGCACTCTATGGACTGAAACAAGCTCTTCACTCCTGGTATGATGTCCTATCTCAATTTTTAGTCAAGTCTGGTTTTACAAAAGGTACGGTAGATACCACTTTGTTTATTAAAAAGGAGAAAGCCGATATCATTCTTATTCAAATCTATGTGGATGATATTATTTTTGGCTCTACAAATCCTAAGTACTGTAAGAATTTTTCAAACCTTATGGTGTCAAGTTTTCAGATGAATATGATGGGAGAGATGAATTTTTTCTCAGATTACAAGTCAAACAATTTTCATCGGGGATTTTTATCAATCAATCAAAATACATTTTTGATATTCTTCAGAAGTTCAAAATGGAAAATTCTAAACCGATTGGTACCCCAATGGCACCAGGTACTAAAATTGGCACTGATCCTTCGGGAAAAGTGTTGATGTTAGGACTTACAGAGGAATGATAGGTTCTTTAATATATCTTACTTCCAGTAGGCCAGATATGATGTTTTCAACATGCTTATGTGCTAGATATCAGGCCAATCCCAAAGAATCCCATGTGTCTGCCGTTAAGCGCATTTTTAGGTATCTGAAGGGGACTGCAGATCTTGGTCTGTGGTATCCTAAAGATACTAGTTTTGAACTAACAACATATACAGACCCAGATCATGCTGGTTGCATGTTAGACAAGAAGAGCACGTCAGGTCATATACAGTTCATCGGTAATAAACTCGTCAGTTGGGCATCGAAGAAACAATTATGTGTCTCAACTTCAACGTCCGAAGCAGAATATGTAGCTGTTGCTAGCTGCTGTTCTCAGATCTTGTGGATGAGAACTCAACTGCGAGACTATGGTTTTCACTTCAACCATATCCCGATATACTGTGACTCGAAGAGGGAAATCGCGATAACAGCTAATCCTGTTCAGCATACAAAGACCAAACACATCGATGTCAGGTATCACTTTATAAAAGATCATGTCGAAAAAGAAACAATTGAACTTTACTTTGTAAAAACTGATTATCAACTTGCAGATCTGTTTACCAAACCCTTAGACGAAAAGAGATTCAATATTCTTGTCTCTAGGCTTGGTATGCTAAATCTTAAGACCTAATCGGTGGTTACCTATTAAAGTGTCTTATTGTAAATTTTTCATCATTTCTGCATTTCCGCAAGATATCTGCACATTAACAATCTGTTCATGATCTAAGGGGGAGTATGCGATGACATTGATAGATAATCATTGTTATTTTGAGGGGGAACTCATAAAATTTTTGCATTTACCTTTTATGTCAAATTTTTGTAATGCATGATTTTAGGGGGAGATTTTCAAATCAAAGGAGTATGGTTATGACTTCTGATTATTTCTGATCAGGACTCATACTTTAATCGTTTTACTGCTTTTTGTCATTTTCATTTTCAGTGAATAAATTAGCTTTGACTATGACATAAGACTTTTGCAGTTTTTGAGAGATGCTTACAAGATCATATCTTTATGACTTTAAGCTTAGATTAATGAGATGTAAGATCGCACGTAAAGGTATAATCCTTTATCTTAATCTCATATATGGATGAAAGAAGGATAACTTTCATTCATTGAAAACAATGTTCTTAAATGTTCAAACCACTTCCCGAGTCTTATTCTGATTTCATGATTTGGAAGTGTGACTTTAAATATTTTCAAGATCTATTTGTGCTTTAACTGAAATAGTTAAACCATTTTGAGCATCATATGCATCATAGGAAAACATGATTTCATTGTGCTAGGACTTAACATAACTTCTACGGAATCACCTTAACCAGTCATTTCTACCCAAGAAGTTAATCCATAGTGATTGAGTGTAAGAAGTCGAAAAGAAATGAGTGTGGATTATGTGATGAGGTATATCAGAAAAAGAGAGTTTGGTTAGAGTGAGCTTAATGTTTAAAAGAAAGAGGGTGTGAGAACAGAGTTAAAAAAATTATCAGAACTCTGCACCAACTACTTTCTGAGCCGGGCAACCACATTTCTAATGTTTCACAAATCTTTGGTGATCATTATTGAAATATGCAACTAGCCCATGCCAACTCTTGATCAAACCTCACCAATTACTCATTTTCTTCTTAACAAGAAAGTGTTTCACATTTTCAAAGGGGACGCAACACATTTGCTATCTGATTTTCATTTGGAAAATCTGCATATTGAAAAGAAGGAAGTCTGCCCCACCTTCACACTTCAATCATGCACATTGAGTCTGTGTTTAACTTACTGTTGTCTCAGTGGTTTACACAAATTTTGAGCCTATAAGCAATCATCCGTGCTTAATTCTTTCTATCACAAGCACGAACACACAAGGAATTTGTTTCTTTGTCATAACGTTCATAGAAATTGCCTTTGTGGTGTTTCGATGATTGAATGGAAGCCCTGGGGGGAGTGAACATCAAAAAGATCCTTTCCAATGTGTATTTGTTACACACAGTGACTTAGTGTTACTGACAGGCATTTTAACAGATTCATTTGTTGATTCAGGTGTTACACGGTTATTTTTTCTGGATTTGCAAAGATCTGGATGAATATCTTTTGAATTGACAAACCAGAGGCTCCAAATGAAAGACATTTCTTACTCAGAGTTTTGATGAAATCATTTCTCTATTCATCAAAAAGGGGGAGAACCTAAAGCTTGAAGAAATGTCCATTACATTTCAAAAGACATTGGAAAAGAGAAGAACTAACCAAGAAATGAGAGAGTTCAAAGTATTCTGAAGACATGCTGATTTTAGAGAAATTTTATTTGAAGATACTTTGCTAAAGCATTCTGAGCTAAAACCTAGAGATTATTACATATGGAAGATAGAGAAGGAGATTGCATCTTCTAAGCTGAAAAAGAAGACTGAATTGCTAAAATCTTTTTAGTAATGATCTTGATCCAAAGGGGGAGATTGTTAGCGCACAGATCTATTGGATTCAAGATCATCCAATCTGAAGATCCAATCTGAAGCTAATGCTGGAAAGTCAACTCTTAATATAAGTCAAATGTCGTTTGTAATAAAATGTCAAAGTTTAGTTTTTAGTATTTTATTATTATTTCTAAATATCTAAGTTATTAGATATTATTTAGATATTAGTTTTGTATCAAGTTGATGTTAGTATGTTAGAGAAGCTAACTTAGATATCAGATCAAACACACACACTTTACTGTTCATAGAGAGAAAACATCGAGAGCTTCAAGAACAAACATCAACCTTGTAATCCATTGATTATTAATCAAACAGGTTGGTAAACGTATATGTGTTTGATTCTATAAAAACTTGATAATATTGTGGACCGACAACGTTAACCAGTGTTTTCTACCCAAGAAGTTAATACTTGAGTGATCGAAGAGTGAGGAGTCAAAATACTGAGTGTGGGTTGTGTGATGAGGTAAAATGGAAATGAGAGTTTGGTTAGAAGCGAGCTCAATAATTAAAAGAAAGAGGGTGTGAGAACAGAGTAAAAGAATATCAAACTCTGCACCAACTTTTTCTGAGTCGGGCAACCACATTTCTAGTGTTTCACAATTCTTCGTGAACATTATTGAAACATGCAACTAGCCCATGCCAACTCTTGATAAAAACCCCACTAGCCACTCATTTTCTTCTCAACAAGAAAATGTTTCAATATTTCAAGGGAACGCAACACATAATCTATCTAGTTTTCATTTGGAAAATCTGGATATTGAAAAAGAAGGAAGTCTGCCCCACCTTCGCACTTCGATTATGCACAATCGAGCCTGTGTTTCAATGGTTTACACAATTTTGAGCCTATTAAAAGCAATCATCTGTGCTTAATCCTTTCAAAACACAAGCACATACACACAGAGAATTTGTATTTATGTCAAAACGTTCATAGAATACACTTGTGTTATGCGATGATTGGATGGAAGACTTGGGGGAGTGAACATCAGAAAAGATCCTTTCCAATGTGTATTCTTTACACACAGTGACTTCGTGTTTCTGACACGCATTTTAACCGATTCATTTGTTGATTCAGGTGTTACACTCATAATTTGTCTGAATTTGCAAAGATTCAGATGAATATCTTTTTGAATCGATGAATAGTTAGAGGCTCTGTGTTAAAAGATCAGTGATCAGAACAGATTAAATACATTTCTTGTAAAGTTTTGATGATTTCATGCTTCTATCATCAAAAAGAGGGAGAGGATAAAAAAAATGTTTACGAGAGGATCAAGAAATATTTCAGAAGTGATCAAGAATTGTCAATTTGAAGAAAGATTGTTGAAGTTTGTTGGAAGCTGAATCATAAAAGTTCAAAGATTTCAGAAGACGAGCACAAATTTTACTGAAATTTTCTTTGAAGACAATTTGCTAAAGCAATCTGAGCTGAACCTGAAGATAATTTATTTTCGATATCTAAAAGAGGTTTTACAACCTTGAGGAGATTGTTACTATTCTTGAAGACAGATTTTGGAAAGATTGCTAAAAGTTTTGAAGACAGTTTTATCAAAGAAAAGGAAGATTGTTTTGAGCATGAAGAGGAGACTGAGCTTCAGTGTTTATTTTGCTAAAGTTCTACAAAGGGGGAGATAAAATTGATCAAAGGGGGAGATTGTAAATTTTGTGATATAAAGGGGGAGATTGAATTGCAAAATCTTTTAGAGATGATCTTGAATCCAAAGGGGGAGATTTTTAGCGCATATATTGGAAGGATACAAGATCACGAAATCTGAAGCTGAAAGTCAAGTCAAAGCTCAAAGTCAACTCTCAAGCATGAAAGTCAAAGTCTTTTGTAATAAAATGTCAAAGTCAAAGTATGTGTTGTAAGAGTTTTGTAGTATGAGTGTTTCTGTTGCTTGCGTGTTTTGTGGTGTGAGAGTTTTATTCTTAGTATATATAGGTAGTGGTGTGCGTGTTGTCATAAGTAGAGATTGAGACATAGTGTTGTGCGTATATCAGTGTTAGAGAGAGAAAGTGTCAGAGAGCTATATTGTAAGTAATTCTGTGGTTGTGAAATACAAATGGAAATTGATTGAAATGGTGAATTGTCATCTTGTTTACATTGTTATCTGGGATAACAGTTTGAACTTAGCTTTCTGCGAGTTTTATGTTAAGCTCAGTGTCTTGAGTGTTCTTGACTTATCATTTTTTTGAGTCCCAACATGTTTTAAGAAAATTTTCATGTGTTTGTGAATTCATGTGATACAACATAATTTTGAGAACAAAATCAAAATTATCAAGTGTTTTGGTCATTTTTTTTATCTTTTCTGTATTTTTTTTGTGTTGTTGCATTTTGTATCTTGCAATAGTGTATGTTATCCTTGTGAGCTGAAAGTACATTCTTTTGGTACTTTGATACTTTGTATCAAAAAATTTCTAGAAAAATAAGTTTTTGGGATTATTGCTAACATATTGGATTTTATCCAATAATTTTGCTCTATTTCAGGTACTAACATGGCAGATGAACATTCTCATGATCCCATTGTCCAAATGGATGAGAATGATCCGAACATATCAAAAGAAACACCAATGCCATCTTCCAGATCCCATGTGCAGTCAGTAATTGGTGGTGAACCTGATCTTGCCCTCATCAACCCCACTGAATATTTGTTGCTATCTCCGAACAACCACCACGTGGATTTTGACAATCTCAATGTCAATCCACTTGTCATAGAAATCCTGAAAGGTCATCCACTGAACAAAGCACTGACAGATACTACTAATGTACCACTCATATATCTGCAGCAAGCTTGGAAGACTATTGAATATGTGGTGGAAATCAACAATAACAAGTATTTCAGAATCCGGATAGATAACTTCACGTCAGTTCTGACCTACCGAAGGCTCAGACTCATCTTGGATCTACCAGAAGCTGATTCTAGAGAAGGGAGAGCAACCTTTGACCTATACACTGTTGATTCTGAAGTTTTTGAAGGCATCCGAGCCTTGGGGTGTGACCCATAATTACTAGCATATAATTCACACAATCATTTAGAAAACAATCTTTATTGATTTTAATCACAGATTACATCGAAGTCAAAGATCTAACATAGTGCTACAGATCTCATGTAGTGTTCTGTGTATATGTGTGCGAGTTCTTACCAACCTTCTCAATCTAACAACAAAGACAACCTATTTATACAAAGTCAACATAGTTGACTTTACAACTCAAGACCCCTTAACTTTCAACCTATTACAACCACGACCCTCTATTTTAATCTTGAATACAATTCTAGTCTAACAATCTCCCCCTTTGGATTCAAGATTAAAAAAAATTACAATTATCTTCAGGTCTTCTTGTCTTCAGAAATGATAATCAGCAAAAATCTTTTTCAGTTTTGAATCTTGAAAACTTTAACATCTTCAGCAAAATTTGAAACTTTGACATTCTTCAACTTTAAAATAAATCTCCCTCTTATACTTTCCAAAAACTTTGACACATTCTTCACAACCATTGAAATCTTCAAACGAACTTTACAACTTCAAAACTTTGTCATTTTTTTTTCTTTGATGTTTCTTGCTTTGGCTTTCACTTTGACAATCAACCATCTGTCTGATATGAATATCTCCCCCTTTCATTACATTTCCTTTGACTTCTTAGTAATATCAACATTGTTCTGACTTGGACTTTGAAAAACTTTCTCCAATTATGTAAACTTACTTTGAAACCTTGATATATCTCCCCCTTTCGATGAATTATGAGAATCAGAATCATCAAAACTTTTTCAATGTCAGCACAGTGTTTGAAAGATCTCCCCCAAATCATATGATAAGAACAATCTTCATGACTAACAATCTCCCCCTTGTGGTGAAATATGAACAATCTCTCACTTTGACAATAAATGATCAATCTCCCCCAAAGAGTAATAGGAAAGAATCTTTTGTCTGATCTGAATGATCCGTCAATTCATAAATGTATTCATCTAAATCTTTTCAAATTCAGACAAATTAAGAGTTGTAACTCTGAATCAACAAATGAAACAGTTAGGAATGCCTGTCAGTAACACAAAGTTACTGTGTACAATGTAAGAAGCTTGAGATGATGTTCACTCCCCAGGACTTCCATCCAATCATTGGAAAACACAAGGTATTTTCTATGAATGTTCTGACAGAAAAACAGATTTTTTGTGTGCTCGTGCATGTGTTATGAAAGAATTAGCGCAATGATTGCTGTTAAGGCTCAAAATTATGCAAATGATTGAGACAACAATGATTATACATAGACTCAAATGTGCATGAAAAAGGGTCAAAGGTGGGGCAACTTTCCTTCTTTTTCAATATCAGTATCTTCCAAGTGAAGAACCAATAGATTATGTGTTGCATCCCCATAAAATGTGAAACATTCTCTTTTTAAGAAAAGAATGAGTAGCTGGTGGGGTGTTTGCAAGAGTTGGCATGGGCTCTGTTATTGTATTTTGTTTAGATCAATGTTTTTTGACTTTATGTTTGACTTTATGTTTTGAGTGAACTTTGTAGTGAGGTTTTAAAATGTAATGTTGCTTGAGAGAAAGTCAAGGGTATAAATAGTAAGTCTTTGAGTGAAGCTTGTAACTCATGTCATTGTACGCACACTTGTGATTAATCAGACATATGACTTTCTCTCTCTACACTCTCTCTCTAGAATCTTGAATTGAATTGTTGTTAATTGCTTGAATTGGACATTATCAATTGGTATCAGAGCCTGCCCAAAGAGATTTTAGAGTGAATTGATTGTCATTTTCGATCGAATTTATGAAAAAAAATTCAAGAACAGTCGTATTTTCAGAAATTTACTATTTGATCGATTTTTCAGTGGTTTGTTGAAATTCGTGTGTAATTCTGTAATAGATGTGATCGATTAGTGTTAGAAAACACTTTGTATTCACACACAAACACGAATTAATCATTTGATTGATGTAATTTTTGAATTTCTTGGATTTTCAGTTTCACGAACACAGGGTCTGTATTTCTGTTAAATCGCACTGTATTTTTCAGTTTTGATCATAGTTGTTTGTTCGAATTGTGTTCCAGTTTCATTTTTGAATCTTATGGATGTGTTTGTAAAGCAATTCTCAGGATTTTTTAGCTTTTGATCGATTTTCAGAAAGCAAGGAAAGAACTAGCTAGATCTGAGATTCGCGCTAAGGAGGAACGCACAAATCCCTGTTTATGTTTGTTGTGCATGTTTTGCAAGTTCACGCATAGTACGTCTTGCGAGAAACAGCTTCGCGCAAAGGGTTTTCTCATTTGATTTGCGAGTTTTTATTCCTCAGAAATTTTCTAAGTTCAGATCGCGCACGTCTCTTCTGCGAGTTTCATTGTTTGCGAGTTTGCATTCTGCGCATTTTGATCTGCTCGAAAATTTTCTAAGTATGGTTCTCGCAATAGCTTCTGAGAGTTTCTACTAGCTTGCTAGTTTACATTCTTCTACAAGAAGTTCAAGTTTCGAAAATTTTTCTAAGTACAGTTCGCGCATACAGTTCCTTGCGAGAAGTCACTTCGCGCTAAAAGATATTTGTGAGTTTCTCACTTCGTGCTCTTAGTGTTTTGCGAGTTTTGGTTTCGCACAAGAAGCATTTAGCGAGAAGTAAAGGAATAGTGACTTGCGAGTTCCAGTACTGTGCGAGTTTCATACTTGTATTTTTCAGGAAATCTGTTTTCAGTGACAATCTGTATTTGACTCTTCTAGTCAAATATTTCTGAATCTTTTGGGAGATCTTTATTATTCAAGCTGTCTTTCAGTAATCTTTCTCAGTCGTCCGACATGTCTCGAGATCTGCTCAGCATAGGATCAAAATCCAAACCACCGGTCCTTCAAGCCGATGAATACCCACAATAGAGGAAAAGGATGATTAATTTTCTCAATAATCAAGATAAGAAGTTGATGAACTCAATTCTGAATGGTCCTCATTTTCCACACGTAACTGTTGCAAGAATTGCAGCTACTGACAATAATCCTGAAATTCCCGAAAGGAATGTAGGAAGAGATCCTATTCAGTATTCTGAAACAGATAAAGAGCTAGTGGAAAGGGATGCAACTGTTTTGACATTTATGATAATGGCCATCCCAAATGACATTTTCAACCGTGTTGATAGCCGGGAATCCGCCTAGGACAATTGGGATGAGCTAGAGAAACAGTTCATGGGATTAGCAAAGTCTATCAAGACTAAAAGGAATCAGAGTATCAATGCCTATGAAGGATTCAAAGCAAAAGAAGGAGAATCTCTGAGAGAGGCATATGATCATTACAACATCATCCTAAATGATTTGAGAAGGAACGGGGTTCAGAAGTCAGAATCTGAAATAAATTTCAAGTTTATCAAGAATCTTCAGCCAGAGTGGGATGTTTACACAATTCAAATGCAAATCATTAAAGACATGGATGAAGAAAAGCTGAATGATCTGTTCTGTGCTCTAAACCAACACGAGGACAAGGTAAAGGAGCAAGCTGCGGTGAATAAAGAGTTGTTACAGTTAAAGGACAAACAAAAGAAGGTAGAAGACTCTTTGACACTAATAGCTCAGAGCAAGGGAAAGACGGTTAAGTCAAGTTCTGGTTCGGGAAAGAGTATGAAGAAGAAAGCCCTGATCACCAGCATGATTAACAATTCAGACAGTTCAGAGGATGATACTCCGGATGATTCTGATGATGATGAACTAACCGAATTTGCAGAAAAGCTTGCAATTCTGACTTCGAGTTCCATAAAAGGTTTGGTCGGAAAAAGTTTTACAACAAGCCGAAGCATGAGTCTTACAAGTATAGCAAGCACAAAGGCAGATATGAAGAGAAGAAAGAGAAAGAGAAGAAAGAGGAGAGAAAAGAAGAAAAGAAAGAGGAGAAAGAAAACTCTGAAAAATGTTTTAACTGTGGAAAGCCCGGTCACTTCGTCAAGGACTGCCCAGAAAAGCGTGTCAAGAACTACGAGTATTACAAGAAGAAAGCTCAATTGGCAAAAGCAATGGAAAAGGGCACAACTTTAAAGGCTGAAGAAGAGATATGGTTTGAATACTCTGACAATGAAGAGACCGAGGTTGCTAAAGTGAATCTGACTCAAGTCAACTTAATGGCACATCTGAATGATGAGTCAGATTCTGAGGTAAATTCTAATTCTGATAATTCTGAATATCTTGATGATAATGATGAAGTAATGAACTTGATGTGTCAGATCAATCTGATGAACTCTGAGTTTTTGAAATTAAAAGAAAATTTCAAACAACAAAAGAGTACAATACAAGGACATCAAGATCAGACTTACATCTATAAAATCTTGGCTGATGAAAAAGAAGAAGAGAAAAATGTTCTGAAATTGGATATAACTAAACTTCAAACAAGAATTTCTGAACAACAAAAAGAGATCATTACTTTAAAAGATAAGAATCTTGATCTAACTCTTAAGTATGACATTATTTTGAAAGACAGGACGAAAGCTTACATGAAGATCAAGGAATTGGAAGATCTGAATTTTAAAAGAGGTCAAACGAAACAAACACTTAAAATTTTAACAAACAATCAGAAAGACACTCGATTTTATAAAGCAAAACCAGGTCTCGGTCTTTTGGATGTGGATGTTTTGAAAAAGGCACCCTAAAACCTTTACAATTTTAAAAAGTCGGGTGATGAACCTATTGTTTTAATTCCACACATCCTAGAGACATTTGTTAAACCTGAGACTCCTGAGTCTGAATTTCCTAAGATAGAAAAGGAAGAGACGGTAGAAGAAAAGACAGAAATTGAAACTGAATCAGAGACTCAGTATTTTAAATCTGTTAAATTTTCATATGATGAGTTAAATTCTTCTTACGAAAGTAACAAGAATTCTTTTGTTGAAAATGAAAATAATTTTAAAGCAAAATCTGAGTCTTCTAGATCCAGTTCTGATTCTGACACTACTAAAACTGTTTTGACCTGCTCAATCTTAGAAGATAAAAATGAAGAGGTCATTTCTGATAAGTCTGATTCTGTTTGTACTTCCAAATTTTCTGATCTTGAATATCAACAAGCCTTGGATAAAATTGAAGAATTACAAAGGCAAATCTCCCATCTCAACAACATTGTTAAATCTAAATATTGTATCCAAGATTTAATAGGAAAGTCAAATATGTAAAAGTCAACATTGACCTTGTAATAGTTAGTTTTATAATGTTTAGTTTCCTTAGCCCTTAAGGCTTTGTATTAGTTTTGTGGTATATATAGGTTTGCCTTTGTAATCATGTAAAAACGATCTAGAGGCTAATGCATATTGTAATTCTAGAGTTGGTGTAATTCAAGATCTACTTTCTCTCTCTAGACTTTCTATCTCTAGTTCTTGAGCTTAATGATGATATCTTGAGTAATTAGCTTGTTGTGATTGGGATTTTATGTTTAACAGAGTCCAAGATCACTGATTCTTTAGAGAGAGAAAGTAGAGAGAGAGGAATGGAGCACAAAGTAACAATTCAGATTAAAGTGCGTGTGAAACATACAAGGAACAAAGACCAAAGGGACTTAAATACCCTTGGTCAGATACAACACAGTATGACTCTAAACACAGTATTTGACCAAGACCTATAAATACAATGATTACTATAAAATCAGACCTAACAATCTCCCCCTTAGTAATCATTGGCGCTTTGGTCTTCAAAAATCATCTTCTATAACAGCACGGACCAACAAAGCGACTTTGAGAAGCTTTCTGACTTTTAAGAAAAAAATTCTTCTCAGCATATTGCAGTTTGAAATTGTCTTTGCTGCTTTAGCTCTAGACGATACACCTATTTTGAATGATCTTGAATGAACTATGGTGTTCGGAGCAGGAACCACAAAAGAATTGGTTGTAGCTGAGAGATAGAATCTTTGAGCGAATCTTGATCAGCAGATAATCTTTTGAGCTCTTTGTCTCTTAAACTTTTCCTTGACTTCTCCCCCTCATGACCTTGATGATCTTGATCAACTTGGTCATGTAAATATTGGAGACGAGACAGCGTAAGATCTGCAAAATCAAAGAAATAGAGAAAACAGAGGAGGTTTGCGTTCCATGCAGGAAGCGCAAAGCAAGGTTTGCGTTCTATGTGTGACGCGCAAAGCAAGGTTTGCGGTTCACATGTGACGCGCAAAGCAAGGTTTGCGGTTCATGAAGGAAACGCAAAACAAGCTTTGCGTGTCATGCCTGAAGCGCAAAGAAGACTTAGAAAAAAATTTACCTTGTTAAGCTCTTTGACTCCCCCTACACAAATGCATTAGATAAGACAATTCGAGATAGCATTCATGTAAAGAAAATTAGACACTCCCCCTCAAAAACAGATATAATCTTTGAAATACATTCTCTTTGTTCACTCCCCTTGAATAATGCATTAACCCATTAAAATATATTTATGAGAACACAATGATCAAATATTAATGTTGAAAGAAAAATATACTGAATTTAAATTTTGAAACAACTAAACATATAAAATTTTAAACACTAAACAAATAAACTTCTACAGAGTAAAATATTACAAATTTATCAATCATTAGAAATCAAACATATGTTGTAGGATACAAGAACGAGTTTCATTGCATATCAAGTTAAGACATGTTCAGTTTCAAAAACTTCCAACAATCTATTCATGTGCTCACATGCGAATCTTCAATTAGCTTCAAGAAAATGCAATTCTAAAAATCTTATAGAGAACTTTGCATGTACTGACACTAAGTCATCAAAAATTAAGACTTTCACAAATTTACAGGTTTGTCGCAACTCAAATATATCACCAAGTATCATGAGATGTGTTCTCATTGACATCTTTTAGCAGTGTGCTCATTGGCATCTTAACATGAGTGTGCTCTTTGGCATCTTTTAAGCTCGTGCACTTTGGATACCAATTGTTAAACATAAAATCCCAATCACAACAAGCTAATTACTCAAGATATCATCATTAAGCTCAAGAACTAGAGAGAGAAAGTCTAGAGAGAGAAAGTCTAGAGAGAGAAAGTAGATCTTGAATTACACCAACTCTAGAATTACAATATGCATTAGCCTCTAGATCGTTTTTACATGATTACAAAGGCAAACCTATATATACCACACAACTAATACAAAGCCTTAAGGGCTAAGGAAACTAAACATTATAAAACTAACTATTACAAGGTCAATGTTGACTTTTACATATTTGACTTTCCTATTAAATCTTGGATACAATATTTAGACTTAACAAACATGATTGTTGAATTGGAAGAAGCAAATGAAAATTTTGGGATGGAACTAGACTCGAGCTTTATTCAAAACGAATCTTTGCAAAAAGAAATACAAAGTCTAGAATCTCAGATTTTCAAATTATCAAAAGGAAAAGAGGTTATTGTTGAAAAAGATATTCCAATTTCTGTGACTAAAAGTGTTGAGTCTTCATCCGAGTCCATAAAGACAAAAGAAAAAAGGTGAATGTTCTTATTCTTCATCATCTGATAATATTTTTAAATCTATTCCTGTTTCAGATGAAAATGTGAAGAAAGACTGTTTGAAGCAAAAGAAGACTTCAGTGGAAAAGACTGTGAATGAAGTAAATAAATGCCAATGTAATAGAGTAGTGGATGCTTGTAATAATGTCAATCAACAAAGTTTCAATAAAACAAAAATGTTTTTCCGAAAAGAGTTGTTGACGCAAGCTACTACTAGATTGCAATGTTCATATTGTCTTAGTAGTTCATTCTCTTGAAAACAAAAGTCTTCAAAGAAAAATAAACATGTCCAATTTAAGAACATGAAATCTTCTACTCATTCTAAAGCTAACAAAGCCGAGATATATTCTTTAAAGAAGAAAAATAATGCTTTTCATGTTAATAAAATTGCTGATGTGAAGTTTGTGTGGAAATGGATTTCGAAAGCTGAACTTAACACACAAACTCCACCAAAAGGACCAAAATTTGAATGGCGCATTAAAGGGTCATCAGCAAATTTAAATACTGTTAAGAGTACTAACAAGAAAGGACCCATATTCATATGGGTACCTAAAGTTAAGTGATTGTTGATTTCAGGCGTGTCATATGTGGATTATTGATTCTAGAGCTTCAAGACACATGACAACTCATAAACACCTGTTGTTCGACTACGTAGACCATTACGCAGGTACAATAAACTTTGGAAATGAGATGAAAGGCTATGTCAGAGGTTATGGGACTATCAAGAACAGTATGATCACAATATCAAAGGTTCTGTATGTGGAAGGCTTGGCTTACAATTTGTTCTCCATAAGCCAATTTGCAGAAAAGAAATGCAAGATAGAATTTTATGCTGATTATTGCTATATTAAGGATCAGAGTGAAGCAGAACTTATGAAAGCCGGTAGAATGGGATTGTTATATGGTGTTCACTTCCCAACACTGAAAGCGTCTAATCCAGTATGTCTGATTTCCAAGACATCAACAGAAGAAAGATGGTTATGGCATCAGAGACTATCTCATCAACATTTCCGTGATTTGAACAAGCTGAGGACACAGCCGTTAGTGACTGGACTTCCTGAATTGAAGATTGAACAAGACTCACTTTGTTCATCCTGTGAAAAAAGAAAGATGAAGAGAAGTTCACACAAATTAAAGATGCTATCCAACTGTAACAAGTGTTTGGAGCTCATTCACATGGATTTGTGTGAACCAATTAGGATTCAATCCATCAACGAAAAGAAATATATCTTAGTGATAGTGGATGAATACTCTCAGTATACCTGGATAGAGTTTCTGAGGCAGAAATCGGAGGCTCCTGATCTAATCATCAAGTTTATCAAGAAGATTCAAGTTCTTATGCAAAGCCCGGTAAAACAATTGAGAAGTAATAATGGAACAAAATTCAAGAATGCGACATTGCAAACTTTTCTGGAATATGTTGGTATATCACACAATTTCTCTGCCGCGATGACACCTCAACAAAATGGGGTCGTTGAACGCAAGAACAGAACTTTGGTAGAGGCTGCTCGTACAATGCTGGAATATTCTGAACTACCAATGTTTCTATGGGATGAGGCTGTAGCAACTGCGTGTTTCACACAAAACAGGACGATTATCCATAAACGCTTTAATAAGACATCTTATGAATTGATTAATGGTCGTAAGCCAACTTTTAAATTTTTTGGTGTATTTGGATGCAGATGCTATGTACTCAACGATCGAGAGAACTTATCAAAGTTTCAACCAAAAGCCGATGAGCGGATATTCATTGGGTATTCTCTCCAGTCCAAAGCATACAGAGTCTATAATACTCGTACAAAGACGGTGATCGAAAGTGCAAACGTAACCTTTGATGAAAAAAAGACAAGGACTTCTGAAAAAAACAGTTCAGAACTCGGATATAAAGGAAACGACAAAGTTTCTACTTCGTCAAGAGTAGAACCTGATCAACAACAGACTAAGAAATCTGACTCTTACACTGATTCTGATCTTGATTTATTATTTCTAGATGCTTTTAATGATTTATCTATTGAAGATAATAATCAAGAAAATTTAGGAAATACTAACTGATACGGATGTTTGCACACCTCTAGACATGTGATAATTGAATCTCAAAGCAAGTATACAATGGGATCCAATATCGTCTTTTCAAGTAATAAAATGGTAAAATACCGAATATCGTCCCACAGAGATTGGTGTAAAAGCATAATAAAAGTGTAGTAAAAGAAGAGATTTCAGATGGCGAATTTGAAGACTTTGTTTGAGTTGGTTAACAGTGATATGATTAACAAGATATATAAAGATAGAATGGGTGCAAGACTTAAAGTGAGGAGTAAACACAAATTCTGGAGGTCAATGCTATAGGAATGCTATAGCTTTAGTTCATCAACAACAAGTTCCACCATGTACTTTAAAGAGGATCCTTCCGGATATCTACCATTGCACTTTTGTTTAGCCTTCAATCAACATATGCCTATGCAAATGTCCGGACCAGTGTGAGTGTCAAATGGTTTCTTTAAAGTATATGGAAAAACAAATGCCTTTGTTTAAAAATCACTCTTCCGAGTCGATTCCCATATCATTCAAGTTGACGTGTTCTTAGTGGCTCATTCCTGAGTCCACTACACTTTAACACTTTGACTAGTGATCAACCCGTCAAGAATCAATCGGTTTGAAAAACAAAGATAGCAAGTTCCCTTGCTAGTAACTCTTCCAAGTATACTTCCCGTATCATTCAAACCGACGTGCTTTTTCATGGCTTATTCCTAAGTCCATGACACTTTCACACTTTAAGAAGTGATCAATTTGTCAAGAAGTGCTTTTGGATTTATAAAACTTAAAATGACATAGTGGAACAATGTTATTGAAGAAACAAAGTCCACTAGTTTTTGGTTTACAACCTCCCTTTTTGTCTCACACCCAAACTATAAAATTAGCTACTCATTACGTAATATAAATTGCAATAAAAGTAAATGACATAAATTAAAGACATAATGTAAATGACGGTATATAAATGACAAAAATTAAATGACGGAAATGTAAAACGCATAACATAAGTATAATAAGTAAAGAAATATAAGGACAAACAATTAATAATGAAGAACACAAATTATAAAACTATGAAGACTTAATATTAAACTTTATAGAGAGAATTTCAATATAGCAATTCTTTCCTTGGATGAATTACCACCAAAAGATGATGATAAAGATATCCCAAACAAGAGAACACAACCCCTTATTTATACCAAACCATGATGGCAAAATGGTAAAATTAGGAGACTTAAAAATAATATAAAAGGACTACCAACTAAAGTTATTACTAAGCTTTTGTCCAACCCATTGTGTATACTTCCAGCCAAAACAAATGGATTAAAATAACACCAAGATTTGGAAATACAAAAAGTCAAGATTTCATTTGTCTTCAAAAAGTGTTCTTTAAGCTTTATATTCCAAACAGACCAATGCTCCAGCATTCAACCTGACATTACAATAAACAAAGGATTTTAGGCCGTTTTACGCAAAATAGCAACAATTAGTTAAATACTATACTTAGTTCCATGCATGAGAGAAAATATAAAATAAGATAAGAAAATGACTCAATTATTCGGGATAAAGAAAATTTAAATCCTAAAAGAAAAGAAAAATACGCAATATGTATTGAAAACTCAATACATATCACAACCTCAAACTTAAAGTTTTGTTTGTCCTCAAGCAATAAAAATAAACTAAGAAAATGACTCAAAGTGATTGCAAGATAATAGCAATAAGTGCGCACAATGTTTAGATTATATCACATACAATTCATAGCCTTTCATAAATCCAAAATGAGACCTTCATAACCTAGTTATGCGTATGTACCATATGCTAGCAAGACTCTTTTCTTTGTCAACCATTACACAAACTTCATTTAGGTTCACTAGGACTTGTAGGGTCACTCTTTTTATGGCATATCTTTTCTCACCAAGCCTTTTCTCACACCAATATTCACCAAAATGTTCAATTTTTGGCACTTTGTGCTCTTTTACCCTATGGGGTATTTTTTTTCAATTTTTGTGCACCTTTACCCCTATGGGGTATTTGTGGTGTTTTTGACATGTGAGATTTGTACACCTTTACCCCTATGGGGTATTTGTGGTGTTTTTGTCATATGAGAGCTTTGCTCTTTTGTATTAACGTGCTTTTCCCATTTTGGGTAACTTGTAACCCCCTCAACCTCAAACTTAGAAGTTGACAATGTCCTCATTGTCTTAAAATGAATGCACAAAATTGTGTTTAAAAAGGTTACAAGTGGCTAAAATGGTGTATAAAAAGAAAGCCTAGGTCATCCCCTAAATATGTGAAGTTTGTGTAAGTCAAATTGTGTCCCAAAAAGAATAATTCTAGTTCTTGCAAGAGCACAATATTAGGTGAAAGTCATACAACTATGGAATTATTAGGGCTATGTACTCAAATGATATATTAGACTCTACACATGCAATCTTGCAAATAAAAGAAACCTAAAAGAATGAAAAGTTATCCCAGACTCAAAACTGAAAATTAAAAACATGGAGACTAAGAAAGATGATTAAACCTGGCCTACTCATGAGGAGTAGGTTGTGAAGTTCCAGCTGCATATGTGGATGGCAATGCTGCAGCATCACCCACTGTCACTTTCTTCAACAACACTGCCCTTTCCTCCAGCAGGTGTTGGTTCTCTTCATGGAGCCTTCTATTTTCTGCCTTGAGCTCCTTTAACTTTGCTCTCAACCTCCCCGAATTGCTCCTTGTATTAGCTTCTAAATCAACCTTGAGTTCTTTCACTTTTGTTCTGACTTTCTTTTGCCCTTTGTCCACCAATTCAATCTTCATTATCTCCACCCTGTCCCTGAATTCTCCTTTTTGATCAAGCAATCTATTCATGTACCTGTTGTTTTGTGCAAACAAATCTTGCATCATGGTCATCACATCTTGGTCAGTAGTGGTCCCTCCTAAGGCTTTTATGTGCAACATCAACTTGTCCACCAATTTCTTTTCTTGATGAAAATCTAGAGTAGATGGTATGATGAAAGGAAAATTTTCTTCTTTTCCTAGAGAAACATATTTTAGATGAGATGGGAGTTGTTTTAACTCCAGGTTAGGTGATGAAACAATGGATGATGTGAAAGGTTTTTGCTCACTTTTTTCCAGCAGCTCAAATGCTACATCATTCACTTTGATAGTCTCTTCTTTTCTTAAGGCAAACTCCTCAACATCATTTTCCTTTTCTATGAATAACTCCTCATCACCCTCTTCCTTCAGCTTAAAGGCTTTTCTAACTCCCTCATCATGACACAATGATTCATTCACACTTAAGTTTAAACAATCCTCTACATCATCAGGATATTTCAAGGAATTGAAAACATTAAATGTGACTTTTTGATCTTGAAGCCTCATGGTCAACTCTCCCTTTTGAACATCTATCAAAGTTCTTCCGGTGGCTAAGAATGGTCTTCCTAAAATGATAGGAATATCATTATCAGCCTCAAAGTCTAAAATGATGAAATCTGCCGGAAAGATGAACTTATCAACCTGAACTAAGACGTCCTCAATTTTTCCTTTTGGGTAGGCAATGGTCTTGTCAGCCAATTGGAGTGTAACAGTGGTGGGTCTAGTCTCTCCTATTCCTAAGTTGTTGAAGACAGATAAAGGCATGAGATTGATGCTAGCTCCCAAATCACACAAAGCCTTCCCAATATCCTTCCCACCTATTGAACAAGGAATGGTAAAACTTCCTGGATCTTTCAGCTTAGGGGGTATTCTATTGGTCAAGAGAGTACTACATCCCTCAGTAAGATCAACGGTTTCATACTCAGTCAACTTCTTCTTCTTACTTAAGATGTCTTTAAGAAACTTGGCATAACTGGGAATTTGCTCAATTGCTTCAACAAGGGGTATGTTGATATGCAATTCTTTAAACACATCCAAAAATTTCTTAAAGTGCAATTCTTCCTTCTGATTCCTTAACCTTTGGGGAAAAGGTACATAGGGAGGAACTGGTTTTATGATAGTTTTGCTTGACTGTGTTGAGCAAGATGGGTCTTTTATGCCTTTAGGTGTACTCTCTTGTGGGATGGTTGGAACACTACTCCCTAACGTCTTTCTTCTAGGGTCTTCTTCTGGAAATAATGAAGGGTAATCATTCCTAAGAGGGATAGGATTGGTGATATCAGACCCTTGTTCTCTTTGTGGCTTGGGGGGTATTTCATCAACAGGGGGCAATGCTGTAGCATTTGGTTCTGACCTCATGTCTTTTTCAAATTCAGATTTAGTCATTGGTCCAAAATCTTTTAGCACTGTCTTTGATAATTCCTTACCACTTCTAAGGGTCACTGCTTTAACATGCTCCTTTCCTAAGGCTCTTGGGATTTCCGTGTTACTGGGCAAAGTGCCCATGGCCTTATTGGTCTGGTTGAGTGCGAGTTGACTGATTTGGGTTTCCAAATTCCTGAGTATTGCGCTATGCTGATTAAACATAGATTGATTTTGTTGTTGTTGAACTTGATTTTGGGTTTGTTGTTGGGTTAAGAAAGCTTGTGTTTGGGTCATAAACCCTTTCATCATTGCTTCCAAAGAAGATGATGAATCAACTTGTGAAGGTGGTTTGTTTTGAAAAGATGGTTGAGTAGTTTGAAAACCTTGGTGATGACTTTGAGAGCTACTTGCTTGATGTTGTGGTTGAAAATTTGAAATTCCTTGTTGTTTTTGTGTGGGTGGATTTAAACATGGACTGTTCCAAGAAAAGTTCGGGTGTTGTTTCCAACTGCATTGTAAGTGTTGTTGTAGGGACCAGATATGTTATGAACATAGTTTATAGATTCAGAATTATAAGGACAATGTTCATAAGAGTGTTCCCCACCACAACAAACACATTGCACTGAGAGTACGGCTGGAATAGGTGTAGTGGCAGTTGCTTGTGCTCCTTGGCCCGAAGTAATGTTTTTAAGCATAGTGGCCATAGAAGTGAGCTGAGCTGTTAAAGCAGTATATGCGTCTACATCATGAATTCCAGTGGTCCTCTTTTGCGTTTGGGCACGTGGATCAGCCCAATGTCCATGGTTTGCTGAAATCTTTTCTAGAATTTCATACCCGTTATTGTAGGTATTGGCTGTAAAGGCCCCTCCTAATGTCGCGTCGAGCATTTGTTTAGCCATGGGGTTTAACCCATTGAAAAACGTCTCGAGTTGAATACAGTAAGGAATGCCATGGTGAGGGCATTTCCTTAACAACTCCTTAAACCTTTCCCATGCATCGGGAATTTCTTCATCGTCCATTTGTTTAAACATGCAAATTTCGTTTCTGGACTTGGCATTACGGGTAGGTGGAAAATATTTTCGCAAAAACTTTTCAGCCATGCTGCTCCATGAAGGTACAGAACCAGGTGCCAATGAGTTAAACCATGACTTTGCCCGATCCCTTAGAGAAAATGGAAATAAAGTGAGTCTCAAGGCATCGTTAGATACCCCATGGATCAGAAATGCATCGGTGATCTCCATAAAAGATTTTAAATGAGAATGAGGATCCTCCGATGGCATTCCGGCAAATTGTCCATTTGTTTGCAACATATGGAACATGATAGGTTTGAGTTCAAAATGGAGGGCGGTTATATGGGGTCTAACTATTCCTGAATTTAATTGCTCAAAATCAGGGATAGCGTTGCCCATAATTTTTCCCTCTTTGGAATTTGCAAGATTAATGATGTTTGGAATCTCATCCCTATGTTCATTGTTACCATTTGACTCTGTATCCTCATTATTATTAACTCCATTAATTGGTTCTTCTTGTAGAAAAGGGTGTTCCGGTGGATTTCCAAAAATGGGTGGTGCATCATGAAATATTGGTTGTCTTTGTGGGTTTTCTAGAAGATGTTGTCTAGGCCCCCTATTCTCAAAACCTGGTGGTGGTGGTTCCATGATGGGAGGGTCTAAAATTAATGAAATTCTTTGTGACCTTCTTCTAATTCGGAATGTTCTTTCAATGTCCGGGTCAAATTCAAATAATTCTCCCTGTGGTGTTCTTGGCATACACCTCTTCCAAAATGAGAACGAAAAGGTGTTAGAAAAATCAAATCTTTTAAGAAACTTTTAAAAACTTTTAGCGAGTCAATCCCCGGCAACGGCGCCAAAAACTTGATACGGATGTTTGCACACCTCTAGACATGTGATAATTGAATCTCAAAGGAAGTATACAATGGGATCCAATATCGTCTTTTCAAGTAATAAAATGGTAAAATACCGAATATCGTCCCACAGAGATTGGTGTAAAAGCATAATAAAAGTGTAGTAAAAGAAGAGATTTCAGATGGCGAATTTGAAGACTTTGTTTGAGTTGGTTAACAGTGATATGATTAACAAGATATATAAAGATAGAATGGGTGCAAGACTTAAAGTGAGGAGTAAACACAAATTCTGGAGGTCAATGCTATAGGAATGCTATAGCTTTAGTTCATCAACAACAAGTTCCACCATGTACTTTAAAGAGGATCCTTCCGGATATCTACCATTGCACTTTTGTTTAGCCTTCAATCAACATATGCCTATGCAAATGTCCGGACCAGTGTGAGTGTCAAATGGTTTCTTTAAAGTATATGGAAAAACAAATGTCTTTGTTTAAAAATCACTCTTCCGAGTCGATTCCCATATCATTCAAGTTGACGTGTTCTTAGTGGCTCATTCCTGAGTCCACTACACTTTAACACTTTGACTAGTGATCAACCCGTCAAGAATCAATCGGTTTGAAAAACAAAGATAGCAAGTTCCCTTGCTAGTAACTCTTCCAAGTATACTTCCCGTATCATTCAAACTGACGTGCTTTTTCATGGCTTATTCCTAAGTCCATGACACTTTCACACTTTATGAAGTGATCAATTTGTCAAGAAGTGCTTTTGGATTTATAAAACTTAAAATGACATAGTGGAACAATGTTATTGAAGAAACAAAGTCCACTAGTTTTTGGTTTACAACCTCCCTTTTTGTCTCACACCCAAACTATAAAATTAGCTACTCATTACGTAATATAAATTGCAATAAAAGTAAATGACATAAATTAAAGACATAATGTAAATGACGGTATATAAATGACAAAAATTAAATGACGGAAATGTAAAACGCATAACGTAAGTATAATAAGTAAAGAAATATAAGGACAAACAATTAATAATGAAGAACACAAATTATAAAACTATGAAGACTTAATATTAAACTTTATAGAGAGAATTTCAATATAACAATTCTTTCCTTGGATGAATTACCACCAAAAGATGATGATAAAGATATCCCAAA
Source organism: Arctium lappa (assembly GCA_023525745.1). Classification (NCBI taxonomy): domain Eukaryota; kingdom Viridiplantae; phylum Streptophyta; class Magnoliopsida; order Asterales; family Asteraceae; genus Arctium; species Arctium lappa. The sequence goes on from CM042055.1 coordinate 28,994,537, forward strand.
CAAGAGAACACAACCCCTTATTTATACCAAACCATGATGGCAAAATGGTAAAATTAGGAGACTTAAAAATAATATAAAAGGACTACCAACTAAAGTTATTACTAAGCTTTTGTCCAACCCATTGTGTATACTTCCAGCCAAAACAAATGGATTAAAATAACACCAAGATTTGGAAATACAAAAAGTCAAGATTTCATTTGTCTTCAAAAAGTGTTCTTTAAGCTTTATATTCCAAACAGACCAATGCTCCAGCATTCAACCTGACATTACAATAAACAAAGGATTTTAGGCCGTTTTACGCAAAATAGCAACAATTAGTTAAATACTATACTTAGTTCCATGCATGAGAGAAAATATAAAATAAGATAAGAAAATGACTCAATTATTCGGGATAAAGAAAATTTAAATCCTAAAAGAAAAGAAAAATACGCAATATGTATTGAAAACTCAATACATATCACTAACTCACACTCTACTAGTGCAGATATCTCTGGCCTATCTGAAGAAGTTGGTGAAGCTTCTACAAGCACAATGCAAGAGGGCTCTGAACCAGTTGTTCAAGAAAACACAACAGAAATGCTCTCATCACAATTGGAGGTGGGATCAACATTAGTAACATCTTAACAACATCAAACAGAACCTACATCTACATAAGTTGAATCTTCTTCTAGTGAACAAAGTCCAACTACAATTGAATCCGAACAACCTGCAGTACTTGATGAGTTTGATACAGCAAACAATCAAACTGAAAGAGATGTATTGCCAAGTACACATAAGTGGACAAAAAGTCATCCCCTGGAAAACATTATCGGAGATCCGAATGCTAAAGTATCTACAAGATCTGCAACTACTTCTGCATCGGCCAATTTTTGTATGTTCTCCAATTTCCTCAGCAGCATGGGACCTAAAAAGCTGTCTGACGCTCTCAAGGATCCTGACTGGATAAATGCAATGCAAGACGAGCTAAATAAGTTTAAAAGGAATGAGGTGTGGAGACTCGTACCAAGACCCAAGGATAAGACCATTGTTGGAACAAAAAGGGTATTTCGAAACAAGAAAAACGAGGCTGGTATTATTGTAAGGAACAAAGAACGGCTTGTAGCGAAAGGTTATAATCAACAAGAAGGGATAGATTATGATGAAACCTACGCTTCCGTGGCAAGGATCGAGGCGATAAGGATTTTTCTTGCGTACGCAACACATAAAAATTTAAAGGTATATCAGATGGACGTCAAATCGGCATTCCTGAATGGTATACTACATGAAGAGGTGTACGTGAGTCAACCTGAAGGCTTCATTGATACGAAATTTCCAGACCATGTATCTCTTGACGCTTTCAAAAACTTTGCTCTTTTCCAGCTTTTGAAGAATCTTGGAAAATCTTTTTAATCTTTGAAGCTTTGGAAAGTCAACATGCCTTGAACAAGAATCGAAAAACTTTGAAACTTTATCTCTGAAAAACTTTTGTCTTCAAACAAAATTGTATCTTCATCACTTTGATCACTGAATCGTCTTCGGAAGAACAAACCTTCTTGAAACTTGAAATTCTTTATCAGAAACTTTTGACTTTGAATCAGTCTTTGAAACAGCAGCGGAAACATTTTGAATTTAAGGCTTGAACTTTGAACTCAAACTCTGAAATTGAATCTTTATATCGTTCTCCCCCTTTTTGATGATGTGAGCATCAGATCATCAAAATTTCTTCAATTTCAGCTCAGACTTTGATAACCCCTTTGAAACAATCTCCCCTTTGATAAATGTTGTACTTTGATCTGAAGAACCGAATCATGAACTGTATATATCCGAATCTTTTCAAATTCAGACATAATGAGCGTGTAACCCTGATTCAACAAATGAAACAGTTAGAAATGCCTGTCAGTAACACGAAGTTACTGTGTACAACGGATGTACAATGTAAGGAACTGGTTTGAAGTTGACTCCCTAGGACTTCCATTCAATTATTGAAAAACACAAGGTAATTCTATGAATGTTCTGACAGAAAAACATATTCTCTGTGTGCTCGTGCTTGTGTTTTGAAAGAATTAGCACAATGATTGTGTTTCATAAGGCTCAAAGTATGTAAATCACTGAGACAACAATGATTGTACATGTACTCAATGTGCATGAGAAAGGGTCGAAGGTGGGGCAACTTTCCTTCTTTTTCAATATCAGTATCTTCCAAAACAAGATCCGATAGATTATATGATGCTTCCCCAGAAAATGTGAAACATTCTCTTTTTAAGAAAAGAATGAGTAGCTGGTGGGGTTGTATACAAGAGATGGCATGGGCTATTTGCCTATTTCAATGATGGTCACCAGAGAAATGTGAACCAATCAGTAATGTGGCTGCCCGACTCAGAAAGTGGTAGGTGCAGTGTTCTGATATTCTTTTAACTCTGATCTCATACCCTCTTTCTTTTTATCATTATACTCACATCTAACCAATCTTTCATTTTCATTTTACCTCTTCCCACTCCCACACTCAATTCTTTTAGACCCCTCTCCCCTCAATCACTCAAAGGATTTCTTCCGGGGTAGGAAACACTAGTTATCGTGAATCCATGGAAGATCTATTAAGCACTCACACTGAATCCCATGTTCCTAAAAGTACATGATGGTCAATGATTTTTCTTGACATGTAAAGCACAAGAAATCATATGTCAGTGTATGTATGCTCATTGAAAAATATAAATGAAATTTGAGCATTTGATCTTTGAAGATTTCTCAAAACAAGGATATTGAATGAATGAAATGAAGTCAAGAGAATTGTTTTGAGAATCTGACAATGACTTAAACAGATCAAATCAAATGGTTAGGGTATCAAAGAATTGGATATTTGTTTATATGAACAAATATAAACAATTTATCAATGAAAACACAAATATGAAAAAGATGAATGATGCTCAACAACTTTGAATTTCAAACGGGGTATTACCATAGAAAAATTTGTTCATTTTGAGACATGGTAATTGTTGGATCAAATAATTGTATTCAAGATTAAAGTTAAAGTTAAGGGTTTAAACTGCAATTGTGTTAAAGTTAATTAGAAGGTTTAAAGTGTAATAAGTTAATAGTTTATTTGCTATTGGGCCCAAGCCCATTAGAAACCCCATTAAGATTAAAGCCCATATGGCTTAGGTATTTAAAGTTTTGTTTAATTAGTTTTAGGTAAGAACTCTGATAATTTTCTAAATAGTCGCTATACGTTTTCTCTGTATTCAAAGGGTATCAAGAACACTCAAGGGTTTCATTGTTTATTCAAGGGATTGGTACGTTATTATTATTAATCTTTATTATCTCTTGATTATTATTGTGTTGCTTGATTACTTGATTAATTGTTTACCAAATAGATTAAACTGGGATAACAATTGGTATCAAAGCACTGTTCATCGAAAAGTACTATTCATCGTGAAAGTTACTATTCATCAAAAAATCACTATTCATCATGAAAGTTACTGTTCATCGAAAATCGATTGCATTATAGTTGAGATTTATGCTTCTAAATGCTATCTGATTAACTAGTTGCGTTAAGAATTATCTGAGTGATTGAATTTTATGATTGTGTGTGTTTCTGTGCAGTTCATCGTTCTGGGCTGGTTAAGAACATATCGGTCTTAACACCATTCAGATCGAACCTAGTCTATCGGTCGATTAAAGTTTCTGGGTTTGATCTTGGTCGAATCCCAGAAACTCATCGTGTTCTTCGGTCTTACCAGTTATTCGGTCTTATCAGCTTATCGTATTTGATAATTATTCGACCTGAGCCTTCGACCGAGAGTTTGTAAACACCGGTCCTTACTTCGACCGGGTAGTTGTGATCTCCGGTCATTCCCTTCGACCGGACCTTAGCATTCCCCGGTCTTCCCTTCGACCGGGTAGGTGCATCGACCGGACCTTAGTGGTTTCTGGTCTACTTCGGTCTTCGCCTTTCGACCGGATACCTTGTTACTCCAGTCTTTCCATTCGACCGGATACTTGTTACTCCGGTCTTGCCATTCGACCGGGTACTTGCATACTCCGGTCTTTCCTTCGACCGGTACAGTTCATTCTTCGAAGCACATCCCCGGTCGATTTTTGCAAACTGTGATAGGGTATCTAATTGTCAATTTTTTTTCTCTAGCGGGACCCCCGTGCTAAGTCTGCGAAGGGGGACAAAGATTTGCTCTTGATCAAAATCTTCTTAATTTTTCAGTATTTTATTCATAGATATTAGTGTTTTATACTGTGTGCGAGGACTGCATTTGATTATTTTTGGAAATTTATTTTTTCTGAAAATTTTTGAGTGTAGTCTTGACTTTTGATTCTAACGATCTCATCTAGTTGGTTGTCTTGGTACAGAAAAGTCTATTTACTAACAGTACAGCTAAGATGTCGAATCAGCTTCTCTCGATGGGCTCTCAAGTCAAACCTCCTGTCCTCGTGGTTAATGAGTATCAGCAATGGAAGACCAGAATGATTCAGTTTCTGAATCACAAGAACAGAGAATTCATGACAATAAATATTGAAGGTCCTAAAACTCCAATGATCACAGTAAAGGGTCAACCTGCTACAGATTCCTCTCCTGAAATCCCTGATAGAGAGATTCCTAAACCTGTTCAGTTCTTCACTGAAAAGCAGAAAGACCAGCTCAAGTTAGAAGAAGAGGCTCTAATCTATCTGACGATGGCAATTCCAAATGACATCTACAATCGTGTCGACAGTCAGAGCACTGCTAAAGGAATCTGGAATGAACTAGCAAGGCAATTTGAAGGAAGTGAAGCTTCTATTCAAGCTAAGCAGAATCTGTGCATAAATGCTTATGAGGGACTTCATGAAAAAGAAGGAGAGCTGCTTTTAGATACCTACAATAGGTACAACATTATTCTCAATGACTTGCGAAGGAACAACATCGCCAAATCTGCTTCTGAGATAAATTACAAGTTCATCAAGAATCTGAATCCAGAATGGAAGAACTTTGCTATCAACCTCCAGATGTCGAAAAATATGGCTCGAGAAAATGTCACCGATATCTTCTCTACTCTTGCTCAACATGAGGATGAGGTGAGATCTATTAATAATGAGTCTAATCATCTGAAGGATTCTGTGTCTCTCATAGCCGGGAAAGGTTCTGTATCCTCTGCAAGGTCGAAGAAAAAGCCGTCTAAAGCTCTAGTTAATGAAGTTACTGACTCTGACTCTTATTCGAGCGATGAAGAACTGGAAGTTGATTCAGATCCTGATATTCAAAAGTTCTCTGAAGACTTGGCTCTCATTACGCGACGATTCAAGAAGAGCTTTGGCAAGAAAAGATTTTACTCAAAGCCAAAGTATGATGGATACAAGAAAGAGAAGTCTGAGATGCGATACAAGTCGAGGCATGGAAAGAGAGAGGAAGGACGAGAAGAACGGAAGGAAGATAGACGAGAAGGAAAGAGAGAGGAGAAGCGAGAAGAGCGAAAGGATGAACTAGGAAGATGCTACAACTGTGGCAAATTTGGGCACTTCTCAAGGGACTGCAAATTCAAGAAAGTGAAGAACTCAGAGTACTACTCAAGAAAGTCACTGATTGCCAAGAAAGCTGAAGAAGGAAAAGTACTAATGGCTGAAGAAGAGAACTGGTTATTCCAAAGTTCTAATGACGAGGAGCAAGCACATTTCACCCAACTTTCTTACATGGCAAAGCTGGAAGGTGACGATGAAGACTCTGAGACACAATCCGAAGAAGCAATCTCTGAGGTAAGTGACAATTCTAAACTTATTGAATCTTTAATGGCCCAAATACATGGCATGAAAGATGAATTTGCTTTTCTGAAAGGAAAACTTAGCTCTGCACATCAATCTGTTTTAAGCTTTCGTGATGAAAATGCTATTTTAAAAGTTGTTGTGGAAGAAAAGGAAAAGGAAAAAGATGATTTAAAAGCTGAAAAAGAGTCTTTAAAAGAAAAAATATCTGGTTTAGAAACAGATCTTGTGAATCTTAATGCTGAAAAGGGTGAGTTTCAAATCAAATTTGAAGTTTGTTATAAAGAAAGAAATGAAGCTTACACCAAAATAAAGCAACTGGAGGACATTAACATGAAACGAGGTCAGACTGAACAGACATTAAATCTGTTGACCAATAAACTCCAAGACGAAAGGTTTTACAAACTTAAACCAGGTTTGGGTGTGCCAATTAATGAAATTTTGAAAAAGGCACCGGAGCACCTATATAATTTTGATAAATTTGGCTCCGCAATAAAACCCATTCCTGACATTCACGCTACTTTTGTTGAAGAAAGTTCTCCTAAACCTCCTGAAGAGACCAAAGGTCAAGAAGAAATGGGAAAGAACAAGTCTGGTGACACTGATTCTCAAAATCTTTTTAAATCTGTTGGTTTTACATATGGTGATCTGAACGAAAGCTATGCAACTCGAAAGATCGAATTTACTGAGTTTGAATCACTATTTACCACACCTTCTAAAAAATCAGTGAGCACCAACACAGTTCTACCTGAGACTGCATGTAAATATGATGAGTATGAATCGGATGTTGATCCATCTACTATACCATCAGCCTCAACTCCCATTGCTTCTAAACCTTTACTTGTTGAAGAGGTTGAAGAAGAAACTGCTAACACGAATGAATCTTGTTCTAAAAATGATAAAACGGAGTTTATTGAGTCCATGACTGAAGAATTATTTTCTGAAATGATGAATGCTTCAGACTCTGATCCTATTTCTATTCCAAAGGAGTCGAATTCTGTGAGTGATCATACATCTGACTTGATGAAGCAAATTGATATGTTGCAACAGTCTCTTGATGGGGTTGAAGATGAAAACTTTGATCTCAAACATAAACTTGAAAAGTCTTTAAAAACAAATCAAGAGCTTTGCACTGAGATCAATGATTTGAAAATTACTTTGTTTAAAAATGCTTCAAATGATAAACAGATGTTAAATGATCCAAGCCGGAAGGTAAGAACCAATCCGGAATTTGATGCCTCTACAAAACCTTCAGTTGTTTACTCTGATTGTCCTGAATATCCACCGAGTATTTTTGAAAAGGGTGAGACTTAAAGAGTACTAGAAAAGAACCACCTTCTAAGTTAGAGACTAACAAGGTTCCTGTTTCTGTTTCAGATATAAAAGGAAATGGAGTTTGGAGGAGTAAGAAGAATAAAGATCTTAGTTTGAATAAAAAGAATAGTTTGAATTCTAGTAGTTGTCCTACAGACAGTGTTATTTTGAATAGTACTTCTTTTGATAAACATGAATGTAAGATTTGTTCCGATAAATCTAAGTTTATGAATTTTGCTCGAAAGAATCTTTATTGCAAACACTGTTGGGATAATTCATTCAAATACTACTCCCCTCCTAAGTCCAAAAAGAATAAAAGCAACGCTAAGCTGAAATCTAAGTCTAATTCTAATTCTGATTCTTCTACACAACCAAAAGTATATCGAGCTAAGGTTGCCAATCCTACTTCTAAAAAGCACTTTCAGGAATTAAATGTTAAGATGGTTTGGAAATGGGTTCCAAAACCGCGTTATGAATGGAGAGTGAAAGTCAAACCAGATGATATTCCTGAGTTGCTTGATGCTAACCGCGAAGGACCCATCCTGATATGGGTGCCTAAGCAAAACTAATTGTCTCTTTTGCAGGACTGTCGATTGTGGGTAATAGATTCCGGATGTTCACGCCACATGACAAGATTCAAGCACCTCTTGCATAACTATGTGGAGGAGCCTGCCGGAGCAGTTAGATTTGCCAATTCTGAAGCCGAAGGCCACGTCAGAGGATATGGAATGCTCGATAACGGTGTTGTGAAGATTCAAAAAGTGTTATATGTTGAAGGACTTGATAACAATCTGTTCAGTACCAGTCACTTCTGTGACATGCAATATCAAGTCCGCTTCACAACCACTCATTGCTATCTAGAAGATCACGATGGTTACGAAGTCTTCAAAGCTGAGCGCCATGGAAATCTATACTATGTAGATTTCCCTACACTGTCTGCCACACGTCCAGTATGTCTACTAGCCAAAGCTTATAAAGCACAATCATGGACGTGGCATCGACGCTTGTCTCATCAGAATTTCCGATCTATAGCGAAGCTACAAAGACAAGGTCTGGTCAAAGGTATACCAGAAATGAGGTTCGAAAAAGACTCACACTGTTCCGCATGTGAGTTGGGCAAAATGAAGCGTAGCTCCTTCAAGTCCAAAGTTGAATCATCGACCTCATCAGCACTGGAACTTCTTCATATGGACCTTTGTGGCCCAATGCACACAGAATCTATCAACGGAAAGAAGTATGTGTTGGTAATGATAGATGACTACTCAAGGTATACATGGCTCGAGTTTCTTCGCAACAAGTCAGATGCGCCAGAGTTGATTATCGCTTTCATCAAGCGTATTCAACTGCCAGTAAGGACCATTCATAGTGATAATGGCACGGAGTTCAAGAATGACACCCTGAAGAGTTATCTTACTTCCGTGGGTATTTCACACAACTTCTCCGCAGCCTACACTCCACAGCAAAACGACATTGTTGAACGGAAGAATCGCACTCTGGTTGAAGCAGCTCGTACTATGCTTGCTTACTCAGATATACCCATGTACCTTTGGGCCGAGGCAGTCGCTACAACATGTTTTACACAGAACCGTACCATTGTGGTCAAGCGCTTTAATAAAACAGCATATGAGTTAATCAACAATCGTACACCTAACATCAAGTTCCTTCGTGTTTTTGGTTGCAGGTGTTACATTCTAAAAGAGCGTCAAGGATTATCAAAGTTTGATAAGAAAGCAGATGAAGGATATCTCGTTGGATACTCTCTGACATCCAAAGCTTATCGAATTTACATTATTCGAACTAAGACGGTTGTTGAGAGCATGAATGTCTCCTTTGATGAGAATTCAACAAGGACTTCTGGACACAACAGTTCAGAACTCGCAATTAAGGACAAAGCTTCTATTCAATTAAGAATAGAACCAGCTTCTAAAGGATCATCTTCTTCAAACTCTAACTCTACTTCATCTGCGTTAGATTTATTGTTTATTGATGCCTTTGATGATATATGTGCAGATTTTGAAAAAGGCATATCAACATCAATAACAAGTGGTACAAGCTCGGAGGTCCCTACTATCTCTTAAGACATGCCTGGACCTTCCGACGAAGTCACTGACACTTCAACTCCATCAGGTACTAATACATCGTTAGTTTCTGACTCTACTAACGCTGAATCTGTCTCTACAGATAGTTCTTCCGGAAACGAAGTCCCGAGTACTTCAACTGCTAGTCCGAAAGCCTCAGTATCAGAAACACCAGTACAAGATGTCCCGAGTAAATCTATGGAGCAACCTGCCGTGCAAGATGACAACGATACGTCCAATACGCAACAAACAGTTGATGCACTACTAAGCACACATCGTTGGACTAAGGATCATCCCCTGGACAACGTGATAGGTGACGTACAATCTGGTGTCACAACAAGATCTGCAACAGCTAACTTCTATATGTTTTCAAGCTTCCTCAGTTCCTTAGAGCCAAAGAAAGCGGCTGAAGCTCTACGTGATCCATTCTGGATTTCTGCTATGCAAGACGAGCTTCTCCAATTCGAAAGGAACAAGGTATGGCGCTTGATCCCACTACCTAAAAGTAAATCCGTTATTGGAACAAAGTGGGTATTCAGAAATAAGAAAGACGAAGCTGGAGTAGTCGTGAGAAACAAAGCTCGACTGGTCGCCAAAGGGTATTGTCAACAAGAGGGCATTGACTATGATGAAACATTCGCCCCGGTTGCAAGGATCGAAGCCATCAGAATTTTTCTAGCCTATGCAGCGTACAAAAACTTTACAGTCTATCATATGGATGTAAAGTCGGCTTTCCTGAACAGCGTTCTGCATGAGGAGGTCTACGTGGCTCAACCTGAATGTTTCGTTGATCCTCATCACCCTGATCATGTCTATGTCTTAGACAAAGCGCTATATGGTCTTAAACAAGCACCGCAAGCCTGGTATGAAACTCTCACTAAATTTCTACTTGCTTCTGGTTTCAAGAAAGGTACAGTAGATACAACCTTATTTTTTAAAAGGCAAGGTGATGACTTGATTCTTATTCAGATTTATGTTGACGACATAATATTTGGGTCGACAAATCCAAAATTTTGTAAGAACTTTTCAAAGATAATGGAAACAAAGTTTGAGATGTCGATGATGGGTGAGTTGAATTTCTTTCTTGGTCTACAAGTAAAGCAATTACCCGAAGGCATATTTATTAATCAATCTAAATATATAAACGATATTTTGAAAAAGTTCAATATGTCAGATAGTTCAGTCATGAAAACACCAATGGCTACTGGTACACTCTTAGACGCGGATCCCTCCGGGAAGCCTGTTGATCAAAAGGTGTATCGTAGCATGATTGGATCTTTACTTTATCTGACTTCCAGTCACCCGGATATAATGTTTGCCACATGTTTTTGTGTGAGATATCAGTCTAATCCTAAAGAGTCGCACTTAACTACTGTTAAGCGAATCCTTAGATATCTCAAAGGTTCTCCTAATCTAGGCCTTTGGTATCCAAAGGATTCTCGTTTTGAACTAACTGCCTTTACAGATGTTGATCATGCAGGATGTAAGCTAGACCGGAAGAGCACCTCTGGGTCATGTCAATTCATAGGTGACAAACTTGTGAGTTGGACTTCAAAGAAACAAAACTGTGTTTCAACATCCACTGCCGAGGCTGAGTATGTAGCTGCTGCTAGCTGCTGTTCTCAAGTCCTCTGGATGACGACACAGTTAAGGGAATTTGGATACAACTACAAGCGCGCTCCGATTTATTGTGATTCCAAGAGTGCAATATCTATAACTGCTAATCCGGTACAACACTCGAAGACTAAGCATATCGATGTACGCTATCATTTCATCAAGGATCATGTAGAAAAAGGTAATATTGAAATGCACTTTGTTCAAACTGATTTCCAGTTAGCTGATCTTTTCACCAAGCCATTGGATGAAAAGCGTTTTCAATTTCTCATCAGCAAACTTGGAATGTTGAACATGTCTTAAACCTTACTCATGATTCTAGGGGGAGTATTCCAAGTTTTGATTTTGTGTGTTATTTTCCAACTGTTGTTAACGAGAGAGGAATCATTTTCATAAATGACTACCATTATTTTTTTATGCAGGTTTGATCAAGTAACTATGGCTTCTAATCACATCGGATTAGAACCCGCACTTCAGTGCTCTATCTATTTTTTATATGCTTTATTTCCTTATTAAAAAAAACCCCTATAGTGATTTAAGGGGGAGAATATCTGTGATATTAACAGATTTTTGGATACTTAAATGCTTATCTGACCGTGTGTTCTTAAAGATAAATACTTGCGTTTTATCTTGTCAATATACTTTGTCAAGTATTCATACACATAACGGTTCAGAACATTCTATTTGACTTTGTTATTACCATGTATCAAAAGTTAAATCTTTCTATGGTAATACTCACGTTATTTGTATTCACTGTTGATTGAATCAAACGTCATTTTATGTGCTTTCATTGAAAATATGTTTATATATTGTTCATATAAACAACATTCGTTTTTGATTCTCCAGCATCTTATTCTTCATGATAAAATGATATGAGCTTAATTGTCAAACTCTTTTAGTTTGAGGGGGAGAATTGCATCGTCAAACATCTTCTGTTTTGACATCTCCGAATATTATATTCTTCATGTAACAAGTGGTATTTGTTCTTACATGTACAAAAAGACTGTTGAACAACATGTTCTTTTAGGAAAATACATGGGATTCAGTGTGAGAACTTAACAGAACTTCCATGGATTCACGATAACCAGTGTTTCCTACCCAGGAAGTATACCCTGAGTGATTGAGGGGAGAGGGGTAAAAAGAATTGAGTGATGGTGTGTGAAGAGGTAAAATGAAAAAGAGAGATTGGTTAGACGTGAGCATTAAAAGAAAGAGGGTGAGAGAACAGAGTAAAAGAATATTAAACTCTGCACCAAACTTCTTTCTGAGCCGGGCAACCACATAATCTGATTGGATCACATTCTTTGGTGACCATCATTGAAAAAGGCACCTAGCCCATGCCATCTCTTGCATATAACCCCACCAGCTACTCATTCTTTTCTCAAAAAGAGAATGTTTCACATTTTCTGGGGAAGCAGCACATACGCTATTGGTTCTTCATTTGGAAGATACTAATATTGAAAAAGAAGGAAAGTTGCCCCACCTTCGAACCCTTTCTCATGCATATTGAGTCTTTGTATAATTTGTTGCTGTCTCAACAAGTTTACATATTTTGAGCCTAAAATGAAAAGCAATCATCTATGCTTAATTCTTTCATACACATGCACGAGCACACAGAAATTTGTTTTCTGTCAGAACGTTCATAGATAACCATGTGTTATTCGATGATTGAATGGAAGACCTGGGGAGTCAACATCAAACCAGCTCCTTATATAGTAACTTTGTGTTACTCAGTGACTTTGGGTCATTGACAGGCATTCTAACTGAGTCATTTGTTGATTCAGGGTTACACCTATTAAACTGTTTGAATTTGAAAAGATTCGAATGGTTACTACTTTCTATTTTAATCTGAAAAGATTGAAATAATCACTCTTTCCATCTGGGAAGACTGCTCTTATTTCCATACAGGGCTCGTTACATGATGAAGACTGTGCTTACGTGATCATACACGATGGGGGAGATTGTCTTGAAAAGGGGGAGATTGTTTTGCAAAGTTTTGATGATGATGATTGTCACCACTCATCAAAAAGGGGGAGAAGATACAAAAAGGGAGAATTATCAAAGAAGGAGAATATAATCTGAAGACTGCTGAAGATTTTCAAAGATATCAAGTTTTGAAAATCCAAAGATTCTCAAGAGAAAAGTGAAGACAAGAGAAGACCCGAAGACAATTGCAAATTTTTTTTAATCTTGAATCCAAAGGGGGAGATTGTTGGATCAAATAATTGTATTCAAGATTAAAGTTAAAGTTGAGGGTTTAAACTGCAATTGTGCTAAAGTTAATTAGAGGGTTTAAAGTGTAATAAGTTAATAGTTTATTAGCTATTGGGCCCAAGCCCATTAGAAAGCCCATTAAGATTAAAGCCCATATGGCTTAGGTATTTAAAGTTTTGTTTAATTAGTTTTAGGTAAGAACTCTAATAATTTTCTAAATAGTCGCTATACGTTTTCTCTGTATTCAAAGGGTATCAAGAACACTCAAGGGTTTCATTGTTTATTCAAGGGATTGGTACGTTATTATTATTAATCTTTATTATCTCTTGATTATTATTGTGTTGCTTGATTACTTGATTAATTGTTTACCAACTAGATTAAACTGGGATAACAGTAATAACAAATTCAAATAAAATACTGAACCATTGTGTGAGAATACTTGACAGTATATGGACAAGATAATACACAAGTATTAATCTTTGGAAACACACGGTCAGTTAAACAATAAAGCGCAAAAATTGAAAAAACATTTAAAAATCACACTTCTAAATTCATGAAATCATTTGAGAATAAGAAGTGTTTGGACATTTAAGAAAAGGTTTTTCATGTTCGAAAGTTGTCCTTCTTTCAAACAATCAGATATCTAGAATCAGAAGATTTTTACCTTTGTGGCTCCCCCTCAAATCATGATCAAATGATTTATATCTTTTGAGCTCCCCCTGGATATTATCATAATATCCTTCTTTGATCGTTGAAAAACGAGTCCTGATCTGTCATTTGATCAGTAGCCACTTTATTCATATTTTTTATTTAAAAATAAAAGACCGAAAGCAGTAAAACGGTTTATAGAATGAGTTCTGATCTGAAATAATCAGAAGTCATCACCTTTACTCCCCCTTAAATTAAGCATCTGAAATATGTCAGTTAAAACAGGATAGAGATCAAACACTCCCTTTGAATTATTAGACCATCAATATCAGAAAAATTTAGCAAAGAAAAAGTATAGGATAGAGATCAGATCAATTCACTCGGGATGAAGACCATCAATATCCATCGGATGCAAGCATACATGAGTAAGGTCTTTTTGATCTCTGAGGTACGGGTCCTAAGTTGTTGTGCTTAGAAGCCATAGCCATTTTCTTGACATTGAGGTGCGGGTTTTGAACTGCTGTGTTCAAAATCCATTTTGACATTGAAGTCCAGGTCTTGAGCTAATTTACTCAAGAGCCATTTTCTTTCTTACTCCCCCTTGGAGTGAGGTGCCTGCAACACATATTCAGGTTTCGGTTTTGGTACCTACTGGTATTTGGGTCCAGAAATGTTAGTTGCAGTGCGTGTGGGGGTTATGGAGTAAGAACCATACCAGTAATGATCATTTGTTTTGTGAAAATAATCATGTGTACAACAAATAGAACAATAAAATTTCTTACCTCTAGGTGCTTTGTTCTTCTTTGCTTTGTGTACATGTACATATGATTTCATCTCTTTCAGCTCATTTTCCTTATCATCTTTGACTGGTTTCTTTTGCCAAAGCAGTTTCTCTTTCTTGAAACTTTTCTTCGGATAAGTATCTGAACCATCTAAAAATTCATCATAGAAAAGGTTAGTGTGACGAATCTGATTAAAGGATTTGACTGACCTTTGTGAAGAGATGAATTTCTGATTTGAACTTGAAATAGATTTTTCAAGCTCTTTGATCTTTGAGGCGAAGTCGTCTCTTTCTTTCACAAGCTGGTCAGTCTTTGTCTTGAATTCAGACTTCATTCTTTGTTCATTCAGCGTAGCTGCAGACAGTTCAGACAACTTAGAAGTCAGCTTTTTAATTCCATTTTCAAAGATGGATCTTTCTTCCTCGAATCCTTTTTCTGATTCATTTCTCTGGCCAGATAATTCTTTAAAGAATCCTACATTTTTCTGTTCTATGGCCTTCTTTTCTTTATCAAACTTCTCTCTTTCCATGATCAGTACTTTCATAAAATCGGAGATTTGTTGAGAAAGCTTGATGCATTTAAGCTCCACTAACTTCTTTTCTTCATAACTCTTCTTTGAGAAATCGGAGAACTTCTTTGAAAAAATTTTCTTTTCACTTTCAAAATCAGCTTTATTTGCAACAAGCTGTTTTTCCAAATCAGATAAATTTATTCTAAGCTCAAAGTTCTCAGATTCTAATCCCTTCGTCTTCTCTTTGAAAGCCTTCAACTCGTTTTGAAGCTCAACTGATTCTGCTTGTAGCTCAGGTGATTTCTGTTCAGTTGTCTTTAGTTGGCTTTGAAGAGTTATAATCTCTCTCTCTTTCTTCTTTATCTCTTTATCCCTCTCATAAAGGATACCTGAAAAATTAGAACTATTTTTAGTACAATTTATACATTCAGGAGTTTTAACATAGTTGTACAATTTCAGTTCCAATTCCTGAATTCTTCTGAGATACTCTGAATTTTTAAATTGCAGAGTCCTTCGTTCAGCTTCTATTACAGATATATCAGGCTTGTACAGAATGGACATCTTGAAAAAATAATCAACTTGAAGTGAATGACCGTTCCAAACTATGTATCAGAAAATCAAAAATCAAATAGAATTGAAAATTTTCGAAAAATATTAAAAAATTGAAACTTTGAAAAACACTTGAAATGACACAAAAGATTAACAACAAAAAATAGATGACACACTAAAAAAAAAAATCCAGACGCAAAGGAAGATGACACACTATCAAAAAATAGATGATACACTAACAAAAAAAAAATAGATGACACACTAACAAAAAAAAATAGACCCAAAAAGTTTTTTTTTTTTAAACTTGGATGCGCAAACTAAGCTTTTCGGTTCAAACAAGATACGCAAAGTAGGTTTGCATGCCCTACTAGAGACGCAAAGGAAGAAATGCGTGTCCTGAAGGGAACGCATAGGAAGGAATGCGTGTCCTTAATGGAACGCATAGGAAGGAATGCGTGTCACGGGTGAAACACATAGTTCACTATGCAGGTCTAAAGAAATACGAAAAGCGCAAAGAATATGAATAACCTGCATACTTCATGAGTCACACGCATACTTCAAAACTTATGAATAACATGCAAACTAAGATGAATGACCCGCACAACATATGAATAACACGCAAAGTAAGATGAATGACCCGCACAACATATGAATAACATGCATAGTAACACTCGACGATAAATCTGCAATATCAATCATAACAATGAAATTAAACCCAAACAAATTGCACACAATTGATCGAAAACAAGTTTTTAATACAATCCTATTGACAATTTCTATCAAAACACTCCAAATCTCAAAACATCAAAAAGAACAGAACACAGAACTCGACTTTTTCAGAAAATACTCAAACTCAAAATAGAAAATTGACATTGATTTAGATCGAATTACGACATGAAATCAACACAAGACTCAATCACCAACATAAATCGAACACAATGAATCCAATTTCTTTCATTAAAAACAATTTTTCACAGAAAATTCTAATGAAACAGTAAAGAACACGGTTTCTTGAAAAAATTTCGAAATTAACGATTTTTCAATTAAAATCACACAAATTTCAATTCAAATCATGATCAAATCTTTTCTGAAAAGTTTGGTATGGCTCTGATACCAATTGTTAAACATAAAATCCTAATCACAACAAACTAATTACTCAAGATATCATCATTAAGCTCAAGAACTAGAGAGAGAAAGTAGATCTTGAATTACACCAACTCTAGAATTACAATATGCATTAGCCTCTAGATCGTTTTTACATGATTACAAAGGCAAACCTATATATACCACACAACTAATACAAAGCCTTAAGGGCTAAGGAAACTAAACATTATAAAACTAACTATTACAAGGTCAATGTTGACTTTTACATATTTGACTTTCCTATTAAATCTTGGATACAATATTTAGACTTAACAAACATGATTGTTGAATTGGAAGAAGCAAATGAAAATTTTGGGATGGAACTAGACTCGAGCTTTATTCAAAACGAATCTTTGCAAAAAGAAATAAAAAGTCTAGAATCTCAGATTTTCAAATTATCAAAAGGAAAAGAGGGTTATTGTTGAAAAAGATATTCCAATTTCTGTGACTAAAAGTGTTGAGTCTTCATCCGAGTCCAGAAAGACAAAAGAAAAAAGGTGAATGTTCTTATTCTTCATCATCTGATAATATTTTTAAATCTATTCCTGTTTCAGATGAAAATGTGAAGAAAGACTGTTTGAAGCAAAAGAAGACTTCAGTGGAAAAGACTGTGAATGAAGTAAATAAATGCCAATGTAATAGAGTAGTGGATGCTTGTAATAATGTCAATCAACAAAGTTTCAATAAAACGAAAATGTTTTTCCGAAAAGAGTTGTTGACGCAAGCTACTACTAGATTGCAATGTTCATATTGTCTTAGTAGTTCATTCTCTTGAAAACAAAAGTCTTCAAAGAAAAATAAACATGTCCAATTTAAGAACATGAAATCTTCTACTCATTCTAAAGCTAACAAAGCCGAGATATATTCTTTAAAGAAGAAAAATAATGCTTTTCATGTTAATAAAATTGCTGATGTGAAGTTTGTGTGGAAATGGATTTCGAAAGCTGAACTTAACACACAAACTCCACCAAAAGGACCAAAATTTGAATGGCGCATTAAAGGGTCATCAGCAAATTTAAATACTGTTAAGAGTACTAACAAGAAAGGACCCATATTCATATGGGTACCTAAAGTTAAGTGATTGTTGATTTCAGGCGTGTCATATGTGGATTATTGATTCTAGAGCTTCAAGACACATGACAACTCATAAACACCTGTTGTTCGACTACGTAGACCATTACGCAGGTACAATAAACTTTGGAAATGAGATGAAAGGCTATGTCAGAGGTTATGGGACTATCAAGAACAGTATGATCACAATATCAAAGGTTCTGTATGTGGAAGGCTTGGCTTACAATTTGTTCTCCATAAGCCAATTTGCAGAAAAGAAATGCAAGATAGAATTTTATGCTGATTATTGCTATATTAAGGATCAGAGTGAAGCAGAACTTATCAAAGCCGGTAGAATGGGATTGTTATACGGTGTTCACTTCCCAACACTGAAAGCGTCTAATCCATTATGTCTGATTTCCAAGACATCAACAGAAGAAAGATGGTTATGGCATCAGAGACTATCTCATCAACATTTCCGTGATTTGAACAAGCTGAGGACACAGCCGTTAGTGACTGGACTTCCTGAATTGAAGATTGAACAAGACTCACTTTGTTCATCCTGTGAAAAAAGAAAGATGAAGAGAAGTTCACACAAATTAAAGATGCTATCCAACTGTAACAAGTGTTTGGAGCTCATTCACATGGATTTGTGTGAACCAATTAGGATTCAATCCATCAACGAAAAGAAATATATCTTAGTGATAGTGGATGAATACTCTCAGTATACCTGGATAGAGTTTCTGAGGCAGAAATCGGAGGCTCCTGATCTAATCATCAAGTTTATCAAGAAGATTCAAGTTCTTATGCAAAGCCCGGTAAAACAATTGAGAAGTAATAATGGAACAAAATTCAAGAATGCGACATTGCAAACTTTTCTGGAATATGTTGGTATATCACACAATTTCTCTGCCGCGATGACACCTCAACAAAATGGGGTCGTTGAACGCAAGAACAGAACTTTGGTAGAGGCTGCTCGTACAATGCTGGAATATTCTGAACTACCAATGTTTCTATGGGATGAGGCTGTAGCAACTGCGTGTTTCACACAAAACAAGACTATTATCCATAAACGCTTTAATAAGACATCTTATGAATTGATTAATGGTCGTAAGCCAACTTTTAAATTTTTTCGTGTATTTGGATGCAGATGCTATGTACTCAACGATCGAGAGAACTTATCAAAGTTTCAACCAAAAGCCGATGAGGGGATATTCATTGGGTATTCTCTCCAGTCCAAAGCATACAGAGTCTATAATACTCGTACAAAGACGGTGATCGAAAGTGCAAACGTAACCTTTGATGAAAAAAAGACAAGGACTTCTGAAAAAAACAGTTCAGAACTCGGATATAAAGGAAACGACAAAGTTTCTACTTCGTCAAGATTAGAACCTGATCAACAACAGACTAAGAAATCTGACTCTTACACGGATTCTGATCTTGATTTATTATTTCTGGATGCTTTTAATGATTTATCTATTGAAGATAATAATCAAGAAAATTTAGGAAATACTAACTGATACGGATGTTTGCACACCTCTAGACATGTGATAATTGAATCTCAAAGCAAGTATACAATGGGATCCAATATCGTCTTTTCAAGTAATAAAATGGTAAAATACCGAATATCGTCCCACAGAGATTGGTGTAAAAGCATAATAAAAGTGTAGTAAAAGAAGAGATTTCAGATGGCGAATTTGAAGACTTTGTTTGAGTTGGTTAACAGTGATATGATTAACAAGATATATAAAGATAGAATGGGTGCAAGACTTAAAGTGAGGAATAAACACAAATTCTGGAGGTCAATGCTATAGGAATGCTACAGCTTTAGTTCATCAACAACAAGTTCCACCATGTACTTTAAAGAGGATCCTTCCGGATATCTACCATTGCACTTTTGTTTAGCCTTCAATCAACATATGCCTATGCAAATGTCCGGACCAGTGTGAGTGTCAAATGGTTTCTTTAAAGTATATGGAAAAACAAATGCCTTTGTTTAAAAATCACTCTTCCGAGTCGATTCCCATATCATTCAAGTTGACGTGTTCTTAGTGGCTCATTCCTGAGTCCACTACACTTTAACACTTTGACTAGTGATCAACCCGTCAAGAATCAATCGGTTTGAAAAACAAAGATAGCAAGTTCCCTTGCTAGTAACTCTTCCAAGTATACTTCCCGTATCATTCAAACCGACGTGCTTTTTCATGGCTTATTCCTAAGTCCATGACACTTTCACACTTTAAGAAGTGATCAATTTGTCAAGAAGTGCTTTTGGATTTATAAAACTTAAAATGACATAGTGGAACAATGTTATTGAAGAAACAAAGTCCACTAGTTTTTGGTTTACAACCTCCCTTTTTGTCTCACACCCAAACTATAAAATTAGCTACTCATTACGTAATATAAATTGCAATAAAAGTAAATGACATAAATTAAAGACATAATGTAAATGACGGTATATAAATGACAAAAATTAAATGACGGAAATGTAAAACGCATAACGTAAGTATAATAAGTAAAGAAATATAAGGACAAGCAATTAATAATGAAGAACACAAATTATAAAACTATGAAGACTTAATATTAAACTTTATAGAGAGAATTTCAATATAGCAATTCTTTCCTTGGATGAATTACCACCAAAAGATGATGATAAAGATATTCCAAACAAGAGAACACAACCCCTTATTTATACCAAACCATGATGGCAAAATGGTAAAATTAGGAGACTTAAAAATAATATAAAAGGACTACCAACTAAAGTTATTACTAAGCTTTTGTCCAACCCATTGTGTATACTTCCAGCCAAAACAAATGGATTAAAATAACACCAAGATTTGGAAATACAAAAAGTCAAGATTTCATTTGTCTTCAAAAAGTGTTCTTTAAGCTTTATATTCCAAACAGACCAATGCTCCAGCATTCAACCTGACATTACAATAAACAAATGATTTTAGGTCATTTTACGCAAAATAGCAACAATTAGTTAAATACTATACTTAGTTCCATGCATGAGAGAAAATATAAAATAAGATAAGAAAATGACTCAATTATTCGGGATAAAGAAAATTTAAATCCTAAAAGATAAGAAAAATACGCAATATGTATTGAAAACTCAATACATATCACAACCTCAAACTTAAAGTTTTGTTTGTCCTCAAGCAATAAAAATAAACTAAGAAAATGACTCAAAGTGATTGCAAGATAATAGCAATAAGTGCGCACAATGTTTAGATTATATCACATACAATTCATAGCCTTTCATAAATCCAAAATGAGACCTTCATAACCTAGTTATGCGTTTGTACCATATGCTAGCAAGACTCTTTTCTTTGTCAACCATTACACAAACTTCATTTAGGTTCACTAGGACTTGTAGGGTCACTCTTTTTATGGCATATCTTTTCTCACCAAGCCTTTTCTCACACCAATATTCACCAAAATGTTCAATTTTTGGCACTTTGTGCTCTTTTACCCTATGGGGTATTTTTTTTCAATTTTTGTGCACCTTTACCCCTATGGGGTATTTGTGGTGTTTTTGTCATATGAGAGCTTTGCTCTTTTGTATTAACGTGCTTTTCCCATTTTGGGTAACTTGTAACCCCCTCAACCTCGAACTTAGAAGTTGACAATGTCCTCATTGTCTTAAAATGAATGCACAAAATTGTGTTTAAAATGGTTACAAGTGGCTAAAATGGTGTATAAAAAGAAAGCCTAGGTCATCCCCTAAATATGTGAAGTTTGTGTAAGTCAAATTGTGTCCCAAAAAGAATAATTCTAGTTCTTGCAAGAGCACAATATTAGGTGAAAGTCATACAACTATGGAATTATTAGGGCTATGTACTCAAATGATATATTAGACTCTACACATGCAATCTTGCAAATAAAAGAAACCTAAAAGAATGAAAAGTTATCCCAGACTCAAAACTGAAAATTAAAAACATGGAGACTAAGAAAGATGATTAAACCTGGCCTACTCATGAGGAGTAGGTTGTGAAGTTCCAGCTGCATATGTGGATGGCAATGCTGCAACATCACCCACTGTCACTTTCTTCAACAACACTGCCCTTTCCTCCAGCAGGTGTTGGTTCTCTTCATGGAGCCTTCTATTTTCTGCCTTGAGCTCCTTTAACTTTGCTCTCAACCTCCCCGAATTGCTCCTTGTATTAGCTTCTAAATCAACCTTGAGTTCTTTCACTTTTGTTCTGACTTTCTTTTGCCCTTTGTCCACCAATTCAATCTTCATTATCTCCACCCTGTCCCTGAATTCTCCTTTTTGATCAAGCAATCTATTCATGTACCTGTTGTTTTGTGCAAACAAATCTTGCATCATGGTCATCACATCTTGGTCAGTAGTGGTCCCTCCTAAGGCTTTTATGTGCAACATCAACTTGTCCACCAATTTCTTTTCTTGATGAAAATCTAGAGTAGATGGTATGATGAAAGGAAAATTTTCTTCTTTTCCTAGAGAAACATATTTCAGATGAGATGGGAGTTGTTTTAACTCCAGGTTAGGTGATGAAACAATGGATGATGTGAAAGGTTTTTGCTCACTTTTTTCCAGCAGCTCAAATGCTACATCATTCACTTTGATAGTCTCTTCTTTTCTTAAGGCAAACTCCTCAACATCATTTTCCTTTTCTATGAATAACTCCTCATCACCCTCTTCCTTCAGCTTAAAGGCTTTTCTAACTCCCTCATCATGACACAATGATTCATTCACACTTAAGTTTAAACAATCCTCTACATCATCAGGATATTTCAAGGAATTGAAAACATTAAATGTGACATTTTGATCTTGAAGCCTCATGGTCAACTCTCCCTTTTGAACATCTATCAAAGTTCTTCCGGTGGCTAAGAATGGTCTTCCTAAAATGATAGGAATATCATTATCAGCCTCAAAGTCTAAAATGATGAAATCTGCCGGAAAGATGAACTTATCAACCTGAACTAAGACGTCCTCAATTTTTCCTTTTGGGTAGGCAATGGTCTTGTCAGCCAATTAGAGTGTAACAGTGGTGGGTCTAGTCTCTCCTATTCCTAAGTTGTTGAAGACAGATAAAGGCATGAGATTGATGCTAGCTCCCAAATCACACAAAGCCTTCCTAATATCCTTCCCACCTATTGAACAAGGAATGGTAAAACTTCCTGGATCTTTCAGCTTAGGGGGTATTCTATTGGTCAAGAGAGTACTACATCCCTCAGTAAGAGCAACGGTTTCATACTCAGTCAACTTCTTCTTCTTACTTAAGATGTCTTTAAGAAACTTGGCATAACTGGGAATTTGCTCAATTGCTTCAACAAGGGGTATGTTGATATGCAATTCTTTAAACACATCCAAAAATTTCTTAAAGTGCAATTCTTCCTTCTGATTCCTTAACCTTTGGGGAAAAGGTACATAGGGAGGAACTGGTTTTATGATAGTTTTGCTTGACTGTGTTGAGCAAGATGGGTCTTTTATGCCTTTAGGTGTACTCTCTTGTGGGATGGTTGGAACACTACTCCCTAACGTCTTTCTTCTAGGGTCTTCTTCTGGAAATAATGAAGGGTAATCATTCCTAAGAGGGATAGGATTGGTGATATCAGACCCTTGTTCTCTTTGTGGCTTGGGGGGTATTTCATCAACAGGGGGCAATGCTGTAGCATTTGGTTCTGACCTCATGTCTTTTTCAAATTCAGATTTAGTCATTGGTCCAAATTCTTTTAGCACTGTCTTTGATAATTCCTTACCACTTCTAAGGGTCACTGCTTTAACATGCTCCTTTCCTAAGGCTCTTGGGATTTTCGTGTTACTGGGCAAAGTGCCCATGGCCTTATTGGTCTGGTTGAGTGCGAGTTGACTGATTTGGGTTTCCAAATTCCTGAGTATTGCGCTATGCTGATTAAACATAGATTGATTTTGTTGTTGTTGAACTTGATTTTGGGTTTGTTGTTGGGTTAAGAAAGCTTGTGTTTGGGTCATAAACCCTTTCATCATTGCTTCCAAAGAAGATGATGAATCAACTTGTGAAGGTGGTTTGTTTTGAAAAGATGGTTGAGTAGTTTGAAAACCTTGGTGATGACTTTGAGAGCTACTTGCTTGATGTTGTGGTTGAAAATTTGAAATTCCTTGTTGTTTTTGTGTGGGTAGATTTAAACATGGACTGTTCCAAGAAAAGTTCGGGTGTTGTTTCCAACTGGCATTGTAAGTGTTGTTGTAGGGACCAGATATGTTATGAACATAGTTTATAGATTCAGAATTATGAGGACAATGTTCATAAGAGTGTTCCCCACCACAACAAACACATTGCACTGAGAGTACGGCTGGAATAGGTGTAGTGGCAGTTGCTTGTGCTCCTTGGCCCGAAGTAATGTTTTTAAGCATAGTGGCCATAGAAGTGAGCTGAGCTGTTAAAGCAGTATATGCGTCTACATCATGAATTCCAGTGGTCCTCTTTTGCGTTTGGGCACGTGGATCAGCCCAATGTCCATGGTTTGCTGAAATCTTTTCTAGAATTTCATACCCGTTATTGTAGGTATTGGCTATAAAGGCCCCTCCTGATGTCGCGTCGAGCATTTGTTTAGCCATGGGGTTTAACCCATTGTAAAACGTCTCGAGTTGAATACAGTAAGGAATGCCATGGTGAGGGCATTTCCTTAACAACTCCTTAAACCTTTCCCATGCATCGGGAATTTCTTCATCGTCCATTTGTTTAAACATGCAAATTTCGTTTCTGGACTTGGCATTACGGGTAGGTGGAAAATATTTTCGCAAAAACTTTTCAGCCATGCTGCTCCATGAAGGTACAGAACCAGGTGCCAATGAGTTAAACCATGACTTTGCCCGATCCCTTAGAGAAAATGGAAATAAAGTGAGTCTCAAGGCATCGTTAGATACCCCATGGATCAGAAATGCATCGGTGATCTCCATAAAAGATTTTAAATGAGAATGAGGATCCTCCGATGGCATTCCGGCAAATTGTCCATTTGTTTGCAACATATGGAACATGATAGGTTTGAGTTCAAAATGGAGGGCGGTTATATGGGGTCTAACTATTCCTGAATTTAATTGCTCAAAATCAGGGATAGCGTAGTCCATAATTTTTCCCTCTTTGGAATTTGCAAGATTAATGATGTTTGGAATCTCATCCCTATGTTCATTGTTACCATTTGACTCTGTATCCTCATTATTATTAACTCCATTAATTGGTTCTTCTTGTAGAAAAGGGTGTTCCGGTGGATTTCCAAAAATGGGTGGTGCATCATGAAATATTGGTTGTCTTTGTGGGTTTTCTAGAAGATGTTGTCTAGGCCCCCTATTCTCAAAACCTGGTGGTGGTGGTTCCATGATGGGAGGGTCTAAAATTAATGAAATTCTTTGTGACCTTCTTCTAATTCGGAATGTTCTTTCAATGTCCGGGTCAAATTCAAATAATTCTCCCTGTGGTGTTCTTGGCATACACCTCTTCCAAAATGAGAACGAAAAGGTGTTAGAAAAATCAAATCTTTTAAGAAACTTTTAAAAACTTTTAGCGAGCCAATCCCCGGCAACGGCGCCAAAAACTTGATACGGATGTTTGCACACCTCTAGACATGTGATAATTGAATCTCAAAGGAAGTATACAATGGGATCCAATATCGTCTTTTCAAGTAATAAAATGGTAAAATACCGAATATCGTCCCACAGAGATTGGTGTAAAAGCATAATAAAAGTGTAGTAAAAGAAGAGATTTCAGATGGCGAATTTGAAGACTTTGTTTGAGTTGGTTAACAGTGATATGATTAACAAGATATATAAAGATAGAATGGGTGCAAGACTTAAAGTGAGGAGTAAACACAAATTCTGGAGGTCAATGCTATAGGAATGCTATAGCTTTAGTTCATCAACAACAAGTTCCACCTTGTACTTTAAAGAGGATCCTTCCGGATATCTACCATTGCACTTTTGTTTAGCCTTCAATCAACATATGCCTATTCAAATGTCCGGACCAGTGTGAGTGTCAAATGGTTTCTTTAAAGTATATGGAAAAACAAATGCCTTTGTTTAAAAATCACTCTTCCGAGTCGATTCCCATATCATTCAAGTTGACGTGTTCTTAGTGGCTCATTCCTGAGTCCACTACACTTTAACACTTTGACTAGTGATCAACCCGTCAAGAATCAATCGGTTTGAAAAACAAAGATAGCAAGTTCCCTTGCTAGTAACTCTTCCAAGTATACTTCCCGTATCATTCAAACCGACGTGCTTTTTCATGGCTTATTCCTAAGTCCATGACACTTTCACACTTTAAGAAGTGATCAATTTGTCAAGAAGTGCTTTTGGATTTATAAAACTTAAAATGACATAGTGGAACAATGTTATTGAAGAAACAAAGTCCACTAGTTTTTGGTTTACAACCTCCCTTTTTGTCTCACACCCAAACTATAAAATTAGCTACTCATTACGTAATATAAATTGCAATAAAAGTAAATGACATAAATTAAAGACATAATGTAAATGACGGTATATAAATGACGGAAATGTAAAACGCATAACGTAAGTATAATAAGTAAAGAAATATAAGGACAAGCAATTAATAATGAAGAACACAAATTATAAAACTATGAAGACTTAATATTAAACTTTATAGAGAGAATTTCAATATAGCAATTCTTTCCTTGGATGAATTACCACCAAAAGATGATGATAAAGATATCCCAAACAAGAGAACACAACCCCTTATTTATACCAAACCATGATGGCAAAATGGTAAAATTAGGAGACTTAAAAATAATATAAAAGGACTACCAACTAAAGTTATTACTAAGCTTTTGTCCAACCCATTGTGTATACTTCCAGCCAAAACAAATGGATTAAAATAACACCAAGATTTGGAAATACAAAAAGTCAAGATTTCATTTGTCTTCAAAAAGTGTTCTTTAAGCTTTATATTCCAAACAGACCAATGCTCCAGCATTCAACCTGACATTACAATAAACAAAGGATTTTAGGCCGTTTTACGCAAAATAGCAACAATTAGTTAAATACTATACTTAGTTCCATGCATGAGAGAAAATATAAAATAAGATAAGAAAATGACTCAATTATTCGGGATAAAGAAAATTTAAATCCTAAAAGAAAAGAAAAATACGCAATATGTATTGAAAACTCAATACATATCACTAACTCACACTTTACTAGTGCAGATATCTCTGGCCTATCTGAAGAAGTTGGTGAAGCTTCTATAAGCACAATGCAAGAGGGCTCTGAACCAGTTGTTCAAGAAAACACAACAGAAATGCTCTCATCACAATTGGAGGTGGGATCAACATCAGTAACATCTTAACAACATCAAACAGAACCTACATCTACATAAGTTGAATCTTCTTCTAGTGAACAAAGTCCAACTACAATTGAATCCGAACAACCTGCAGTACTTGATGAGTTTGATACAGCAAACAATCAAACTGAAAGAGATGTATTGCCAAGTACACATAAGTGGACAAAAAGTCATCCCCTGGAAAACATTATCGGAGATCCGAATGCTAAAGTATCTACAAGATCTGCAACTACTTCTGCATCGGCCAATTTTTGTATGTTCTCCAATTTCCTCAGCAACATGGAACCTAAAAAGCTGTCTGACGCTCTCAAGGATCCTGACTGGATAAATGCAATGCAAGATGAGCTAAATAAGTTTAAAAGGAATGAGGTGTGGAGACTCGTACCAAGACCCAAGGATAAGACCATTGTTGGAACAAAATGGGTATTTCGAAACAAGAAAAACGAGGCTGTTATTATTGTAAGGAACAAAGAACGGCTTGTAGCGAAAGGTTATAATCAACAAGAAGGGATAGATTATGATGAAACCTACGCTCCCATGGCAAGGATCGAGGCGATAAGGATTTTTCTTGCGTACGCAACACATAAAAATTTAAAGGTATATCAGATGGACGTCAAATCGGCATTCCTGAATGGTATACTACATGAAGAGGTGTACGTGAGTCAACCTGAAGGCTTCATTGATACGAAATTTCCAGACCATGTATATGTGCTAGATAAAGCCCTGTATGGACTGAAGCAAGCACCGCGTGCATGGTATGAAACCCTTTCAATTTACCTTACCAAGTCAGGTTTTCGAAATGGTACGATTGATACAACTCTTTTTCTAAAAAAGAAAGGTGAGGATTTTATGCTAGTACAGATTTATGTAGATGACATTATTTTCGGTTCTACAAATAATGAACTTTGTGATGAATTTCAAACCATCATGAAGAAAAGATTTATGGAAGGGATTTTTATAAATCAAGCCAAGTACATTAGAGACATGTTAAAGAAATTTGACATGGCTTCTTGTACATCCATGAAGACTCCCATGCAAACTGGAAGTCTGTTGGACGCTGATATTTCTGGTATATCAGTGGATCAACGGACATACAAAAGCATGATTGGATCTCTTCTTTACTTGACATCTAGTAGACCGGACATAATGTTTGCAACATGTTTCTGTGCCCGGTATCAAGCCAATCTTAAGGAGTCCCATCTTGCTGCTATTAAGAGAATCTTCAGATACCTCAAAGGCACACCCAATCTGGGCCTTTGGTATCCGAAGGATTCTGGTTTTGATCTAATGGCCTATACAGACGCAGATCATACAGGCAATAAATTAGACCGAAAGAGTACATCAGGAGCGTGTCAGTACTTGGGTGATAAGCTAGTAAGTTGGTCATCTAAGAAGCAGAACTGTGTATCAACTTCTACAGCTGAAGCAGGATATGTTGCAGTTGCTAGTTGTTGTTCACAAGTTTTGTGGATGATGACACAGCTGAAGGACTATGGCTACACATTCAGCAAAGTACCTATCTACTGTGACTCCAAGAGTGCCATTGCAATAACTTCTAATCCGGTACAGTATTCAAAGACTAAGCATATCGACATCAGGTATCATTTTATAAAGGATCATGTTGAGAAAGGTAATATTGAAATGCACTTTGTGTCTACTGATTTTGAGGTTTCTGACCTTTTTACAAAACCTCTTGATGAAAATAGATTTACATTTTTAGTCAGCAAACTTGGAATGGTAAACCTTGATGCATAGCAATATTTCATTTCTGTACCTGTTGTTGAGGGGGAGCTAGATTTTGTTTTTCATATGCTTAAGTGTTTTGGTTAATATTATCTATGAAAAGTTTGATACAAATAACATTTGTGGACTCATGTTCAATGAGTACCAAAGGCTTATCTTGTTTTGCAGTGTCAACATATATTGGACTATGACTTTTGATCACATCAGATCAGGACTCGTACTTCAGTAGAATGAGCAGAATGTTACTTCAAGGGGGAGTATACTGATTTGCACATGTAAAGGGCGAGCATAATGAAAAGTCATTAAGTTGGTGTGTGAGTGTGTATTTTCAAATGATTTTGAAATCAGAAAGAAATTTTTCAGAGAAAAAGTTTATTTTGTGCTTAAAAAGTATTTTTATAAAACTTGCTATTTTTGGAAAAAAGCTTAATGCATTTTTGGAAACTTTCCATTTTTGGAAAATTTTCAAAAATTTTTCTAAGTGTAGAACGCGCATAGCCTTATGCGAGTTTCCACTTCGCGCAAAGCATTGCGTGCGCAAAGTTCAGAACTTGCAAGATATGTTATGCACGTACCTACTTCGCGCACATAACTACTAGCGAGTAGTTACTGTCCATTGTGGTTCGCGCACATAGTGTCATGCACGTATCTCGTTCGCGCAAGCTATGGAGTGCGAGTTTCACCACTTCGCGCACCTCGTTCATGCGCGAAGTGCACACACCCTTGCCTTTCTTCGTGCGACAATCTCTTGTTCATATGTTATGCGAGAAGTGGGTGGTCAAATCAAATCGTGCCACGTGTCTTTTTATTCTCAGAGTATAAAATCAATTGTTTTCCCGTTTCACCTCACTTCTCTCATATTATTCCTGAGCGAACTTTTTCACTTAGCTTTTTCTCTCAAAACTTGCTTGCGACCTTTCGATTTCAGGATCATATTTCTCGAAGAATCAAGTGTAGGTTTTTCATCTTAGTGTTCGATTATTGTTTCTTATGTGTTTATTTTGTTTCCAGATTTGATTTCTTCAAGAACTAGGGTTTCGATTTCTGTTTTGTCGTTTCATTTTTTTACTGTTCATCGTCGTGTCTGTTCAGTTCATGGAACGATGATACTAAACTTTTTGAGTTTGTTCTTTCAAAATAATGGTTTGTATTACAAATAATACTTGTATTGCATCTGGGTTTGGTCTCAATTTTATTTTCTTTGCAGGTTTACCTTGACTTGAGGATTTTTGGGTTTCGAACTGTTGAATCTGATACTTGATTTTTTTTTTATCTTTGTGGAACTCGATGACTTAATCTGATTTGTTGATTTCATTGATAAACAATGATCTAACCTCATGAATTTATGGTTTGAAATGTTGAACTTTTGGACTGTAATCTGATCTATTGACTTCGAATACTTGAACAAGATTGTTGGACTGATTGGACTGTTTTTTTTAGAATTTGATTTGGATCAAATCTGCATTAAAAATAATCTTGAATTTGAATCTAAAATTCTAAAAGATATTAAAATCATTAATTCAGATTTTGGGATTAAAAGTGGTAAATTTGAAATTTGAAATTCAAATTTTGAAATTCAAGTTATCAGGTGAACAGTGTTTGAGAGTATTGAATGTCAAAATGGGCAGATTCATGAGAGTTTCACATTATCTCATTAAACAAAGTTTTAAGAATTATATGTTTTGAGAGTTTCAAATTTCTGAAAGTTTTGGTAAATTTTGCAAATTCAATGCTATAAGAGTTCTAAGTCTCTCATTGCTATGAGAGTTTTATACTTAGAAAACTATCCAGATTTCAAGTGTTAACAATACAACATTATTTTGTTAGAACAAATTCAAAGTGTCAAGTATCATTGTCAAGTTTGTGTTTTTTTATTCATTTTTTTTAAAGTTACATTTTGGTTTCATGTAACTTTCTGTGCTAATCTGTTTTGATCTTTTAAAGTACAATTTTTTCTGTACTTGATACTATGTGTATCAAAATGGTTTTCTGAAAAACATTTTTTGAGCTTATTGATTAACATTTTGGATTTCATCCAAAAATTTTCTATTTTTTTTTCAGATAATCAATGGCGGAGGAAAATATCCATGATCAAAGTGTTCACATGGATGAAAATGATCCACAAGGCTCTAAGGAAACTCCTATGCCTTCCTCCCGATCTCACTTTCAATCGAATATTGGTCAAGATCCTGATCAATCCCTTATTAATCCATCTGAGTACCTGTTGCCGTATCCAAATAACCACCATGTGGACTTTGACTCATTATCTGTCAATCCACTTGTGGTGGAGATTCTGAAGGGACATCCACTTCACCATGCTCTAACAGACACTGCTGCTGTTCCACTGATCTATCTACAGCAAGTCTGGAAGACGATAGAGTATGTGGTTGAAAGTGAAACGAACAAGTATTTTCGTCTCAGAATAGACAATTTCACATCTATTCTTACTTATCAGAGATTGAGATGGATTCTAGACTTACCAGAGGCCAATTCCAGAGAAGGCAGAACATGTTTTGATTCATATCCAGTGGATTCCGAAGTCTTTGAAGGCATTCTAGCCTTGGGTTACACTGGTCCTCTCACCAAGATCAGTGAATTCAAGAAGACTGACCTTCCTCCTTTCTACTACCAAATGTTCTCTGTCTTCAACCGTTGCTTCACTTCAAGGAATTTTGGTCTAGAGAACACTAGCATGCATACACTGCGATTATTCCATGCAGTTGTGTATGACTTCATGTTGATTACTCTGTGGTATTCTGGACAGAACTTTATGAGAAGGTTATCAACAAGAGGACATCCAAAAGTCCTATTTATGTTCCATATCAGAGATTCTTACAACTAATCATCCGAAGTATGATCAGATCGAATAAAGATATTCCGAAACGACTTCAGCATGAACTTGCTCCGGGATTTTAAATGAAATATTTACAGAAGCAAAGAAAGAGTTTTCAATTACTCTATGCCAATTCCTCAAGCATTGCTATCGTATGCCGATCCGAACTCCGAGTGCGTAGTTGAGTATAGAGAGTCTATGGGAATACCAGCACCGGTAATCCCTACCCAGGACTCAAACCCTAGGAGAGAGGAGTCGGTGAGGGTTCCTGAAACCATGGGGGTTCAGGAGCGGGGAGAGTCGAGGGAAAATATTGAGAGGGGAACTGGTGGGGTTCAGATTCTTACATCTGAAGCTGTGGGAACCTCGGCACAAGCTGCCACACATCTAGAGGTTTCTACAACTGAACCTGAACGGACTATTATTCGTCAATTAAGTCCTCACGTAAGGTTAACTGATGATGATGTACATTATGATACTGAGTCGGAAAGGCATACAAGCTCTACTGATATTGTACCTTCTGCTACTTCTGATCATGCTCAAGAGGTTATTTTTCATGAAGCTGATATAGACAACGAGAATCTTCAGCATAGTTTTGATTCCTAGACGATGTTTCTCTACATCATGAGGACATGGTCATTGATACTGCTGATATGGAGATTTCTCAAGTAGTGGGAGATATAAGGAGATCCGAGGGAGACATAGTTGAAACTTTAGAAACTGTGAGACTGAGCGAGGTTGAAGCAAAAGAATATGGAGAGCGTGAGTGTCATCTAACCTACCATTCCATACGGGTAACCACATCTCGTGCTCCATTGCATGTGTTGTAATCGGATGTACAAGACATAAGTCGCCCACTTATGCATACGCACACCTCAACTACCCATTCTACTTCCTCTCAACAGGCTGTAGTCTCATCTTTACACGGGGAATTAGCACACAATCTATCTGTCGTTCACTCGGAACTGGTAGGTATTGAAACAAGAGCTCAGTTGCCCCCGATCTCGACTTCTTTTAGTGCACCAGTGGGTCTAGAGCCAATTGTTACATCAGTTTTCATTCCTAGGACACAACAAATTATCTCTGCTACCACCGGTCGTCTAAGTGACCCGGTCGTAACACCTGTAGTAGATCCGCAGTCCGAATTACGAGGATCAGGTGGAAGTCCTGTCATCGACACATCTTTGCCACCAATGAACACATGCCACACTGTTGGATCTTCCACAGTTGTGTCAACGGGAATTCTAAGTGAACCCGGAGTTACTTTACCCGACTTTGTGTCAAAGGTGCATCTCGATGGCGCCTTAAAGGCTGTTGAAAACCGTATTACTGATCGCTTAACAGCGAACTTTCATGAGGAGATAGCCAAAGTAAGGAGTCTATTGAAGGGAAAAGGCCCAGCGGTAGAAGAACCTGTTCAGCCACCTCCACCACCACCTGCTTAACAAGCTGATCTTTCTGTGGAGGAGCTGAAGTCACTCTAATATGCAAAATTGCTTTCTCAGGCACCCGCTGAGGAGTCAGATGCTGATTTACTTGGTTTACTCAGAGCTCAACAAACCCCGATGCAAACTGAAGTTGTTTCTATCACTGAGTTTCAAGCTTTCAAATCAGAGATGATTCAACATATTCAAGAATTGACTAGAGTTGTTCAGGATTCGTGCAAAACTCAAGCTGGTTCTCGGAAAAGGCATGATCATGATTCATATCATGACCATGAGGGGGAGATAACTAAGAGGCAAAGAACTATTGCAAAATCTGAACATGTTGCTGGCGGTTCAGAAAGGGGTGAAGATATATAAATGGTGGATTTATTTGGTGAAGATCAGATGGAGTTTGGTGAAAGTCATGGTAAAGAGATGATTTTGTATGTGAATGAAGATATGGAACCATTGGTTGAAAAGCCCTTGGTTGCTACAAAGGAGGAGATAATCAGACTCACAGGATTGGAAGAGATATATGCTATTGATTTGTCATCTGATGAT
Organism: Arctium lappa; assembly: GCA_023525745.1. NCBI lineage: Eukaryota > Viridiplantae > Streptophyta > Magnoliopsida > Asterales > Asteraceae > Arctium > Arctium lappa. The sequence goes on from CM042055.1 coordinate 29,028,021, forward strand.
GAAGCATCCTATGATGAGAAATATGAAAGGTTTTGGAAAATTAAAGAAGAAGAGAGGGATGTATATGAAGGAGAAGCTAGCATTCTGGACATCCTACCGTGCTCTCAAGAGGACATTCATCTGAGTCCTGTGAACACTGAATTTCCAGAAACCAATGTTCAACAACCTCCCAACCAACCAACCAACAATCAAGCTTACCCTATCTAACCAAACTACCCAACCTACCCAAATTGAACCTAGCCAACCTGTTCAAGTTACCCAACCAATCTCAATTCAATTTATTCCTTCTAGCCAACCTATTTCACCTATCCAAACCAGATTACCTAGCCCTCAAAGATTTCTAAGCCTAATCCATGAAGAACCACCCAGACCTGAAAACATACCAGAAGTTCAAACTGAACTTGAACCTAAACCTTTCTTTCCTTCAAACCCTGTTGAAACCCAAGACGGTCCTTCAAACCAACCATTCTTACCTCCTGTTCTTACTGATGCTCAAGTAAGACAGTTGAGAAACCTATTGAGACAACCATTCTTGGAGGAGGATATGAGAGATATATTTGTTCACAAGATCAGGGAGATGGACAAATTTAAAGTTTTGGGTGTATCAAATCAACATCCAGATTATAAAGAAGAATATGCAAGGATGATGAGATGGGCTAGACAAAGTGAAAGTATTGTGAGGAACAAGTCAGGGATTGTTTCTTTAAAGTTTGTGAGACTTGTATCGTTTGTTCGCATATGGTATCCGGTGTTTCATGTACAGAGAAGAAATATGACAGAATGTGTGTTTTCAGAAGCTGATTTCTGTTACATGAAATGTAGATGATATCGAGTATCTCTATCATCTCTTCAGAAATATGACTATAAGAAAAGACAATATTTTGGTGGCTTTGGATGCAGTTAAGAGATTCATGAGAAGGCAAGTGAACTACACGTACTATTATGACTTCCAGCTTAGAATTAAAACAAACCAAAAGAAGATCAACATGATAAAGCCTAATCTCAGCCTGTAGAATATTGATGAGTATAGTTTGTTCACTGTGCTTGAGAAACCTGAACTTGGTGTAGTTTACAATAATTCTGAGAACAAGAAAAGGTTCTTCAGATTGTCAGAAATCGCCAAGTGTTCAGATGGAACTTTAAGGATGATTAAGCTGAAGTTGGAGAGCAAGATTAAAGAAAGTAAAGAAAATACGAAGCAAGGTGAGAAAGGTATGCCAAAGCAACTCAGACTCAAAACTGAAAGGATAGTTGATGCTCTTTATGATCGATTCAACTTCAGGCGTGGCATCAGAAACTTTGAGTCTTTGCTGGGAATTCGTCAAGGAAGGTTAACACGTTGGGGAAGACCAAATGTTCATAATTGATCTAAAAGGGGGAGATTGTTATTGTATTTTGTTTAGATCAATGTTTTTTGACTTTATGTTTGACTCTATGTTTTGAGTGAACTTTGTAGTGAGGTTTTAAAATGTAATGTTGCTTGAGAGAAAGTCAAGGGTATAAATAGTAAGTCTTTGAGTGAATCTTGTAACTCATGTCATTGTACGCACACTTGTGATTAATCAGACATATGACTTTCTCTCTCTAGAATCTTGATTTGAATTGTTGTTAATTGCTTGAATTGGACATTATCAGGCTCACTACCTTTTTCAATGTCGTTCACGAAGAAATGTGAAACAACAGTAATGTGGCTGCCCGACTCAGAAAGAAGTTTGTTGCAGATTCTAATATTCTTTTACTCTGTTCTCACACCCTCTTTCTTTTAATCATTAAAGCTCACTTCTAACCAATCTCTCATTTCCATTTTACCTCTTCACACACCAACACTCAAATCTTTTGACCCCTCTCCCCTTAATCACTCTTAGGAATACTTCTGGGGTAGGAAACACTGGTTATCGTGAATCCATGAAAGTCAGTTAAACTCACACATTGAATCCCATGTATTTGTCCTAAAAGCATGCGTTGCTCAATGATTTTCTTGACATTAAAGTGCAAGAAATCAATGTCAGTATATTTATGCTCATCAAAAATCAGAATGAAATTTAAGCATTTTAAGCATTTAAGATTTCTCAAAACAATTTGAATGAATGAATATCATGAAATGAATAGAAATGTTTTGAGAATCTAACAATGATAAAATCAGATCAAATTATCATGAAGAATTAGAATAAGGGATATCAAAGACGAATGTTGTTTATATGAACAATATATAAACAGATTATCAATGAAAGCACATATAATGAAATGACGTCTGATTCAAACAACATAGAATACAACCGGGAGTGTTACCATCGAAAGATTAAACTTTTGAGACATGATAATATCAATGTCAAGAAATTAATGTACTGAACTGGTCTGTATGAATACTTAACAAAGTATATGAAAATAAAATACACAAGTATTATTCTTTAAGAACACACGGTCAGATAAGCATCAAAGTATCCAAGAAAAATCATTTAAAATCGCACTTCTCAATTCATGAAAACATTTGAAGAATGTGAAGTGGTTTGAAAATTTAAAAAAAATTCACAAGTGAAAGTTGTTCATCTTTCAACCAGTGATAAAGATTAAGAAATAGAAAATATACCTGTAAGCTCACTTAGACAAAAACCACATGTATTATTGTTGGGAACTGAAGATGTGAACAAGTCTTTAATGCTGCTAGTTCAGAATTACTACTGCTAGAGGACTTCAAAGTTAATACTGCTGAGTATTACTACTGCTAATAGAATTAATATTGCTAGTCAAAGTTAGTGTTGCTTGAACAAAGTTAGTACTGCTTAGCTAGTTAGTACTGCTAGTAGTTAATGCTGCCAAGACTCAGTTAATGCTGCTTCTAAGATAATATGAAGATAATGATGAAGAGATCGTGGTTAAAGATAAATATGGAAAACTGAAGATATTCATGGAAGATATACTGAAGATATTTTATAATTATCTTTTATTCAGTTTATATATAGATTGTATAGAATAGTTTAGAATACACAGAATTAATTCTAAGTTATTGTTTTAGAGAGAGAATCAACCTCAAGGCATAGATCCTAATTCTAGAGAAGTAGAATTCGTCTTGAAAGAGTCTGTTCTTCAAGATTGAGGTTGAGTGTGTAATCTTGTGATTTGATAATTGAATACAAGTTTACAAGTTGTTGATCATATACTGTTTGTTTACTGTTACATTGAATATCAAAGTGTTATTCCGCAACTTCTTTGATATTGTTTCTGAGTATTCATAATTCTTGTTGAGAATTCGATCCTGTCAAGTGGTATCAGAGCCTGTTCTCTCAGAAACATCTATTCATTCATCATGGAAAACTTTGCAGAATCAAACAGTACTCTGGTCTCAAAAGTTCCAATGCTCAGACCCAATGAATTCGGTATGTGGAAGATCAGAATCAAGCAGTACATACTCCTCACTGACTATTCTATGTGGGACATCATAGAGAATGGTCCTTCTGAAGCAGGAAAGATTGGTGCAGATGGAAAGAGAACTCCACCAAAAACTGATGCAGAAAGAAAAACTAGACAGACAGAGATGAAAGCCTTGAGCACCTTGCTCTTGGCTATTCCCAATGAATACCAACATCAGTAGTTGCAACTGCACTGATGCAGAGATGCTCTGTAATGCTCTGGAGAAGAGATTCTCAGGTACCAAAAGTACCAAGAGAAATCAGAAAGCCATTCTGAAGCAACAATATGAGAACTTTATGTCAACCAAGAATGAGTCCATGACTCAAACTTTTGACAGGTTCAACAAACTTATTGGTGAACTAGCTACAGTGGGAGTACAAATTGATCAAGATGATCTGAACAGAAAGTTTCTAAGGTCCCTGAGTGATGAATGGACCATGTATATTGTGTCTTTCAGACAGAATGATCAACTGGAAGAAAAGGAACTTGATGATATATATAATGATCTAAGAGTTTTTGAATCTGAGGTAGAGGCTAAGAAGAGGCCTTCTGGATATGTTCACAATGCTGCACTGCTTTCAGCATCAATTGATTCTACTTCCAATCCTGAATCAGTTAGTGCTGCCAATGGAGCAAATCAAGAGAAAGGCACTGAAACTGTATTTGAAGCCTTTCTGGCCAGTCATGGAAACTCTTCTCTTATTAATGATGACTTGGAACAACTCCATCCAGATGATCTTGAAGAGATGGACATTAAATGGCAGATGGTCATGCTCTCTATGAGACTTAAGAAGTTCATCAAAAGAACTGGGAGGAACAACTTCTCCCAAAGAAGAGAAGATGGTGCAGGATTTGACAAGTCAAAGGTGGAATGCTACAAATGCCATCAAAAGGGACACTTTGCTAGAGAATGCAGAAGTGGAATGTCTCAAAATAACAACCACCAACAAGCTCAATCTGGAAGCTTCAATAATAACAGAAACTCTGCACAAGCCCTAGTCTCTCAACAGGGTATGGGGTTTGATTGGAGTGATCAAGCTGAAGAGGCCATCCAAAACCAAGCTCTTATGGCTGAGGTGTCTGATCTCCCAACAGAGGTAACTTCCAATCTTTGTTCTCCAAATTGCATTAACACTGTTAAAAGGTATAGGGATCACAATCAGAACATGAGTGATGACCTTAAGAGATTGGAAAAGGACATAAAAGATTATGTGAGGATTGTTGAGAGATTTGAAGAGCAGATTAAGGGTTTTCAAGCCAATGAGCTTCAACACTCTTATGACACAAACTACTGGAAGTGGGAGAAGAATGACTTAGAACTTCAACTGACCAGATCCAAAGAAGAGAGTGAAAAGCTAAGAGGAGAGCTAGCTAAAGTCAAACTAGATGTAGAAAAGTTTTCCAATGCTTCCAAAGCAATGGATTCTTTGCTACAAACTCAGATTCATGATAAACTGAGAAAAGGAATAGGGTACAATACTACACCACCACCCTATAACAACAAATACATCCCTCCTAGTTCAGATTTGTTAGAAACAAAGGATAGGAAGGACCTATCTAAGGGAGCCACTAAGATAGATCCCTTAGATGAAGTAGTTGTTAAGGATAAAACTGAGAAAGAAGTTGTCAAGGATAAGGACAATACTGTGAGTGGTGAGATTCCTATAGAAAACCACATAATCACCAATGAGGAATGTGGAAAGCATTGGATCAAGTCCAATGAGATAGAGAAGACTGAGGGAAAGAATAAGAAGGTTCACTATAAGCAGACCACTGTTGTGAACCCTATCCCTTGCAAGCAGTGTGCATGCAGTAAATCTGAGCCCCAAAAACATGATAAACCAAGGGGAAATCAGAGAAACTGGAATAACCAATGGGCACAAAAACAAGGCATTGATCTGAGTAAAATCAATAGACCAAAGCCTTGTTTCATTTGTGGAAAGTTAAACCATTTGGCTAAATATTGTTTCTTTAACCCTATTAACCAACAGATGAACTTTCAAAGATTTGTGCAAAAACCTGTTGGTTATAGGAAGGCTGGAAAGAAACATGTGATGAAGAAATCTGTTGAAACCAAAGGCCCCATGAAGAAAAAGGTTTTAAAAGAAAGTATTAAAATGTGGGTGCCTAGAAGCACTAAAACTGTTAGTACTGCTGACAGAGATAGTACTGCTAGAAGTATTACTGCTGCTACCAGTGTTAGTACTGCTGAAAATTTTAATGCTGCTAATACTGTTAGTACCTCTTCAAAGATTACTACTGCTAACACAGTTACTGCTGCTAACACAGTTAATACTTCTAACAAAGTTAGTATTTCTAAGCATGCAAGTGCTGCTAATGCAGTTAGTACTTCTAAAAACAGTACTGCTTCTAGCAAGTGTGTTTCCAAACCAATCATTGTGACAAAGTACTCCAGAAATGAGGAGTCAAAGTTTAAAAATCTTGTCAAGAAAGAATGTAAATATTTTGATGAGAAAGGGGTACCCTAGACCACTTTGGCTTGGGTTCCTAATTGATACTAACTGATTTATCTTATGTGCAGGGCAACCAACAGCTCAAGGGAAAGAGCATATGGCATGTTGATAGTGGTTGCTCTAGGCACATGACAGGCAACATGTCATGCCTTCAGGATTTCAAGCACATCAATGGAGGACATGTTGCATTTGGAGATAATCTTACTGGTGGTAAAATAAGTGGAAAAGGTAATGTTACAAAAGGTAAGATGACATTTGATGATGTCTACTACGTTGATCAATTGAAGTACAACCTGTTAAGTGTATCACAGGTGTGTGACAAACAACATAGCATATTATTTACTAATACAGAGTGTATGATCCTTGCTCCAGGGTTCAAAGTAGTTGATGAAAGCATGATACTACTTAGAACTCCAAGAAAGGACAATGTTTACTGTCTAGATATGGACAATGTTTCTAGTGATTCATCCCTGAACTATCTTGTTTCAAAAGCTTCTGTGGATGAATCCTCTCTATGGCACAGAAGGATGTGTCACATGAATTTCAAGACTATGAACAAACTTGTTAAAAACAACCTTGTAAGAGGTTTACCTTCAAAAGTCTTCTCATGTGATGATCATTGTGTTGCTTGTCTTAAAGGCAAACAACACAAAACTTCTCATAAGACCAAAAAGCTAAATACAATTTCTTCTTGTCTCCAGTTATTACATATGGATCTGTTTGGTCCTACTAATGTTATGAGTATGGGCAAGAAATCTTACTGCTTGGTTATTGTTGATGATTACTCCAGATTTACTTGGGTATATTTTCTAAGGACCAAGAATGAGACAAGTGGACTGATCAAATCCTTTATCCTAAGAATTGAAAACCAAACTAATCAAAAAGTAAAAGTCATTAGATCAGACAATGGGACTGAATTTAAAAATCTTGATCTAAACACCTTTTGTGAGGAAAAAGGAATTGAGAGACAATATAGTGCCCCTAGGACTCCTCAACAGAATGGAGTTGCTGAGAGGAGAAATAGGACACTAATAGAGGCTGCTAGATCTCTGTTAGCTGATTCAAAACTGCCAATTACCTTCTGGGCTGAAGCAGTTAATACTGCTTGCTATGTCCAAAACAGAGTTCTAGTGGTCAAGCCAAAGAACAAGACCCCTTATGAGATTTTTAAATAAAAGAAAACCTTTCATTGGATTTTTCAAACCTTTTGGGTGTCCTCGTACAATTCTCAATACCAAATCTCACTTAGGTAAGTTTGATAGCAAAGCAGATGATGGATTTCTTGTTGGTTACTCATCTCAGAGTAAGGCCTACAGAGTTTTTAACTCTTCTTCTAGAATAATTGAAGAAAGTGACAATGTCAAATGCAATGAGAACACACCAAATCCTATTGGATCTGGTCCTCAGTGGCTATTTGACATTGATTCACTAACTAACTCTTTTGGTTTCAGTAGTGATGATTATGCAGGTTCAAGGTGTGGAGGATCAGGGACTACACAAGTTCAAGATAGTATGTCTCAATCTGTGATCTTTCCCATACCTACAGTGGATTCTGTTGAAGACTGTGAAAAGGAACCATCTACTGGACCAATTCAGAGTGAAGAAGAAAGTAGAGATGAGGAGAATCAAGAAAATCAAGAACCAGAAGTAGCTGCTGAAAACACCTCAGTTGAGTTGAATGACTCAAATCTAGAGGTGGGACTTAATGAAGAACCTAGTCATCACACCAGATTTCAAAAGAATCATCCTCCTCAACTGGTAATAGGAGATATCTCTTCTCCTATGATGACTAGAAATCAAAGCAGGCTGCAAGAAATGCAAGACCAACAGCATACAGTGCTTTCTTGCTTTCTATCCCAACTTAAGCCTAAAAAGGCACATGATGCTATGAAAGAGTCCAGTTGGATAGAAGCCATGCAAGAGGAGCTACTGCAGTTCAAGCTGCAAGATGTTTGGGATCTGGTAGACCTTCCTAAAAGCCAAAGAGCAATAGGAACAAAATGGGTCTTCAGGAATAAGAGAGATGAAAGAGGCATAGTCATAAGGAACAAAGCAAGGTTGGTGGCTCAAGAGTATACACAAGAAGAAGGAATAGACTATGAAGAAGTATTTGCACCTGTGGCTAGGATAGAAGCAATTAGATTATTCCTGGCTTATGCTTCCTATATGAAATTCAAAGTCTATCAAATGGATGTCAAAAGTGCATTTCTTTATGGCTCAATTGAAGAAGAAGTATATGTCTGTCAACCACCAGGGTTTGAAAACCCAAGCTATCCAGACAGGGTATACAAATTGAAGAAAGCACTTTATGGACTACATCAAGCTCCAAGAGCATGGTATGACACTCTGTCATCCTATCTCTTGGAAAATGGCTTTGAAAGAGGAGTAATTGATAAGACTCTATTCATCAAGAGAAAGAAGAAGGATATCTTGTTGGTCCAAATCTATGTTGTTGATATCATCTTTGGATCTACAAGAAACATCATGTGCAAGGAGTTTGAGGAACTAATGCATCAAAGGTTCAAGATGAGTTCCATGGGGGAACTTACTTTCTTCCTTGGACTCCAAGTTCAACAGAAGTCAGATGGAATCTTTATCTGTCAGTCCAAGTATGTGCAGGACATTCTAACCAAGTTTGGTTTCTCAGATTCAAAACCTGCCAGCACACCTATGGAAACACACAAGCAAATAACAACAGATCTTGAGGGGGAGGATATGGATGTTCATCATTATAGGTCCATGATTGGCTCTCTCATGTATCTTACAGCCTCTAGGCCAGATATAATGTTTCCAGTCTGTGTATTTGCAAGATTCCAAGTGAGGCTAAAGCAATTTCACTATCAAGCTATTAAGAGGATATTCAGATATCTCCAAGGGCAACCCAGATTCGGACTTTGGTATCCTCATGACTCACCATTTGACCTACTTGCATACTCAGACAGTGATCTAGGTGGAGCAAACTTGGACAGAAAATCTACTTCGGGAGGATGTCAGTTTTTGGGTGCAAGACTAGTTTCATGGCAGTGCAAGAAACAAACCACAGTGTCCACATCTACAACAGAGGCAGAGTACATAGTAGCTGCAAGTTGTTGTTCTCAAGTCTTATGGATTCAGAATCAAATGCTGGACTATGGGGTAACCTTTCTACACACTCCAATTTTTATTCATTAATAGCAGTGCTATTAGCATTGTGAATAATCCTGTCAAGCACTCAAAGACAAAGCACATTGAGATCAGGTATCACTTCATAAGAGACTGTAATGAAAAGAAACTTATTCAAGTTGTAAAGGTTCATACTGACAACCAGTTTGCTGATCTATTCACCAAAGCCTTTGATGTGGGTAGATTCACTTTCTTGGTAACAAGTGTGGGAATGATCAACTCTGAATAAGTCCTTTCTCAAAAAGCGGTTAAATACCTGTATATTGTTTTTGTTTGGTGTTCTAATCTTCTTTTTCAGGATATATATAGCAGTACTCAGTGTATCACAAGCTTAAAAGAGTAAGTATGGTTAATACTGTCAGTACAGCTTTAATACTGCCAGTGCACAGTTAATATTGCTAGTGGTTAATACTGCTCTCAGTTAATACTGCTAGTTAGTTAATACTGCTCGTGGTTAATACTGCTCTCAGTTAATACTGCTTGTTAGTTAATACTGTTTGTGGTTAATACTGCTCTCAGTTAATACTGCTAGTTAGTTAATACTGCTAGTAGTTAATACTGCTCGCCGTTAATACTGCTTATTAGTTAATACTGCTCTAGGTTAATACTGCTTATGTCCCGAATACTATAAATACTATTTGCCCGCCTAAAAAGCTCATAACGACTCTTTGCATACTGTTCTCTTGCGCTCTAAACCCTTTCTCTCTCAAGTATCAAGTTTTCAGGCAAGAACTTTCAAAGACCAATGGCATCAATGGAATTCATCGACGAGCACAATGAAATCGCGATGCTACAGAAGCCCAAACAGGCCGCTGGTTTCCACCAGATTGTGGATTTCCTCAAGACAACCCATATTGCCTATGCTCTCACTGTCTCACCATCAATCTTTATCGAGCATCAAAGACAATTCTGGGCACATGCCAACATTGTTACTGAGAATGGTGTGCAAATGATCAAGACAAAGGTATGTGGCAAGCCATTGACAGTTACTGAAGAGGTAATTCGCATCAGTCTACGTCTAGACGATGCCTCTGGTATAACTTCTATCTCTAATGATGAATTGTTTTCTACTCTTACAAGAATGGGGTATGGAGGCCCATTGGGTGTGTTGAAGTTCTCAAAAGCCAAAATTTCACCCCAATGGCGTTTCTTTATCCATACCCTTATGCACTGTATCTCTAAAAAGACTACTGTATGGAGTGAGTTCAGTAGCACCATTGCTTATGCTTTGGTGTGCTTGGCCACTGCCAGAAAGTACAATTTTTCAAAAATGATTTTCAATGATCTTGTCTCAAACTTGGGAAACAAAAAGAGCTTTTATATGTACCCCAGGTTTGTTCAAGCAGTTATCACCCACGAATTGACGGATATGCCTCATTTTGATGGGGTATATGTACCTAAACCCCCTAAAGGCAAGGTTTTCTCAAATATGAGAAGATCTGCTGGGGACTCGGAAGGAGTTGACACCCCATTGTTCTCTACAATGATGGTGGTGTCCAACACTGATGAAGGTATGGCAGCAGGGTCAAGGCCCCCATTAGACCATCCCACTGCTAGTCAATCCCAACCTTCCCACTCTAAATCAATTCCCCAGTCTCTTCTTGATAAACCAACCTCACCAATCACCCAAACATACAAAAGAAAATAGGTAAAGAAGGCTCCTTCCCTTCTTGTACCTTCACCCACTCAGCCTTTAAGCCCTCTAAGGGAGAATTCTCCTTTAGAGAATATCAATAGGGAAACCAAAGGGGTGTCTCCCAACCCCAAGGAGGTGCTCTCTGAGGAGGAGGAAGAGCATATGGGTGCTGAGGCTGCCACTACTCCTGGTAGTACAGAGGAGGACAGTGGTAACATACCTAAGACCTCCCCCATCGCAACTTTGAATGAGAAATCATTCAAAGGTCCCAGGTGCCAAGAAACCACGAGGGTGGATAGTGCTTCTGCCAGGCAGAAGACTTCCACTACTAAAAGATCCCATGATCCTTCAATAGGGGGTAACACTCCTGGAGAAGGTGAGGACATATATAACTATCTTGAATTGATGGACACAATGGCAAACATCAACAGGGATGTGATCAACCAAGGAAAAGATATCGAAGAGCTGAAACTAATAGTTCTGTCCCAACAAGCTCAGATTTCCAAACTGAAGAATATGGTAAAGAGATTGCTATAGAAAAAGAAGAGGAGGCAGTTTGTGCTAAAGAGAAGGGAATCAGTATCTGATGCTCCTAAAAAGGGGGAGTCAGAGGCTGAAGATAACTTGGAAGAGGAAAAAGAGAAAGTTGTGTTTGAGGGGGAGCATAATGGGGAGAAACACAGTGTTGAGGGGGAGCTAGTAACAGAAACTGAAAGAAATTCAGAACAAGCAGCAGTAAGTGAGCAAGCAGCACAAACCATTAATGCTGCTAGTTCAAGTGGAGCAGCAGAAATGGTTACTACTGCTGACATGAACAAAGCAGCAGAAACAGTGAAGGAAGTACTAACAGAGCTGGAAATTGCAGACACTCTAATTAAAGCAAAACATGATACTCCCAAGGTCACTTCAAAGGCCAAAGGAGTTATCATAAAAGAAAGAGGTGATGTTGCAATGAAATCCAGGTCTGAGAAGGTGATAAGCAAAGAAAAGGGTAAAGCAAAGCTAGTTGATTCAGAATCTGACCAACCAATGAAAAGGCAAAAGTTGATTGAGGCAGATGAAGCTTTGGCAAGAAAGATACAAGCTGAATTGGAACAAGAAGAAAATGTCCAAGTGGAAAAAGACAGAGAGATAGCGAAAGCAATGGTTGCAGAGCTGAATAAAGCATATCAACAGAGTCTGGCAACTGAAATGGCTAAAAAGAAAGTCACATCTCTAAGGAAGATTGGAGAATTCAAAATGGGTGCAAAGAAGAAGAGACAACCCTCAAAGACATTCCTTGGTACCCAAGAGAGAAACAAGATGATCACTTTCCTCAAGGGTGCTGTAGGAGTTAAAAAGGAAATGTTTTCAAAGATGTCTTTTGAGAAAATCAAAGGACTATATGATGCAGAGATGAAAAAGCTTCAAGAGAATGACACTGCCAGGGTGGAAATGGAGAAAAGGATGAAGGAGAGCAATGACTTTGTAATACAAAAGCCTTTTCCAGATGAGCAAGAAACTCCAAAGAAAGAGGCTACTCTTGGTGAAAGTCTAAGAACTTTAAAAAGAACCAAGATGATGGCAAGGAGAAAGCCTACAAAGAAGCCTAGATTAGTGGAAGAAGAGGCTGAAAAGGCTGCTGAAGAAGAAGAGGCACCTGAGTTATCTAAAATGCAAGAACCTGCAAGTACTGAGAATGTCAAAATGTACATGGTAGTGATGGATAAAGTGTCTGAACCAATTTCAGCAGAACCTGTAGGGGTTAAACCTCCTGAAGTCATTCACTGGGATGTCATGGAGGTGGATGGCAAGGAGTACATCAGACTGAAGAGAAAAGATGAGAAATATGAAGTGTACATCACTTGGAATAAGATTGTCATAACCTACTCAAGGTCTGATATTGAAGAAATGTTTGAAATAGGGATGAAGTTATATAGAGATGAACTGAAAGCCCCAGTGATTTCAATTAAAAAGCTGGTAATGGAGTATCTGTGTACGATGTTCAAGCCTGATGAAGTAGAAGAGGTAATAAGGAATGTTTTTCAAACAGTGAATAATTGGACTCTATATGAAACTAGTGGAGTATATGCAGTGACTTTGGATTTAAATCATACTGAGTACTTCCTAGTGGATAGAGTGTACAACCATAGCAGATTGAAGCTTCATGCCATGCTGAAGAAGAAGCTAAGGTGTATTCCAGATTCAGAAATGGCTAAATATTTGATCAAAAGAACAATTAATCAGAGTTTGGGGTTGGATGCAAATACTGGAATTTAGGCCATGATGGAGTTTTGGGAGCATCTTGAAGAAGATCTGAAGAACTTGACTTCTCTTCCTAAAAGTCAAGTTAGGGGGAGATTGTTGGGAACTGAAGATGTGAACAAATCTTTAATGCTGCTAGTTCAGAATTACTACTGCTAGAGGACTTCAAAGTTAATACTGCTGAGTATTACTACTGCTAATAGAATTAATATTGCTAGTCAAAGTTAGTGTTGCTTGAACAAAGTTAGTACTGCTTAGCTAGTTAGTACTGCTAGTAGTTAATGCTGCCAAGACTCAGTTAATGCTGCTTCTAAGATAATATGAAGATAATGATGAAGAGATCGTGGTTAAAGATAAATATGGAAAACTGAAGATATTCATGGAAGATATACTGAAGATATTTTATAATTATCTTTTATTCAGTTTATATATAGATTGTATAGAATAGTTTAGAATACACAGAATTAATTCTAAGTTTTTGTTTTAGAAAGAGAATCAACCTCAAGGCATAGATCCTAATTCTAGAGAAGTAGAATTCGTCTTGAAAGAGTTTGTTCTTCAAGATTGAGGTTGAGTGTGTAATCTTGTGATTTGATAATTGAATACAAGTTTACAAGTTGTTGATCATATACTGTTTGTTTACTGTTACATTGAATATCAAAGTGTTATTCCACAACTTCTTTGATATTGTTTCTGAGTATTCATAATTCTTGTTGAGAATTCGATCCTGTCAATTATCCCCCTTAATATTTGTTAAAAAATCAAGTTATCAGAAAAATATAACAATGAAAGTATAACTAACTATTATCTCCTCCCCCTAAAAGATATAACAATTGACGTCCCCTCAAATCAAAAAACTTCTAGAAAAGATATTATCAATTAAGCATCCATCAGAAGAAAAAAAATATTTGAGATCGGGTTCTGAACTGGGTATATAGAAGCTATGATTACACATTCTCCGGTGAGAATAGTAATGTTCAATTTACCAATTAAGAACGGGTCCTGATCTGATGTAACCAGAAACCAATGTCACTTGAAAGATAACCTACAAGATAAAAGATTTTGGTAATCATTGTAAAAATGATTCCGCCTTGATCAGTAAATGATGAATAATAGACATTGTTCATTATTTCCAAGACATAATCAATTTAAGCACAAAGTAAGATATACTCATGTCAGGATCTTAATTCTTAACAAGAATAAACACTCAGAAACAATATTAAAGGAGTTTGCGGAATAACACTTTAATATTCAATGATCAATAAAATAGTGAATCTGAATAACAACTTGTAAACTTTGTTGAATGATTATAAAGCTACAAGATTCAACACTCAACCTCAATATTGATGAACAGGCTCACCAATACGAATTCTACTTCTCTAGAATTAGGACTATAAACCTTGAGGTTGATTCTCTCTAAAACAAAAATTCAGAATTCTATTTGTAAACCCTAAACTATTCTGACTAATTCTATATATACTGAAGATAAAAGATAATTACAAATAATAAAAGATCTTTAGAATAATCTTCCATCTTTATCTTCAAGCTTTCAATAATCTTCAAACTAGATCTGCACGAATCTTGATTATCTCTTAAGCAGGACTAAGTCTTCAGCAACATTAATACTTTGAGCAGTATTAATGTTCAGCAGTACTAACTACTAGCAGTACTAAAATTGCTTAGCAGTAGTAACTTCATCCAGCAGTATTAATAATGACTTAGCAACATTAATCTTGTTCAGTAGCATTAACTTCACTCAGCAGCATTAACCTCAGAAGTAGTAACCAAGTTCTTCTAGCAGCATTAACTGTACTTGTGCATTTCTGAATTTCCCAACAATCTCCCCCTAACTTGACTTTTAGGAAGAGAAGTCAAGTTCTTCAGATGATCTTCTAGATGCTCCCAAAACCTTCATAGCTTATACTCCTGTATTTGCATCCAACCCCAAACTCTGATTGATTGTTCTTTGAATCAAATACTTTGCCATCTCTGAATCTGGACCACATCCAAGTTTCTTCTTCAACATGGCATGCAGCTTTAATCTGCTGTGATTGTATATTCTATCCACTAGGAAGTACTCTATGTGATTTCTGTTCATAGTCAGTGCATATACTCCACTAGATTCATATAGAGTCCAATTGTTGACTGATTGAAACACATTTCTGATCACATGCTTCACTTCTTCAGGCTTGAACATCATACACAGATACTCCATCACAAGTTTTGTGATTGAAATCTCTGGAGCTTTTAATTGATCTGCATACAACTTCATTCCTATTTCAAACATCTCTTCAAGATCTGACCTGGAGCATGTTCTGACAATCTTTGCCCAAGTATTGTACACTTCATACTTTTCATCCTTTCCTTTTAGCCTGATGTACTCTTTGCCATCAACCTTCATTGTATCCCATAGAATAACCTCAGGAGGCTTAACTCCAACAGGTTCAGCTGAAATTGGTTCAGACACTTTTTCCATCACTACCATGTACATATTCACATCATCAGTTCTTGATGGCTCTTTCTGTTCAGATGGCTTAGGTGCCCCTTCCTCTTCAGCAACCTTCTCAGCTTCTTCTTCAGCTACTCTAGGCTTCTTGGTTGACTTTCTTCTTCCCATCATCTTGGTTATTTTTAAAGTCTTTAGACTTTCACCAAGAGTGGCTTCTTTCTTTGGTGGTGTTTCTTGCTCATCTGGAAAAGGTTTTTCTATCATAAAGTCATTGCTTTCTTTCATTCTCTTCTCCATTTCCACCCTGGCAGTTTCATTCCCTTGAAGCTTTAGCATCTCTGAATTGTATAGCTCTTTAATCTGTTCAAAATTCATCTTTGAGAACATCTCCTTTCTGACTCCTACAACACCCGTGAGAAAAGTAATCATCTTGTTTCTCTTTTGAGTACCAAGGAAAGTCTTTGAGGGTTGTCTCTTCTTTGCAGCTGTTTTTACCACCACAGATTTCTTCAGGGTTGCAGCTTTCTTCTGTGCCATTTCAGTTGCCAGAATTTGTTGATAGGCTTCATTTAATTCTGCAGCCAGAGCCTTAGCTATCTCCCTGTCTTTGTCAACTTGAACCCTTTCTCCTTGTTCAAGATCAGCTTGTATCTTTCTGGCCAAAGCTTCATCTAACTCAACCAACTTTTGCTTTTTGATTGTTTGATCAGATTCCACCATTTTAGCTTTGCCTTTGCCTTTGTCTTTGCTTGTCATCTTCTCAACACTTGATTTCTTTACATCCTCACCTCTTTCTTTGATGACAACTCCTTTGGCCTTTGAGGTGACCTTGGGAGTATCATGTTTGGCTTTGATTAAGGTTTCAGCAATTTCAAGATCAACTTCTTGCACTATTTCTGCTGCTTCTTTCAATTCTGCAGTATTAACAGTTTTTGCTGCTTTGCTTGATTCAGCAGCATTAACTGTTATTGTTTCTTGTACAAAAACTGATTCTTTTTCAACTGCTTGCTCTTTTACTGCTGCTTGTACAAAATCTGTTGTAGTTTCTTGCTCCCCCTCAAAATCAACTTTCTCTTGCTCCCCCTTATCTTTGGCACCTTCCATGTTGGCATCAGCTTCTGACTCTCCCTTTTTGGGAGCATCAGTCACTGGTTCCCTTCTTTTTAGCACATACTGTTTCTTCTTCTTTTTCTGAATCAATCTCTTCAACATTTGCTTCAGGTTGACAATCTGTTCTGGTTGAGACAAAATGATCAGTTTCAGATCTTCTATTTCTTTCCCCTGCTTGATCACATCCATGTTGATGTTGCCCATTGCTTCCATCAATTCATAATAGTCATATCTATCCTCACCTTCTCCAGGAGTGTGACCCCCTTTTGAAGGATCATGGGATCTTTTTGTAGTAGAGGTCTTCTACCTAGCAGAAACACCTGCTACCCCCGTGGTTTCTTGGCACCTGGGACCTTTGGATGATTGCTCACCCAAAGTTTCCATGGGGAAGGTCTTATGTATGTTACCACTGACCTCCTCTGTGCTAGCAGGAGTAGTGGCAGCCTTAACACCCATATGCTCAATCATCTCCTTAGTGAGCACCTCCTTGGGGTTGGGAGACACCCCTTTGGTTTCCTTGTGGATATTCTCTAATGGAGAATTCTCCATTAGAGGGTTTAAAGGCTCTGTGGGTGAAGGTACAAGAAGGGAAAGAGCCTTCTTTACCTTTTTCCTTATGTATGTATTGGTTATTGGTGCAATTGGTTTTTGAACAAGAGACTGAGGGATTGATATGGTGATGGAAGGTTGGGATTGGCTTTCAGTGGGTTGGTCTAATGAAGGCCTTGACCCTGAAGCCATACCTTCTTCAGTATGGGACACCACCATCATTGTAGAGAACAATGGGGTGTCAACTTCTTCCGAGTCCAATGGAGATCTCTTCATGTTTGAAAAGACCTTACCTTTGGGGACTTTGGGTACATATACCTCATCAAAGTGAGGCATATCCGTCAATTCATGGGTTATAACTTCTTGTACAAATCTTGGGTACATATAAAAACTCTTTTTGTTTCCCAAGTTTGATACAAGATCATTGAAAATCATTCTAGAAAAATTGTACTTTCTGGCAGTGGCCAAGCAGACCAAAGCATAAGCAATGGTACTGCTGAACTCACTCCATCCAGTAGTCTTTTTGGAAATACAGTGCATCAGGGTATGAATAAGAAAACGCCATTGGGTATAAAATTTAGCTTTTGAGAATTTAAAACCACCCAATTGGCCTTCATACCCCATTCTTGAAAGGTTTGAGAACAAGTCCTCATTTGGAATAGAAGTAATACCTGCAGCATCGTCTAGACGTAGACAGATGCGTATCAGCTCTTCAGAAACTGACAAGGGTTTATCACACACCCTTGTCTTGATTATCTACACACCATTCTCTGTGACTACGGTGGCATTCGCCCAGAATTGTCTTTGATGCTCTATGTATATTGTTGGAGATACAGTAAGAGCATGGGCAATGTGGTTGGACTTGAGAAAATCCACAATTTGGTGGAATTCAGCAGCTTGTTTCGGCTTCTGTAGCATCGCAATCTCGTTGTGCTCATCAATGAAAGCCATGGATGCCATTGAACTTGAGTAATCTGTACTGAAACACTTGGTGCTTGAGATAAAAGGGTTAGAAAGCAGATGAATAGAAATCAAAGAGTCGTTATGAACTTTTGGGCGGGCAAACAGGGTATTTATACGATTCGGGACATAAGCAGTATTAACCACTAGCAGTATTAACTAACTAGCAGTATTAACTGAGAGCAGTATTAACTACTAGCAGTATTAACTGAGAGCAGTATTAACTACTATCAGTATTAACTAACTAGCAGTATTAACTAAGAGCAGTATTAACCACTAGCAGTATTAACTAACTAGCAGTATTAACTGAGAGCAATATTAACCACTAGCAGTATTAACTTTGCACTGACAGTATTAACTAGACTTACACTTTTTTAAAGCTTGAGGTACTCTGAGCAAGTTAATAACTTCCTGAGAAATATGTTAGTAGCGCCAAACAAAAATAAACCAATAACAGGTATGCAAAAACTTTTTAAAACATGAGCTCATTCAGAGTTGATTATGCCCACACTTGTGACCAAGAAAGTGAATCTACCCACATCAAAAGCTTTAGGGAATAGATCAGCAAACTGATTGTCAATATAAACCTTAGCAACTTGAATTAGCTTCTTTTCATTACAATCTCTAATAAAGTGATACCTGATCTCAATGTGCTTTGTTTTGGAGTGCTTGACTGGATTATTAACAATGCTTATAGCACTGCTATTGTCAATGAAGATTGGAGTGTGAAGAAAGGTTACCCCATAGTCCAGCATCTGATTCTGAATCCATAGAACCTGAGAGCAGCAACTTGCAGCAGCAATATACTCAGCTTCTGTTGTTGATAAGGACACTGTGGCTTGTTTCTTACACTGCCAAGACACTAGTCTTGCACCCAAAAGTTGACATCCACCTGAAGTAGACTTTCTGTCCATGTTAGCACCTCCCAAGTCACTATCTGAATAAGCAATCAGGTCAAAGTTGGATACATAAGGATACCAAAGACCTAATCTAGGTTGCCTTCTTAAGTATCTGAAAATCCTCTTAACAGCTTGAAGATGTGATTGATTTGGCTTGACTTGGAATCTGGCACACAAACACACTGAAAACATGATGTCTTGTCTTGAGGCTGTGAGATACATGAGAGATCCAATCATTGATCTATATAGATGGACATCAACATCCTCCCCCTCAAGATCAACAGTGATCTGTTTATGAGTCTCCATAGGTGTGCTTGCTGGCTTTGAGTCTGTTAAACCGTATTTGTCCAGGATGTCTTTCACATATTTTGATTGGCTTATAAAGATCCCATCTTTCTTCTATTTCACTTGAAGCCCAAGGAAGAAGGTAAGTTCACCCATTGAACTCATTTTAAAGCTCTTGTGCATCAACTTTTCAAAGTCTCTACACATCTGATCTTTTGTGGATCCAAAGATGATATCATCCACATAAATCTGAACCAATAGGATGTCCTTCTTACTTCTTTTAATAAAGAGGGTCTTATCAATTATTCCTCTTTCAAACCCATTCTCCAAGAGATAGGTAGACAGAGTACCATACCATGCTCTTGGGGCTTGATGAAGACCATAAAGTGCTTTCTTCAGTTTGTATACTCTGTCTGGATATGATGGATTTTCAAATCCAGGGGGCTGACAGACATATACTTTTTCATCAATTGTGCCATAGAGAAAGGCACTCTTCACATCCATTTGGTATACCTTGAACTTCATGTATGAGGCATAGGCTAGAAATAGCCTTATTTCCTCTACCCTTGCCACTGGAGCAAACACTTCTTCATAGTCAATGCCTTCTTCTTGAGTGTACCCTTGTGCCACAAGCCTTTCTTTGTTCCTTATCACAATGCCTCTCTCATCCTTTTTATTCCTGAAAATCCACTTGGTGCCAATAGCTCTATGACCTTTTGGAAAGTCCACCAAGTCCCAAACTTCTTGCAATTTGAACTGCAGTAACTCTTCTTGCATAGCTTCTATCCAACCTGAATCTTTCATGGCATCATAAACCTTCTTAGGTTCAATCTGAGATAGAAAGCAGGAGAGTATTGTGTGTTGCAGATCCTGCAACTCTTAAAGTCTGCTTTGATTCCTTGTTATCATAGGAGAAGAGATGTCTCCTATGACCAGCTCTGGAGGATGGTTCTTTAGAGTTCTAGCTCTATTGTAGGTATGGGAAAGATCGCAGACTGAGGAATAATGTCTTGTACTTGTACTTGTTCATCCCCTGATCCTCCACTTCTTGAACCTGCATGGTAATCACTACTGAAACCCAAAGAGTTAGTTAGTGAATCAATGTCAAATAACCACTGAGGACCAGACCCAATAGGATTTGGTGTGTTCTCATTGCACTTGACATTGTCACTTTCCTCAATTATTCTAGAAGAAGTATTAAAAACTCTGTAAGACTTACTCTGAGATGAGTAACCAACAAGAAAACCATCATCTGCCTTGCTATCAAACTTTCCTAAGTGAGTTTTGGTATTGAGAATGGTACAAGGACACCCAAAAGGTTTGAAAAATCCAATAAATGGTTTTCTGTTATTAAAAAGCTCATAGGGTGTCTTGTTTTTAGGCTTGACTACTAGAACTCTATTTTGGACATAGCAAGCAGTATTAACTGCTTCAGCCCAGAAAGTAATTGGAAGTTTTGAATCTGCCAACAGAGATCTTGCAACTTCAATCAGTGTCCTATTCCTTCTCTCAGCAACACCATTTTGTTGTGGAGTCCTAGGAGCACTGTATTGCCTCTCAATTCCTTTTTCCTCACAAAAGGTATTTAGGTCATGATTTTTAAATTCAGTACCATTGTCTGACCTAATGACTTTTACCTTTTGATTTGTTTGGTTTTCAATTCTTAGAATAAAGGATTTGATCAGTCCACTTGTCTCATCCTTAGTCCTTAGAAAATATACCCAAGTAAATCTAGAGTAATCATCAACAATAACTAGGCAGTATGATTTCTTACCTATACTCATAACATTTGTAGGACCAAACAGATCCATATGCAACAACTGAAGAGAATTAGAGATTGTGTTCAACTCTTTGGACTTATGAGAAGTTTTGTGTTGTTTGCCTTTGAGACAGGCAACACAATGATCATCACATGAAAAGACTTTGGAATGTAAACCTCTTACAAGGTTGTTTTTAACAAGTTTATTCATTGTTTTAAAGTTCATGTGACACATCCTTCTGGGCCAAAGTGATGATTCATCCAAAAAAGCTTTTGAAACAAGACAGTTTAGGGATGAATCAGTTGAAACACTTTCCATATCTAAGCAATATACATTATCCTTTCTAGGAGTTCTTAGTAGTACCATCTTTTCATCAACTACCTTGAATCCAGGAGCAAGGATAATGCATTCAGAATCTGTAAATAATATACTATGTTGTTTGTCACAAACCTGTGATACACTTAACAGGTTGTACCTTAACTGCTCAACATAGAATACATCTTCAAAGGTCATTTTTACCTTTGGTTACATCCCGCTTACCACTTATCTTACCTCCATCTGGAGTATTGCCAAAGGCAACATGCCCACCATCAATTTTCTTGAAATTCTTGAGGAATGACATGTTCCCTGTCATGTGCCTAGAGCAACCACTATCAACATGTCAGATGCTCTTCCCCTTAAGCTTTTGGTTGCCATGCACATAAGATTAAACAATTAGTATTGATTGGCGATGTTAGAGCATAAATATATTGGATACAAGATCGAGCATACTGAAGATCATAGTTGAGAAAGTCAAAGCTGCTAAAAGTCAAACCTCATTAAAAGTCAAAGTCTATTTGTAATAAGTCAAACTTTTTAGTCTTTGTATTTTAGTTTTCTTAGTATTAGGTGGTAGTATAAATAGTTTTTCTATTTTGTATGTTGTTGAGAGTTGAAAGTCGTACATTGTATGAGAGAGAGATTGTAGAGAGAGAAAGAGAGTTCTAGACGGAGAAAGTGTAAAGGATTGAATTTGAAAGAATAATCAAACAGGTAATTTGATTATTAAAATCTTGTTTGTTTGTTTGTATTGATTAGGAACTAGAATCTGGAACACACAATTGGTATCAGAGCAGATCCAAAAGGTGAAATCAGATCAAGAAAGTAGTCGATATTGTGTTCTTGACTGTGAAAATCGATTTCTGGAATTAGATGTGTTTTTGGAGCTGATTTTGGTTAGGAATCATTACAAAAGTGTAATAGATCGAGTCTATGTACTTTAATTTCAGTATTGTACTGTAATTCTTACGAATTTTGTAATTTTTGGTTGAGTTTTTGTTAACTAGTCGATTTTACTGTTTCATCAATCAATTTGTATTGTATGTGTTTCTTTGTAAATTTCATGTATTGTAATATGTTAGTTGATTGATTGTAAAGACTTCTGCAAAGTTTTGGATCAATTGAACAAGAAAAGATCGATTTCAGATGAAAAACTCAGGTTTTTGGGTCGACAGTAGGAAGAACGCGCTAGATCGCTAGAACGCGCAAGTTCTTCGTGGAACGCGCAAGTTCATCAGGGTAAAACGTGCAAGTCGAAAGAAGGCTTTTGGTCTCAAACGCGCAAGGCTACTTGCGAGTTTCAAGAAACGCGCTAGTAGTGGCCAGCGAGTTCATCAAACTCGCTAATCAAAGCTAGCGAGTTTGAGAAGAAATAGTAGTTTGCGAGTTCTTTGGCCTGCGAGTTTGAGGAGAAATAGTGATCAGCGAGTTTATCGACCTGCGAGTTTGAAAATTCAGAAAATAATTCTAAGTGTTGAAACGCGCAAGAGTGGCTAGCGAGTTTAGTTCAAACGCGCAAGCTTCGATCTGCGAGTTTGGGAAACGCGCACATCACAGCTAGCGAGTTCTAGTATGAACAGTGGTTAGCGAGTTCAGGCGCTTACGAGTTTCGTCGATCTGTGTGTTTCATCTGCGAGTTTGATCTGCATGTTTGCTTACGAGTTTCTCAAAACGCGCAAATATCTGCGAGTTTACTTGCGAGTTTGCTTGCGAGTTTGCCTGCGCGTTTGGTTGAGAATTTATAGAACGCGCAAGTCTTAGTCTGCGAGTTCTTCAGTCTGTGAGTTTTAGGGCTTGCGAGTTAAATAGTGACTTGCGAGTTCTGATACTTAGTCAAATTTTTCAATTTTTCTGTTTTTTCTAGTTTTTCAAGATTTTTTTTATTTCACATTTTGGACTAACGATCAGTTCTAGTTTCTTATTTGTTATATTTTTCAAACAGGTTTAAACAAGATGACTTCCAAAGATGCACTTTCAATCGGAACAGATGTCAAGCCTCCAGTTTTGTTCAAAGGTGAATACGAACAATGGAAAGACAGATTCCTGGATTTCATAGATAGACATTCAAATGGAGAGAACATACTTCTATCTATCACTGAAGGTCCCATGAAACCAATCACAATTCATGTACCTGTTGATGATCATGATGGTAATAATGTTGATGGTGAAAGTGATGATGGAGATGGAGAAAAGGAAATAAAGACAAAACCAGTTAAAGTTGACTTCTCTCAGTATTCAGAAGAACAAAAGAGTAGATTTAAAGCTGATAAGCAAGCAAGATCTCTTTTACTCCAAAGCATTCCAAATGATATCTACATCAAGATTGACAGCTTCAAACATAATGCTAAACAGATGTGGGATCAATTGGAAAAGATGATGATGGGATCAAAGATAGGGAATCAGATAAAGGTGGCCAAC
Organism: Arctium lappa; assembly: GCA_023525745.1. Classification (NCBI taxonomy): domain Eukaryota; kingdom Viridiplantae; phylum Streptophyta; class Magnoliopsida; order Asterales; family Asteraceae; genus Arctium; species Arctium lappa. Next base: position 29,051,693 of record CM042055.1, read on the forward strand.
TGCATCAATAACTATGAGGAATTCAAGGCAAAAGAGAATGAGAGTCTAGAAGACACATATGAAAGATTCACTTTGCTTCTGAATGAACTCACAAAGAACAAAGTTAAGAAGAAGCAGCTGGAAAACAATGTAAAATTTCTGAGCATCCTACGTCCTGAATGGAAGAAACACACACGTAGGATGAAGCAGATGAAAGATTTAAGTGAAATCCCTCTTCACGAAGTTTATGAGACATTACGTCAGAATGAGGAAGAGGTTGAAGAGAAAAGAGCTGAGAAGAAGAAAGTAGTACAAGTTCCTGATCCTATAGCTTTGGTTGGAGAGACAAAGAAAGAAAAGAAAGAGAAGATTGAGAAGAAGAAGAAAAAGATAGTGAGTTCAAGTTCAGAATCTGACAGTGATGATGGCGAAAGTTTGAAACAAGCCATGATATTGCTGACCCGTGCCTTTCAGAAGAAATTTTATAAGAAGCCGGGATCAAATTCTAACGCTATTCGTCATCAAGTTCAAAGAACCACGAGCACCGAGAGAGGGTAGAAGGCAAGAGATTTGAAGAGAATCGGTATGGTGAGAAGAAACCAGATGAGAAAAAGATGTTTTTGAATGACTATACTGCTGCTGAAAAGCCTTCAACTGATTTAATCAAATGTTATAATTGCGGGAAGATGGGTCATTATGCCAAAGATTGTCGGAAGCCGAAAGTTCGCAACTCTCAGTATTATCAAAACAAGTTGCTTTTGGCAAGACAACAAGAAGCTGGTGTAGCTTTGATGGCCGAGGATGAATTTTGGTTGGATCATTCCGAGGATGAAGGTGAAGAGAAAGAAGAAAATGCTCATATCTGTCTTATGGGCAAAGAGGATAAGAATGACGAGTCAGATGATGAAGAAGTGAATGAGGTATTAAACTTAACTCCAAAAGATTTTATTACCAAGTTGGAAACCATGGTGGTTGAGCTACAAAATTTACAAAATAATCTGAAAAATGAAAAGGAAAAGGTTGCTAAAAAGAACAAGAAGATCTTTGAACTTAATACTTCTGTTATTTCAAACAAAGATCTAATTGATTCTTTACGCAAATCTGATTCTGATTCTAAATCTAAAGTAGATAATTTTGAAAAGAAGATTTCTGAGTTTGAAGGTAAAGTAAATAGATATGAGTTTGAGAAAAATAAATATGCACTAACTATTTATAAATTGCAGGTTGAAAACAAGAATTTGAACAAGAAGGTAAATGGGCTGGAAGTTAAACTTTATAAAAGAGATCAAACAGATCAAACCATCTTTCTTAATACTCCTAATGAAGAGGTAGATGTTAAGCAAAGATGGGGACTTGGTTTTAATAACCCCCATTATCTTAAGAAAGCTATCAGAAAACAGCCGGCACTTTATAACTATGATTTTCTTGCCTGTGCTGGTAAACATACTCATTTGAAACCCAAATTTGTTACCAAATTGTCAGATGAAGATGAGGCCAAAGAAACTGAAAACAGAAAGAATAAACAGAAAATGCAACTACCATTTAACTATGTTAAGTTAAATGATAGTTATCTTTCAGAAACACCGAAAGTTCTTTCAAAAGACTATTTTGTTAGTTATTCCGCATCTGAGATGAAGGCAAAACCTGCGATTGCAAAGGTTTATGTTCCTACATCTATTCTTGAAAGCAAAATAGTTGAACTTGAAAATGTTTTATCTGATGAAAAACTTTTGGTTGATATAGAACAAAATGTGTTTTCTACAGTTATAAAGAACACTGTTTTTCAAGAAAAATCAACAAAGTGTTCTACAGTTTCAAAAGCACCTCAAATTTTCTCTGATAATTCTGATGACTTATTTGAGTCTGCAAATGATTCTTTTAATTCTGATGATGGGAGTATGGAAGAATCTGATATGTTTGACATTCATTCTAAACTTCCTGGTCATTCTACTTGTCTTGAAAATGACAAAGTGTTACAAAGTGGTGTTAGTAATGACAAAGTTTCTGTAACTGCTGATTACTATGCTAATGGTAAGAAACATAAGAAGCAGCGATTACAAAAACAGAAATACACTGGTACACAACAGAAAACTCAGTCACAGAAATCTATTTTTCCTAATAAATCTACATCTTATGTTTCAGATTTAAGGAAGAAAAAGCTGAAAGCTCAATCCAAATGGAGACCAAAACAGAAGGATGCTGAGATAGCTGAATCAGTTACTGATAATTCTTGTACTAAATCTGTTAGTAGTGATTCTGATGTAGTTGATCAATGTGCTTCTCATAAACAAAACCATGTAACTTCTTACAAGCGTTATTCAATAAAGCAGTTGATTCAATTATCTCCTATTACTACTAAATTTCATCATAATTATCGGAAAACTGACTTTGCTTATTCTCATGATTCTTCTGATTGGTATGGATCTTATCATGTATATTCTTCTAGATCAAATGATTTTAAAGGTTTTCAAAAGAACAGAGGGTCCATTTTCAAGTGGATGCCAAAATCTTGTGCTAATCTGTTAGGGCCCGTTTTCAAATGGGTACCTAAAACTATTATTGCCTGATTTCTCTTGCAGACCCGGCATATGTGGTACTTGGACAGTGGATGTTCCAAGCATATGACTGGGCAAAAAGCTTTATTGTCTAATTATACAGAGAAATTCAGTGGTAATGTCAGATTTGGAAACGATCAGCTTTCACCTATCTTAGGATATGGTGATATCATTCAAGACAAGATAACGATCAGTAAAGTGAGCTATGTCGAAGGTTTGGGGCACAACTTATTCAGCATAGGTCAATTCTGCGATAAAGGGTTAGAGGTTAACTTCAAGTCTAAGAGTTGCTCAATTCGTACTGAAGACGGAACAGAACTCTTGGGTGGACATAGAAAGACAAACCTCTACACCATCAACTTGTCCAAAGTTCAGATTGACAATCAGGTATGCTTGATGACAAAAGCTTCACAGCAACAAAGTTGGCTCTGGCATAGACGGTTATCTCACTTGAACTTTCGTTACATAAACAAGCTGGTTCGTGGGAAATTAGTAAAGGGACTTCCTGAGCTGAAATACGAGAAAGAACATTTATGCGCAGCTTGTGAGAAGGGTAAGATGAAGAGAGCCGCTCATAAACCGAAACCTGAACCAAGCACTAGTTCTCCGTTAGAATTGCTACACATGGATTTATGTGGACCAATGAGAACTCAGAGTTTGGGTGGTAAGAAATATGTGTTGGTAATTGTGGACGATTATTCCAGATACACGTGGGTCAAATTTCTTCGTTCAAAAGATGAGACACCGGAAGTTCTCATTTCATTCTTAAAGACGACCCAGGTGAAACTGCAGCGACAAGTCAAGTTCCTTCGAACTAACAATGGCACAGAATTCAAGAATAAGATTGTTGATTAATATCTCGAATCAGTTGGGATTTCACATCAGTATTTTGCTGCTAGAACCCCCAACAAAATGGAGTAGTAGAAAGACATAATCGAATGCTAGTCGAGGCCGCTCGAACTATGCTTAGTCAATCGGATCTACCTCTATTCTTGTGGGCGGAAGTTGTGTCGACTGCATGCCATACGCAAAATCGTTCCATAATACACCGTCGTTTTCAGAAGACTCCATATGAGCTAATCAACAACAGAACACCAACTATCAAATATTTTCACATATTTGGGTGTAAATGTTTTGTGCTTAACGATAGAGAGAGTCTGAATAAATTCAGTGCTAAAGCGGACGAAGGCATCTTTATCGGTTATTCTTCAACATCTGTTGCGTATCGGGTTTATCTAAAGAAGTCAAAGACAGTTGTGGAGAGCTTCAATGTTACATTTGATGAAGAAATGGCTTCTGATCATCTCAATTCAGAACTCGTTATTACTGGTGTATTAGCTTCTGGGGAGATCAGTCCAGAACCTGTGTCTACAGCGATAAATTCGGATAACGCTTCTACATCTACTTCACATTTAACTGATTTAGATTTGTTATTTGAATTCTTTTATGATGAGTTTCTAGGATCTAATATATCTAAATCTGCTGTGACTGACAGGTTTGAAGATACAAGTTGTAATCATCCAGTCACTTCAGAGGTCATTACTGAACAAGTATCCCCCGTTCAGTCTGAAACTCATATTCCTATTGTTACTCCTACAGTTGAAGATGTTCAAGCAAATATTGAGCCAGAAGTAACTGTTTCAGTTGGGTGTAATACTTTGTCTACTCAACAGCCTGAATTTGTTGTTCCCACTGATACTTCTGCACATGAAACTTCAACTGATAACTCCCCTCCTGTAATTCAAGCTGAAGATTTTGAAAGTGGATTTCAAGATGATGATCATGTTCAGAATTTATCTATTCCACTCCCACATGAGCATCGCTGGACCAAGGACCATCCATTACATCAAGTAATTGGAGATGTTGACAAGCCTGTTCAGACAAGGTCAACGACTATTAATCAGTGTATGCATGACTCGTTCCTAAGCAAGATTGAGCCAACACGAGTATCTGAGGCTCTTGCTGATTCGGACTGGGTATTTGCAATACAAGAAGAGCTCAATCAGTTTGAATCCCTAAAGGTTTGGAGATTAGTTCCGAAGCCTGAAGGAAAGACCGTGATAGGAACTAAGTGGGTATTCAAGAATAAAAAGGATGAAGATGGTGTCGTCATCAGAAACAAAGCTAGACTTGTTGCCAAAGGCTACAGGCAAGAGGAAGGCATCGATTATGATGAGACATATGCTCCAGTAGCGCGCTTAGAGGCAATCAGAATGTTTCTCGCCTACGCCGCTCATAAGAACTTCACAGTCTTTCAGATGGATGTGAAAACAGCCTTTCTGAACGGCATTCTTAAAGAAGAAGTGTATGTGTCTCAACCAGAAGGGTTCGTTAATCCAGATAAGCCACATCATGTCTATATATTGGACAAAGCCCTTTATGGATTAAAGCAAGCCCCTCGAGCCTGGTATGACGTCTTATCCAAATTCTTGGTCAAGTCTGGTTTCTCAAAAGGTAAGATCGACACTACTTTATTCATCAAGAAAGAAAAAGCTGATATTATACTTATTCAGATATATGTTGATGATATAATATTTGGTTCTACTAATCCAAAATATTGTAAAAACTTTTCTAACCTCATGGTGTCACGTTTTCAAATGAGTATGATGGGATAGATGAATTTCTTTCTCGGATTACAAGTTAAACAACTTTCTACGGGGATTTTTATAAATCAATCTAAGTACATTTTGGACATTTTTCGGAAGTACAAAATGGAAAATCACAAATCTATTGGTACCCCGATGGCACCAGGAACTAAGATCCACACTGATCCTTCGGGAAAAAGTGTTGATGTTAGAACCTATAGAGGTATGATAGGATCGTTGATGTATCTTACTTCGAGTAGACCAGATATTATGTTCTCAACATGTCTTTGTTCTAGATATCAAGCTAATCCCAAAGAATCTTATTTGGCCGCTGTCAAACGGATCTTTAGATATCTGAATGGGACTGCAGACCTTGGTCTGTGGTATCCTAAGGATACAGGGTTTCAACTGACTGCATATTCAGATGCAGATCATGCAGGTTGTATGTTGGACAGAAAGAGTACTTCTTGTCACGTACAATTCCTTGGAGACAAGCTCGTTAGCTGGGCTTCAAAGAAACAGTTATGCGTTTCAACATCGACTGCTGAAGCGGAGTATGTAGCTGCTGCTAGTTGCTGCTCTCAAGTCTTGTGGATGCGAACACAGCTACGAGATTTTGGATTCAAATATGACAAAATTCCGATATACTGTGACTCGAAGAGTGCGATTGCCATATCTGCTAATCCTGTCCAACACACCAAAACCAAACACATTGATGTAAGGTATCATTTTATAAAAGATAATGTAGAAAAAGGAATAATTGAACTTTATTTTGTAAAAACAGATTATCAACTTGCAGATTTATTTACCAAACCCTTAGATGAAAAGAGATTTAATTTTCTTATCTCTAAGCTTGGTATGTTAAATCTTAAGACGTAATCGGTTATTACCTACTAAAGTTACAAATTGTTATTTTTCATCCTTTTCTTTATCTTAATGTCTGAAAGATACCTGCACTTTAATGGTTTGCTCATGATCTCAGGGGGAGTATGAGAAGATTGTTAGATGATCTATATTCATTTGAGGGGGAGTAAAACTAATTTCTGCATTATACTTAACTGACAAAATCTTTGCAATGCATGATTTTAGGGGAGCTTATAAGTAACAAGGAGTAAGACAATGATTTCTGATTACTTTTGATCAGAACTCGTTCTATAATTGTTTTACTGTTTTTCCGTCGTTTATTTTCGAATAAATTTTGTGAATAAATTTTGACTAGACTTTGAGACTTATACAGGATGAGAGAAGCTGACACGATCATATCTTGATGACTACAGCTTGACTTTCTGAGATTTAAGACTGAAGCGACAAGGTAAATTTCTTATCTTAATCTCACATATATCTGAAAGAAGGACAACTTTCAGGTATTGAAAACATGTTTTTAAATGTTCAAACCACTTCCCAATTCTTAAACAGATTTTATAATTTGGAAGTGTGATTTTAAATGTTTTTATTCTATTTTTGTGCTTCATTGATAAACAAACTGTGTGTTTTCCAAAGATAAATACTTGCGTATTGTCTTTTTTATATACTTTCAAGTATTCAGACACACTGGTTTGAATTTTTGTTCAATATGTTCTTACCATGTCTCTAAATTGAAACAATTTTTCTTCGATGGTAAGACACTCCGCTTGTATTCAAAGAATTTTGAGCGATATTTCATTTCAAAGCGTTTCATTCAAGAATGTCTGTATATTGTTTCATATAGACAAATATCCATTATTCTTGACCATAAGCTTTAATTAATATATCATTCATTTCTGATCATTTTATACAATGTCAGATTTTCAAACAAGTTTCTTGCATTCATGTTCATTCATTCAATTTCCTTGTTTGAAAATACTTCAATGGTTTAAAATGCTCATATTTTCATGATTATATCACTGAGCATACTTATATCTGACATTTGTATATGAGTTTTAACTGATATAGTTAAACTATTTGAGCAACTCATGCTTTATAGGATTACATGGGTTCTTTGTGCTAGGAGTTAATTGAAACTTCTATGGATTCGAGTTAACCATTGTTTCCTACCTAAGAAGTTAATACTTTAGTGATTGAGTGTGAGGAGTCTAAAAGAAATGAGTGTGGGTGTGATGAGATAAAATGGAAAAGAGAGTTTGGTTAGTAGTGAGCTTAATGATTAAAAAGAAAGAGGGTGTGAGATCAAAGTAAAAGAATATCAAACTCTGCACCAACTACTTTCTGAGCCGGGCAGCCACATTACTAGCGTTTCACAATTCTTTGGTGAACGTTATTGAAACAGGCAAATAGCCCATGCCAACTCTTGTTTAAACCCCACCAACTACTCATTTTCTTCTCAAAAAGAAAATGTTTCACATTTTCAAGGGGACGCAGCATATAATCTATCTGATTTTCATTTGGAAAATCTGGATATTGAAAAAGAAGGAAGTCTGCCCCGCCTTCGCACTTCAATCATGCACTTAGAGTCTGTGTTTATCTACTGTTGTCTCAGTGGTTTACACTATGTTGAGCCTTCAAAAGCAATTATTTGTGCTTAATTCTTTCTACACTTGCATGAGCACACAAAGAATTTGTTTCTTTGTCATAACATTCATAGAAATTGCTTTTGTGGTATTTCGATGATTGGATGGAAGCCCTGGGGGAGTGAACATCAAAAAGCTCCTTTATATTGTGTATTCGTTACACAAGTGACTTTGTGTTACTGACAGGCATATTAACTGATTCATCTGTTGATTCAGGAGTTACATGTTCTTATTTTGTCTGGATTTGAAAAGATCTAGATGAATATCTTGCAGAGTTGACAGAATCAGAGGCTCAGTATGACAGATCAGAATGGTAAATGACATTTCTTGGCGAAAAGTTTTGATGATATCAGATGCTCAAATCATCAAAAAGGGGGAGATGGTATGAAGAAATGTTAAAGTTTTTGAAGTTAAAGGGAGATGGTTTCAAAGAAATGTTAAAGTTTTTGAAGTTAAAGGGAGATGGTTTCAAAGAAATGATAAAGATTTAAAGTTTTGAAGACGATCAAAGAATTTCTGAAGTTTTGAGGAATTTTTCTTTGAAGATTATTTGCTAAAGCATTCGAGCTGAATTTGAAGATAATTTCTTTCCAAAGTCTGAAAGTGTTGTGTGAAAGATTTTGAGAGATTGTTATTCGTTTGAAGAAAGCTTTGGAAAGAAGACCATCAAAGTAAAAGGGGAGATTGTTCAGACATAGCTTTAAGTCAAGACTTAATGCTAAATCTTTCAACAATGATCTTGAATCCAAAGGGGGAGATTGTTAGAGCATAAATATATTGGATACAAGATCGAGCATACTGAAGATCATAGTTGAGAAAGTCAAAGCTGCTAAAACTCAAACCTCATTAAAAGTCAAAGTCTATTTGTAATAAGTCAAACTTTGTAGTCTTTGTATTTTAGTTTTCTTAGTATTATGTGGTAGTATAAATAGTTTTTCTATTTTGTATGTTGTTGAGAGTTGAAAGTCATACATTGTATGAGAGAGAGATTGTAGAGAGAGAAAGAGAGGGAGAAAGTGTAAAGGATTGAATTTGAAAGAATAATCAAACAGGTAATTTGATTATTAAAACCTTGTTTGTTTGTTTGTATTGATTAGGAACTAGAATCTGGAACACACAGGCGACCCAAGCCAAAGTGGTCTTGGGTCTCCCTTTCTCATCAAAGTATTTACATTCCTTTTTGATGAGGTTTTTAAACTCAGAGCACTCTTTATTGGAGTACTTTGTCAATATGATTGGCTTAGCAGCACAAACACTAGAAGTAGTACTAACTTTGGAAGTACTAACAGAGTTAGCAGTATTAACTTTTGAAGAAGTACTAACAATGTCAGCAGCACTAACATTGATAGCAGTAGTATTACTTCTAGCAGCACTATCATTGTCAGCAGCACTATTTGTGGTAGCAGTACTAACAGTTTTAGTGCTTTTAGGAATCCACATATTGATACTTTCTTTAACAGTCTTTTTCTTCATGTGCCTTTTAGATTTAACAGATTTCTTAGCCACATGGTTCCTTTCACTCTTCCTATAACCAAACGGTTTTTGCATAGGTCTTTGAAAATTCATCCTTTGGTTTATAGGATTGAAATAATAGTATTTAGCAAGATGATTCAATTTGCCATAGATAAAACAAGGTTTTGGTCTATTGATTTTACTCACATCAACCCCTTGTTTTTGTGCCCACTGATTATTCCAGTTTCTTTGGTTTCCCCTCTTTTTATCATTGTAGATCCCAGATACAGTGCAATCAGATAATAATCAATGTAGAACAATATAATAACCACAACCTCTAGTCATACGATTAATATGAAATCAAAGGGTTTAGGTTTACAGAGAGAATTTCTGATAAGGTTATGTAAACCTATTGACTAGAGAATTATGAAATGCGACTATCTAACCTAATTATGAAACAAATAATGCCTTTATATACTAGGCTTACAAGGCCTAATGGGCTTATGGGCTTGGGCCCATCTAACTATTAAACTATTAAGTAATTACAAATTGAACCCTTATAAATACTTTATTCCACTTTCAACGCACAGGACTTTCAGTCCTAACAATCTCCCCCTAAATTTGAATAAAGCATTTATCAACATGAAAAAACTTTAGGTCTTGATCTTCTTCCCCTCTTGAGTCTTTGAAGAACTTTGGTGTTGCATGTCTTCATGACTTTCCACGCTCCCCCTTGAATAAAGCTCTTGGTCTTCATAGTATCAACATTGAAACCAAATTCAATGTACATTAGCCTCGACTGAATGCACTATCACACAGCTTTTAACTGTAGAAACTCAAGCACATCGGATCAGCACACAAGAAAGATAATGTGAGAGTAACGTGATATTCCACGATGCATCTTCAGTTTAAAACAACAATTAGCTCGTAGGAGGAATGATAAACAAACTTGTAGTAGACACCACATGATACGGGAAAGAATCAATACAAACTTTGAAATCTCTTTGAAAAATCTGAAACATCATCTTCATCTCTTTGATCTCTAGACTGTCTTCAGAAACTTTGAAATCTCTTTAAAACTTTGAAATTTAACTTTTTCTCCCCCTTTTTTGATGATTGTGAGCATCATGATCATCAAAACTCTTCAATTTCAACATATTCTATGATCTCCCTTTATGATAAGATGACATTCTCCGCATTTTGATCTGAGTATCCGTCAATTCATGAAATATATATATCCGAATCTTTTCAAATTCAGATATAATAATAATTGAAAACCTGAATCAACAAATGATACAGTTAGTATGCCTGTAAGTAGCACGGAGCCACTTTGTACAACGGATGTACTTTGGAAAGGAGCTTTTGTGATGTTCACTCCCCCAGGGCTTCCATTCAATCATCGAAAAACCACAAAGGAATTTTCTATGAATGTTATGACAAGAAAACTCATTCCTTGTGTGCTCGTCCAAGCGTAGAAATGATTGAAGCTACTTAGCTTGATCAGGCTCAAATTGTGTAAGTTGTTGAGACAACAACATATATTACACGGACTCAATGTGCATGAAAGAGGTGCGAAGGGGGGGGGGGCAACTTTCCTTCTTTTTCAATATCTAAATCTTCCGAGTGAAGACTAGATAGCAGATATGCTGCGTCCCCAAAGAAAATGAAACATTTCTTTGTTAAGAAAGAAACGAGTGGTTGGTGGGGTTATAGCAAGAGTTGGCATGGGCTAGGTGCCTTTTCAATGATGGTCACCAAAGAATGTGAACCAATCAGAATATGTGGCTGCCCGGCTCAGAAATTGGTTGGTGCAGAGTTCTGATATTCTTTTAACTTCGTTCTCACACCAGATATAATTAAGTTCTGATATTCTTTTAACTCCGTTCAGAAATTGGTTGGACTCAGTCTTCTTACATGCACATTGTTTACAAGGAACTGGATTCACAACTGTGGTCTGTTTGTAATGGACCTTACCAGACTTTCCCTCTGTCTTCTTTATGTCCTTGGATTTGATTCAATCCCTTCCACAATCCTCATTGGTGATAATGTTATTCTCTAGAGGAATCTCACCACTCACATTGTTCTCCTTACTCTTACCAACCTCTTTCTTAGTCTTATCCTTAACAACTACCTCATCTAAGGGTTCTATCTCAGTGGCTCCCTCAGGCAAGTCCTTCCTATCTTTGGTTTCTAGCAAGTCTGAAGTAGGAGGGATGTAATTGTTGTTATATGGTGGAGGTGTGGCATTGTAACCAATTCCTCTTCTCAATTTGTCATGAATCTGAGTTTGTAGTAAAGAGTCCATTGCTTTAGAAGCATTGGAAAACTTTTCTACATCAAGCTTAACCTTGGTTAGCTCCTCTCTTAACTTTTCACTCTCCTCTTTAGATTTGGTAAGTTTAAGTTCTAGATCCTTTTTCTCCCACTTCCAGTAATTGGTGTCATATGAATGTTGGAGTTCATTGGCTTGAAAACCTTTGATCTGTTCCTCAAACCTCTCAACAACTCTCACATAGTCTTTTATATCTTTTTCCAATCTCTTAAGATCATCACTCATCTTCTGGTTGTGATCCCTGTACCTTTTAACAATGTCTATGCAAGTTTTAGAACAGAGATTAGAACTTACCTCAAATGGGAGATCAGATACTTCAGCCATAAGAGCTTGATTTTGGATAGCCTCTTCTACTTGATCACTCCAGTCAAACCCCATTCCTTGATGAGAAACAAGGGCTTGAGCAGAGTTTCTGTTATGGTTGAGGTTTCCAGACTGTGATTGTTGGTGGTTGTTGTTGTGAGACACTCCAGTTCTGCATTCCTTGGCAAAGTGTCCCTTCATATGGCATTTGTAGCACTCCACCTTTGATTTATCAAACCCTGCTCCATCTTCTCTTCTTTGGGAGAAGTTGTTCCTCCCAGTCCTCTTTATGAACTTCTTCACCATCATGGAAAGCATGGCCATTTGCCATTTAATATCCATCTCTTCAAGATCATCAGGATGAAGTTGTTCCAAATCATCATTGATTAGAGAAGAATTTCCATGACTGGAAAGAAAGGCTTCAAATACAGAATCAGTGCCTTTCTCTTGATTTGCTCCATTAGCAGCATTAACTGATTCAAGGTTAGCAGTAGAATCAATTGATGCTGATAGGAGTGCAGCATTATGAATATATCCAGAAGGCTTCTTCTTTGCCTCCACCTCAGCTTCAAATACTCTAAGATCATTGTACAAATCATCAAGTTCTTTCTCTTCCAATTGTTCATTCTGTCTAAATGAAATAGTGTACATGGTCCATTCATCTCCAAGGGACCTTAAGAACTTTCTGTTTACATCATCTTGATCAATCTGTACTCCCATAGTAGCTAGTTCACCAATTAGCTTGTTAAACCTGTCAAAAGTTTGAGTCATAGACTCATTCTTAGTTGACATAAAGTTTTCATACTGTTGTTTCAAGATTGCCTTTTGATTTCTCTTGGTACTTTTGGTACCAGAGAATCTCTTCTCTAGAGCATTCCAGAGCATCTGTGCGTCAGTGCAATTACAAAATTGGTGTTGATATTCATTGGGAATGGCCAAGAGCAGTATGCTCAAGGCTTTCATCTCTGTCTGCCTTGTCTTTCATTATGCATCTGTCTTTGGAGGGGTTCTTTTTCCATCTTCACCATTCTTTCCTGCATCAGATGGGCCATTCTTTCCCACATGGAGTAATCTATGAGGAGAATGTATTGCTTGATTCTAATCTTCCACATGTCAAATTCATTGGATCTGAGCATTGGAACCTTTGAGACCAGAGTACTGTTTGATTCAACTGTGTTTTCCATGATGAATAAGATTTCTGAGAATACTAGCTCTAATACCACTTGTCATTATCTTAATTCTTAACAAGAATAAACACTCAGAAACAATATTAAAGGAGTTTGTGGAATAACACTTTAATATTCAATGATCAATAAAACAGTGAATCTGAATAACAACTTGTAAACTTTATTGAATGATTATAAAGCTACAAGATTCAACACACAACCTCAATATTGATGAACAGGCTCACCAATACGAATTCTACTTCTCTAGAATTAGGACTATAAACCTTGAGGTTGATTCTCTCTAAAACAAAAATTCAGAATTCTATTTGTAAACCCTAAACTATTCTGCCTAATTCTATATATACTGAAGATAAAAGATAATTACAAATAATAAAAGATATTCAGAATAATCTTCCATCTTTATCTTCAAGCTTTCCATAATCTTCAAACTTGATCTGTACGAATCTTGATTATCTCTTAAGCAACACTAAGTCTTCAGCAGCATTAATACTTTGAGCAGTATTAATGTTCAGTTGTACTAACTACTAGCAGTACTAAAATTGCTTAGTAGTAGTAACTTCATCCAGCAGTATTAATAATGACTTAGCAGCATTAATCTTGTTCAGCAGCATTAACTTCACTTAGCAGCATTAACCTCAGAAGTAGTAACCAAGTTCTTCTAGCAGCATTAACTGTACTTGTGCATTTCTGAATTTTCCAACAACCCCCCCTCGAATCATGGACTGGCATTTAACATACCTAATTTACTGACTAGAAAGGTAAACCTCTTTTCATCCAACGGTTTGGTGAAAAAATCATCCAACTAGTTGTCTGTTTGCACGACATGCATCTCTATATCGCCCTTTTCCACATGATCCTTGATGAAGTGGTATCGTACATCAATGTGTTTAGTCTTTGAGTGCTGCACTGGATTAGTTGTTATTGTTATCGCACTCTTTGAGTTGCAGTAAATAGGAACTCGTTGGTATGAATTGCCAAAATGTTTTAATTGTGTTCGCATCCAAAGGACTTGTGAACAGCAGCTTGCAGCGGCTACATATTCAGCCTCGGCGGTAGGTGTAGATACACAATTGTGCTTCTTTGACGTCTAGCTAACCAACTTGTCACCTAAAAACTGACATGATTCTGATGTGCTCTTACGATCCAGCTTGCAACCTGCGTGATCAGCATTTGTGTAGGCAGTTAGATCAAAACTCGAACCCTTAGGATACCAAAGGCTTAACTTGGGAGTGCCTTTGAGATACCTAAGAATTCGATTTACAACAACTAGGTGTGATTCCTTCGGGTTAGCTTGATACCTAGCATAGAAACACGTAGCAAACATAATATCCGGTCTACTTGTTGTTAAGTACAATAATGAACCAATCATGCTACGATACACTTTTTGATCTACTGATTTACCAGAAAGATCAACATCTAAAAGTGTACCTGTTGCCATTCGTGTTTTCATCACTGAACTTTCAGTCATGTTAAACTTTTTCAGGATATCTCTAATATATTTTGACTGATTGATGAAAATGCCTTCGGGTAACTATTTTACTTGAAGACCAAGAAAGAATGTCAGTTCACCCATCATCGACATTTCAAATTGAGATTCCATAATTTTTGAAAAGTTTTTACAAAACTTAGGATTTGTAGACCCGAAAATAATGTCATCCACATAAATCTGAATTAGGATCATATCTTCACCTTATTTCTTCAGAAAGAGAGTAGTATCGATAGTACCTTTCTTAAATTCTGAAGCAAGTAGAAATTGGGTTAACGTTTTGTACCAAGCTCTCGGTACCTGTTTTAGTCCATATAATGCCTTGTCTAATACGTAGACATAATCCGGGTGTTTCGGATCAATGAAGCCTTCGGGTTGAGCAACATAAACTTCTTCATGCAAAATACCATTCAAGAATGTAGATTTTACGTCCATCTGATAGACTGTAAAATTCGTGTGGGCTGCGTAGGATAAAAATATCCGAATAGCTTCAATCCTTGCTACAGGAGCAAATGTTTCATCATAATCAATTCCCTCCTGTTGGAAATAACCTTTTGCAATGAGGCGAGCTTTATTTCGAACCATAACTCCTGCTTCATCTCTTTTATTTCTGAATGCCCACTTTCTGCCAATCACTGATTTTCCTTCAGGTAGTGGGATAAGTCGCCATACCTTGTTCCGCTCGAATTGTAGAAGCTCATCTTGCATGGATAAAATCCAATCAGGATCGCGCAAGGCTTCTGATGCTTTCTTTGGCTCAAGGGAACTAAGGAAACTCGAGTAAAGACAGAAATTTGTAGATGTCTCCCGCGTTTTTACTCCACTGTTACGTCACCTATTATGTTATGTAGGGGATGATCTCTTGTCCATCTTGTAGTGCTTGGAAGTGGTTGAACAGAGATCTTCATGTTGTTTTCATCATATTCATCATATATTGCAGGCTCAACCTCAGATGTACTCGGGACATCTTGTACATTTGTTTCTGACTAAAGTAGTTCTGATGCAGCAGAAGAAGTACTCGGGACTTCTTTTCCAGAAATTGTATCTCCAGATGCAGAGTTTGAATTAGTATTGTCAGAAATAACTGGTGTAGATGTACCTGATGAGGTTGTTGTGACAATATCAGAATGTCTAGAAATGTCTGTAGCTATGATCGGGATCTCTGAAGTTGATGTGGATATGTTTGAGTTGTCAAAATCTACACATATATCCAATAATGCATCAAAGAACAGTAAATGTAACTCAGATGAGACATTAAGTGAGTTAGAAGACTTAGTCTGTGAAGGTTTGGGTTCTATTCCGTCTTGAATAGAAGCCTTCTGTTTCAACTTGAGTTCTGAACTGCTATGTTCAGAAGTCAACGTGGATGATTCATCAAAAGACACGTTCATACTCTCCATGATAGTCTTGGTTCGTCTGTTGTAGACCCGATAGGCTTTTGACGTCAAAGAGTATCCGATAAAATAGCCTTCGTCCCCCTTCTTGTCGAATTTACCAAGATTATCACGATAATTAAGTATGTAACACCTACAACCAAAAACACGAAGAAATTCAATATTCGGCTTTCTCTTATTTATAAGCTCATATGCTGTTTTCTTATGTCTTTTGATCACAATAGTACGGTTTTGTGTAAAACATGCAATAGCTATGGCTTCAGCCCACAGATACAATGGAAGACCAGAGTATGCCAGCATCATTCTCGCTGTCTCAACCAGAGTTCGATTTTTCCTTTCGACCACGTTGTTCTCTTGAGGAGTATAAGCAGAAGAAAAATTATGTGAAATCCCGACTGATACGAGATAATTCTGAAGAGTATCATTTTTGAATTCTGTGACATTGTCACTTCTCAATGTCTTTACTGACAGTTGAAGTCGAACCTGGATCTTTTTAATAAAGGCAATGATTAACCCTGGCGCGTCTGATTTGTTTCGCAGAAATTCCAGCCATGTGTATCTGGAGTACTCATTTATCATTACGAGTATATATTTCTTCCCATTAATATACTGAGTTCTCATAGGGCCACAAAGGTCCATGTGAATAAGCACAAGAGGTGATGAACAAGAAAATTCTGTCTTTGCTTTATGTGAACTGCGTTTCATTTTTCCCATCTCACAAGCAGGGCAAAGTGAATTCTTCTCAAACCTCAATTCTGGTAGACCTTTGACTAAGCCATGTCTCGCCAATTGATCTATCGCTTGAAAAATCTGGTGAGATAGACGCCTATGCCAAATCCAACTTTCATTTATTGAAGTTTTGGCAATTAGACAATTAGATCTAGTTGCAGAAAGTGTTGGAAAGTGCACTGCATATAAATTGCCAAGTCGCTCTGCTTTGAAAATCTCACAACCGTCCTTATCTTCAATGAAACAGCTATCAACAGTAAACCAAACTTGGAAATGACTGTCGCAGAATTGACTTGTACTGAAAAGATTATGATCAAGTCCATATATAAACAGTACTTTCTTGATTGTGACGGTGCCGTTTTTTAATGAACCATATCCTCTAATGATTCCATTAAGCTCTGAATTTGCAAAACTGACTGTCCCTGCAGGTTCCTCAACATAGTTATGTAACAGATGCTTAAATCCAGTCATGTGACGCGAGCATCCTTAATCTATGTACCACAGATGTGAGGCCTGCAAAAAGAACAAATCACGTCTTCTTAGGTACCCATATCCAAATGGGTCCTTCTTGGTTAGCTTTACGCAATTTATTCAAATCTTCTAACTTAGCCTTGATTCGCCACTCATAACGAGGCTTCGGTATCCATTTCCAAACCATTTTTACATTAAGCTCATTAAATCTTTGTTTTCTAGAATAATAAGCATTCTTAGCATGAAAAACTTTAGCATGTTGTGCTGAGGATTTAGATACAGACTTAGCTCGAGATGCCTTTTTAGCAACTTTAGATTTAGGAGGAATGGTGTGAATCATGAAAGCATTGTCATGACAGTGTTTGCAAATAAAGTTCTTACGGGAAAATGTCAAAAGTTTTGATTTATCAATTTTAGTACAAACATTCATACATTTTTGACATTTTGGATCGTTGGAACTTTTACATTTCAAACTAGCACTATCATGAACACTACTTTTATTCTCAACAACTTTCTTTTCAGACTTCTTCTTCACCCATTCTCCTTTATCTTTCTGCTTTCTTATATCTGAAACAAGAAATGAAACCTTGTCAGTTTTCTTCTTAAAAGATGAATTTTTCTTTAAAGTTCTAGAAGACACTCCTTTCTCAAAAATGCTTTGAGGATATTCAGGAGTTTCAGTATAAACAACAGAGGATTTGGAAGTGAGAGTCTCAAACTCTAGGTTTGAATGAACATTCCATTTCTAAGATTCAAACATCTTTTTCTCGTCAAGATTTTGTTTAAACAAATCAGTTTTCAAAGTATGTAACTTTTTGGTGGGTTCTTTGTTTTCCTCAAAATATTTGTCAAGTTTGAATTTGAGATCACAATTCTCATCTTACAACTCTTCAATAATCTTTTGAAGATCTTTGATTTGCTTCTCAAAAATAGATATTTGATTCAGCTCAGAGTTTGATTCTAACTTCTCAATAATAGGAACAGGATCTGAAACATTCATCATGTTTTCAAAAATCTCCTCAGTCATTTTCTTTGAAAAATCAGTTTTAATGCTATTATTCATGACATTTATACACTCATCAGTCTTAACCTCTTTTGGAGATTCAGAAATGACTGATTCAGATATTGGAGTCTGATTCTCAACATCAGTGTCTGATTCATACTCATCATACTGACATTGAGTTTCAAGTATATTTGTTTCAGTGTTGGCTGATTCTGTTGGTGTAAATATAGAAAATAATGATTGAAACTCAACAAACTCAGGTTGTCTGGTTTTATAGCTTTTGTTCATTCATTATAAGAAAAACCAACAGATTTAAAACTTGAAATTGAATCAGCACAACTTGATGTATCATCATCAATCACTTCTTTACCTTTAGAAGAGATGTCAGACTTAAGAGTTTCAGCTTTAACAAACGTATCATGAATATCCGGGATTTTCTTAGGTTTTGACCCCAATTTCTCAAAATTATACAAATTTTCTGGGGCTCTTTTTAAAACATCATTTTCTTCAAAACCAAAACCCGTTTTAGCATTATAAAAACGGACATCTTGGAGTTTGTTCGTTAATAAATTCAATGTTTGCTCAGTCTGTCCTCTCTTTAGATTCAAATCTTCTAGCTGTTTAATTTTGCAATAAGCCTCATTCCATTCCTTAGATTCACAGTCAGAGCGGTCAGAAGAGGTTTCAGCTCCATCTTCAACTTTTGCCATCGTACATACTTGTGTGAAGTGTGCTGATTCTTCATCAGAACTTTAAAAAAAACAATTTTCTTCCTCTGCCATAAGCTCTTTCCCTTCTTCTGCCTTCTTTGCCAATAGAGATTTCTTGGCATAGTACTCTGAATTTTTCACCCGTTTGAACTTGCAATCTTTGGGAAGTGGCCAGGCTTACCACAATTGTAACACCTGCCAAACTTGAGCTCAGATTTCTCTTCTTTCTTCTCTTCTCTTTTCTCTTCTCTTTTCTCATCTCTTTTCTCTTCTCTCTTTCCTTCCTTCTTTCCAAACCTCGACTTGTATTTCTCTGATCTGTCTTTTCTATACCCATCATACTTTGACTTTGAAAATCTTTTCTTGCCAGATGATCTACAAAATTTTGTACATCTTCATCTAAATGTACTTCAGTCTTTGTAGAGGAATCTTCAGAACTAGATTCGGTCAGTTCTGTAAGGAAAGCTCTGGACTTCTTTGACTTATATTTTGATGAAGAAACAGTCTTGGAACTTGATCCCTTTTTCTTTTCAGCTAAAAGAGCTAGAGAATCCTTGACAATCTTCTTTTCTTCATTCAGTGCTTTTACCTCATCTTCATGATGAGCAAGAGTAGTGAAGATGTCATTAACGTCCTCCAATGCCATATCTTTGGTCATCTGAATATTTATGGTATAGCTCTTCCATTCAGGATTCAAGTTCTTGATGAACTTGTAGTTGATCTCAGACACTGATTTGTTCATGCCATTTCTTCTCAAATCATTCAGAATCACATTAAACCTTGTGTATGTGTCCAGAAGTGCTTCCCCTTTCTTAGCATGAAAGCCCTCGTATGCATTGATAAGCTTGGCTTGTATGGATCGTTTAGTACCTTGGAATTGTGTTTCCAGCTCATCCCACATGGCTTTAGCAGATTCTCTACTATCTACTCTGTTGTAGATGTCATTTGGAATTGCCATTGTGAGGTAGAAAAGGGCCTCTTCATCGATCTTGTAGAGTTCCTTCTCTCTTTCACTGAAGTATTGATATGGCTTAGGCACATATCCCACTGAAATTTCTGGAGAAGTCTCTGTGGCCGCTTGTCCGAGTACTGTAACAACTGGCTCAACTTGACCATTTATTATGGATGTCATGTAATCTCTGTTCTTGTGATTCAAGAACTGAATCATCCTCCTTTTCCATTGAGAATATTCGCCGATAGACAGAACCGGAAGCTTTGATTGGGAACCTATGGAAAGTAATTCTTTTGACATGATGAGAATATCTGCACACAAAGAAAAATTAGCTAGTAATGATCTTTTGATTCAACAATTTGAACAAGACTTGAAAAATTTTCAGAAACTGAAATTTCTAAAAACCTTAAGTCTAGAATTCACATACACTATAGACAAGTAACAATTCGCATGAAAATTTGTATTAGAATTCGCACAACACTTGAAATTCGTAAAGCAAGATTCACAATTCGCAAAGTATAGAATTCGCAGACAAGAAAGACAAAAATTAAAGCAATTCGCATGAATTTATATGCGAATTCTTAAGAATTCGTATAAAGTCTTCTGAGAATCCTTTACAATTCGCACGTCTCTAAGATGCGAATTTTATTCTTGGAAAATATTTTCTTGAAAAACTTTTCGCATACAAGATTTTCGCAAGTAGAATTCGTATAACAACAAGATACGAATTCTTTACTTAGAAATATATTCTTTGAAGCACTATACGAAAACTAACAAGAATTCGTATATACACTTGTACGGAAACCTACAATTCGCACCACTCAAGTATGCGAAAATTACACAATTCGCACTACACAGGCATGCGAATTTTGTACAATTCGTATCAAAAACCCTGTGAATTATTGCCTCGATATTTCAAAATCCAAATTTTCGCAAAACACACTTATGTGAATCCTTGCATTTAGAATAATGATGTGTACGAATTCCAACACTTAGAAATTTTAAGAAACATTCTATGCGAATTCTACAACATTTCGTATACAACAGATATGTGAATTCTCTACTTAATGAATTCAGATTAACTATTATGCGAATTCTTTCTGCTTAAACTGAGTTCAGCGAGTTCTTCGTACGAAATACGTAGATCTTGCGAGTTCTTGAGTTCTAAGACTAAAATATTCAATTTCAATCTAGAAATCAATCCAAAACTTCAAATCTGATGATGTAACTTCACAAAATCAATCAAGTTAGTACAATGATCAATCCAATGCAATATCACTATCAAATTTGCATTTTATCACATCCATTTTGATCAAACAGTGATTCGACTATTTTCGAACTCAAAACATCTAAAATCAACAAATTAATGATCAAAAACAGTTTTCAAATCCAATCCAATTCAAGAAAGATGTTCTAAAACCTTTTTCGAACACAAATCAACAGGTAATTTTACCAAAAACTTGTATTTACTCAAAATTCCACTCAAGAAACTCAAACACATAAAACAAACTCGAAACCTTTCAAATTGATGAATTTCCAACTCTGATACCAATTGTGACCCAGAATTACTAGCATATAATCCACACAATCATTTAGAAAACAATCTTTTTATGTTAATATATTTTATTGTATCCAAGATTTAATGAGAAAAGTCAAGTCTAGCAAAGTCAATCTTGTAATATAGGGTTTAATCTTGTGATAGCATCCTTGGTATAAATACCTTTGGTGCTTTGTAATCTAGTAACTAAGCCTTGATTGTAATACTCTGAGGGAATCTTGAGAGAGAAACCCATGTACCTATCACCTGTGACATTAATACACTTGTGATTTCCTCAATGATTCTTATTGTTCTTGATTGCTTTTTTATTGTGATTTGATTGGACATTATCGTTTGGTCTCAGAGCAAACCAAACAAATTCAGAAGGATCAGATCATCAGATTGAATCAAATTTGAGAAATCTTGATTTTCACGAGCTCGGTTCTTGAATTTCACTGTTTGATTATTGATTTTATTGTTTTTGCACAATTGAATCAAGAAATTGATTTGATTGTGTACATATTATCACTAGGATCAATTCTTGTTCATATCACATAGGATTATTTCAATTCTAGTTCGATCAATTTGATGAAATTGTGTTTTTCGTAAAACTTGGAGTCGTAAACTGTATTCTCGATTAAAATGCAATGTACTTTGATGTTTTTGATAGATTTGTTGCTTAGAAAAGTGTTCTAATATGCATTTCGAGTATACTGATGAAGTTTCAAGATATAATTTGCAGGATTGAAACGATTTGGATTGATTTCGTGAACAAGTGTCTAGAACGCGCAAGATCTGACTAACGCGCAAGTTTCATCAAGTGAAGAACGCGCAAGTGTCTGAAGAACGCGCAAGCAAAGCCTGCGAGTTCACCATCAAACGCTCAAGTCAAAGGATTTAATTTTTGGCCGGAAACGCGCTAACAGAGGCAAGCGAGTTTCAGAAACACGCAAGACAAAGCTTGCGAGTTTGAACGAAACGCGCTAGAAAGGCTTGCGAGTTTTGTGATGAACAGGTATTTGCGAGTTTCATCATCGTGCGAGTTTATTGATTAGCGAGTTCTCAAAACGCGCAAGAAGAAGTCTGCGAGTTCTCGAAATGCGCACACAGTGGCCTGCGAGTTTTTCAAACACGCACATAACGCCTAGCGAGTTTCTCAGTAAACAGTACTTTGCGAGTTCACTTGGTTTGCGAGTTTAGTGCTTTGCGAATTCCAAAGATAGAAAATTTCTGAATTTTTTTTAAGTGGTGATCCAAGTTTGACTTTCAGTCAAATTTTCTGAATCGTTTGGGAACGATCTTTAAATATCAAGCTAATCATTCAAAATGTCTTATAGAGATAAACATTCTCAGAGGAGAAAACAAATAAACAGAAAAGATTTGGAGCCTATTGTCATAATTCCACGTATTATAGTGCATGGAAAGGAAATAGTGCCTGAGATACCAAGAAAAGAAGCTGAACAAGATAGACTGAAGGATCAGAATTCAGAGCTTCTTAAGCAGATTCAGAAGTTGAAATCTAAATTGTCAAATTCTGATAAAACTCCTGTTTGTGCAAAATGTACTGATCATGCTAAATCTGATTGTGCAGGTATCATCAGTGCAAGAGAGAAGGAGATTAAAGAGAAAGAGGAAATGATTGAAATAAAAGGAAATACTATTCAAGCTTGTGAAAAAGAAATCAAATTGAAAGAGAGAAAGATTGAAAATCTCCAAAGCCAACTGAAGACAACTGGACAAAAATCTTCAGAACTACAAGCTGAATCAGTTGATCTTCAACACAAGTTTAAGGCTTTTGAAGATAAGATATCTGCCTTGGAAATCAAAAATGCAGAACTGACAAAAAGCATTCAAGAAGATAAAGAAAAATCAAAGTTGGAGACATCTTCTACTCAACAGATGTCTGATTTTTCCAAGAAAGCAAACCAAGAGAAAAAGGATTTGGAGCTGAGATGTTCAAAACTTTCTAAGAAAGTGTCAGAATTCGAAAAGATAGTAATAACTGAAAGAGACACTTTTGTGAAAGAAAGACAAGTTCTTGAAGATAAAATTTCTGAACTTCCCAAACAGATTTCTACTTTACAAGACTTGCTCGAAAAAGAAAGACAAATTTTCAAAGAAAAGAAAAAGTCTTTTGAGCTTGAAAAAAAAATGCTGAAAAGAGAAATGTTGGGATTTTCAAGGATATCTCTAAAAAGAACAAGAACTTGGAGAAAGATTTTGAGCAAGAACGTTCACATTTTGAATCTGAAATATCTAAGCTCAATCCAAAATAATTGTTCTATCATCAGATGTGCAAAAAGAACAGATGGCCAAATCTGATTTGAAAAAAAAAGTTTGACACACTGACTTTTGAAAGAAACATTTTATCTGAAAAGATAAAGAACTTAGAAGCTGCAAACGTTGATTTGTCAGAAAAGATTACAGCTGATGTGATTAGTCAATCACCTGTTGATAATTCAACAGAATCAGTCTGTTCTTTCAAAACAACTTCAAGTTCAATTCATGATAAAAATGTTTTCAAAAACAAAAGTGTCAAACCACAAACTATCAAATCAAATCAGATCAGACCATCTAATCTATTTTATGACAAATTTGTTCATGGTTCAAGGAGCTTTTATGTTAAATCTCTTGGGAAGCAATCAAAGAAAGATCAGATCGTATGGAGAGTTAAAGATTCTTCAGAGGATGAGAAAAAGAAGGACAAAGCATCTGCTTCCACAACCAATGCCAAAAAGAACAGTGTGCATAAAGGTAAATCTTTTGGTAATTCTGATATATATTACTCAACTAATCACTTGATCAGGGTTGCTCAGAAGAAAATATGTTGTTCTTACTGTGGAGCACATGACTTTGTAAGTAAGAATTTTGTTAATTACTAGTTGTTAGAGCATAAATCTGTTGGATACAAGATCAAGAAGACTATTGAAGGTCAAAGTTGAGAAAGTCAAAGCTGCTAAAGTCAAATCTCATTAAAAGTCAAAGTCTATTTTCAATAAGTCAATTGTATTTGTTTAATTGTGTTTTTAGTTTCCTTTGTATTAGAAGTTGATATAAATACTTTTGTCTTTGTATTTTGTATGTACGTATGAATTGAGAATTGAGAGAGAATACATTTTAGAGAGAGAAAGAGTTCTAGTGAGAGAAAGTGTAAAGATTGAATTTGAAAGAAATCAAACAGGTAATTGATTTGTTTTTATCTTGTTTGTTTGATTGTTTGATTAGAAACTAGATTCTGGAACAAACAATTGGTATCAGAGCAGATCCAAAGTGAAATCAAATCGAGAAATTCAAGTTTTTTGTTTGTTCGTCACTGTTCATTCAAGAAATTTCGAATTCAGAGTTTTTGTGAGTTTTTGGAGCAGATTTTGATTAGGTTTTGATCGCAAAGTGTACTAGATCGAGTATATGTACTTTAATTTTCGTATTGCACTGTAATTCATTCGATTATGTAAGCTTTGTTAAGTTTTTCTTCGAGTTGTAAAGTTACTGTTTCATCGATTTTTGAACTGTAAAGTTGTTGATTGTAAATTTCTTGAGTTGTAATTCGTTCTAGAGTTGAAATCGAGCAACAATCCAGAGTTTCAGATCATTTGGACCAAGAAAAGATCGATTTCAGTTGAAAAAGATGGTTTTTGGGTCGTTTTTCGGAAGAACGCACTAGATCTCTAAAACGCGCTAGTTCATCGTCCAAACGCGCAAGTTCGTCGTGAAATGCGCAAGGTTCATCAGCTAGAACGCGCAAGTCAAAGGATAAATTTTGGTCTAAAACGCGCAAGGGCTATCTGCGAGTTTCAAGAAACGCGCTAGTAGTGGCCAGCGAGTTCTACAAACTCGCTAATCAAAGCTAGCGAGTTTCGGGAGGAATAGTGATTTGCGAGTTCTTCAGTGTGCGAGTTTGACGAGGAATAGTGTTTAGCGAGTTCATCGACCTGCGAGTTTGAAAAATTCAAGAAATAAATCTAAGTGTTGAAACGCGCAAGAGTAGCTAGCGAGTTTTGTTCAAACGCGCAAGCTTCGACGTGCGAGTTTTGTTCAAACGCGCAAGCTTCGACGTGCGAGTTTGGGAAACGCGCACATCTCTGTTAACGAGTTCTAGTGTGAACAGTTGTTAGCGAGTTTAGGCGCTTGCGAGTTTAATCATCTGCGTGTTTGATCAGCGAGTTCTATCTGCGAGTTTGCGTGCGAGTTTGACTGCGCGTTTGCTTGCGAGTTTCTCAATCGCGCAAATCTCTGCGAGTTTTATCAGTCTGCGATTTTATCAGCTTGCGAGTTTTAGGGCTTGCGAGTTCAATAGTGACTTGCGAGTTCTGATACTTAGTCAATTTTTTCGAATTTTTCAAAACTGTAATATGGACCCCCGTGCTAAGTCTGCGGAGGGGGACAACAGTTCTTTCTGTGATCAAAATCTCTGAATTTTTTTTATCAAGATTTTTTCTTGTGATTTCATATTTTGGACTAACGATCAGTTCTAGTTTCTTATTGTTATATTTTTCAAACAGGTTATACAAGATGACTTCCAAAGATTGGAAATCAGATGAAAGTGGCAAACTGCATCAATAGTTATGAGGAATTCAAAGCTAGGGAGAATGAAAGTCTGGAAGAAACATATGAGAGGTTTGTATTGCTTCTGAATGAGCTGACAAAGAATAAAGTCAAAAAGAAGCAGTTGGAAAACAATGTCAAATTTTTGAGTATCCTACGACCGGAATGGAAGAAGCATACAAGAAGAATGAAGCAAATGAAGGATTTGAATGAAATTCCTTTACATGAGGTATTTGAGACTTTGAAACAGAATGAAGAAGAGGGTGAAGAGAAAAGAGCTGAAAAGAAGAAGGCAGCACAAGTTCCTGATCCGATTGCTTTGGTGGCTGCAGAGAAGAAGAAAGAAAAGAAAGAAAAGAAAGAGAAGAAAAAGAAAATAGTTTTTACCAGTTTTGAGTCAGATTCAGTTACAGATAGTGATGATGGCGAAAGTCTGAAACAAGCCATGATACTGCTGACCCGTGCATTCCAGAAGAAATTTTACAAGAAGCCGGGATCAAATTCTCAACGCTATTCTTCATCCAGTTCAAAGAACCATGAGCATCGGGAAAAAGTGGAAGGAAAGAGATATGAAGATAGATATGTGGAGAAGAAACCAGATGAGAAGAAGAAGTTTATGAATGACTACACTGTTGTTGAAAAGCCAGCAACTGATTCAATCAAGTGCTACAATTGCGGCAAGATGGGTCATTTTGCAAAAGATTGTCGAAAGCCGAAAGTTCGCAACTCTCAGTACTATCAGAACAAGTTGCTTTTGGCAAGACAACAAGAAGCGGGTGTTGCTCTAATGGCTGAAGATGAGTTTTGGCTGGATTACTCAGAAGGAGAAGAGGATGACAAGAAAGAAGAAACAGCTCATATTTGTCTCATGGGCAAAGAAGTTAAGGATGACGAGTCAGATGATGAGGCAGTTAATGAGGTATTAAACTTATCTGAAAAAGATTTTATTACCAAAATGGAAACCATGGTGGTTGGGCTACAAAATTTACAAAATAATCTGAAAAAGGAAAAGGAAAGAGTTGTTAAAAAGAACAAGAAGATCTTTGAGCTTAATACGTCTGTTATTTCAAACAAAGATCTGATTGATTCTTTACGCAAGTCTGATTATGATTCTAAATCTAAAGTAGCTTCAGCTTGCGCGTTTTAGCCAAAATATCAAATCCTTTGACTTGCGCGTTTGATAGTGAACTCGCAGGCTTTGCTTGCGCGTTTTTCAGTAACTTGCGTGTTCTTCACTTGATGAAGCTTGCGCGTTCTAGGATGAACTTGCGCGTTTTCTGGATCTTGCGCGTTTTGACACTTCAGTTCACGAAATCACTCCAAATCGTTCTAAAACCTGCAATTGATTTTCAAAAAGCATCAGTGTGTTCGAAAAACATATTAGAATACTTTTCTATCACAAGATTTCTATTAAAAACATCAAAAAGTATAATTCGATTCAAGAACAGTGCATGTTGTTCGACTTTTTCGAAAAATACAATTTGATCAAATTGATCAATCTAATGTTCGAATTAGACTTTGTGATCTGAAAGAAACTTGATCCAATTGATAAAACGTACACAATAAAATCAATTTCTTGATTTAATTGTACACAAACAAGAAAATTTGTGATCAAACAGTGATTTTCAATAAAACGAGTTTTCTTGACAATATTTTCAGAAAATCAATCAATTTATACAATCCAATCACTTCTGAAATTGTTTGGTCTCGCTCTGATACCAATTGATATTGTAAATCCCAAACACAATCAAGCAATTCAATCTAAACAAGATTTAACAGTGAAGTTCTAGAGAGAGAGTGTAGAGAGAGAAAGTGTTCTTGTCATATATCTAACAATATTAAAGCATACAATGAACTCAGCTACAAGATTACAAGGCAACATGGTATTTATACCAAGGACTAAAACTACAAGCTTAATGACTAAGTAATCTCATATTGACTATATATATTGACTTTGTTGACTTTACTTTACTTGACTTTTCCTATTAAATCTTGTATACAATTATACACTAACATGTTTTGAAAAGAAGATTTCTGAGTTTGAAGGTAAAGTGTCTAGATATGAGTTTGAAAAGAATGAATCTGCACTAACTGTTTATAAACTGCAGGTTGAAAACAAGAATTTGAACAAGAAGGTAAATGGTCTGGAAGTTAAACTTTATAAAAGAGGTCAAACAGATCAAACCATTTTTCTTAATGCCCCTGATGAAGAAGCTGATGTTAAGCAGAGATGGGGACTTGGTTTTAACAACCCCCATTATCTTAAGAAAGCCATCAGAAAACAGCCGGCACTTTATAACTATGATTTTCTTGCTTGTGCTGGTAAACATACTCATTTAAAACCCAAATTTGTTACCAAATTGCCAGAAGAAGTTGAGGACCAAGAAACTGAAAATAGAAAGAATAAAAAGAAAATGCAACTACCGTTTAACTATGAAAAGTTAAATGATAGTTATCTTTCCAAAACACCAAAATTTATTTCAACTGACTATTTTGTTAGTTATTCCGCTTCTGAGATGAAGGCAAAACCTGCGATTGCAAAGGTTTATGTTCCTACATCTATTCTTGAAAGCAAAATAGTCGAGCTTGAAAATGTTTTATCTGATGAAAAACTTTTGGCTGATATTCAACAAAATGTATTTTCTACAGTTTTAAAGAACACTGTTTTTCAAGTTAAATCAACAAAGTGTTCTACAGTTTCAAAGGCACCTCAAACTTTCTCTGATAATTCTGATGACTTATTTGAGTCTACAAATGATTTTTTTAATTCTGATTATGGGTGCATGGAAGAATCTGATATGTTTGATGTCCATTCTAAACTTTCTGATCATTCTACTTGTCTTAAAATGACAAAGTGTTACCAAGTGGTGTAAATATTGTTGAATCAATAACTAAGGTTGGTGAATCAGTTTCTGTAACTGCTGATTACTATGCTCAAGGTAAGAAACATAAGAAACAGCGATTACAGAAATAGAAATACACTGGTACACGAAAATATACTCAGTCTCGGAAATCTGCTTTTCCTAATAAATTTATATCTTATGTTTCAGATTTAAGGAAGAAAAAGTTGAAAGCTCAATCTGAATGGAGACCAAAACGGAAGGGTGATGAGATAGTCGAATCAGTTTCTGATAATACTTGTAATAGATCAGTGAGTAGTGATACTGATGTGATTGATCAAATTGCTTCTAATAATCAAAACCTTGTAACTTCTTACAAGAGATATTCAATAAAGCAATTGATTCAATTGTCTCCTATTACTACTACATCTTATCCTTATCAGAGAAATGATTTTGCTTATTCTCATAATTCTTCTGGTTGGTATGGATCTTATCATGTTAATTCTTCGAGATCAAATGTTTTTCCAAGTTTTCAAAAGAACAGAGGATCCATTTTTAAGTGGATACCAAAATCTTGTGCTAATCCGTTAGGGCCCGTTTTTAAATGGGTACCTAAAATTGTTATTGCCTGATTTCTCTTGCAGACCCGGCATATGTGGTACTTGGATAGTGGATGTTCCAAGCATATGACTGGGCAAAAAGCTTTATTGTCTAACTATACAGAGAAATTCAGTGGTAATGTCAGATTCGGAAACGATCAGCTTTCACCTATCTTAGGATATGGTGACATTATTCAAGACAACATAACGATAAGTAAGGTGACTTATGTCGAAGGCTTGGGGCACAACTTATTTAGCATAGGTCAATTCTGCGATAAAGGGGTAGAGGTCAACTTCAAGTCTAAGAGTTCCTCAGTTCGTACTGAAGATGGAACAGAACTCTTATCTGGAAATCGAAAGACCAACCTCTACACCATCAATCTTTCCAAATTTCAGATTGACAGTCAAGTATGCTTATTGTCAAAAGATTCAACGCAACAAAGTTGGCTCTGGCACAGACGTTTATCTCATTTGAACTTTCGTTACATCAACAAGCTGGTTCGTGGGAAATTGGTCAAAGGACTTCCTGAGCTGAAATATGAAAGACAACACTTATGTGCAGCTTGTGAGAAAGGTAAGATGAAGAGAGCCGCACATAAACCGAAGCCTGAACCAAACACTAGTTCTCCGTTAGAATTGCTACACATGGATTTATGTGGTCCAATGAGAACTCAGAGTTTGGGTGGTAAGAAATACGTGTTGGTTATTGTGGATGATTATTCAAGATACACGTGGGTCAAATTTCTTCGTTCAAAAGATGAGACACCGGAAGTTCTCATTACTTTCTTAAAGACGACCCAGGTGAAAATGCAGCGATCAGTAAAGTTTCTTCGTACCGATAATGGCTCATAATTCAAGAACAAGATTGTTGATGAATATCTCGAGTCAGTTGGGATTTCACATCAGTATTCTGCTGCTAGAACGCCTGAACAAAATGGAGTAGTCGAAAGGCGAAATCGAACGCTAGTCGAGGCTGCTCGGACTATGCTTAGCCAATCGGACTTACCTCTATTCTTGTGGGTAGAAGCTGTGTCGACTGCATGCCATACTCAAAATCGTTCCATGATACACCGCCGATTTCAGAAGACTTCATATGAGTTGATCAACAACAGAACACCAACTATCAAATGTTTTCACATATTTGGGTGTAAATGTTTTGTGCTTAACGACAGAGAGAGTCTGAATAAATTCAGTGCTAAGGCGGATGAAGGCATCTTTATTGGTTATTCTTTAACTTCTACAACATATCGTGTCTTTCTAAAGAAGTCAAAGACAGTTGTAGAAAGCGTCAATGTCAAATTTGATGAAGAGTTGGCTTCTGATCAATTCATTTCAGAACCCGTTATTACTGGAGTGTTAGCTTCTGGGCAGATCAGTCCAGAACCTGTTTCTACAGTGAAAGATTCGGATAACGCTTCTACATCTACTTCACATTTAACTGATTTAGATTTGTTATTTGAATTCTTTTATGATGAGTTTCTAGGAACTAATGTAACTAAATCTGTTGTGACTGACAGGTCTGAAGATACAAGTTGTCATCATCCAGTCACTTCAGATGTCATAACTGAACAATCATCCCCAGTTCAGTCAGAAACTCATGTTCCTGTTGTTACTCCTACAGTTGAAGATGTTCAAACAAATGCT
The DNA here is from genome assembly GCA_023525745.1 of Arctium lappa. Lineage (NCBI taxonomy): Eukaryota > Viridiplantae > Streptophyta > Magnoliopsida > Asterales > Asteraceae > Arctium > Arctium lappa. Next base: position 29,082,503 of record CM042055.1, read on the forward strand.
GAGTCAGAAGTAACTGTTTTAGTTGGGTGTAATACTTTGTCTACTCAATAGCCTGAATCTGTTGTTCCCACTGATACTTCTGCACATGAAACTTCAACTGACAACTCCCCTCCTGTATTTCAAACTGAAGATTTTGAAAGTGGATTTCAAGATGATGATCATGTTCAGAATTCATCTATTCCACTCCCACATGAGCATCGCTGGACCAAGGACCATCCATTACATCAAGTAATTGGAGATTTTGACAAGCCTGTTCAGACAAGGTCAGCGACTATTAATCAGTGTATGCATGACTCGTACCTAAGCAAGATTGAGCCAACACGAGTATCCGAGGCTCTTGCTGATTCGGACTGGGTATCTGCAATGCAAGAAGAGCTCAATCAGTTTGAAGTCCTAAAGGTTTGGATATTAGTTCCTAAGCCTGAACGAAAGACCGTGATAGGAACTAAGTGGGTATTCAAGAATAAAAAGGATGAAGATGGTGTCGTCATCAGAAACAAAGCTAGACTTGTTGACAAAGGTTACCGGCAAGAGGAAGGCATAGATTATGATGAGACATATGCTCCAGTAGCTCGTATAGAAGCAATCCGCATGTTTCTAGCATACGCAGCTCATAAGAACTTCACAGTCTTTCAGATGGATGTGAAAACAGCCTTTCTAAACGGCATTCTTAAAGAAGAAGTCTACGTGTCTCAACCAGAAGGGTTCGTTAATCCAGATAAGCCAGATCATGTCTACATATTGGACAAAGCCCTTTATGGATTAAAACAAGCCCCTCGAGCCTGGTATGATGTCTTATCAAAATTTTTGGTCAAGTCTGGTTTCTCTAAAGGTAAGATCGATACCACTTTATTCATAAAGAAGGAAAAATCTGATATTATTCTTATTCAGATTTATGTTGATGATATAATATTTGGTTCTACTAATCCAAAATATTGCAAAAACTTTTCTAACCTCATGGTGTCACGTTTTCAAATGAGTATGATGGGAGAGATGAATTTCTTTCTCGGATTACAAGTTAAACAGCTTTCTACGGTGATTTTTTAAATCAATCTAAGTACACTTTGGACATTCTTCGGAAGTACAAGATGGAAAATTATAAATCAATTGCAACCCCGATGGCACCTGTTACTAAGATCCACACTGATCCTTCGGGTAAAAGTGTAGATGTTAAAACGTACAGAGGTATGATAGGATCGTTGATGTATTTAACTTCAAGTAGACCAGATATTATGTTTTCAACATGTTTATGTTCTAGATATCAAGCTGCTCCCAAAGAATCCCATTTGGCTGCTGTCAAACGGATTTTTAGGTATCTGAAGGGGATTGCAGACCTTGGTTTGTGGTATCCTAAAGATACTGGGTTTCAACTGACTGCATATTCAGATGCAGATCATGCAGGTTGCATGTTGGACAGAAAGAGTACTTCTTGCCACGTTCAATTTCTTGGAGACAAGATCGTTAGCTGGGCTTCAAAGAAACAGTTATGCGTTTCCACATCGACTACTGAAGCAGAGTATGTAGCTGCTGCCAGTTGCTGCTCTCAAGTCTTGTGGATGCGAACACAGCTACGAGATTATGGATTCAAATTTGATAAAATTCCAATCTACTGTGACTCGAAGAGCGCGATTGCCATATCTGCTAATCCTGTCCAACACACCAAAACTAAACACATTGATGTAAGGTATCACTTTATCAAAGATAATGTTGAAAAAGGAACAATTGAACTATATTTTGTAAAAACAGATTATCAACTTGCAGATTTATTTACCAAACCCTTAGATGAGAAGAGATTTAATTTTCTTGTTTCTAAGCTTGGTATGTTAAATCTGAAGACATAATCATTTATTACCTACTAAAGTTACGTATTGTTATTTTTCATCATTTTCTTTATCTTTATATCTGAGGGGAGTATGAGAAGATTGTTAGATGATCTATATTCATTTCAGGGGGAGCAAAACTAATTTCTGCATTATACTTAACTGACAAAATTTTTGTGATGCATGATTTTAGGGGGAGCTTATAAGTCAAAAGGAGTAAGACTATGATTTCTGATTACTTCTGATCAGAACTCGTTTTATAATTGTTTTACTGTTTTACGTCGTTTATTTTTGAATAAATTTTTGTGAATAAATTTTTACTAGACTTTGAGATTTGCAGAATGAGAGAAGCTGCAACGATCATATCTTAATGACTACAGCTGACTTTCTGAGATTTAAGATTGAGCAAAGAGGTAAATTTCTTATCTTAATCTCAAATATATCTGAAAGAAGGACAACTTTCAGATATAGAAAACATGTTCTTAAATGTTCAAACCACTTCCCGATTGTTTAAATAGATTTTATAATTTTGAAGTGTGATTTTAAATGTTTTCATTTTATTTTTCTGCTTAATCGATATATAAACCGTGTGTTTCCAAAGATAATTACTTGCGTATTGTCTTTTCTATATACTTTCAAGTATTCACACACACCGGTTTGAATTTTTGTTCAAAATGTTCTTACAATGTCTCTCTAAATTGAAACAATTTTTCTTCGATGGTAAGACACTCCGCTTGTATTCAAAGAATTTTGAGCGATATTTCATTTTGAAACGGTCATTTCAAGAATGTCTATATTTTTGTTTCGTATAGACAAATATCAATTATTCTTGACCATAAGCTTTAATTTCTATATCATTCATTTCTGATCATTTTCATACAATGTCAGATTTTCAAACAAGTCTTTTGCATTCATATTCATTCATTCAATATACTTGTTTGAAAATAATTCAATGTTTAAAAATGCTCAAATATTCATGATTATATTTTATGAGCATACATTCATATGACATTTGTACATGAGCTTTAACTGATGAAGTTAAATCATCTGAGCAATATTATGCTTTTATAGGAACTATGGGTTCTTTGTGCTAGGAATTAACTAAACTTCTATGGATTCACGTTAACCAGTGTTTCCTACCCAAGAAGTTAATCCTTTAGTGATTGAGTGTGAGGAGTCTAAAAGAAATGAGTGTGGGTGTGATGAGGTAAAATGGAAAAGAAAGTTTGGTTAGTTGTGAGCTTAGTGATTAAAAAGAAAGAGGGTGTGAGATCAGAGTAAAAGAATATTAAACTCTGCAACAACTACTTTCTGAGCCGGGCAGCCACATTACTAATGTTTCACAATTCTTTCGTGAACATTATTGAAACAGGCAAATAGCCCATGCCAACTCTTGCTTAAACCCCACCAACCACTCATTTTCTTCTCAAAAAGAAGATGTTTCATATTTTCAAGGGGACGCAGCATATTATCTATCTGGTTTTCATTTGGAAAATCTGGATATTGAAAAAGAAGGAAGTCTGCCCCACCTTCGCACTTCAAACATGCACTTAGAGTCTGTGTTTATCTACTGTTGTCTCAGTGGTTTACACAATGTTGAGCCTTATTAAAAGCAATTATTCGTGCTTAGATATTTATACACTTGCACGAGCACACAAAGAATTCGTTTCTTTGTCATAACATTCATAGAAATTGCCTTTGTGGTATTTCGATGATTGGATGGAAGCCCTGGGGGAGTGAACATCACAAAAGCTCCTTTATATTATGTATTCGTTACACACAGTGACTTTGTGTTACTGACAGGCATATTAACTGATTCATCTGTTGATTCAGGAGTTACATGTTCTTATTTTGTCTGGATTTGAAAAGATCCGGATGAATACTGGTTGTGGATCACAGAATCAGAGGCTCAGTTTGACAGATCAGAACGGTCAATGACATTTCTTGGAAGTAAAGTTTTGATGATATAGATGTTCGAATCATCAAAAAGGGGGAGATGGTATGAAGAAATGTTAAAGATTTTCAAGATTGGGGGAGATGATTTTCTTAAATAGCCAAGACATAAGATTCAAAGTAAAGATTTGAAGATGATCAAAGAATTTCTGAAGATTTGTGGAAATTTTCTTTGAAGATTATTTACTGAAAGCAATTCGAGCTGACTCCAAAGATAATTTCTTTCCAAAGTCTGAAAGCATTCTGTGAAAGATTTGGGGAGATTGTTCATCGTTGAAGATACTTTTGGAAAGAAGACTGTTAAAGAAAAAGAGGAGATTATTTAGACAGAGCTTAAAGGGAAGACTGATTTGCTAAAGATCTTTCTACAGTGATCTTGAATCCAAAGGGGGAGATTGTTAGATCATAAATCTGTTGGATACAAGATCAAGAAGACTACTGAAGGTCGAAGTTGAGAAAGTCAAAGTTGCTAAAGTCAAATCTCATTAAAAGTCAAAGTCTATTTTCAATAAGTCAATTGTATTTGTTTAATTGTGTTTTTAGTTTCCTTTGTATTAGAAGTTGATATAAATACTTTTGTCTTTGTATTTTGTATGTACGTATGAATTGAGAATTGAGAGAGAATACATTTTAGAGAGAGAAAGAGTTCTAGTGAGAGAAAGTGTAAAGATTGAATTTGAAAGAAATCAAACAGGTAATTGATTTGTTTTTATCTTGTTTGTTTGATTGTTTGATTAGAAACTAGATTCTGGAACAAACACTAGTATGGTTCATATTATGTAACCCCCACAAGAACTGCAACTAACACATCAGGACCCAAATACCAGTGGGTACCAAAAGCTAAATCTGTGTTGCAGGCACCCAATGTTTAAGGGGGAGCATAGAACAATGGCTCTTGAATAATTCAGTTCAAGACCCAAACTTCAAAGTTAAAAGATTTTGACTTCTAGAAAAATCAGTCTAGGACTCGTACTTCAAAGTACAAGTAAAGGCTTTTGAACACAACAGTTCAAAACCCGAACCTTAAAGTCAAAGAGTTATGGCTTCTAAACACTTCAGTTTAGAACCCAAACTTTAATGTAAAGGATTGTGGCTTCTGATCACATGACAGATCAGGACCCGTTCTTTAATATTAAGATGAGGATATTTTGCAAATATCCAGGGGGAGCTTACATGACCTAAATTATCTTATAATGATTTGAGGGGGAGCTTAAAGGTAAATATCTTCTAATCTTGATCTTTGATTGTTTGGAAGAAGAACAACTTTCAAGCATGAAAAACTTTTTCTTAAATGTTCAAACCACTTCTCTATTCTCAAAAGATTTCATGAATTAAGAAGTGTGATTTTCAAATGTTTTTCATATTAAGCTTTAATGTTTAACTGACCGTGTGTTAATAAAGATCAATACTCGTGTATTATCTTTCCTATATATTGTAATGTATTCACACACATCGGTTCAGTACTTCATTTGATCTTGTTATTACCATGTTTCATAACGAACAAATTTTTCGATGGTAATACTCCCGTTTGCTTTCAATTATTGTTGAGCATCAATCATCATTTCCAAATTTGTGTTTTCATTGCAAAATTGTTTATATTCGTTCATATAAACAAAATATCCAATTCTTTGATACCCTAACCATTTCATTTGATCTGATTGATACATTGTCAGATTCTCAAAACAATTATCTTGATTTCATTTCATTCATTAGATATCTTTGTTTTGAGAGATCTTCATTGTTCAATTGCTCAAATCTTATGAGCATACTTTTTGACAATGTCATCATACATTTTTTAGCTTAACTGCTAAAGTTAAATTGTTGAACAACCATTCTTTTTAGGACTTACATGGGATTCATGTGTGAGCTTAAACAGAACTTCCATGGATTCACGTTAACCAGTGTTTCCTACCCCGGAAGTTATCCTAGAGTGATTGAGGGGTGAGGGGTTTTAAATCAAAGAGTGGGGGAGATAACTCATCCGGTTGAGTTTTTCTCATTGTGTGGAGCGGTAAAATGTAAAGGAGAGTTTGGTTAGAAGTAAGCTTAAATGTTAAAAAGAAAGAGGGTGTGAGAACAGAGTTAAAAGAATATCAGAACTCTGCACCAACCACTTTCTGAGTCGGGCAACCACAAAATCTGATTGGTTCACATTCTTTGGTGACCATCATTGAAAAAGGCAGTGAGCCCATGCCAACTCTTGCAATTACCCCACCATCCACTCGTTTCTTTCTTAACAAAGAAATGTTTCATTTTCTTTGGGGATGCAGCATATCTGCTATCTAGTCTTCACTCGGAAGATTTAGATATTGAAAAAGAAGGAATGTTGCCCCACCTTCGCACCTCTTTCATGCACATTGAGTCCGTGTAATACATGTTGCTGTCTCAACAGTTTACACAATTTGAGCCTTATGAAACACAATCATTGTGCTAAATTGTTTCATACACAAGCACGAGCACACAGAAATTTTCTTTTTTTGTCAGAACATTCATAGATAAACCTTGTGTTTTTCAATGATTGAATGGAAGTCCTGGGGAGTCATCATCAAACCAGCTCCTTAAATTGTACATTCGTTGTACATAGTAACTTCGTGTTACTGACAGGCACTTCTAACTGTTTCATTTGTTGAATCAGGGTTACCAAGTTCATTATATCTGAATTTGAAAAGATTCGGGTATATACAGTTAATGATTCAGATACTCAGATCAAAGGATGGAAAATATCAAATTATCATAAAGGAGGAGATTGTTACATTGAGTACAAAGGGGGATGATCAAAGAATGTGTTGAAATTGAAAAGTTTTGATGATCATGAAGGTCATAATCATTAAAAAAGGGGGAGATATCTACAAAGATCAATTTCAAAGACAAATGGTGAAGATAAGTCCAATTCAAATGAAAGTTTCTGAAAGTTTCTGAAGAAGATTCAAAAAGATTCTGAAGAAAGATAATTCAAAGACAAATTCAGATGATTCGAGAAAGTTTGTTCTTCCGAAGATGGTCAAGAGATCAAAGATATGAAAACTGATCAGAGATCAAAGAGATGAAGATACAAAGTTCAAAGATTCCTCAAAGCTTCAAAAGATCCCTCGAAGTTTCAAGAAGTTTTAAAGTAGTTTTCAAAGTTTTGTTCAATACTTGTTGACTTTCTGAAGATGTAAAGTGTTAAAGACTTTTCAAGATTCTTCAACAACTTCAGAAAGAGCTTCAAAGTTCAAGACTGTCAAAGATAAAAGTTGAAGAATCAAGCGCTGAAGACAAGTGTCAATTTTTTTAAATCTTTAATACAAAGGGGGAGATTTTTAATGTATTTAATTGTATCCAAGATTTAATGAGAAAAGTCAAGTCTAGCCAAGTCAACAAGGTCAATGTTTTCTAAGTCAAAGTTAGCAAAGTCAATCTTGTAATATGGGGTTTAATCTTGTGATAGCATCCTTGGTATAAATACCTTTGGTGCTTTGTAATCTAGTAACTAAGCCTTGATTGTAATACTCTGAGAGAATCTTGAGAGAGAAACCCATGTACCTATCACCTGTTACATTAATACACTTGTGATTTCCTTAATGATTCTTATTGTTCTTGATTGCTTTGTTATTGTGATTTGATTGGACATTATCACTTTATTGATTTTAATCACAGATTACATCGAAGTCATAGATCTAACATAGTGCTACAGATCTCACGTAGTGTTCTGTGTATATATGTGTGAGTTCTTACCAACCTTCTCAGAATTCGTATCTTTGTGCGTACTTACTTACAATCTAACAACAAAGACAACCTATTTATACTAAGTCAACATAGTTGACTTTACAACTCAAGACCCCTTAACTTTCAACCTATTACAACCAAGACCCTCTATTTTAATCTTGAATACAATTCTAGTCTAACATGGGGTATGTTGGTCAATTAACCAAGATCAGTGAGTTCAGAAGGACAAATCTACCGCCTTTTTACTATCAGATGTTCTCAGTGATTAATCGCTGCTTGACTTTGTAACACCCGGAAATTCGTAAGATATGTATTTGTTCCCTTAATACTGTAATTGTAATTATCTGAAATTACGAGTCTTTATATGCTTATGAGCCTTACTTTAATATCATGATGTTATCTGGTTAGCATTTAAATTCAAGTATTTAGACCTCGCGCTAGTTACCGAATTTACGTTGGCTAAATAAGAAAAAGAAGCAAGATGTTGGATTTTCTGGGGCGCACGACCCGTACGCCCTCCTTCACAAAAAAACGCATGGCCCGTGCGCACTGGATAGAAGGTCCAGTGAGTTAAGTACGAATTTTTCCCCTTTTCTCATTCTCATCTTATTTCTCTTCTCCAATTATTCTCTCCCAAACCCTCCCTCTTCATCTACTTCTTCTAAGCTTCTTTCAACCACCAAATCATCACCATTTGTTGGTAGAGTTAAGAGCATCATCCAAGGTTTCGGTTTGTAAGCTTCACCACCATCTCCATTTTCATCTTCCTCAAGTATCCAAAAGCTTGATTTTGGGGTTTTCGTCTCCTACCTTATAATTTCCAGATTTTGGGTGATAAGAGCATTAAATCATCATTGAAGGTTTATCCAAGTGATTTCATTGAAGCATCCTTCAAGATCTTCATCTTCTTCAAGTCTCATCTTCTTCAAAAGCTAGGGTTTCATCTTTTCTAGGTTTTTGGTCAAAAACCTAGATTGTGAGTTTACTAAATCTTTGTTAAAACTAGATACACATCATAATCTTCTATTTGCTATTTTATCTCTATGTGTTTAAGTATTTGGGATTTCTTGATGAAAATAGTTGGAAATATAGATATTGGTGATATGCTATGTCTTATGTTATGGGTGCCATTATTTGGGGCTTTTCGCATGAATACACAATGTAATTAACTTGAAATGAAATGTACGCATGTATGGGTATTGTGATGTTTCTAGTTGGAATGCCACTTTGATGACATATTTATATGCATGATGAAAATAAGTGTCATTTGGGTGTTTTGTTAGACTGCATGATGATAGGATGGTAATATTGTACCCGTAGTTGGTATTGAAATATGTTGGGTTGAAATACACTTAAAGGACCTCCTATATGCGCTATGTGGACGAACCAAGTCAGTACACTAGGAGGATGTAGTCTTGGGCGCCACTGTGATGGTATGTGCCTAGACCTCCGCCATTCGGGGAATTTTCTTAGCGATAGTCTTCGGGTGTGCCAGGCCTTTGGGGTGTTCCTTGTTAAGGGCATCAAGGTATATCGACTCTTGGGTGGGACTTGATTGGTGCTTTGGGTCTCCCCTAATGACTCCACATATATTGAACCCTAGTTAACTGCTGATAAGAATTGTAACTGTTCATGCATGCTTATTATTGTTCAACTCACTAGGCTTTTTGGCCTAACACTTGTTTGGTGTCGATGTGTATCTCAGGTTCTAGTGGCGCCGGTCCTAAGCAGGCTTAGTTGCTTTGGGGTGAGAGCTTGGGGATTTTGCACATGGACATATTATACTTTTGAAAGTGAATCGTTTGGGTTCTTAGATGACAACCCTTTTGTAATCTCTTTTCTAGTTGTAGAAATTAGATTAGTTGGTTGTTATTTATTGTCCGTTGAATTACAGTTGTCATTAAACAGGTAGTTTATACATTTCCCCATTTTTGGGAGGCTCTTGCTATGGCTATTTTGCATACCTCGTATCTGTTTTGCGGATTTTTGTTATCCCTATTTTTAGGGTGTTACAGACTTCAAGGCATTCAGGCCTCGATAACACAAACATGCATACTCTGAGGTTATTCCATACCATCATGTACGATCTACACATGGATTACTCAATTGCATTCTGGACAGAACTGTATGAAAAAGTCATCAGCAAGCGAACTTCCAAGAAACCATTGTACGTACCTTATCAGAGATTCCTTCAATTGATTGTCCAGAGTATGATCCACTCTAACAGACACATTCCTAAGAGATCACATCATGAAGTATCTCTCAAATGTGAAATGAGGTTTCTTCAAAAGAAGAAGAAAACATTCAGCTACTCTATGCCAATCACTGCAGCTTTATTAGCTTACGCTGATTCAGACTATGAGTGTGTTAGGGAATACAGAGAGTCTAAGGGATTACCAAATCCGGTTATCCCTACCCAAGACTCTAACCCTAGAAGAGCGGAGTTAGTGAGGGTTTCTGAAACTCAAGGAGTTCAGGAACGGGTAGAGCTGAGTGAAAATCTTGAGAGGGGAATAGAAGGGGGTCAGGATTCTAGACTTGAGGCTATGGAGACTCAAGCACATGATGCCACACATCTTGAAGTTTCCACATCTCAACCTGATAGAGCTATCACTCATCAATTAACCCCTCAGGTAGAGATTGCCGATGAAGTTCAGAACTCTGAGACTGAGTCGGATCATCCAGCTAGTTCTTCAACATATTTAATACCTTCAGCTACTCTAGGACCAAATGAAGGACATGAAAATGATGATGATGTAGACAATGATAATCTTCAACACATTTTTGGTTTTCTTGATGATATTTCACTACATCATGAGGACATGGATATTGATACTACTGCAACAGATATTCAAAATGTACTGGAGATATAAGGAGAATTGCGGGAGTTCAAGTAGAAAACTTTGAAAATGTGAGGCCAAGTCTGAATTTAGAAAAAGAACATGGGGAGAGAGTCTGTACCCGAACCTACCAATCCAAAAGGGCAACCACATCAAATACTCCATCGCATGTGTTGCGTGTGGGTATTCAAGACATAAGTAGCCCACTTATGCAAATGAACACCTCAGCCACCCATTCTATTGCCTCTCAACAGGCCATAGTCTCAGTTTTGCACGGGGATTTAGCACAAACTCTATCTAGCTTTCATTCGGAAAGTTTAGATATTGAAAAGAGAGCTCAGCTGCCCCAGAGCTCAATTCCTTTCAGTGCACAGTCGTGTCTAGTGCCAATTGAACTACCACTTCCAATTCCTAGGACACTTATTCAGTCTGCTACCATCGGACGTCTTAGTGACCTGATCGGAACATCTATAGTAGAACCGCAATCCGGTCTACAAGGATCAGATGGAAGTCCTATCATTGCTTACACTATGCCAGCTTAGAGCACATGCCACAATGTTGAATCTTCAACAGTTGTGAGAACGGGAAGTCTAAGTGACCTCGGAGTTAGTTTACCAGACTTTGTGTCAAAGGAGTTTCTCAGCGGCGCCTTAAAGGTTGTTGAAGACCGATTATCTCAGAAGTTTGAGGAAGAATTGGGAAAGGTGAAAAGTCTGTTAAAGGGAAAAGGACCAGCAGTTGAGGAGCCTATTCAGCCACTTCCACCACCTCCAGTACAGTCTGTAGATCTATCTGTGGAGGAGCTGAAATCACTCTTATATTCTAAGTTACTATCTCAGGCACCAGCTGATGAGTTAGAGGCAGATTTGGTTGGATTATTAAGATCTTAGCAAGCTCAAGTACCTTCAGACACTATTTCAGCCACAAAGTTCAATGCCTTTAAGTCTGAAGTGGTACAACACATTCAAGAGCTAACTAGAGCAGTTCAGCAAGTATGTAAAGTTCAGGCAGTTACCAAAAGAAGTCATGATCATGATTCACATCAAGATCATGAGGGGGAGATAAGAAAGAAACAGAGAACTGCCACTGAAACTGAAATTGCTCGGGGTGATGTTCATATGGAAGAGGATATAGAAATGGCTGATGTTAGAAATAATGAGCAGGTGGATGTTGGAGAAGGTATGGAGATTGTTCTGTATGTTAATGAAGAGGTAGAACCAAGGATTGCAAAGCCTAAGGTTGCTACAAGGGAAGAAATCTTACTGCTGACTGGGTTACAAGTTGTGGATGTTATTAATCTATCATCAGATGAATATGAATAAGAAAATGAAAAATATGAGAAGTTTTGGAAGGTTAAGGAGGAAGAGAGAGAACAGCTGATAGATTCTGATGAGGAAGGTAATGAGAACATTCTAGACATTCTATTTTGTACTCCAGATGACATCTAACTAAGCCTAGTGCATCATGAACTTCCTAAAACCACTAGAGACACACCTGAAATCCCAACCTGAAAAAAAATAAACCTTTCTGAACCTTATGAACAACCACAAAACATACCTAGCCCAATAAACCTATCTAGACCAGAAAACCATCCTAGCCCAGTAAACCAGCCTATCCCTAGCCTTGTTAACCTACCTAGCCAAATAAACTGTTAGGACTGAAAGTCCTATGTGTTGAAAGTGGAATAAAGTATTTATAAGGGTTTGATTTGTAATTATTTGAAAGTTATTTTATTAAGATGGGCCTAAGCCCATAAGCCCAATTGCTTGTAAATCCTAAGTATATAAAGGCTTATTTATCTCATAATTAGGGTTGAACAGTTTAGAAGGTTAGAAATTCATTATTCAGTTTTCTAGTCATTAGGTTTACAAACCCTTATCATAAATTCTCTCTGTAAACCTTAACCCTTTGAAGTATTATCAATCATATGACTAGTTGTTGTGATCTATAATCTGTTCATCTTTGATTGTTGTTATTCTGTTTTGCCCTGCACTGGGATCTACAATTGGTATCAGAGCAAAGAGACAAAAGGTTTGATCCAGAAAAAGGTTTGTCTAAAACCCTATAATCAATTTTTATGTGTTAATCGCTAATATGTGCCTTAATTGATTATCTGTTTATGTGTTTTATCGATCTGTGTGATTTTTGTCGATCTGGGTTGATTGTTTATCGGTATAATATCTTGTTTAATTGAGTTTATCGGTTCTTCTGGGTTAAATTGCTTATCGGTCGAAGTTTCAATATTTTTGATTTGGGTCGTGTTTGAAGTGTTATTCGGTCGATTGAAGTTTCTGGTTAGATTCGGTCGATTGAAGTTTCTGGGTTTGATCTTGGTCGAATCCCAGAAATTCATCGGGTTCTTCGGTCGATTCTTCGTGTTTATCGGTCCTTTATGTTAATCGATCCTATCTGTTACTTGTGTTTATCGTCTTTAGTGTTTTGACCGATTGTTATTCGACCTGAGCCTTCGACCGAGTGTTTGTAAACACCGGTCCTTACTTCGACCGGGTAGTTGTGATCTCCGGTCATTCCCTTCGACCGGACCTTAGCATTCCCCGGTCTTTCCCTTCGACCGGGTAGGTGCATCGACCGGACCTTAGTGGTTTCCGGTCTAGCATTCGACCGATACTCGGCTATTTCGGTCTTCGTCCTTCGACCGGGTACTTGCTACTCCGGTCTTGCCCTTCGACCGGGTACTTGCTACTCTGGTCTTGCCATTCGACCGGGTACTTGCTTACTCCGGTCTTTCCTTCGACCGGGTTTAAAAAAAAAAGAGTAAAAAATGTCAAATTTTTTGTCTCACGATCATTTTGCAGTGCATTTATTTTAGCCCCCGTACTTCAAGGATTCAGCGTGTCATTTGTGACCCTAAACTTTCAAGTTTCATAAGTTGTCACTTTTGGTCCTTGCACTTTATCGTACCATCTCTTTGAAAAGTTCAGTCCCTGTATATCAAAAGGAATGCCTTCAAGCGAAGCTCTTTCAATAAGTATGGATGAGAAGCCACCGGTTCTTTACAGAGGAGAATATGACAAATGGAGGATTCAGTTCTTAGACTTCATTGATAAACATGACTTGGGTGATTATATCAGATTATCTCTGAGGGAAGGAAAAATGGAAACTCCGACTGATATTTGTTATTATATGGGAGAAAATGGAAGAACGGAACACTTAGTGTACACAATACCATTTAAGGATTACACAGATGAGCAAAGAAAGAGATTTGAAGCTGATAAATTATCTAAAGCTTTTATCTTGCAAGGAATTTCCGAGGAGATTTCAAAAGAGATTTTTGTAAGTTTAGACAGTAAAAAGGCTACAGGAATACAGCTGTGGGAACATCTTGAAAAGATAATGACAGGACCAAAGATGTCTTCAAGAGTAAAGTTTTTGGAAGCTGAGAACTCTGAGCTAAAAGGAAAGATCTCTATTTTGGAAGCTAAAACTCAGCAAACAGTCTCTGTTGAAAGTTCTGAGGAAAAGATTTCTGAACTGAAAGATGCAAATGCAGATCTTCAAAAGAAAATATATGATTTGGAGCAAAAGCATGCTCAAGATAAATCCGAGTTTGAGAAATCTTTTGCAAAGAAGTTCTCAGAGTTCTCGAGAAAATGTGCTGATGAGAAGAAAGAAGTTGAGCTGAAATGCATAAAACTTTCTCAGCAAGTTTCTGATTTTCAGAAAGTAATCATTCTAGAAAGAGAGAAGTTTGCCAAAGAGAAGAAGGCCATTGAACAAAAGAATGTCGGTGTCTTCAAAGAAATATCTGGCCAAAGAAACAATGATGAGAAGGGATTTGAAGAAGAAAGAAGCTTGTTTGAGACAGATCAAAAGGCTTACTGCCAAGTTGTCTGAACTATTTGAGAAGGCACTAAAAGAGCAGAAAACGAAGTCTGAATTCACGAAGAAGATTGACCTGCTTGTTAAAGAAAGAGACAACTTTGCTTCGACGATTAAAGTGCTTGAAAAGTTTGTATCAAGTACAAATCAGAAATCTGTCTCTCCACAAAGGTCAGTTAAATCTTTTGATCAGATTCGTAAAACTAACATTTTCTATGATAGCAATATAGATGGTTCAGGTACACGTCCGAGAAGAAGGAGATACAAAGATGGGCAACTGGTCTGGAAGAAGAAACCAGTTGAAGATGAGCTGAAAGAAAAAGAATCATGTGTACATGCGGTCAATGCCAAGAAGAACAAAGTGCATAAAGGTAAACCTGATCATATCTACTCAAGAGATCAATTACTCTGGTTATCAGGTAAGAAATACCACTGTTCTTATTGTCATACACATAATCACATTCACAAAACCAGTGATCATTTCTGGTATGGTTCTTATTCTATTTCCCCCACACGAACTGCAACTAACATTTCTGGACCCAAATACCAGTGGGTACCAAAGAAGAAAAATGATTCTGTGTTGCAGGCACCACATGTCAAGGGGGAGTAAGAAATCAATGGCTCTTGAATAACACAGTTCAAGACCCGCACCTCAATGTCAATATTATGGCTTCTAAGTAAATCAGCTTAGAACCCGAACTTCAACGAAGTTTGGCTTCTGATCACATGACAGATCAGGACCCGTTCTTCAACGTTCAGACTTGGATATTTTGCATATATCCAGGGGGAGCTTAACATACATAATACATTCTATTATTGTTGGGAACTGAAGATTCTACTAAGTGTGGTTACTACTGCCAGAGTACTTTGAAGATTAATACTGCTGAGTATTACTACTGCTAGTAGAATTAATACTGCTAGTCAAAGTTAGTGCTGCTTGAACAAAGTTAGTACTGCTTAGCTAGTTAGTACTGCTAGTAGTTAGTACTGCTTAGTAGTTAATGCTGCTAGAAGAAGTTACTACTGCTGAGCATAATTAGTGCTGCTTAAGAGATCCGGATGGAAAGTATGACAGCTGGATATACTTAAGATATACATAGAAGATATACATGGAAGATATACTGAAGATTTGTTTATTCTTTGTAATTATCTTTTGATCAGTATATGTATAGAATGTATAGAATAGATAGAATTAACTTTTGATAATTTTTGATAGAGAGAAAAATCAACCTCAAGATATAGATCCTAATTCTAGAGAAGTAGAATTCGTCTTGAAAGAGCTTGTTCTTCAAGATTTAGGTTGAGTGTGTAATCTTGTGATTTTAATCATTGAATACAAGTTTACAGTTTGTTAATCATATACTGTTTTGTTTACTGTTTTATCAAATATCAAAGTGTTATTCCGCAACTTCTTTGATATTAGTTTCTGAGAATTAATTCTTGTTAAGAATTCGATCCTGACAAGTGGTATCAGAGCCAAACTCTCTCAGAAACATCTTTCTATCATGGAAAATCTTACAGAATCAAGCAGTACATTGGTCTCCAAGGTTCCAATGCTCAAACCCAGTGAGTTTGACATGTGGAAGATAAGAATCAGACAATATATTCTTCTCACTGACTACCCAATGTGGGATATCATTGAGAATGGTCCTTCTGAAGCTGGAAGGATAGGACCAGATGGAAAAAGACCTCCACCAAAGACAGATGGTGAAACAAAGATCAGGCAAACAGAGATGAAGGCCTTGAGCACTCTGCTCTTGGCAATCCCCAATGAATATCAGCATCAATTTTGCAATTGCACTGATGCTCAAATTCTCTGGAATTCTCTAGAGAAAAGATTTGCTGGAACTAAGAGTATCAAAAGAAATCAAAGAGATGTTCTTAAGCAGCAGTATGAGAATTTTACTTCCTCAAAGAATGAGTCTATGACCCAAACTTTTGATAGGTTCAACAAACTCATTGGAGAACTGGCCACTGTTGGAGTAAAGATGGATCAAGATGACATCAACAGGAAGTTCCTCAGATCTCTTGGGGATGAGTGGACTATGTACACTGTCTCTTATAGGCAGAGTGACAATCTGGAGGAGAAAGAACTTGATGATCTATACAATGATCTAAGAGTTTTTGAAACTGAGGTAGAGATCAAGAAGAAGCCTACTAGTTATGTTCACAATTCTGCACTTCTTTCAGCAGCAACTGATACTACTGCCATCCCTGAAGCAGTTAGTACTGCTGGTGGAGCAAGTTCAGAAAAAGGATCTGAAACAATCTTTGAAGCCTTCTTGTCCAGTCATAGTAACAACTCATTAATCAATGATGATCTGGATCAACTTCACCCTGATGACCTGGAGGAGATGGATATCAAATGGCAAATGGCCATGCTATCCATGAGGGTGAAGAAGTTCATTAAAAGAACAGGAAGGAATAACTTCTCTCAAAGAAGAGAGGATGGAGCTGGTTTTGACAAGACCAAAGTGGAATGTTATAAGTGTCACATGAAAGGACACTTTGCTAGAGAATGCAGGAGTGTTGTTTCTAACAACAACCACCAACAAGCTCAGAATGGAGGCTACACTCAGAACAAGAATCCTGCTCAAGCCCTTGTTTCTCAACAAGGAATGGGATTTGACTGGAGTGATCAAGCTGAGGAAGCCATTCAGAATCAAGCTCTTATGGCAGAAGTGTCTGATCTCCCATCTGAGGTAATTTCTAACCTTTGCACTAAAACTTGCATTGACACTGTCAAAAGATACAGGGATCACAATCAAAGTATGTGTGATGACCTCAAAAGGTTAGAAAAAGATAGAAGAGATTATGTGCTAATAGTTGAGAGATTTGAAGAACAAATCAAAGGCTTTCAAGCTAATGAACTTCAACACTCTTATGACACTAACTACTGGAAGTGGGAAAAGAATGAGTTAGAGACCAAACTGTCTAAATCCTTAGAAGAGAGTGATAAGCTAAAGGAGGAATTGTCCAAAGTTAAACTTGACATAGAGAAGTTTTCATATGCTTCAAAGGCAATGGATTCTCTTCTAAAGGCTCAGATTCATGATAAAATGAAGCCTGGTATTGGATACAACAGTACACCTCCTCCTTATAACAACAATTATATCTCTCCTACTTCAGACTTGTTAGAAACCAAGGAGAAAAAGGACTTATCTAAAAAAGCCTTTAAGATAGACCCTTTGGATGAAGTAGTGATTAAGGATCTAACTGAGAAAGAAGCCAGTAAGAAGAGAGATAATGATATAGGTAAAGAAATCCATGAAGAAAACAATATAATCACCAATGAGGGATGTGGGAAAGACTGGATAAAGTCAAAGGAGATAGAAAAGACCAAAGGAAAAGACAACAAGGTCCATTACAAACAGACCACAGTTGTGAATCCTGCATCTGGTAAACAGTGTGATTGCAGTAAAGCCAAGAGCCTAAATTCTGGTTTAAAAAGAGGAAATCAAAGAAACTGGAATAATCAATGGGCTCAGAAGCAAGGAGTTGATCTGAATAAAATCAATAGACCAAAACCTTGCTTCATATGTGGCAAGTTAAATCATCTGGCTAAATCTTGCTTCTTCAATCCTATTAATCAACAGATGACCTTTCAAAGATGTAAGCAAAAGTCTGTTGATTATAGAAAGGCTGGAAAGAAACATGGTGAAAAGAATGGCCCCATAAAGAAAAAGATTTTAAAAGAAAGCATTAAAATGTGGGTGCCCAAAAGTACTAAAACTGTTAGTGCTGCTGACAGGGTTAGTGCTGCTGGAAGTATTACTGCTGCTACCTGTGTTAGTACTGCTGATACCTGTGTTAGTACTGCTGAAAACATTAATGCTGCTAATACAGTTAGTACCTCTTCAAAGGTTAATACTTCCAACACAGTTACTGCTGCTAACACAGTTACTACTGCTAACAAGGTTAGTACTGCTAAGCATGCAAGTGCTGCTAAGGCAGTTAATACCTCTAAAACCAGTACTGTTTCCAGCACAAATGATTCTAAGCCTATTATTGTGACAAAATACTCCAAGAATGAGGAGTTAAAATTCAAAAATCTTGTCAAGAAGGAATGCAAGTATTTTGATGAGAAAGGGGTACCCAAGACCACTTTGGCTTGGGTTCCTAATTCATACTAACTGATCTATCTTATGTGCAGGGCAACCAACAGCTCAAGGGAAGGAGCATATGGCATGTTGATAGTGGTTGCTCAAGGCACATGACAGGCAACATGTCATGCCTTCAGGATTTCAAGCATATCAATGGAGGACATGTTGCTTTTGGAGACAATCTTACTGGTGGTAAGATAAGTGGAAAAGATAATGTCACCAAAGGTAAGATGACATTTGAGGATGTCTACTATGTTGATCAATTAAAATACAACCTGTTAAGTGTATCACAGGTTTGTGACAAACAACATAGTATATTATTTACAAACACTGAGTGTATGATCCTTGCTCCAGGGTTCAAATTAGTTGATGAAAACATGATACTACTAAGAACTCCAAGAAAGGACAATGTTTACTGTCTAGATATGGAAAATGTTGAAAGTGATTCATCTCTAAATTGTCTTGTTTCAAAAGCTTCTGTAGATGAATCCTCTCTATGGCACAGAAGGATGTGTCACATGAATTTTAAGACTATGAACAAACTTGTTAAAAACAACCTTGTAAGAGGTTTACCTTCTAAAGTCTTTTCATGTGATGATCATTGTATTGCTTGTCTCAAAGGCAAACAGCATAAAACTTCTCATAAGACCAAAGAGATAAATTCTATTTCGTCTTGTCTTCAGTTATTGCACATGGATCTGTTTGGTCCTACAAATGTTATGAGTATAGGCAAGAAATCTTACTGCTTGGTTATTGTTGATGATTACTCTAGATTCACCTGGGTATATTTTCTAAGGACTAAGGATGAGACAAGTGGACTGATCAAGTCCTTTATCCTAAGAATTGAAAACCAAACTAATCAAAAAGTAAAAGTCATTAGATCAGATAATGGGACTGAATTCAAAAATTTTGATCTAAACACCTTTTGTGAAGAGAAAGGGATTGAGAGACAGTATAGTGCTCCTAGGACTCCTCAACAGAATGGTGTTGCTGAGAGTAGAAATAGGACATTAATAGAGGCTGCTAGATCTCTGTTGGCTGATTCAAAACTGCCAATTACCTTCTGGGCTGAAGCAGTTAATACTGCCTGTTATGTCCAAAACAGAGTTCTAGTAGTTAAACCAAAGAACAAGACACCTTATGAGCTTTTAAATAAAAGAAAACCCTTTATTGGATTTTTCAAACCTTTTGGGTGTCCTTGTACCATTCTCAATACCAAAACTCACTTAGGTAAGTTTGATAGCAAAGCAGATGATGGATTTCTTGTTGGTTATTCATCACAAAGTAAGGCCTACAGAGTGTTCAATTCATCTTCTAGAATAATTGAAGAAAGTGACAATGTCAAATGCAATGAGAACACACCAAATCCTATTGGAACTGGTCCTCAATGGCTATTTGACATTGATTCACTAACTAACTCCTTTGGTTTCAGTAGTAATGATCGTGCAGGCTCAGGAGGTGAAGGATCAAGGACTACACAAGTTCAAGAAAGTGTATCTAAACCAGTGATCTTTCCCACCCCCACAGTGAATTCTTTTGAAGACTGTGAAATGGAACAATCTACTGGACCAAGTCAGAGTAGAGATGAAGAGAATCAAGAAGATAAAGAATCAGAAGTAGCTGCTGAAAACACTTCAGTTGAGTTGAATGACTCCAATCTGGAAGCTGATGTTAATGAAGAACCTAGTCATAACACCAGAGTTCAAAAGAATCATCCTCCACAGCTGGTAATAGAAGATATATCATCTCCTATGATGACTAGACATCAGAGCAGACTTCAAGAAATGCAAGATCAACAGCATACAGTGCTTTCTTGCTTTCTATCCCAGCTTGAGCCTAAAAAGGCACATGATGCAATGAAAGAATCCAGCTGGATAGAAGCAATGCAAGAAGAATTGTTGCAATTCAAACTACAAGATGTATGGGATCTGGTAGACCTTCCTAAAGGTCACAGAGCAATTGGCACAAAGTGGATCTTCAGGAACAAGAGAGATGAAAGAGGAATTGTCATAAGGAACAAAGCAAGGCTAGTGGCTCAAGGGTATACTCAAGAAGAGGGTATAGATTATGAAGAAGTCTTTGCACCTGTGGCTAGGATAGAAGCAATCAGATTATTCCTAGCCTATGCTTCTTACATGAACTTCAAAGTCTATCAAATGGATGTAAAGAGTGCTTTTCTCTATGGTTCAATTGAAGAAGAGGTATATGTCTGTCAACCACCAGGGTTTGAAAACCCAAGCTATCCAGACAGGGTATACAAATTGAAGAAAGCTCTTTATGGACTGCATCAAGCTCCAAGAGCATGGTATGACACTTTGTCATCCTATCTCTTGGAAAATGGCTTTGAAAGAGGAGTCATTGGTAAGACTCTATTTATCAAGAGAAAGAAGAAGGATATCTTGTTGGTCCAAATTTATGTGGATGACATTATCTTTGGATCTACAAGAGATAACATGTGCAAGGAGTTTGAGGATCTAATGCATCAAAGGTTTAAAATGAGTTCCATGGGGGAACTTACTTTCTTCCTTGGACTCCAAGTTCAACAGAAGTCAGATGGCATCTTCATATGTCAATCCAAGTATGTGCAGGACATTCTAATCAAGTTTGGTTTCTCAGATTCAAAACCTGCTAGTACACCTATGGAAACTCACAAACAGATAACAGCAGATCTTGAGGGGGAGGATATGGATGTGCATCATTACAGATCCATGATTGGCTCTCTCATGTATCTCACAGCATCAAGGCCAGATATAATGTTTCCAGTCTGTGTGTGTGCAAGATTCCAAGTTAGGCCAAAGCAATCTCACTTTCAAGCTGTTAAGAGGATATTCAGATATCTCAAAGGACAACCCAGATTGGGACTTTGGTATCCTCATGACTCACCCTTTGACCTAATTGCTTACTCAGACAGTGATCTAGGTGGGGCAAACTTGGACAGAAAGTCTACTTCTGGAGGATGTCAGTTCTTGGGTGCTAGACTAGTTTCATGGCAGTGCAAGAAACAAACCACAGTGTCCACATCTACAACAGAGGCAGAGTACATAGCAGCTGCAAGTTGCTGTTCTCAAGTCTTATGGATTCAGAATCAAATGATGGACTATGGGGTAACCTTTCTACACACTCCCATCTTTATTGATAATAGCAGTGCTATCAGCATTGTAAATAATCCAGTCAAGCACTCTAAGACAAAGCACATTGAGATCAGGTATCACTTTATAAGAGACTGTAATGAAAAGAAACTTGTTCAAGCTGTAAAAGTTCATACTGACAACCAGTTTGCTGATCTATTCACCAAAGCCTTTGATGTGAGTAGATTCACTTTCTTGGTAACAAGTGTGGGAATGATCAACTCTGAATAAGCTTTATCACAAAAAGTGGATAAATATCTGAATATTATAGATTCTTGGTGCTTCTAATCTATCTTTGTAGGGCATACATAGCAGTACTCAATTCAGCCTAAGCTTCAAGGAGTAAGTATAGTTAATACTGCTAGTTGGTTAATACTGCTAGTTGGTTAATACTGCTAGTTGGTTAATACTGCTAGTTAGTTAATACTGCTCACAGTTAATACTGCTCGCAGTTAATACTGCTAGTTGGTTAATACTGCTAGTTGGTTAATACTGCTAGTTGGTTAATACTGCTAGTTAGTTAATACCGCTCACAGTTAATACTGCTCGCAGTTAATACTGCTAGTTAGTTAATACTGCTCGCGGTTAATACTGCTCGCAGTTAATACTGCTAGTTAGTTAATACTGCTCGCAGTTAATACTGCTCGCAGTTAATACTGCTAGTTAGTTAATACTGCTCGCGGTTAATACTGCTCACAGTTAATACTGCTATTTAGTTAATACTGCTCTAGGTTAATACTGCTTATAATCCAAATACTATAAATACCCTTTGCCCGCCTAAACGTTCATAACGACTCTTTGCTTACTATTCTCTTGTGCTCTAAACCCTCTCTCTCTCAAGTATCAAGTGTTCAGGCAAGAACTTTCAACGATCAATGGCATCAATGGCATTCATTGACGAGCACAATGAAATCGCGATGCTCCAAAAGCCAAAGCAAGCTGCAGGATTTCATCAGATTGTGGATTTCCTGAAAGCTAGTCATATCGCTTATGCACTAACAGTGTCTCCTTCAATTTATATTGAGCATCAAAGGCAATTCTGGGCACATGCCACCATTGTTACTGAGGATGGTGTGCAAATGATAAAGACGACAGTGTGTGGCAAGCCATTGACAGTTACTGAAGAGGTGATTCGCATCAGTCTACGTCTAGACGATGCCTCTGGTATAACTTCTCTCTCTAATGATGAACTGTTTTCTACTCTTACAAGAATGGGGTATGGAGGCCCATTGGGTGTTTTCAAATTCTCAAAAGCAAAGTTTTCACCCCAATGGCGGTTTTTTGTTCATACCCTGATGCATTGCATCTCCAAAAAGACTACTGGATGGAGTGAATTCAGCAGTCCAATTGCCTATGCTTTGGTCTGCTTGGCTACAGCCAGAAAGTACAATTTCTCAAAAATGATATTCAATGATCTTGTATCAAACATGGGAAACAAAAAGAGTTTCTTTATGTATCCCAGGTTTGTCCAAGAAGTTATTACTAATGAATTGACGGATATACCTCAACCTGTTGGGGTATATGTACCTAAACCCCCCAAAGGCAAGGTTTTCTCAAATATGAGAAGATCTGCTGGGGACTCGGAAGGAGTTGACACCCCATTGTTCTCTACAATGATGGTGGTGTCCCAAACCACTGAAGGTATGGCAGCAGGGTCAAGGCCCTCACTAGACCATCCCACTGCTAGCCAAGCCCAACCTTCCCACTCAAAAACAATTCCCCAGTCCCTTCTTGCAAAACCAACCTCTCCTATTACCCAAACTTACAAGAGGAAACAGGTAAAGAAGGCTCCTTCCCTTCTTGTACCATCACCCCCCAAGCCTTTAAGCCCTCTAAAGGAGAATTCTCATTTAGAGAATATCCATAGGGAAACCACAGGGGTGTCTCCCAGCCCCAAGGAGGTGCTCTCTGAGGAGGAGGAAGAGCATATGGGTGATGAGGCTGCCACTACTCCTGCTAGCACAGAGGAGGAAAGTGGTAACATCAATAAGACCTCCCCCATGGCAACTTTAAATGAGCAATCATTTGAAGGTCCCTGGTGCCAAGAAACCACGGGGGTGGATAGTGCTTCTGCTAGGCAGAAGACATCTACTAATAAAAGATCCAATGATCCTTCAATAGGGGGTAACACTCCTGGAGAAGGTGAGGGCAGATATAACTATGAGGAATTGATGGAGACCATGGGAAACATCAACCAGGATGTCCTCAAGCAAGGAAAAGAAATAGAGGAGATGAAGCTGGTTATCCTATCTCAACAAGTTCAGATCACCAAACTAAAGAAAATGGTGACAAGATTGTTACAGAAAAAGAGAAGGAAGCAGTTTGTGTTAAAGAGGAGGACAAGTGTTCAAGATGATTTCAAAAAGGGGGAGAATTCAGAGGCTGAAGCAGAAAAAGAAAGTATTTCTGAGATGGGATTTGATGGTAAGGGGGAGAAAGTTGCAGAAACAGAAGCACAAGATGTAGAAACAGATAATGTTCAAGCAGCAACAGGGCTATCTGTTGAAGAATTGGAAATAGTTGAAACATTAGTAAAAGCAAAGAATGACACTCCTAAGGCTACTCAAAAGGCTAAGGGAGTGGTCATCAATGAAGGAGGCCTTGAAAAGAAGACACAAGAAAGAAGTGAGGCAGGGTTGAGGGATACAAAGGGTAAAGCTAAGATTATTGAACCTGAACAACCTGCAAAGAAGAAAAATCAGATAGAACTGGATGAAGAAGTGGCAAAGCAGCTTCAGGCAGAAATGGAAAAGGAGGAACAGCTGCAAACAGAAACTGATAGAGAGCTTGCAAGAATAATGGCCAAGAAGTTAAATGCAGAATACCAGAAGAGCATGAAAACAGCAGCTCAGGCCAAGCAAGTACAAGTAAAAAGGATGCCATTCAAAAAGCAGAAAAGACAACCCTCCAAGACCTTTTTGGCCAATCAGGAAAGAAGAAAGATGATAAACTTCCTGAAAGGTGCAATTGGTGTTAAGGGGGAGATGTTTACCCATATGGCATACTCTCAGGTTGAAGAGCTATACAGGAAGGAAATGACAAAGCTTCAAGGGGATTCCTCTCAAAGAGAAGAAGCAGAAAGGAGGATGAAAGAGAGACATGATCTCAACATCCAACAACCATTCCCTGAGGAAACTACACCTTCCAAAGAAGAAGCAGAAGAGAAAAAGGAAGAACCTGGGAGTGTTGGTGTTGAAGCCAAAGCTGGAAAAAGGGTGAAGACAATTGCTTCCAAAAGGCAGTCTAAAAGGCCCAGAGTAGAAGAAACAGCTGGTACTACAATAGAACATTCAGAGGTACCTATAGCAGAATCAATTCAACTTCCAGAACAGTCTAGTGAGCCAACAGATGAGAATATGGATACATACATGACCATAGTGGAACCTTTGAAGGCTGATCCAATCTCTATGCAAGCTCCAGAGATCATCTTCTGGGATATTCTAAGAGACAATGGAAAGAATTTCTTCAGAATCAAGAGAGCTGATGGTTCATTTGAAGCTTATTCAACATGGGGGAAAGTTATCAGAAGTTGTTCCAGAGCTGACATTGAAGAACTACACAAAGTGGGGATGAAACTTTATGAACCTGTGTTGAAAGGTACTGAAGAGAATCTTCTCAAAGTGACATTAGAATACTTGTGCATGATGTTTGATCCAGAAAGAGTACACCATAGGATTAAAGATCATAAGCATGAGTTCATATTCAAGAAGATTGACAAATGGATACTATTTGAAAACTGTGGAGTATACATGATTACTATTGATAACTGTTATCATGAATACTACCTGGTGGACAAAATATATGAGCATAGCAAGGAGAAGTTGGAAGGGATGCTTAAAGCTACACTGGTCTGTACAAAGGATTTAGAGATGGCCAAGATTGTGGTGAGAAGAACTGTGAATCAAAGCTTGGGCCTAGACCCAAATTTGGGAAATTGAACCAAAGGTGTTGAAAGCATCTTGGAGAGCTTATGAAGAAGTATCTGAAGAACTTGACTTCTCTTCTAAAAGTCAAGTTAGGGGGAGATTGTTGGGAACTGAAGATTCTACTAAGTGTGGTTACTACTGCCAGAGTACTTTGAAGATTAATACTGCTGAGTATTACTACTGCTAGTAGAATTAATACTGCTAGTCAAAGTTAGTGCTGCTTGAACAAAGTTAGTACTGCTTAGCTAGTTAGTACTGCTAGTAGTTAGTACTGCTTAGTAGTTAATGCTGCTAGAAGAAGTTACTACTGCTGAGCATAATTAGTGCTGCTTAAGAGATCCGGATGGAAAGTATGACAGCTGGATATACTGAGGATATACTGAAGATATACTGAAGATATACATAGAAGATATACATGGAAGATATACTGAAGATTTGTTTATTCTTTGTAATTACCTTTTGATCAGTATATGTATAGAATGTATAGAATAGATAGAATTAACTTTTGATAATTTTTGATAGAGAGAAAAATCAACCTCAAGATATAGATCCTAATTCTAGAGAAGTAGAATTCGTCTTGAAAGAGCTTGTTCTTCAAGATTGAGGTTGAGTGTGTAATCTTGTGATTTTAATCATTGAATACAAGTTTACAGTTTGTTAATCATATACTGTTTTGTTTACTGTTTTATCAAATATCAAAGTGTTATTCCGCAACTTCTTTGATATTAGTTTCTGAGAATTAATTCTTGTTAAGAATTCGATCCTGACAATTATGTTTTGAGGGGGAGCTTAAAAGGTAAATATCTTCTAACTCTAGATCTCTGATTGTTTGGAAGAAGAACAACTTTCAAGCATGAAAAACAGTTTCTGAAATGTTCAAACCACTTCTGATTTTCAAAAGGTTTCATGAATCTAGAAGTGTGAGTTTAAATGTTTTTAATTTTTTTTTAGCTTTAATGTTTAACTGACTGTGTGTTTCTAAAGATCAATACTTGCGTATTATCTTATCCTTATACTGTAACGTATTCACACACACAGATTCAGTACTTCATTTGTATTTGTTATTACCATGTCTCACAACGAACCAATTTTTCGATGGTAATACCCCCGTTTGATTTCATATGTTGTTGAGCATCTATCATTATTTCTAAATTTGTGCTTTCATTGCTAAATTGTTTATATTTGTTCATATAAACATAATATCCAATTCTTTGATACCCTAACCAGTTAGTTGATCTGATTGATACATTGTCAGTTTTTCAAAGATAAATTGCTCAAATCTCCTGAGCATACTTTTTGACAGTGCTATCTTATTTGAGCATAAATGTTCAAGTTAAATTGTTGATCTACTATTCTTTATAGGACTTACATGGGATTTGCGTGAGAACTTAAACAATACTTCCATGGATTCACGATAACCAGTGTTTCCTACCCCGGAAGTTATCCTAGAGCGATTTGTGGGGTGAGGGGTCATAAATCAAAGAGTGGGGGAGATAACTCATTGGTTTGAGTTTTTCTCATTGTGTGGAGCGAAAAAAAAAATGAAAAAGACAGTTTGGTTAGAAGTGAGCTTATATGTTAAAAAGAAAGAGGGTTGAGAACAGAGTTAGAAGAATATCATAACTCTGCACCAACCACTTTCTGAGCCGGGCAACCACATATTCTGATTGGTTCACATTCCTTGGTGACCATCATTGAAACAGGCAGTGAGCCCATGCCAACTCTTGCATTAACCCCACCAACCACTCGTTTCTTTCTTAACAAAGAAATGTTTCATTTTCTTTGGGGACGCAGCATATATGCTATCTAATCTTCTCTCGGAAGATTTAGATATTGAAAAAGAAGGAAAGTTGCCCCACCTTCGCACCTCTTTCATGCACATTGAGTCCGTGTAATATATGTTGATGTCTCAACAGTTTACACATTTTTGAGCCTTAGAAAGCTAAGTAGCTTCAATCATTCTACACTTGCACGTACACACAAGAAATGAGTTTTCTTGTCATAACATTCATAGAAAATTCCTTTGTGGTTTTTCGATGATTGAATGGAAGCCCTGGGGGAGTGAACATCACAAAAGCTCCTTTCCAATGTACATCTGTTGTACAAAGTGGCTCCGTGCTACTTACAGGCATACTAACTGTATCATTTGTTGATTCAGGTTTACCATTCTTAATATATCTGAATTTGAAAAGATTCGGATATATACATTTCATGAATTGACGGATACTCAGATCACAGGTGGGAGAATGTTAAATTATCATAAAGGGTAGATCAAAGAAAGTGCTAAACTTGAAGAAGTTTTGATGATCATGATGCTCACAATCATCAAAAAGGGGGAGAAAAAGTTCAATTTCAAAGTTTTAAAGAAAGAAAGTTATTTCTGAAGACAGTCTAGAGATCAAAGTGATGAAGATGATGTTTCAATTTTTCAAAGAGATTTCAAAGATTGTATTGATTCTTTCTGTATCATGTGGTGTTTGCTACAAGTTTATTCCTCCTACGAGCTGATTGAAACAAGTTCTTAAGCTGAAAGTCTATTCAACTCGCGGTTCGAAGACAGATTCTTTGTTTTAAACTGAAGTTGCACCGTGGAAAGTCACGTTACTCTCACATTATCTTTCTTGTGTGCTGATCCGATGTGATTGAGTTTCTACAGTTAAAAGTTGCGTGATAGTGCATTCAGTCGAGGCTATTGTACATTGAATCTGGTTACAAAGTTGATGCTATGAAGACCAAGAGCTTTATTCAAGGGGGAGCTTGGAAAGATATGAAGATATGCAACACCAAAGTTCTTCAAAGACTCAAGAGGGAAAGAAGATCAAACCTGAAGATTTAAAGAAGATCAATGTTTGAAGATTTCAAGAAGATAAATGCTTTATTCAACTTTAGGGGGAGATTGTTAGGACTGAAAGTCCTATGTGTTGAAAGTGGAATAAATTATTTATAAGGGTTTGATTTGTAATTATTTGAAAGTTATTTTATTAAGATGGGCCCAAGCCCATAAGCCCAATTGCTTGTAAAGCCTAAGTATATAAAGGCTTATTTATCTCATAATTAGGGTTGAACAGTTTAGAAGGTTAGAAATTCATTATTCAGTTTTCTAGTCATTAGGCTTACAAACCCTTATCAGAAATTCTCTCTGTAAACCTTAACCCTTTGAAGTATTATCAATCATATGACTAGTTGCTGTGATCTATAATCTGTTCATCTTTGATTGTTGTTATTCTGTTTTGCACTGCACTGGGATCTACATAAACCTACCTAGCCCAAATAGAATGCCTAGCCCAATCCTTGATACCCAACCCACAAATGACAACCAACCTGAACCTAACCTTGAAGATGAACCTGAACTTCACTTTCCATCAAACCCAGTTGAAAATCAAGTTGGTCCTTCAAACCAACCTGAAGTCCCTCTAGTACCCACGGAAGCTCAGCTCAGGCAAATGCGAAACACTTTGAGAACACCGTTTCTAGAGGAGGAGATGAAGAAAATATTCGTTCACAGACTCCGGAGGATGGATATATACAAAGCTCTGGGTGTTTCTCATCTACCTATGGAGTATCAGGAGGAGTATGCAAGGTTGATGAGTTGGGAAAGAAAAGCGGAGAAATATGTGAAGAATAAGTCTGGAATTGTAGCGGTGAAACAAGTAAGGCTGAGGAGATTTCAAAAGATATGGTATCCGGTCTTCAAAGTTCAAATAAGAGATCTGACAGAGTGTGAGTTTTCTGAAGCAGACTTCCAATACTTAAATGTGGACGACATTGAGTATCTCTATCACCTGTTCAGAAACATGACTATCCGACCAGAGAACATAATTTTTTCCTTGGAAGCTGTAAAGAGATTTATGAGAAGGCATGTCAACTACACGTATTGCTACGACTTTCAGCTGGGAATTGAAACAAACTAGAAGAGAGTCAATATGACAAAGCCTAATCTTGAGTTGGAAGATATTGAAAGCTATGATCTGTTCACAATCATTGAAAAGCCTGAACTCCGAGTGATTTACAAGAATTCTGAAAACAAGAAGAGATTTCTCAGAATTTAAGAGATTGCTAAGTTTTCGTATGGAACGATAAAGGTGATCAAACTGCAACTGAACCAAAGATTCAAAGAGAATGAAAAGAAAGTTAAGCAAGGAGAAAAAGGTCTTGGAAAGTTTGACAGACTTGCTTTGATAAGAGTCTTGGATGCTTTAGAAGACAAAATTAATTTCAGACGAGGCATAAGGATTTTTGTGTCTCTGCTCGGCATTCGTCAAGGAAGTTATTCAAGATGGGGCAGATGAAGATTTTGTTGAGTTGATCTAAAAGGGGGAGATTGTAAATGTATAGTTTAGATCACTTAGTAGACTTTTGTATTTGACTTTATCTTGTAAGCATGTGAGAGTTTATGTCTTGTGAGAGTTTCATATATAATGTCTTTGTGTTGTGAGAGAAGTGAGGGACATAGTGATGAGAGAAAACCTGATGTACTTATGACTTTCACGAGATATACGACTACCTCACTTTCTCTCACTACTTTCTCTCTCTAGTTCTTGATGATTTCATGTGATTGATTGATATAGCTTAAATTGTGACCTAACAAGGTTTTTGTTTGTGAGAGCTTTTTCATAGATGAAATTAGCGCTTCTTTTAATTGGGAGGGGTTGCCAGCAGGTTTGGGAAGAAAAAAAAACTTGACTTTCTGCATAAAACTCCGACCTAGAAGCTTACTAAATAAGCCAATTTCTATATCATTAAGTGACTACCAAACATGTATGTATAGCTAACCAAATAAGTTGTGAGTCTCATTAAACTCATTAATTTTTAATCAATTGTTGATAATTGTTAAATGAATAAGTTATCATATATTTACTATATATGTTTGATAAAAATATTTTATATATGTCGAACTTTTGCAGTAAAACTTCAAACCTTTGTAGTTAAAAATCCATGGTTTAATATGAAACAGTGGTCAAACCTTTAGAGGAGAACATCAAACTTTAACAGTAAAAAACAGTAAAAACACTAAACTTCCAAATGAACAAATCGATGGAAACCTTTATTAAAAGAAACTCATCAAACCTTTAAAAATATACATATAAAACCTCTACCTATGTAATATTATTAAGAGTAAACTCCAATTTTGGTCCTTGAGATTTGTTGATTTCTTTGAAAGCAGGACTTGTGGTTTTATAATTCAAGTTTTGGTCCTCATAGTTTGAACTTTATTCTGAAAGAGGGACCTGCTCACTAACTCTGTCTATTTGCCTCGTTAGTGCCAGGGGTAAAATGGTCATAAATCTATTTCCCCTAATTTTTAACCAAATAACTCTTCGTCTTCGACTCTTCACTCAGCTAACATCAGTAACTTAACACTCTAACACTAGCAAAACCCTCACCTTCTCGTTTGATCAAGAAACAATGGTAGAACCTTCGTGGGTTTTAATACAGGACGTAGGCGAAGGCTGGAGCCCAACATATATCTATGGTAAGCAAGCATTGAGCTCTGTTTTTTTTTTCATTTTCTAATCACCATTTTGAATTAAGTCATTAATAGATTTTTTCTGATGATTTTGTTCACAGAGATTTATCGAACATTGATAATAGTAAGGATGAACCATGGAGGTGTTTTTACCAAATTCCCTAGAAGATGATACGTGAATGGTAAGGTTGATTATATTGATCTGTGCATGATTTTGATGGTATGGTGTTAGCACTAGGGTACGATAGAGATGAAATAAAGTTTTACCATTTCTTGATTCCTCAAAGTGATCTTGATACTGGGTTGAGACCTTTAGGGAATAACCAGGATGTGTTAAACATCTTAAAATATGCCCATGTGGTTAAAGTCGTTGATGTATTCGTAGAACATGGTAAGACAAACTTGTCATCCCCAAATCAACATAATGTTGTTATGGAGGAAAATATAGACTTGAATCAAAGCATGGATCATATAATTCATAGCTTTAATCCTTTTCTTGGGCTGGAATCAGAGTTACCAGAATAGAGAGATGATGTGAACTTGGAACAGGGAATAGACTTGAACCATGGATTAGACTTGAACCATGGACTAGACTTAAACCATGGAGCGGGATTGAACCATGGAGGGGGATTGAACCATGGAGGGAACTTGAACCATGGACTTGATTTCAACTTAGGAGCTGATTTCAACCATGGAGTTGATTTGAACCAGGGAAGTGGCAACCATGGGGATATAGAGAGTCTTGATAGTAATGAATTTGATGATTTTGATGAAGATATGGAGGATTATGTAGATAGTTATGGGGACTGGCTGGGAGTAAATAGAGAAGGAAGTGAAACCAAAATGTACAGGGTGATATTTATCCTTTTGATATTGACAACTTTGACTTAGGAGATGAAAATGGTAGTTTCTACAAGAAGGCTAGACATAATACAGAAACTATGTAGATTGACTTTTATATTAGGCAGACTTTTGGTAATAAAGAAACCATAAGGAATCTAATTAAGTAGCATTCAATTGACACTAGAAAGGATGTAGTTGTGGTAAAAAAAAATGACACATCAAGAATTAGGGCCGTTTGTAGGGGTACACGACCTAACATAAAGGAGTCCAGTGGGCCTGGTGTTGGATCAAATAATTGTATTCAAGATTAAAGGGTCTAAACTGTATTTACTTGATAGTTAAAGTTTGGGGTTTAAATTGTAATATATTTATAATTATTAGCTATTGGGCCCAAGCCCATTAGGCCTTAAAAGCCTAAGTATTTAAAGTTTTAGTTATTTAGGTTTTAGGGTTAATCCTCGTTATCATAATTATTGTTTAGAGAGAGGTAGTTGTTTTCTCTGTATTCAAGGGTATCAAGAATACACAAGGTTTAACCGTTTATTCAAGGGATTGGTATGTTTTGTTAATCTTTATATCTCTTGATTATTATTGTGTTATGTGATTATTAATCAACTAGATTAAACTGGGATAACAAGTGGTATCAGAGCCTAAAGAATCAAATTTTTTTCTTGATATTACTATTCATCGATCACTATTCATGCGAAGTTACTGTTCATCAAATTTTTTTACTGTTCATTTGATTTCATGAATCTATGTGCTTTTATGATTAAGATTGATCTGATTCGGTGAGTTTTATTCTATTGAAAAGTATCTGATTGATTAATTGCATTGAGAATTATCAAGTGATTGAATTTATTGATTTTGTGTTTTCTGGGTTCATAAAGGAGTTGACTCTGTGTTCTTAAAATCCAGTAATAAAAAGTGATTTTTTACTTATTATGATTGATTGAATGCTGATCGATATCTATTTTGGGATACAAAAGACTGATTTTTGCATCTGATTTTGAGTCTGTATTGATTTCTGGGTTGATTATTGCTTCTGTTTATCGACGTTCTAGGCTGGCATAAGAACATATCGGTCATATCCCCCTATCGGTCGACTCTCTTACCGGTCGTATATCCCTATATCGGTCGAACATCACTATCGGTCCATACCTTTACCGGTCTTAGTTTCTCACCGGTCGAATACTTTGTATTGGTCATACAGTTTGTCGGTCATAGCCTATACCGGTCGAAGCCATTTCTGGTCGAACTCGATACCATTTGTCACACCACCCCGGTCGCCCGGTACACACACAGATCACTACCGGTCTAAGCACTTTTACCGGTCGAACGTAATACCGATCTTTACATCCTTCCCGGTCGTGCAACATACCGATCGAACAGCCTCCCGGTCGAGCAAGTTATCGGTCGAAGCAAGTGACCGATCGACCGCAAGACCCCGGTCTGTCTGCTTTGCGCAACCCACTAGACACGTAAACCTTCACTTTGTGTAACCCACTAAACACGCAAACCTTCACTTTGCGCAACCCAAGGCTCACGCAAATTGCACTTCGTGCGACCCACTACACACGCAAACCTCACTTTGCGCAACACTCAGCTCACGCAAACCTCATTTTGCGCAAGTCAATGTTCACGAAATCACTATTCACTATTCACTAAATCACTATTCATTGTTCACTTTTGCGAAATTTGTTTTTCGTCAGATTCTCACAGTTTGGTTTGTTCAGTATTATTTGAAGCTTTATACTGATTGAGAGGACTGCATTGAAGTATTTTTGGAAAGTTGTTTTTCTGAAAAAAAAATTAGTGTAGTTTTCATTTTGATTCTAACGATCTCATCTAGTTGGTTGTCTTGATACAGATTAGTTTGATTACTAACCATACAGCTAAAGATGTTTGAAGGTTACAACCTTGATTTTAACAACATGACTCTTTCTGAAGTAAAAGCAAAGGCCAAACAACTTGCTGGACAGTTATCAATATCTTCTCGCATGGTTGATGAGTATGACATAGAGGAAAAAATGTTCAAATCCGAGATATCATCTCTTAAAGCTGAGAACAAGGCTTTACAGATTCAGAACTCATCTCTTCTTACTCAGATCAATGTTTTAAAAGAAAATTCAAAAGATCCTGATTCTAAAATTGACTTTGCAGGAATAATTGAGTCTAAGGAAAAAGAGATCTTGGATCTTCAAGCAAAGTTAAAAAGATCTGAGTCCAGCTCTACATGGTCAAAGAAGGATGCAATGTAAAGAGAGCTTGAGGAGCTTAGAAGGAATACAAGTGTTGCAAATGATACTAGTAAAGGACTAAGACAGATAAATTCTCAACTCTGTGCGGACAGAGATAAGTTTAAAGATAAAGTTCTGAGTCTTGAGGTTGAGATTGAAAAGCTGAAAGAAAAGGCAACTCAAGACAGAGACAATACAATAGCTCAAGATGAGATGTTGAAGATTGAGAAAGAGAGAAAAGAATTTGCCAAGAAATTCTATGATTTCTCCAGAAAAGCCTTTGAAGAAAAGAAATCATTAGAGCTCAGATGTGTTAAGCTTTCTCAACAAGTTTCAGACTTTGAGAAAGTTATCATTCTTGAGAGAGAAAAGGTTGAGAATGAGAAGAAGAAAACTGAGCTGAAGGATATACATACAAACTTTTCTAAAGAAAAGAAAATATTTGAGACCGAGATAGCCAAGCTGACAGGAAAGATATCTGAATTGTCAACAAACATCAAGAAGGAGAAGAATGCAAAATCTGAGTTGCATAAGAAGTTTGATCTGATTGAAAAGGAAAGAAACAGTTTGTCTTCAAAGATAAAGGAACTTGAAGAGATCATGTTCAAGGTGAAGTTGACTGAGCACAAGACGCCAGAATCAATAGCTCAATCACCGAGAGATGATCAAACTGATTCAGATTGTTCACTCAAAAAGGTTTCAAGTTTACATGTTTTAAATGTTTTCTATAATCCTTTCTGTGATTCAGATGATAGTCTTACTTCTAAATCTACTAATCATATTCGTCCTTCTAACATTTTCTATGACAAAAACGTTGATGGTTCAGGTAACTTAAAGAAGAACAAGTCTCAAAAGAAAAGCTTCTGGAGAAGGGATGATGAGAAAGATAAAGGTAATTGGATCTGGAGAGTTAAAGGATCTCCAGAGGAGAAGAAAGACAAATCATTTGTGCATACATCAAATGCAAAATGGAACAATGCATCAAAAGGTAAAACTTTTGGCAAACCTGATCTGGTTTACACAATCAATCAATTGATCAGGTTAGCACAAAAGAAAATTAGTTGTTCCTACTGTGGCTCAAATGATTTTGTAAGAAAAGATTATGTGAATAACTGGTATGGTTCTTACTTCATATCTCCCACTAGAACTGCAACTAACCCATTAGGACCCAAATACCAGTGGGTACCAAAAGCTAAATCTGTGTTGCAGGCACCCAAGGTTTAAGGGGGAGAAAGAACGAAGGCTTCTAAATAAATCAGCTTAGAACCCGTAACTCAACGGAGTATGGTTACTAATCATATCAGATTAGAACCCGCACTTCAGTGCTTTATTTTTCTGCTTTATTGCCAAAAAAAAAAACTTCAGTTAAGGGGGAGCTTAAATAGAAAAAGAGCTTAATAGAAAAACTCCTTAGAGCTTAATTGTCAAACTCTTTTAGTTTGAGGGGGAGAATATCATTGTCAAACACAACTGTTTTGACTTCTCCAATATTTTGTTTTTCATGTGTAACTGTATTTCTTTGCGCTTATATGTTCAAAAGACTGTTGAACAGCATGTTATTTTAGGAAAATACATGGGATTCAGTGTGAGAACTTAACAGAACTTCCATGGATTCACGATAACCAGTGTTTCCTACCCAGGAAGTATTTCCTGAGTGATTGAGGGGAGAGGGATCAAAAGAATTGAGTGATGGTGTGTGAAGAGGTAAAATGAAAAAGAGAGATTGGTTAGAAGTGAGCATTAAAAGAAAGAGAGTGAGTGTCCAGAGTAAAAGAATATGAAAACTCTGCACCAAACCACTTTCTGAGCCAGGCAGCCACATAATCTGATTGGTTCACATTCTTTGGTGACCATCATTGAAAAAGGCACCTAGCCCATGCCATCTCTTGTATAAAACCCCACCAGCTACTCATTCTTTTCTCAAAAAGAGAATGTTCCACATTTTCTAAGGAAGCAGCACATATGTTATTGGTTCTTCATTTGGAAGATACTAATATTGAAGAAGAAAGAAAGTTGCCCCACCTTCGAACCCTTTCTCATGCACATTGAGTCTTTGTATAATTTGTTGTTGTCTCAACAAGTTTACATACTTTGAGCCTATATTGAAAAGCAATCATCTATGCTTAATTCTTTCATACACATGCACGAGCACACAGAAATTTGTTTTCTGTCAGAACGTTCATAGATAACCATGTGTTATTCGATGATTGAATGGATGACCTGGGGAGCCAACATCAAAACCAGCTCTTTTTATAGTAACTTTTTGTTACTCAGTGACTTTGTGTTACTAACAGGCATTCTAACTGAGTCATTTGTTGATTCAGGGTTACACCTATTAAACTGTTTGAATTTAAAAAGATTTGAATGGTTACTACTTTTATGTTATTTTCATCTGAAAAGATTGAAATAATCACTCTTTCCATTTGGAGAGACTGCTCTTATTTCCAGGGCTCGATACATGAAGACAGTGCTAAATTGAAGTCTATAAAGACAAAGGGAGAGATTTTTCCATAAAGGGGGAGATTGTTTTGATATGTTTTGATGATGATGCTTCTCACCACTCATCAAAAAGGGGGAGAATATAATCGGAAGACTGTTGAAGATTTTCAAAGATTTCAAATATTTGAAGATTATTTAAAGATATCAAGTTTTGAAGTTTTGAAGCTATCAACGTCATAAACTGAAGACCTGAAGATTATTGTCAAAAAAAAAAATTAATCTTGAATCCAAAGGGGGAGATTGTTGGATCAAATAATTGTATTCGAGATTAAAGGGTCTAAACTGTATTTACTTGATAGTTAAAGTTTGGGGTTTAAATTGTAATAGATTGATAGTTATTAGCTATTGGGCCCAAGCCCATTAGGCCTTAAAAACCTAAGTATTTAAAGTTTTAGTTATTTAGGTTTTAGGGTTAATCCT
Organism: Arctium lappa; assembly: GCA_023525745.1. Taxonomy (NCBI): domain Eukaryota; kingdom Viridiplantae; phylum Streptophyta; class Magnoliopsida; order Asterales; family Asteraceae; genus Arctium; species Arctium lappa. The sequence goes on from CM042055.1 coordinate 29,119,287, forward strand.
CATTATCATAATTATTGTTTAGAGAGAGGTAGTTGTTTTCTCTGTATTCAAAGGTATCAAGAACACACAAGGTTTAACCGTTTATTCATGGGTTTGGTATGTTTTGTTAATCTTTATATCTCTTGATTATTATTGTGTTCTGTGATTGTTAATCAACTAGATTAAACTGGGATAACACCTGGTAAAGAAAAAAAATGGTAGATGGAAAAAGTCCAATGGGCCACTTGTCCATGGGTTTTGTACATATCATGTTCAAAACAGAAAGAAACATGGACTGTGAAATCCTATTTTGACACTCACAAGTGTTTCCAGACTAGGGAGGTTGGTATGGCCACTTCGCAGTTTCTTTCAAAGCATATCACAGAGCAGGTCAAGATAGATCCAAATATGCCATTTAAGGCAATTCAATCCCACTTATCAGAGAAATTTGAGATCTTTGTGTCACCTGCTAAGGCTTTGAGAGCAAAACGGGTGGCCATGAGAAGATTTAGGGAGACTATGAGTCATAGTACCATCACCTTAGGGATTACCTGTCTGAGGTAAAACGATGCAATCCAGATACAACTGTTAAGCTAGAATTTGAGTCAGAACCCAATCCAGCATGTGATACCAAGAAAATTCAAAAGGGTGTACATATGTTTGGGGTCTTTGAAAAGAGGATACAAGGTAGGTAAAAGGAACATGTTGTGTCCAGATGGGACTTTTATGAAAGGTCCTTTTCCAGGGCAAGTATTAACAGTTGTGGGTATTGACCCAAATCATGGCATATATCCAGTTGCATATGCAGTAGTAGAGGGAGAGATAACAACTTCATGGATGTGGTTCTTAGAATGCCTTGGAGATGACCTTGATCTTCAAACAAATTCTAACTTCACTTTCATTAGTGACAAACAAAAGGTATGAATTTGTATTGGGAATTTTCTCTGTTTTGCTTATGAATTTGCTCTTGTTACATATATAGTATTCTTCTAGCAACTGCCAATTTGTTCCCTTCTACTGAACATAGATTCATCCTTAGGCATATTCATGAGAATATGAAAATACAATGGAAGGGGAAAGCTACAAAGATCACTTATAGAAATGTGCAACAGTTCCTATTGTCCCCAAGTTTAAAACATCAATGGAGAACTTAAAAAGATTCAATACTTCTTGCTATTAATGGTTGAACAAGATCCCCCTCAACACTGGAGCAGATCACACTTCACATGTATAATTGAACCTCTATTTATTATATAACTACATAACATGTCTCTAATAACATGTTTCTTACACTCACGGGCAGATGTCACTTTGATGTGCTTCTGAATAACATGTATGAGGTATTCAATAGACCAATTGTTGATGCTAGGGATAAACCAATTTATTTTTGTCTGGAATACATTAGAGTGTATCTTATGAAGAGGATTTTTGAATGTATGCAAAGAAATAGATGCATGTAATGGACCACTAACCCCAACTACAAACAAAATTATGGACAATGCCAAAAAATAGGCATGCAAAAATCATGTGTTATTTAGTGGTTGAGATAGGTATCAGGTATGTAAACTAAACTTATGTTTAGTATGTAATATAAACTACACATGTTTCTGATATGTTTCTTATAACATAGGTATCTGGTCCTTGAAATGACCAGTGCATAGTTGATGTTAGAGCAGGGAAATGTTCATGTAGGAGGTGGGAGTTAACAAGAATTCCATGCAACCATGTTGTGGCTACAAACTGGAACATGGCAGCAAATGGATCTGATGTAGTACCTGAAGCTTGGGTGGATAATGCATACAGACTTAGCACATGTAAGGAAATGTATAGCTTCAAGATTGAGCCAATCAATAGAATCAAGCTATGGGAAAAAGGTAACTGCCCATGTACTTTGGTTCCACCAAATCATCATTGTTGGTTCCGAAGGTGCTTAACAAGTTTGTAGAAGGGGGGGTTGAATACAAACACAAAATTTAATGGTTTAATAAATTGTTTATTGATAAATCAAATTACAATTTACAGTTTGTTGCAGAATAAGATTAAGTAAAACCTAATCTAAACAAACTTAAGAATCACACAGATTGTTGCACAAGAATTTAGAGAATAAAGATTGAGAGAATATAGAAAGCAAGGGTTTCTATATGAATAGAAAGATAGAAGGCAACACTCAGATAGAGTCTTGATCTTCCTATTTATACCATATGCATTAAATACATGGCAGGGTACTTTACATGTGTCCTTCGATGGTTGGTTGGATGTGTCTAACTTTTGGAGACATGCTTTTGGTCGTATGGTGAACAATGTAGATATCAGAGTTGTTGTACGATCTATCACAAAGGTATGTCTCTTCTAACATTTGTACTATGTGTGCAAAGGTAAGACAAAAGAGACTTGAGATATAAGCTAAGTGATCTTCAATCACTGAATATCTCTTCCTTCATAGAGATAAAAGGAAGTTCAGCGATCGCTGAAGCTTTTCCTCAGGTTTCTTCGCGTATATGTAGACTTGTCTTGGTTTCACTGATATCCGCATTAGATCATTAGTAGGCTTGTCCTTTGTTCAGTAGCTTTGTTTTCGATTCAGTAGTGTACATCTTTTGTCACGAAACTTGTCTTCAGGGATTATGTCTAACTGTTTTCAAGAGAGATTAGCAACGATACTGAACACACTCAGTATTTAATCGCTGATGGTGAAACACTTATACATACAAATGTTAAACGTAATTTTCACTAAGTATAACAGTGGGTCATTATCAAATCACTGAGAGAGTTTGGATCAACAATCTCCCCCTATTTGATGATAACAAAGTAACTATGAAGAAAATTACTTTAGGTCAAAATATAAGGATAGTCAGGACTCGTAACATACATGTCCCAATTACTATTTTGAGGGATCTTTTATAGTACTGATGAGTTTAAGTACTTCACTTAAATTTTCATTAAATTGTAAAAAGAGGTTACAAAGTAGAACATGAAAATTGTAAGTACAAAAGAAGTCCTATACTACTGTAAGACTAACTAATAGATTACAAGAGGTAGAAGAGAATCTATCAGCTAAGTTTTCAGGAGGTCTCTGGAGAGATTATATAACTTGGTACCTTTTCTCTTTTCCTTCTTCGATCAGCGGCTTCTTGTTGAATAAGAGTTTTGATGGGATCTGCTGATGAAGAGTATCCACACCACAAGCATAGAAGATCTTGTAGATGGAGTAGAGGGCAGAGAGGGATCTCAGAGACTCTCTGAAACCTGAGTTGTTCATCATCATCTCTAAAGAAGATTCCATAAGGCTTCTTTATCACTTGCCCTGGTATGTACGGTCCACCAAGAGGCAGTGATAGATCTAGAGCTGAGAGATCAGGAGGAGGCCCGAATAGTGCATCCTTGGAGAATTTGATGGAGGTTTCATTTATGATAGCTGCATCATTTTCAGAAGAAGAGGCATGCTTTCTTTTAACTGGTCTTGGTTGAGATGGAGGAGTTGAGGGCACATTTGTTTTGTCAGCGACCCTGCTGATGAGATCTTCAAGAAGGTTTTCAACATGGCCTCTGTATGTTGATCTTGATTTCTTAAGTGCTTCTCTGAACTCTAACCATTCTGAATAGCCAAAGTGTTCCAGTTTTGATAAGAACATTGCTTTTGCACTTCTATCTTCTATGAATATCTCCATGGTGACTTAGGCTCGGTCCTTTTTTTTCTTTCCTGAGATTGTCACGGCAGTGATCTTCATTGGATCAGATAGATGGTCAAGCTTATTCTTGAAACAAGCTAGACTGGCATCGCTGATCTCTTTTCTTTTAGCGTCTTCCTCCTTTATCTCTTTCAAAAAAGCAGCTTGAACTTTCCTTGGATTCTTTTTCATCTTGTCATCATTGAATAGAGATGAATGTACCTCAAGGGCTAGGTCAGCGTCTTTATGGCATTCAGCAATCAATTTTTCAGCTCTGACAGATTCTTCAATTTCAGCTTTGGAAAGAAAGTCAAACTCTTCAGTTGAGGATTGAGGAGGGATTTTCAGCCGTAAACTCTCCAGGTTGGATATCATCTCTACTAGTCTTTGTACTTCATCCTCTGACCTTTGAAGAGGTCGAGAGGGCCTTCTTGGATGACTCGGGGATTCATCATCTTCTTCTTCTTCATCAATCTCATTGACAGAGATTGGGATTATTGATTCTTCAGCTATTTGAGCTGGGATTATTTGAAGAGAAGTTCCCTTAAGCAGGTGAAAGAACTGTCTGAGTAAAAAGAAAAGGAGTTAGTGTATGTTTTTTAGGAAGAGAGAGATAAAGGCTAGAAAGACAGGGGTGGATGGTAGGAAAAAATGATAGAGGTACTATGGAGAGACATACCTGAGAAGGTAGCTCCCCCTCAGAAGGTGATAGGAGTTTTAGGTTTCCCTTGACAGTGATTCCCTTCTGCTTACCATGGGATGAGGTATCTGAAGCTTTGTCCTTCTGTCTCCCCCCTGATTCATTAAGAACGATGCCTTTCATCGCTGGAGCTGATGAGACGTTTATTGCAGAGAACCATTGAGAAGGATCTTCGTCTTAATCATCATTAGCGATGACATCATCAGCCTCTTGATCTTCATGATCAAGATCTTCATCTTCTTCCTCCTCTTCCTCTTCAACTAGTACTAGAGAAGGGGAGGGAGGGGATTTCTCTTCAGCAACCTTCTCCCCCTCACCCTGAGAGGGAGGTTCTTCCAAATTCTTCTGCTCGTTCGCTGCATTTTCTTCATTTAAGTCCTTCTCCCCCTCTTTGTCATCATCAAGGGGGAGGGATGCAGCAGCTGCTTCAGCATCAACAGCAGTCGACTTGTAGGCATCAGCCTCCAATGCTTCCAGATGACCTTTTATCTCTGGAATGGCAGACGTAGCTTGCAGAATAAACTCGATAGCTACGTCCAACGATATTCTATCATCATCAGTGAAAGAGGGACTAGGAGCGGGAGCTGATTCATTCAGCTTTGACAGAATCTGAGTGAGCAGCCGATTTGAGTCGTTAACCTTTCCACCAAGGAGCTTGACTCCGCTGATGATATGATCAACGTGGTCGTTTAGAAATTGTAACTGAAGAGAGTTGTTAGCCCCGTTCTCTTTCAGCGTGCTGACCTCAGTTTGAAGAGAGCTAAGCTGAGAAGCCTCGGCTTTGGTGGAAGTGGCAACAGAGAGGGTCTTCAGCTCCTTACCCGTTGTATTTACAGCGGTGGTGTTGGTATTGAGAGAGGCAGTAAGAGAGCCCACCTTGTCAGCAAGCTTGGTCACAGTAGCATCAACCGTTCCCAAAGTAGGACCTGAAAAACAAGTTAGCGTTTGAGCAAAACGATGCTCATGCTTATTTAGAGAGGTGGAAGAAATGTATAAGTTTTTAGTGATACCTGAAGTGTCAAAGATATTGAAGAAATTCAAGTCGCCTTCAAAGGAAGGGAAGGACAACGATGTTTAAGGCCCAACAGGTCCTATATGTGCATCATTAAGAATTGGTTGCTGTAAGTGAGGAAGATTAGAGACCAAAGAAATAGAAGGAGAAGTAACAGGGATAGACGAGGAAACACTGATGATAGAAGTTACCTCAGATGGGGTTAGAGTCACTGAGGGAATTCGGGCAGTCACCGGTGGTGTATCAGCGTTGGATGTCACTAACACGGTTGTTGTTGGAGCAGCTGTGGAGGAGAGAGCCACGAAATCATCTATGTTAGTATGTTGAGAGACTACCTCAGGTACCTTTGTTAAGGGGGTTTGCTCCACAGTCTTCTTGGCCTTCTTAGAAGGACCAGTAAGAGTTGTTGATTTGCATTTCTGAGGGGTGGTAGTGGCGGGGATAGCTGATGAAGAAACCATCGACGTAGCCACTGAAAACGAAGAAGTTTGGGAGAGTCAGAAGCGAAATGTTTGAAGACTTACTTCTTTGTCAGCGGGTTTAACTTCCAGGGCTCGAAGTCCAACCTTGGAGAAGCAGCAGTTACCTTCCTTAGGGTACTTGTTGCCAAGGAAGAAGTGGAGGATAGCAGAGATGAAGCGAACGTAGGGAATTTTGATGTCCTTTTCAGGCTTCTCGATCTTTGACATGAGATCTTCAAAGATCGCTCTAGCATAGTCGAAATGTCAACCAGCGATCACTGAATATCCCATCTGGACCTGTACTTTGCTAGCTTGGTCCAGAGATCCAACCTTTCCACTCATGCTCTGAATGATATGAGTGAAGATAAAGTTCTGCTCCGAGGGCATGTTTGCCTTTTAGATCTTTGTCAGCTTCTTGTTGGAGATAGTAGTACGAGGCTTGAAGTCCCATTGGTAACCCATGAAGTCAAGGAACTGAATAAGTTCAGCATCAATTGGTGGAGCGTCGAAGCCGTTGGTTGTCTTCGAAGGAAAACGAAGAGCAATACGGATGGCGAGAGTTGTGATGTTCCCTGGACCATGATGAGTTTGGAAAGTAATGGCAGGGATTGTTTTGCCTTGCTTGTTGGTGACTTCACCCTTATCAGCGGTGAACCAGAACTGTTGAAGAAGAGGCTTTGAAGGCTTGGGATCAACCTTCAACGAATATCCCAGACATGATTCCTTGAGAAAATTTGCAGCTTGCACGAGATGAGGATATTTGTCAGTGGAAAAGTCCAAACGTGCTAAGTGGTTGTTCTTAGCAACTTTAGAGTCAGCAAGAACGAACTTAACAGTCTTGGAAGGAATGAGAGTAGCTTGGGCCATTTCTGTAATAGAGAATAGGATAATAGAATAGAAGGTTTAGAGTCTAAAAACATTGCAAAATATTTTACCAGTTTCTTGTTAAGGAAAGAAACTTGAAAAATAAGTTCGTTTTTAGAGGAAAAACAGTTTCCGAAAAAGGAAGTGAGTAGATCATTCTTAAAAACCACAAGGTTTTTTAATACAATAAAATCATAAAGAAAATTATTTTAAGTGAAAAAACTCTTAATCCAAAATAGAAAAGAACATTTAAGATTAAACTAGTGTTTTTAGAGGATAAAGGATAAGAACAGAAACCTGGAACTTTTTGAAGATTTGAAGATTTAGTGTTCTTAGGTTCTTTGCTTGAATGCCGAGAGAAAGTTACTTACCTTTTAAGTTTTTAGAGAGTGTAAAAGGCAAAACTGTAAATGGCATTCCTTTTATATGAGGAGAGAGAAAGAATTTGGAGCGGGAAAAGGTGGTCATCATGACATGGACACGTCCCACGAAGTTGATTGGACAAGAAGTGCAACATACGAACGTGTCAGAAAAAGTCGTGCCATGGATTATCGGTTCGAATGACGTCATAAGAAAGAGAAAAGCGTTTTAGTTTTTGAAAAGTATCACTGACAGAAATTCAGAGATATGTTTTCTTTACAAAGGATCACTGATGAGAAATATCTGTGATAAGGTTTGTTTTTCAAAAAGCTTTTAACCACTTGAAAATTTCAGTGATTAAAGTTTTGGTTTTTGAAAACGTCTTACTGAATAGGATTCAGTGAGAGAGAATGAGAGAACATACATGTGTGTCAGAGATATGTAATCAGAGATTATGAGAATAAGTAGAACATTTTATAACTGACATGATGCATGAAAGATGAAGAATTAATCTTCAAGATTCAACATTCCAAGCTCACTGATGAGAAAGTTGAATCTTATCTCGTCAAGAGGTTTGGTGAAAAGATCAGCGAGCTGATAGTCAGTAGGGAGAAAGTGGAGTTCTATATCACCATTCATCACATGATCTCTGATAAAATGACATATGATCTCTATGTGCTTTGTCTTTGAGTGTAGTACTGGATTGTTTGCTATAGCAATGGCACTTGTGCTGTCGCAATAGATTGGAATCTTGGATAGTTAAAGGTCATAGTCTAATAGTTGATTTCTCATCCATAAGACTTGAGCACAACAACTTCCAACTGCTACATACTCAGCTTCAGATGTGGAAGTGGATACTGAATTTTGCTTTTTGCTTCTCCAACTTACCAGCTTTCCACCTAGGAGTTGACATCCACCAGTGGTTCTTTTTCTATAAAGTTTACAACCTGCAAAATCACTATCTGAATAGCCACTTAGATCGAACCCTGGATCTTTGGGATACCAAAGACCGAGGTTAGGAGTGCCCTTAACATATCTGAAAATTCACTTGACAGCCATCAGATGGGATTCCTTGGGTTCTGATTGATAGCGTGCACATAGACATGTAGAATACATGATGTCAGGTCGGCTCACTATTAGATACAGCAGGGAGCCTATCATTCCTCTGTAGGCAGTGACATTAACAGGTTTTCCAGTTGGATCCTTGTTTAATGTCAGGGGAGGTGCCATAGAAGTTTTCATCGCTGAGGTTTGAGTGAGATCAAACTTTTTCAGCATTTCCTTAACATACTTACCCTGATGAATAAATGTACCTTTTTCATATTTCTTGACCTGAAGTCCAAGGAAGTAAGTTAGGTCACCCATCATACTCATTTTATATTCTTTCTTCTTTCTTTCAACGAAACGAGTGCATAGAGATGGGTTAGTAGAACCAAATATAATGTCATCAACATATATTTGTACAAGAATAATATGACCTTTTATCTTCCTAAAAAATAACATGTTGTCAATTTTTCCATGCTCAAATTTTTCAGAGATAAGAAAAGAAGAGAGGGTGTCATACCAAGCACGAGGAGCTTGTTTTAACCCATAGAGAGCCTTATCCAACTTATATACATAATTTGGATGCTTAGGGTCATAGAACCCTAGGGGTTGTTCAACATAAACTTCTTCATTCACCTTTCCATTTAGGAATGCTGACTTGACATCCATTTGATATACTTTGAAGTCTTTGTAAACTGCATAGGCTAAGAATAATCGAATTGCTTCAAGCCTAGCCACAGGGCAGAGGTTTCATCATAGTCTATGCCTTCCTCTTGTCTGTATCCTTGAGCAACTAGTCTAGCTTTGTTGCGGGTTATGGTCCCATTTTCATCTAATTTGTTTCTAAACACCCATTTAGTGCCTATAACAGATTTTTCAGATGGTCGGGGAACGAGATTCCAAACTTTGTTTCTAGAAAACTCAGTCAGTTCTTCTTGCATAGCATTGACCCAATTTGAATCTCTAAGGGCATCATCAGTTTTCTTTGGCTCTATGAAAGAAAGAAAATTTACAAAGAGACAGATATTACCTGAAGTTCATCGAGTTTGATTACCTGCATCAGGATCACCAAGAATTTGATCTACGGGGTGATCTCTGGTCCATCGTTGAGCTGGAGCATAATCGTTTACCTTAGAAGTTGGATCATCAATAGGAATGTTTACTGATGATGAAGCTTGAGGTTCTTCAGCTATCAAATGTTGTGGTTCAGAGAAAACATTATTTACTGAAAGGTTTTCAAAAGAGGGAAGATCTAATGGAGGAAGTGTGTTTAGTGGAACAGCTGAAACCCATAAGGTGGATTCAGTGTTAGGAGGTATGATGTTTGGATCTTCATCAGCATTAGTAGGATTTGTATGCTGATGAGTGTTAAAGAGAGATTTTGTTTCCCTGTAATGAGAGAACATCCAAGCATTCAGTTCATCATTGTCCGCGATAGGTTTAGAGTTCGCTGATTTGGATTCGTCAAAGGTGATATGAATTATTTCTTCTACTGTTTGTCATGTTAGAGTATAAATATGTTGGATAAAAGATCATAGAAGACTGAAGACTGGAGGTCAAAGATAAAGTCAACTCTCAGCATCAAAGTCAAAGTCTTGTGTAATAAATGTCAAAGTCAAAGTTGTAATTTTACTTTCTTTTAGTGTTATGCGTGTTTTATTGTATGGGTGTTTAGTGTCGTGAGAGTTTGTGGCTTGTGTATAAAAAGGTATATGGTACCTTGTTGTGCGTGTAATTTTGAGAGAGTACCAGATTCATTGTTGAGCGTGTTCTTGAGTTAGAAAGAGAAATATTGTACATTGAAACTGAGATCAATAAAACAGTTTGATTTTGGAAATTAAATGTTAGCATCTTGATCTATACACATTGTGGGACACACATGTCATCTTTTGTTGAAGACTCTGTAGGCTTTGGAAATTGAGGAATAACCAAGAAAAATTCCATCATCAGCTTTCGAGTCAAACTTTCCAAGTGCATCTTTGTTGTTTAAGATGAAACACCGACAACCAAAGATGTGAAGAAAATTGATAGAAGGTTTTCTTCCATGAAAGAGTTCATAGGCTGTTTTTCTGAAACGTTTTACTATCAGAGACCTGTTTTGAGTAAAACAAGCACTGTTAACAGCTTCTGCCCAAAACTGAGTTGGAAAATGAGAATCGCTAAGCATTAATCTTGCAGCTTCAATGATCGTTCGGTTTCTTCTTTCACTGACACCGTTTTGCTGAGGAGTTCTTACGGAAGAGAAATTGTGAGAGATTCCCTTACTCTCAAAGAAATTGTTCAGGAACTATTTTTGAACTCAGTTCCATGATCACTTCTTATTGAGCGAACAGTTAGATTATTCAGCACTTCCATCTTTCTAACAAAAGATATCAGTTCTTCTGGAGTGTCACTTTTACAGCAAAGAAATATTACCCAGGTGTAGCGAGAATATTCATATACAATGACAAGTGTGTATTTCTTTCCAGGTATGGATTGGATATTGACAGGGCCAAATAAATCCATATGCAAGAGTTGAAGAGGACTTGTCACTGAGGAAACTTGTTTTGATTTGAAACTAGCTTTAGTCTGCTTTCCCTTCTCACATGCTAAGCAGAGAGATTCCTTGGCATATGAGTGTTGAGGAAGACCGGAGACTGGTTCTTTTGAGGAGGGAGAATTCAGTGTTTTAAAGTTGAGATGAGAGAACCCTTTTGTGCCATAACCAGTTGATATCTGAAGAGGCCTTAGAGAGAAAACAAACGTTTTCAGTGGTAGTATAGTCCATGTTTATTACATAGAAATTTTCCATACGATAACCACTAAGATCGATCTTTCCTTTTTCATTCACCACTGAACATGCTTTCTTACAAAAGTGAACCTTATAGTCTTTGTCACATAGTTGACTGATGCTGAGAAGATTGTGCTTCAGTTCATCTACGTAAGAGACTCTTCGTAAGGTAGTCATACCATTGCTGAGTACACCAAACCCTCTGGTATAGCTTTTCCTATTTCCACCAAAGGTCACTGAAGGACCTTTCTCTTCCTTGTATTCAGTAAGCAGGTCTTTTTGTTCAGTCATGTGTCGACAACATCCGCTATCTAAATACCAGATACCCTTCGATCTCTGCAAACATAAGGAAGATTAAGTTTTGATTGGTACCCACTTTTCAATGGGTCTAGTAGGATTAGTGGAGATGGAAGGTTCAGCAATCTTCACGGCATCTGAAGATTCAGCGTCAGTGGTGACCTTCACTTTGGTTAATTTTTTAACCTTAGTGACATTTTTCACCTTGACAAATTTCTCAGCTTTGGTGACCTTCTCAGCCTTGGAGGCATTCATCTTCACTTTAGCTATCTTATCAGCTTTTGTGGCAGTAAGACATTTACTGGCAATATGGTCAGTAAGTCCATAGTGATAGCACTTTCTATAGACGAAATTAACCTTAAGACCATGAGTAGTTGAGTTAGAAAACTTGAGATGGGCAGGGTCAGCTCCAAGAATGCCCTTGGCATAAGGTTTTGGAGGAACTTTCAGTTCTTCACATTTCATAGGCTTAATATCAATTTTTAGCTTTGGAGTTGATTTCTAAGAAATACCAGTGATTTTTGTTCCAGAGCTAGAAGCTTGATTTACTGAAGGTTTGGAACGGACTTTCAGCTTTGTTATTTTAGAAGCCTTCTGAGGATGATGGGAAATGGGTTTCCCTTTATCAGTGAGCTTGGAGTTCTTTGATAAGTGCTCAGGAATAGGATTGGAAGACTAAGAGCACTGAGTAGAAGAAGTGTCAGTGATAGAAGAGACAAACATTCCAAACTTAAGCATGGAACAGTCTCTGCTAAGTTCATCCTTTTCATGATGATAACCGAGACCGGTTTTGTCATGAGCAGGGATTTGAGCACTTATGATTTCAGTGATCTTGGTTGAAGATTTACACCATCCCGCAACAGTTGCCTTTTCTGCTTTTAAAGCAGCGAAGGCAATGTTCGTGTTCAATGTTGATAATTTCATTGACCATGACTTGATCTTTTAAACTTTCCTCTAAAAGAGTTAGTTCTTTGATCCTTTCATGACATTTTTCTAGCTGTTCAGTTAAATCAATATTTTTGTTTCCAGCTAATGTTTTGCCATTTAGTGCATTGTACAAGTCTATTGTCAAGACATCTACAACGCGACTTCTATCAGCTTCAAATAGAGAGGGATTAGTAGAGATTGATACCTGAGAGGAGATGTAACTCATGGAAGTTCATGTTGGTTCTTCCAGTTCTTCTTCAATCTCAGCCATATGACAGAGATTAACAACTTCTTCTTCATCAGAACTCGATTCTTCTGATTCAGCCCAGTCATGCTCTTCAGCGATATGACCTTTACCTTTTCGCTTAAAGCCTTTCAGCTTTTGATATTTTTCTTTCAGCTTGAGGTATTTGTTATTGTTCGTTTTCCTGGATGTGGAAGGTGTGAAGACTTTCTTTGACCTGCATTCGCTGGCAAAATGCCCAACTTTCTCACAGTTATAGCAAGTAGCAGTGGCCTTATCAATAGGGGTTGATTTTGGCTTGTCAGATATAGAGAAAGGCTTATTTCTTCTGAAACTTCTCTTTCATGCAAATCTTTTGAAGGAATTTGTCAAGAGTGCTAAGGATTCATCAAACTCTGAAAGATCAACATCTGATAATTCCTTAGACTCAGAATCTAACTCAGTGATAGTGAGAGTAGATCGCTGAGATGGAATGATCTCTGAAGAGACTAAAGCAACAGGAGTGCTCTTGTAGTCTTTAGAATCTTTCACAGGATTCTTCTTCAGGAGATTTGATTGCTCATAGTTGAGCAATATTCCATATAGAGTGCTAAGAGATAGATGATTTAAGTCTTTTGTCAGCTTAAGACACATTGAATAGTTGTCCCAACTTTCAAGAAAATTTTCCAAGAATTTAGTTAGGACCTCAGAATTAGAATAGGTCCTAGCAACAGTACTTAGATCAATGATTAAACAGTTAAATCTTTGGTGAACATCAGATAGAGACTCATTCTTACCACAGATAAAACTTTCGTATTGTCTTACCAAATTAATCTTTCTGGTTTCTTGGATTTCAGTCGTACCTTCATACTGAACACATATAGTGTCCCACATTTCTTTAGTAGTTTTCAGATGCATGATGGAATGGAAGGCTTCATCAGGCAGGGCCATAGAAATGATAGTTTTTGCCTTAGCATCTAAACCTACTTTCTTTTTATCTTCATCATTCCATTGTCTAATTTCCTTAGGAGCATATCTTTCAGGAATGGCAGGGGTGGTAGCAGTGGCAGGAAGTGTAGCTATGATCATAAAAGGTTCATATGGACCATTTGCTACATATTCAGGTATAGTAGGGTCTACACCTTCTAGAAATAGTATCATTCGATTTTCCAGAGAGCAAAGTTATCTCTGCTTAATCGAGGTGGTTTTGAGAGAGAACCATTATCATAGTAGTTTGTGTTTGTGTTAAGTGCCATTTGAAAATAGCAAGGAAGAGAATAAAGCAAGATCTTGTTTATTAGATTAAAGAGTCTGCTCTAATACCACTTGTTGGTCCCGAAGGTGCTTAACAAATTTGTAGAAGGGGGGGTTGAATACAAACACAAAATTTAATGGTTTAATAAATTGTTTATTGATAAATCAAATTACAATTTACAGTTTTGTTGCGGAATAAGATTAAGTAAAACCTAATCTAAACAAACTTAAGAATCACACAGATTGTTGCACAAGAATTTAGAGAATAGAGATTGAGAGAATATAGAAAGCAAGGGTTTCTATATGAATAGAAAGATAGAAGGCAACACTCAGATAGAGTCTTGATCTTCCTATCTATACCCTATGCATTAAATGCATGGCAGGGTACTTTACACGTGTCCTTCGATGGTTGGTTGCATGCGTCTGACTTTGGGAGACATGCTTTTCGCCGCTTGGTGAACAGTGTATATATTAGAGTTGTTGTACGATTTGTCGCAGAGGTATGTCTCTTTTGACATTTGTACTATGTGTGCAAAGGTAAGACAAAAGAGACTTGAGATATAAGCTAAGTGATCTTCAATCATTGAATATCTCTTCCTTCACAGAGATAAAAGGAAGCTCATCGATCGCTGAAGCTTTTCCTCAGGTTTCTTCACGTGTATGTAAACTTGTCTTGGTTTCACTGATATCTGCATCAGATCATAAGTAGACTTGTCCTTTGTTCAACAACTTTGTCTTCGATTCAACAGTGAACATCTTTTGTCGCGAAACTTGTCTTCAGGGATTACGTCTAACTGTTTACAAGAGAGATTATCAGCGATACTGAACACACTCAGTATTTGATCGCTGATGGTGAAACACTTATACATACAGATGTTAAACGTAATTTTTACTAAGTATAACAGCGAGTCATTATCAAATCACTGAGAGAGTTTGGATCAACAATCATAAACATATTGGGAGACCAAAGAAAAAGAGAAAGAAGACAAATGAAGAGTTGTCTCAGAGAAGTGGGGACATTGGTAAACTTCCTAGGAAAGGGAAGACTATCACTTGTGATAAGTGTAAGAACCAAGGATACAATTCTAGAACTTCTAAAAGACAAGGAGGACTTTCACAGGAGAGGCATGATTTGCATCTTATGTACCCTGGAACATCTCTTTTGGTTGTATGTTTTGTTTGTGTTAGTGCTAACTATGTAACTTGGAAATGTCTTTTGGTTGTATGTTCTGTGTTATGGACAAAATTTGGTTTGGTTGTATGCACAAAGTATGGCTTGGTTGTATGGACAAAACATGTTTGGTTGTATGGTTTAATGTTTTGTGTTAATGGAATGCAATAAACTTTGTGTTATGTTATGTGTTAATGTAAAAAAACAATTTGGTTTTGTGTTTTCTCTTAATGGACAAAAACCGGGAGGTTTATCTTCTGTGTTCTCTCTTAATGACAAAAACAGGGAGGTTTATGTTGTGTGTTTTCTCTTGATGGACAAAAACAAGGAGGACCTTGTTGTGTGTTTTCTCTTGATGGACAAAAACAGGGAGGACCTTGTTGTGTCTTTTCTCTTAATCGACAAAAACAACTAAAACTAAAACAGTTGTATCTGTATTTGTCATTTCCATTGATCAAAAGCATGTGATACAAAAACAACTAAAAATAAGAAGTTGTAGCAACAACTAAAACTAAAACAGAGGATAACAAAGATTGAAAAGATTTGTCATTTGCATTGATCAAAATATTTCCATTACAAGGAGTACAACACAGAAACCAAAATTCATCTTAAGCCTTCCAATTACAATTAATCCCTACCAAACATAAACCAAAATTCCCAAAAGCTAACCCATACAAAGAAATCCAATAACCAGATTATTTCAAACAGAAATACATACAAAAACCAAAAAACCCTAACTAATCACTACAAGCACATTCAACTTCAAAATTTCCCTTTCTCTAGCTTTAATACATTGCTCAGCTCTATTCTTTGATCTTAGTAACCAAGGGATGACATCGACAGACCATGCTCAAATAGGTGGATCAAACCACCCAAAAAAGGAACACTCGCCATGTTAAAATGAAAACAATGGATAATTAGGTTGGAATGGAAAATGGAGATTAGTTTATGAAGGAGATGCAGAAAATGGAGATTAGTTTATGAAAGAGATGTAGAAATTGGAGATTAGTTTACCATTCTTCCACAAGTATAGAACCTATGCCCGAGATTTGCGTTTGTCCATGATGTTCTTACAGCCGCTTCACAACCGCGGTAACATAGCACCATTTCGTTAAGAAATCACTTGGAGAAGACAACCTTAGAGGCAGATCGCTAAAAGGAGTTGGGGGAAGAGTTATCTGGTTAAAAAGGAGGGAAATATATTTATGACCATTTAAACCTTGGTACTAACGAGGCAAATAAACGGAGTTAGTGACCCGGTCCCTCTTTCAGAGTAAAATTCAAACTATGAGGACCAAAAATTGAATTATGAAACCACATGTCCCGCTTTCAAAGAAATGAACAAACCTCAGGGACCAAAATTGGAATTTACTCTATAATTAATGGTTCATTTAGGGATGTGACGCTAAATGAGTTTTTTGATTAAATCCATAACCATAGGGGCAAACCTATTATATTTCGAGCGAGGTCCCATCTACTCGCTCAATTTTATTTTGTATGGAAAAGCAAATTGGGGTACGAAAGGTGCACCGCTAAAAGTTGAGGGGTGTTCCGAGATAATAATAAATACAACGAAAATCAACCAAAAATTCGAAAAAGTTCCTCGAAATCAACCAAAAAACTAAAAAAAAAACTTTCAAAATCAACCCAAAATCTTCAAATATCTCTTGAAATCAACCAAAAAACTTTAATAGTTCATCGAAATGGTATAATTCGGTTAAAAACACATTAAGTGATTTTGCGGGCCTTTGATCTATCTTAAAGGTGCCCCGTTTGACAAAAATTATGGATCAACCATTGTATAACCTCCTTATTTACTAAGAAAATGACTTTATACTCATGAAAAATATCATGATTTTAATTAAAATCTTATATAACTAAATATAATTATAATATTTTAATTCACATATTATAGTTAAAAGATAAAGGAACAAAACACCTAGCCGATGGTTGAGCCATATCACCAAGCCGGCTTAGCCCTTAGGCGTTGCTTCAAAACTTAGGCTATGTTTGGCAAACTAGTTGATAAACTAGCTGGTAGCTGATAACTGATAAGCTAGCCGGTAGCTGGTAAACTAGCTGATGGATAAGTCACGTATGGCGAAAAGTAGGTGATAAGCATGTAAAATGACAAAAAATGACATCTTGAAAAAATAATCAGTTACAATATTTCATAATATAATTAAAACAAATTTATAGTAATATAATATGTTAATTAATACAAACAAGATACTAAAAAAATTAAATAATATAATACTTTAATTAAAAGAATTTAAAAATTATTATTACATATACTATAAATTTTGAATTTGTTAAAATAAATTTTGGAAAAAAAATCTATATTAATTTGTGATTTTAAATAACCATTATATATAATATGAATTGAAATAAATAATTGAATAATAATTAAAAATATAATAGTAATTGATAATTAAATTATATGGACTAATATTAAGAAAAGAATAAAAATAGTTAATATTATTAACAATAATTCTAAATAATTAAAAATTAACACTAATATATAATTAATAACTAAAAGCGTACTCGCGCAATGCAGCGAGATACATCACGATTTTAATGTTTATTTTTATTTTTTGTTTTTTTATTGATTTACAGTACGATTTTGAAATTTCATAATTTTAGGGTTTAGGGATTAGAGATAAGAATATTGGGGATAAGAATGGAATTTATTAATTAGGGTTAAAAGCTTTACAGATATTACATTAGGCTTTATTAGTTATTTTTAAGAGATTTTAAGTAGATAGATTTAAATAATAGTACATAAAGCTTAATAATTTGTAATTAAGAGTTTTTTATGTCATCTTTATAATATAGAATAGATTTAATTAATAATTTTCAATTAACATTAATTAATATTAGTAATAATTCATTTTTAATAATTAAAATTTATTTATAATTAATAGTTAATAAATAATAGGTAATATTAATAAATGTATTATGGGAAAACGTCACCAAAAAACTCCTTATAAACTACTCCTTATAAACTACTCCATATAACTTATCAATAAGCTAACTTATCAGTTATCTTATATCCATCCAAATATATACTCAAAAAATAAGCTAACGTATTTTTACCAAACGATGTCTTAGGCTATGTTTGGCAAAAATAAGCTAAGCTAGCTTATAAGTTAGCTTTTTAAAACGCTACTTTGAGTAGCATTTCAATAAGCTAGCTTATTTTTGCCAAACATAGCCTTAATCACTGTAAACTATAAAGGAAATCCCAAATAAATATATGAATAAACTACATTTGTGTCCCTAAACTTTGTTGAATATGATGACTTTTGTCCTTATACTTTTAAAATTATAATTTTTATGTCCATAGTTTGTTATTCAATGTTGTACATTTAAGTATGAAGGATTAAAACAAAAGTAAATTGTAAACCTTATGAACAAAAATAACAAAGAATTATAAACTATAAAAACCAAAATCATATTTGAAAAATATATAGATGAAAATAGCAATTTTCGGTAAAACCAAGGACTAAAATCGTAGTTTACCAAATAAAAAAAGTAAACTACAATTTTCGTCTTTTAAAGTCTGAAAGTGGGACTTAAACTTTGATAAGTATAGAAACCATCATTTAGTTCTCATTTTGTTTTGATCACTAACTTTGTTTATTTTTTTCGTCAAAACAAGAGGCGTTTCAGTCTTTTAATCAAACTCTAAAATTTTCTCCTTAGAAAAATAAATTTATTATTTTTTAAAAGAAAATATAAAGATAGAATTTTGTGTTACTCTTCAAAGAGAAAATTCAAGATTTTGATAAAAAGACTAAATAAATAAAATAAACAGAGTTAGTGATCAGTCTACAGTTTTAAAACATTTATGATGTTAAAGTTTATCTGATATTTATTTTCAGTGTTTAAAAATTAGAAAGATTTTTTGGAATAAATTGGTATCTATGTCACAATGAAGGTAAAATAACAAAAATCGGGTATTGAATAAAAAAATCGGGTCTAAAGTTGGTCAAAATATATCTGATTATTGTCATTATGTTGTCAAATCAATATATATCTTGGGAAGGTAAAAAAAATTTTGGGAAGGGAGGAATATTTTTTGGTCAAAATTTATCTGATATTTATTTTCAGTGTTTAAAAATTAGGAAGACTTTTGGAATAAATTGGTATCTATGTCACAATGAAGGTAAAATAATAAAAACCGGGTATTGAGTAAAAAAATCAGGTCTAAATTTGGTCAAAATATATTTGATTATTGTCATTGTGTTATCAAATCAATATATATCTTGGGAAGGTAATTTTTTTTATAATTAATACAAAACATAAAAAAATATATATATATACTACAATTTTTTTTAAATAATACAAAACATAAAAAATGATACAAAACATAAAAAAAAACCTTTAAGGCTGATGTCAGCAAATAATTGGAATATTATGTCAACTCAAGGGGGGTTACGCCGGGTGGGGGTGGGGTGGGGGGGTTTTACACCGGACCCACTAGGAATAATTGTCTGAAAAGGGGGAACATGAATGACACGTGTCATTTATTTATTGGTTTGTCAGTTGGGGGCCCATGAACAATTTACGCCGGGATCCGGCGTAATAGGGTGTTATTTGTGCAATTTCTCTGAAAAGACGCTAGTTTGTCAATTTTTAAAAAAAATGTTATTTGTGTCATTGCCCCAAATTCATATCCTACTTTCAAAACTTTTCACTAAACGTCAAGGATCAAAATTAGAATGGGTGAGGCTAATGACACCCTTATAAATGATTTTTCTTTTCACACACATCAACATCAAAACTTGTTTTTTTTTTCATTCTCAATATATAAATTAACCTGATTTTAACATTAATAAGGGTGGTATTAGTATAGAATTTACTCAAATAAAAACCAAAACCCCCTACCCCAATCTCCACCCCCACCCCCACCCCCACTAGCTCATCTCTCCTCTGAAATAGAAGAATCAGTGAGGTTTTAATGTCTACCCATTCCCTCTGATAATACTCTCTCTCTCTCTCTCTCTCTCTCTCTCTTAATGTCTACCCATTCCCTCTGATAATACTCTCTCTCTCTCTCTCTCTCTCATCATTTCCTTCTCTTTGTTTGGATATTAGAAAGCCTCCCTCTTACAATTTCTTTAATCTTTACTCCCAGATCTATAAATACTAACACAAACTCCATTTTATTTTTCTGGGTTCTCTTTGAAATTATGAGTAAAGAAGAGTTCTTAAAGATTCAGGTACATTCTCCTCTTACATCTTTAATTTCTTTCAACTTCACCCATCAAAAAGCTCTCTCATTTTCTTCAAATTGCTTCCATTTCAATTTCATAATTGGCAAGAATCATCTTGGTCTTCTGAGCAAAAAAAAAAAAAAATTAAATAATGAAAAGAAATATTATATAATTAAAATTAGTTATAAACTCACCATGTTTATCTGTACATTGCTTGCTTCAAATGCCTTGCTTGTTTTCAACTCAAGAAAATAAATATATACAAAATCAAACTTCCCCTTTTCACTTTTCTTGATTTTTAACCTCTTTCTCTTTCTCTTTTTTGACCCAAAACTTGATGCAATAATTGCTAACATGGAAAAGATTATTCCTTTTTTCTGATTTTGATTTTTGTGTGTCAATGTTGTTGAAGATTTTTCTTTTAATTTTGTCTGTTTGTTTCTGAGTGCAGACTTGTGCCCTGAAAGTGAACATCCACTGTGATGGTTGTAAACGAAAAGTGAAGAAAACCCTTCAGAAAATCGAAGGTATTGCGTTCCCATTTCAATAATCAATTTTGTTTCTTGGTTGCTTTATGAATTTATGGGTAATTAAGATTTTTAAATTCTGTGTTGGATTTCCCTTTAAATTCTGTAAATTTCTTCTTTTTTTTAGTTTTAATCTGTTTTTGTTTCATTTAATGATGATTAATTTTGTGTGTGTTTTTTTTATAGGTGTTTACACCATCGGAATAGATTCAGAACAGGGGAAAGTGACGGTATCGGGAAATGTTGATCCAGCGGCACTCATCAAGAAGCTTGCAAAGAGTGGAAAACATGCAGAGATTTGGGGTGCTCCCAAACCAAATCAACAGATGAATAATCAGTTAAAGAACTTGCAAATTGACGCTGGTAAGGGCGGTGGCGGAAATAATAAAAGTCAGGGACAGAAAGGCGGTGGAAATCAGCAGGGGAAAGGTGGGCAACCACAACCGAAGGGTGGTGGTGGAGGTGGCGGTGGAGGTGGAGGTGGCGGTGGTGGTCCTCCTACCCTGCAACAGCTTCAACAGCTTCAGCAGCTTCAACAATTAAAAGGGTTTCAAGATATGAAGTTGCCTCCCCAATTTAAGGACATGAAGTTGCCCGTTTTAGGTGGTGGCGGTGGCGGTGGCCCCCCCAAGGATGCACAAAAGTCTGTGAAGTTTAAGATGCCGGAGTCTGATGAAAGCCATGATGAGTTTGATGATGATGATTATGATGATGATGAGTTTGATGATGATGATTATGATGATGATGAGTTTGATGATGATATGGACGATATTCCGATGAAGAAGCCGGTGATGGGAGGTGGTGGTGGTTCTCAGATGGCTAATATGATGATGATGAATCCACAGTTGATGAAAGGTGGGCAGTTGCCACCGCATCTGATGAAGGGTGCTCCCCAAATCGGGGATGGTGGAAAGAAAGGCGGTGGTGGCGGCAATGGGGGCATTCCTGTACAGATGAACGCCGGTGGAAAGAAAGAAGGCAATCAAAATCAAGGTGGTGGAGCTGGGAAGAATGGTGGCAAGAATGGTGGTGGAGGTCCTGCGGACGGTCAAAATAAGAACGGTGGTGGTGGTGGTGGCGGTCAAAATAAGAACAACGGTGGTGGTGGCGGCATTGCTAACATGAATGGTAATGGAGGCAAGAATGGTGGAATGAATGATGGTGTACATGGCATGCCAAACATGATGGGAATGAATGGTGGTGGGGGTGGTATGGGACCCATAGGACACATGCCCATGGGTCAAATGAATAACATCCAGGCTGTTCAAGGACTTCCGGCGGCCGGTGGTGGTGGCGGTGGCGGTGGCGGCAATGGTTATTTCCAAGGCGGAAGGGCGGAGGCCATGGCTGGTAACCCCTATTACCAGCAGCAATTAGCGGCAGCAATGATGAACCAACAACGAGCAAATGGTAACGAAAGGTTTCAGCCGATGATGTATGCTCGGCCACCACCGGCGGTCAACTATATGCAGCCACCATATCCACAATACCCCTACCCTCAGCCACCACAGGGTGACCCCCTCACACACTACTTCAGTGATGAGAACACTTCAAGTTGCAATGTGATGTGAGCAGCTAGTGGTGGTTCATGGTGGTTGTAGGTGGCCCATGGTGGTTACGAGTGGCGGGCGATGATACGAAAAAATACACAAGGAAAGGAAAAGAAAAGAAGGGGATTTGCTTAGGAATTAGTTGATGTTTTGGTTGAATATTAATTCTTGTTAAATCCTTTTGGTTTATAATCCTAAAGGGTCTTTTAAATTAAGGATCATATGAAAGTAAACATATATATAGATGATGATGATGATGATGATGATGATGATGATATCATGGAAAGGGTGAGTATGGTTCATGGGTGCCTTATTTTGATGTTTATATGGTGTTCATATGCTCAAAATCTGAAATAAAATGTGAAACAATGTTCAATCGCTCTAAACTTTTTTGTTTTATTTTTTAATTACTTTTTTTAGTCATAAGTGTCTGGACTAATGGATACTTATTGGTTCATTTACCTTACTGGGTGAGCATAACAAAGATCGATAATCTTATCTGGTAAAAGAGAAGACAAAGATCAAGATTTTTACTCGGTAAGTGAGGGTAATGACTTTTACTAGGTAAACGCTTACCGAGTTATAAACGTTTATCATCAATCAATTTTGATGGTCAGGAATGTAAGCGTTTGATAAACAGACCCTAACTTTTAAGGATAACAATCAAAAATACTTTTAGTAAAACAACAATAGGAAAAATTCTTCAATGATTTTGAAATCAGAAATATTCTTACCAAAATAACAATCAGAAAAATTCTTAGCGATATTGAAGAGATCCAAGCTAACATAAGAAGAGTCGGGAGTCGTTTGGATGATTTACCATTAAATCATCTACCGTTAAAGTTGTTCATATGGATTACTCTGTCTGTATAGATTTAAAAGATCATTGGTTGGTAAGGTTTTTTATAGATGAAGTGAGCATTTCTTTTTCTTAATTGGGTGGGGTAGGTTATAAAAAAAACTCGTCTTTCTGCATAAAACTCTTCCTAGAAGCACACTAAATAAGTCACTTTCTATATCTTTGTGTCACTACCAAACAGTCATATATAACTAACTGAATAAATTATGAGTCCTGTTACACTCAATACTCTACTAGTTGAGTTATCCCCTACCTCTCCTCTGTATTATCTTAAGGGATGGACTCGGATAAAATTGAAGCAATTTCCTATAAAAAAAAAATTGAAGTTA